>CM040128.1:75603898-76203898 GCA_022559845.1 Amorphophallus konjac | reverse complement strand
TGGTCTAGTTTTGGTTGTCGAGGTCCACCCATCACCCCTAGAATGTCAACATACACAAAATTGCATGAAAACCTTTGCAATCACATTAGCAAGAAAAATGAGATCTATAAGAGGCAGGCTGACTCCCTTCGGCGTCACCAAGAATTCCACGTGGGTGACTTTGTGATGGTGAGGAAGGAGAGGCTCTCCCCGAGAGTCATCTCCAAACTGAGGCCACGTGGGGCTGGTCCCTTCCAGGTCCTGAGGTGCATTGGCGCTAATGCCTATGAGTTAGATCTCCCCGAGGAGTATGGAGTGAGTCCCACATTCAATGTAGCCGACCTAGTGCCATATAAGGGACCCACAGTGGTACCTAGTGAGGATATTGAGCCTATTCCCTCCGTTGAGAGAGCACCCACCCGTCAGGAGAGACCACCAGCCAAGAGAGCCCAGCGTGAGCGCATTGAACGAATATTGGATGAACATGTCACTACCACCAGGAACAAGGTATACGAGCGCTATCTCGGCAGGTGGATGGATCGGTCTCGTTCGGAAGACTTGAGGGCAGTACCACTTCTACACCCTCCGAGGAGGGAAGGACACTTACTCGACAGAGTCGAGTTCTCTGCACCCCGGGAGTATGATGGGGACATCACCTCCCATGCCCACGTTCACAGCTCGTCTCCTCGCCCCGGTTGCATCCGGCATGGTCTAGTTATTTAATTTTGAGTCCTATGTAATTTCTATTTGAGTCATTTGATGTAATTTTCATTTTACTTGAGTCATGTCCCTATGTCTTGTGTCATTATGTTGGTATGTTAAGCTATTGGGCCCAACTAATGGGCTAGGCCCAGGGGCGCCCCCCCTTGGGACATGCTAGTCAATTGAGGGTTTGTCAGGGCTATTTTGGTCTTAGGAAAAGTATGGAGTCTATAAATAGTCCCTCCCCTCTCTCATTTGTAACAACCTTTTTATGATCAATTTAAATCAAGTGAGTTCTAGTGTCATATTGGAGTGGATTCTCCAAACATCTCTCTCTCTCTCTCTCTCTCTATTGGGGTGGATTCCCCTTCTCTCTCTATCTCTTCTCTCTCTCTTCTCTCTCTTCAAGGAGGAGGGTGCCACTTTCTCTCTCCTCTCCTCCCCCTCTCTCCTCCACATCATCAATTCTCTCTCTCTCCCCCTCATTACTCATCCTCCCAACTACCCCACCCTCATTACTCCACCCTAGTTCCAAGAGACCTTCCCCCCAATCCCCACTCCACCACCCAACCACCACCTACTCAACTCCCTTCCCTAAGCACCCTCTCATCTCCCAAGGGAGAATTCCCCACTCCCCAAGCACCCCTTCCCTTTCCCAACACAACCCTTCCCATCCCCAAAGTCCCATTAACCACATTGGTCCATTTTCAAATTTTAGAGAGAGATCTCTCCTTCTCTCTCCCCCACCCATCCCAAATTCGCAGGTCCCTCTCACCCACTGCAAACACCACCTTCCAGACCCCATTCTCCCCCATCCACACCTTGGAACACCCCCCTCCTAGACCCCCTCACAGCCAGGGCTCTCCCCACACTCATCCTCCCCCACTTCCCCTCCCATATACCCCATTTCCCCCCACCATCTTCAACCTATAGTTTTCAGTTCGCAGGCAGCAGAGGAGTGCCCAGTTGCAGAGGCTGCCATGGTCTTCACCTGGAAGCTTCAGAGGGCATACCATATATTTTGGAAGGATCTCCTAGTCAGCTTTCCAACGGTGGTAGTCCCGCTGACTTCCAAGATCGGAGCTGTTCGGAGGAGGCGATCTACCACGACTGCGCAAGACTTCTCAGGCAGAGGACCAGAACCAGAGTGGAAGATCTACAGCGGCCATCCTACTAGGAATCTGAGCAAGAGTTCTTCATCAAAAGTCTTCTATTCTTAGTCTTCTTTCATCTCCAAAAAGTAGATCTCAATTTGGCATCCCGAACCAAGAGTTATCAATTTTCTCCCCCGGGTGCGCGGTTCTGCTTCCCCACAGTCTACACCGACCTCTCATCAGAGTTCAGAATCCACTGGTTTTCTCTGACAATGTTTGGCTTCCCCGCTAGCTTTGCTTCTAAGAGGACTCGTCAACGGTTCCAATGGCATTAGCGGCACCTGATTCTGAGTTCGGGAGCGGCCGTCGCATCCTCTTCTTCCTGCTGTTGGAAACATGAAGCAGCCAGTTCCGAGAAGCTACCACCCTGTTCGAGCCTCCACCCAGACCAGCGTTGGCGCCAGAAGAAATCGGAAAAATTCATATGTTTTCCCGTTCCAGTTACAAAGAATTCCCTACTAGTCCCGTCATCAGAAAAATTCCATATCAGGTTCTGTGGCCACAACTTTGTCAATCTGTCCCATATCATAGAGAGCAGGCAGAACCGGCTTCGACATCTATCTTTGCTTTTAGTCCAAGTTCCCCTCCCCGCTTGGCCGGCTGAAGGCCCCTCCCTGTGTGGAGGTAGTTTTGGTTTTAATGTCAACTAACCCCCACCCAAGGTCCCCCTCCTGGGAGAGGTGTAGTGTTGTAATAGATTGAACAGGTCAAGCTGCCCCGACGCGGCGTGTGGGGATCCACTCGCCTCCCCGCTCGCCCTCGTCTCCGAGCGGGACCGGTTTCTTCAAACCGGTCGAGTAAGTGCTCAAACCTAACTCCAATTTAGTGCTTGTCTTTCAATATTAGTTCATAGTTCTGCTGGGCATGAGAGTGAGAGCTCGATCCTCAAGCCCCGTTGCTTTGAGAGATCACCGTGGGGAAGAGTGAAGCTGGTGCCCTCGGCACTTTGTCGGCCCCATTGAATTGGGCCTCCACACCTTTGGGAACAAACTTTGGCCTTGCTGGCCCTCTACCAGCAAGGGCCCAACCCTCTCATCCTCCACTTGGCATCGCCAAGTCACCCCAGGCTTGGGTGAGCGACGGGAGAGCGGTGGCCCATACCGGTCCATTTGAATGCAAATGTGCTTGCTTGCTTAAGTCCAAGGGTGTGTCACATCAAACCGTCACACCTGAAAAGTAGGGAATGAGTCTCCAAACAGAGACTCAGCAGGGATACCGTGGAACCCCACCCGGAAACAATGGCAGCACAGAAAGCTGTAACTACGAGAGCAACAGTAACAGTAGGAACAGTAAACCCGGTGGCCGGTCGAAACTCGGCACTACAAATACTCCTACTGTACCAGAAAGCACACCCCGATCTCGCAGTCGAGGCTACCGAACCACACTAGTACCACCTACCAAAGTAAAAAACCCACGGCAATCGCGCCGTAGAAGCCTGTCTCCCAGGACACGGCCAACCTGGACAAGCTGTCCAAGGTGTAACCCCGACCACCTTGTCACGGGTACCGCATAGCAAGGCGCAACCTCGGTAAAGCTACTAGTACCAGTCCCATGGCATGAGAACTGACACACGCGCCACGGCGAGACAACCGAAACTCAACGGTCAACACGACCAAAACCCAAAGGTCAAAGTCACACAGACTGATAGTCTGCCATTCTCGACTCGATAGGAGTACCTCCCACTAGAAGCACAGTCGGTAGCGTCCCCTGACATCTTACACCGCACCGCAGGTGAACTGCCTGACGTGGTAGCTCCTACCAAAGGCAGGAACACCGCACAAGTAACCACAAACGAGTGACTAGCTGGGGTCACTCCCTTCGACGTGGGTCCAACTGCCCCCAACCACGTGTGCACACACAGACCGTGCGTCCCTGGTCTGGCCCTCTGACCGATTTTCCCCTCAGCCGGACTCTGGCTGCAAAACATGGGGCCCAACGGAAATCGATCCACAAATCATCTCTAAGGGTAGCCTCTCCACCACTCCCTGGTGGGACCACACGCGTGTAAGCAGGCTACCACTAGTGGAGGGTCACTAAGGGAGTAGACTCGCAAGTCAATGGAAAACAACTTCTGAATCCGACGACGTACGGGGACCATCCCACGTGTTGCATCCCATAGTTCGTGCTTGGTTTCAATGATATCAAAACGATTGTGTTTGTGTGTGTACGTGTTTCATTGAGCAACATGTTGTATATCTTGATTTTATGAGTTGAAAGATGGAGTCAATGGTTACTCTTGAAAGCCATGTGAACTCTCGGTGTTTAAGGAACTAATGTTATATTTATGTTGGTTTGTAGGAACACAACTTCATGGTTGATACTTGGAATCTTAAGGAGTCTATCAATGAAGCTCTTCTTCTTAAAGGGAGTTAACTCTGTTCATGTTTAAAGTTATGTGAATGATTTGTATTTAAGGATCTCATGCCTTGAATATTTTGATTTGCAGGATCAAAATCCATGCTTCATGTTTGGAACTCAAAGGAGTGCGTCAATGAAGATCTTATTGAAAAAAAGGGGGTTGCTTCTCTCATTGCATTGCAATGATTCTTCTACATTTCATTCATTTCATCTAATAGCTTTCAACGTCTTAGTTGGATATTTTCATGCATTTTCTTCATAATATTTTTGGACTTGAAATATTCATACAAGACTTCATGAAAGTTGGTTCCATATTGCTCATGTATTGGATGAATGATTGGTCATGTGTACTTTGCTCTAAAAGCTTGAGTTAATGACTTCTGTATGAAAGAATTGCATGAAGATGACTTTTCTGGAGATGACTTCTTCTGGGTCTTAATCTATGAGATTGTGTTCACTGAACACACATTTCTAATTGACTGATAGTGACATATCATTCATAGAGTGATTGTGATTTCAATATGTGCATGAATTTGTGAAACATGCTTGGAAGAATGCACATGCCCTATACTCAAGAGAATTCATGAGAAAGCATGTTTGCATGATTGGTATATACTGATGTGTGAGATGCATGTGAAGATAATGTTCCTCTTAGGATAATGCTTCATGAATGTTAGCTCTTAATCAACAAGAATGCCATTTGAATGAATGTGGTTCCATGATATTATGCATGCTTTGCATTTGGCATATTTGTTAACACTTGTGTGATGAAGCATTTTGATGTTGAAGATTTGGTTGATTCAAGAATGTGATTGAATGGTTGTATTATTATAGTTGATTGAATGATATATTCATGCTTATCATTTCAAAACCTTGTCATTTGGTCAAATATATTTTTGCTAAGTGATTTGAGAAGCAAAACGCATGTTTGAATAGGTTCAATGATATATTTCATTGTGAACATGTTCATAGTGTTAATGCATAACTCATATATTTTGATTCTCAACTAACCTCTTGGTTTATCATGTTTTTCAGGATGCAAAATCATTGTTGATCTTCATGGGATTATGGTAACATTTAATCAATTATTTCCCTTTGGTTTGATGGAGGTTTTAGTTGTTTTTTAAACTCAAACTATCTTACAGTCTTCACCATTTTCAATCCAACCATTGGATCTCCCCACTAAAACTTTTATGTTGTAGCTCTGGGAGTCCTCTTTCCAACGCCTCCAGTCTTGCTTCGATCGGAGTTCGGAGCTAGGAGAATTAATTCCTGCCGCCGGAGCGCGCAGTGCTGTTTTTATGTAATCTGCCTGAAAGGGTCGACCCCTGGGGTCGACCCTCCATGGGTCGACCCCAAGGGTCGACCCCTGTAACACAGGGTGCTTTTTTGTGTTTTCCAACACCCTGGATGCCGAGGGTCGACCCCAAGGGTCGACCCCTTCCGGACGGGACTTCCGAAAGTGTTTAAAACCCTTTGAAAACCCTTTCAAACATTACCATACTACCCCCTATTAGTTTCTATTGTTATTGAGGTGTTTTTAACATGTATTAGGAGGGTTTTATGAGTCTTTTCCCCACCCCTTGAGTTGCATATATAAGAGTTACGAATTTGGGAAGTGATCAACCCTAATGCTCATTTGCTCTTTCGTATAGGTGAAGAAAAAGAGGAGAACGTGCTGGAGCTCTTCCAAGGAGGATATCATCTACTTTCGTGAAGATCTGGAGATCGTGGAAGAAGAAGAAAAGGTGCGGATCGAAGAGAGGATCAAGAAGACGTAAGGATCATCTTCATCCGGCTTCCCTCCAACTCGTGGTTCAAGGAATATCATCAACCGACCTTGAAGAACAAAGGGGGATCACTTCTATGTCTTCTATCAGTTCTTTGTGATGTATTCTATGATCTATATTTTGGGTTTGAGCATGCCTGAATATTTGTGTTCATTTTCTGAACATTAGAGATATTTGTGTGTGTGACCGGTTGTGTATACGGTCGTGTTTGATCACCTTCATGCGATCGTGTTTATGTCTTTGTGCTGCGGTTGTTGCAGCGTGTGTGTGTGTTGTGATCCGATCGTCGGATCGTGTGTGTGTGTGTGTTGTGATCCGGTCGTCGGATCGTGTGTTGTGTTTGTGATCCGGTCGTCGGATCGTGTGGGAGACTTCATCTCCGTCTGTGTGTGTGTTGGGGTGTGTCCCTGTGTGTGTGCGGGCGTCGTCCCGTGTGTGTTTGGAGCATCGTCTCCGTTTGGGGATTTATCCCCGAGTGAAGCCTCACCGAGTTTGGTGAGGGGTGGACGTAGGGAACCCGTCGTGGTCCCGAACCACCTTAAAAATTCTATGTCTTGTGGTTTGCTTTTGTGGATACGTGCTTAACTGTTTATATTGGTTGAATGTTCGTGTGTGAACGGTGAGATCGAGAGAACCTAGTTATCGTGTTTAGCTAATTCCTCAATCTTATCAATCTTGTTAATTCCGCTATGCGCTAGTTTGTGTATTTTAATTGGACATAGTTTTAGTAGAAGGATCTATTCACCCCCCCTCTAGATCCGTGTTCTTGCACTACGGGACCCAACACCACGTACCAGCACCGTCGCACGGTGACCACAGTCAGAGAAGAAACGGGACTCGCAGTCCACGGCCACGCACACACCCTACGTGAGAGTCGAGAAAACCCAAGTGACGCTAAGCCACTGGACTCTGGACAGTCCTCTGGATGCACTACACCCAACGGTCCTTGAGTCATAAGACTCGGGGTCAAGACCGTCGTATGCAACAGCATAAGACTGTCAATCTAGTCCAATCTCCAGGTCTAAAACCACGGTAGCACGAGTACCGAGGTAGCTCACGAGTCGCCGAGACCATTCCCTCGGGAAGGGAACTCAAGGAACTAAGGCCACACACACGACCAACACGGAAAGTATAGAAGCATGATTCCCAAGGTAGCTCGCACACCGCCAAGCTGCAGCCCAACTCAGGGAGAAGAGGGGAGCCTCCAGCCCCAGACTGGACAACCGGGCTCGTAGCCCTAGGCCTCACACAGGACCCACTCGGGAATCACTTTCCGGAGAAACTGACGACGCATGGGGACTCTCACCGCACGCACGCCAACACACGGTGACATGAGTCGAGAACGCTACACCCCAGGACCACACCGTACCACGACACCTGGCCCGGACGAAGTGCACAGCATCCATCAGGCCACGGGTCGGCACGTGGATCGAGAACCACGCACCCGGGACTCGAATCGGTCAAAACGGAAACACCGGGTTAGACTGGCACATGGGCGGTTCATCCTGGGCCTCTCAAGGGACATGCGGCTGGGGAAGGGCCGCTCAAGGGATATATGGCCAGGAAGGGGCCGTACAAGTGCACTAATCAGACTAACCCAAAGAAAGGATAAGCGGTTAGGGCTGCACCGCCCAAGGGGATATGCCGCTAAGGGTCGCCCGCACAACCCAACCGACCTACTCCAGTGTCAGTCAAAACGGTTTTGACCAAACCGCACAACCCGAATGACACCCAACTGTTGACCAAAGGTCAACAGGGACATGCGGTCAGCACCTGGCCGCACAAGCCCACGAGAAGAGAGACGGTTGGGGACCAGCCGCCCATGGGTGGAAATGTGGACCTCGCCTGGCTGCACATTACATGTGTGGTCTATCGTCTGACCGCACAACCCCCAAAACTAGAACGAGAAGAACGGACCAAAGCCAGCCGCCCATATGATGGACGGGCCCTGGTTTGACCGCCCAACCATCACGGCGGGTAAACCCAGGGGGTCGCCCGATCGTGGCCTTTCCATGCCCCGTTCATGTCGAAACGAAGGGGATACAGCCACAACCACCCTGGCAATCACATGGACTCTGACCGGAGTCAAAATGACGCACGAATTGGGAGAAACGGGCGATTCTACCGAAGTTGCTCAAAAAGGGTTTCTGGGCTTCCCTGAGCCCTACCGGTCCAACGGGACCACCAATCGAGACGAAATCAGAGGGAAAAGAACGATCTCGCACCAAGGAATCCGTTGACAGTAACCGATCTGGAAACCGTCGCCGTTTCCCGACCGACCCTACGAACCCTACAAAACCACGGTTTCGCTAGAACGGACCCAAACACAGTCATTTCCACGCCGAACGACGTACAATGGCAGGAAAAATGGGCAGGACGCAGTAGTGTTTTGTCACCCTACCTCCACCGAAGAAACCACACGTCGAAGCGACTAATCCACGCCGAAAAATGCCCAGAACGCGAACGGTGCCATCTCGGAATCCACCAAGGGATCGCGCCCGCAACTGCCTCGATCCTCACCCATCCTCGCCCACCTCCTCACCCACGCCGCCTCCACCTCGCCCCCGCCTCACTCCATCGGCCTCCGGAGAAGAGAGGGATGAAGGAGAGCGTGAGAGAAGAGAGAGGGAGAGAGGGTGAGAAATGAGAGGGGAGAGAGAGAAAGGGGGTTTATATAGGAAAATCTGGAAATTTTGGAAAATATCCAAAAATAGAAAATCACCTTTCCGCGATCTTCGGAACGCACCGATCGTAACGGTACCACTCTCACCTAGGTGAACGACCTGGTTCACCCGCAACGAGATTCCAAAGGAATTACCGAAACACACACCGGGAATCAGAAAACATACGCGGAAAAGCCGCGGAACGCACTCCGACCTCCGAAACAGCTCCGGATCGCGCCGATCCGAACACGAAAGATGTCCGAAACATCATTTCAGACACAACAGAGTCAGATACACCGAAAACACAGATTCGGGACCCGAGAAGAAGGATCCAAAAAATCTGGGGCATTACAGCCCTCCCCCCTTAAAGGAATTTCATCTTCGAAATTCAGGACGAGCGAAGGAATAGGGGAAGAATGCCGTAACCCACTGACAACGCCGTCAGAGCCCCAGCACAGAAAACCTCGATTCACATGAAAACACCGATCCTGAGGGACACAGCCAGACTTACAATCATGAACAACACCTTGCTCCATCCGCCGCACACACCGGCAATTAGAGCAGGCATATACCAAAGGACACAGTCCGGCATCACCTCAGACACCACGAAAACCAATCATGGCACCGCTGCTACCATCTCGCTCACCGAGGAGACACGACCCTCACGCGAGAGATAGCCACCGATGCAACCCATGGTCGGCAGACGACCCAGACGCCAGTTTCGCAAACCCGCCGACTGGTCTCACGCCCAACACAAAGGAACAGCCAAAACTAAGCTCCCACCAGCTCACGCAGCCATCTCAACATACCGCAACCAGAACAACGGCTCAGCGCCAAGAAACACCCCACACATGGCAAGCTGAAAGCCAAACAGAACAATGTGCCAACTCTGTCAGAGGATAAACTTTGACAAAGCCCAGATCCCCTCCGGAAAGGCACATCCCAAAAATGACCACCAAAGGTCTCGCTGGCACACGGCTCTCGCCACGCTTGAGCCCCAAGAACCAGCATCTTCTGTCTGTGAAAGACCATGCGCCGACGATCACCAACTGCTCGCTCAGGTTCTTCCTTCTTTCCTGGTCCTTCACCGGATCCGAAGGAAACATTCCAAACCTCGGTAAGCCATCCGTCGACTCCCACACAGACCGATGCCACATCTCAAGCCACACTCCCCTCGGACACCGCCTCTGAACTCGATCATCGCACCAACTAGACCTTCTCAGGGGAGCACGATGAAACTGAATAACAGATCCTGGCGTCTTCAGTCATCACCTCACTCGACTCAGACTCACAGGGGAACCATCCCATGCTGGTCACCAAACTAGGGATAACCATTGCGACACCAACATCCCGTCAAGGACCACCAATCCAACGCCAATCTCGCAAAAAGGCCTCCGCCCATAGGCGTCACTCTTCCGTCTGGTCTCATCAAATTACTCAACTTCCGTCAGGCGATATCCTCAACAACCCTATCCGGGCCCAACACCGTCGCCTGACACGGCTTCCACCACAAGAACAGGGTACTCGTGCGACGCACTAGCCAGCACATTCCCCAACACTCCATCCTGCCAGTGCCAAGAACCATAATATCTTGAGCAACGGCATGGCAACAACACGTTTCACACAGAGGAACCAATCCTCCAATGCTCAACGTAAACTCAGGAATCCACCCGTAGCAACCAACGCCACGATCCTGAACCAGTGGGTCACAAGCCCACCACGCTTCCGCTGCGCACTCTGGTCCACTCGCACACAGCCACAAATTCTTGGAAACACCGCCCAACCAGCACTCGTCCTTTCAAAAAAGTGCCAGCACCCTTACACGACAAGGGAAAGGGCACAACTTCTCACAGGCAACCACCTTTCCAAGACAAGGGGCATGTCTCGCACGGACTTCATGGCACACAAGACCAACCAATCCGAACACGTAATGCAAGATGACGAACCTTAGCCCAACACAATCTCTCCAACCAAAGGAGAAACCAAATGCACTTTCGACCAATAGAAGGACTCCACGCTCGACCTAACCTCGAACCTCGTGCACGCTGGAAATAGCACCATCCAGTACCAAGGAAAATCATTGCTTCCATCAGGTCAGTGCCTCCGACACACTCGGTGAGTGTCACGTCGGACCACCATCACAGCATCTCTCGATGCACCACCACTGTAATTCCTCGAACTGCAGCGCACCGCGCCAAGAGCCACAACACGAGCCATAACGATAATCGCCGACGCTCATCCTCGAGTCTCAAACTCACCGTGGAGCCTGCACATCTCAAGCCAACTCCAGGGCGAACACAACCCATCCACTGATAGAAGCGCAGGAGAAAAGACTTACCGGGACATCTCTGCCAAATCCTGCCTCGAAATCCACAGAACAATCGGGACCGACACGTCATTTCTGGCGCCACAGAGCACGACAAGAACATTAGGCTTGACGAAACAGCAGCTCACCGAGAAGATATTCCGCTCACCCGAGCACACCTCTCGACCAGAACACCTCAGGAGCTGGACAAACCTCAAGCTGGAGTGGCCAAAAACCGACAGCAGCACCCTCGAAGCACGCTCACGGCCACTTAACCACGAATAATCCTCTCTTGCCACCTGATCACGCTGCAGGTTCCTCGAACGCAGCACCGCAAGCTCACGCCTGCCAACAACCTCTGCCCAATGCAACACAACCAGGGCCACCATCGATGAGGGAGAAGGCTCTCGACCTCGATCCTTAGACCCCATGCTGGCACGAAAGCTGTAGACAACAACCACCTTCACAGCGCCACGCAACGCACTCAAGCTCTAAAGCTAGAAACTAGGCGGAAAGCGAACACAAAACCCTATGCCAGCTGCCGACTGTACTAGACCTTATGGACTCTGATCACTGCAATATTTTGAATTCCTATGTACGTCCACAACCTCCGCTCTGATACCAGCTGTAACGACCCGAGAATCCGATTACCGGGAAGGCCCGATAACCCGAGACTCGAAACCGCCGCCCACGAGCCGGGAGGGCTCGGAAGGGCTAAAAGGAGTGTGGAGGCACAAAGAAATAGGAAATAAAGTAGGATAATTCAATAATTAACAGAAATAAATAAATAACTACAGCTATAACAGAGTCCAGTCCAATAGAAAGTACAGTTTAAAGTAGTGAAAACGTACCACATGCCGAGTGAACACTCGGCCCGACGAGCTGGCAACTGAGAACCTCTGAACAGCACCCTCGAACCTCGAGGAAGAACCGCCACACCTGAAAAGCAGGGAATGAGTCTCCAAACAGAGACTCAGCAGGGATCCCGCGGAACCCCACCCGGAAACAACGGCGGCACAAAAAGTTGTAACTACGAGAGCAACAGTAATAGCAGGAATGTTAGTTTTAATGCGTCCCTTCTTTTGCAAGATGGGCTATGATGCCAACTATGAGCAAATAATGAGCCAAGTAATGAAATCAATCAACCTATGAACATGCGAATCATGAACCTAGGCAACCAACATAAGCTCTAGCATGGGCATGCTATCTCAATCAAAACTAAGCTAAGCAAATAAAGAAAAACACACGCCGAAGCGTGGAATAAGGAATAAAAGAAAACACACCGTATAGGTGGAATAAGCAAAGTAAAGAAGAGATGTGATGAGAGAGAAAAGCTAATGCCCAAACTAAGAAAAGATGTGATCGCCACCAAGGTAAAAATAAGCCAAAGACCTGATAAATACCTTAGAATAGGAGGATGATACACCCGCCCATGGGAGAGAGAAAATAATCAGGAAACTGCAGCTCCGTGGGATGTGACGGTCGAAGGATGGTGCGTCACAGGACTGTGACGGTCCCTCGATAGACCGCTACAACACTCTAACGCGCCTGTGATAGACCGTCAGAGATTCTACAGAATAAGATTGGGAATCTTTTGATCTCCAAGCTTTCCAGCCGGCCAGAGAGCTTGGGCCTCGTGATATGGACTCTGTAAACCTGCAAAAGAGTGTAGAACACAAGAAAAATAACCCAGATTAGCCCTTTCACAAAGTAGTATCAATAATCCAAAGAACTTATGAACATGCAAAAGGAGAGGGAAATACCGGGGAGATTGGTTTTTTAACCCCTCTGGGGCGTTTTAAAAGATGGGAGGATGTTTTGAAATGTATGCAGCAGATGAAAGAACGTGAAAGATGAATAAGGACAATGCTATGATTGCTTAGAAGAGGGAAAAGCACTAAGAACAATAACTTGACTGAACTAAACCCATGAAACCGATACTCCATGGACTTTGGAAGTAGATGAACGTGGGAAGTAGTTCTCCTTTGCTGGTTCTGGCTCCAGGATGCAGCAGCACTTCGATGTAGACTCCAGATTTCTCCTCCTCAAGCCATGAAGTCAAGGGTTCTATTTATAGGCCCTCAAAGTCTAGGTTCGAGTTAAGGATAATTCAGCTAGAAAGTAGGACGTTTCTTAGCAAACTCTTGAAGATAATACTCCCAAAAGTCCATAGAAACAAACAGAAGGTTCTGAGGATCAGATTTGGAAGAGAAATCAAGGAAACAAACTCTTAAGTCGGCCACGGAGTAGCAGAGAAAGAGCCAAGTTTGTCAGGACTCTCTGTTCGATGTAACGGCTGCTCGATAGACCGCCACATGGATGTAACGCTCTAGGAAGACACCGTCACTATCCACCAAGAAGATAAGATCAATGGGAGAAGTTTTCAAACGTTGGACTCTAGATGGATGTAACGGTCAAGTGTAGGTGCGTTACAACAAGGTAACGGTCTCACGATAGACCGTCACACTCAACGGGTAAGCAAAAAGATAAGCTTGAAAAAAGCCTTAAGCTTAAGGACTCTGGAAGGATGTAACGCACCAGGGCAGATGCGTCAGAGGGTTGTAACGCCCTATCAAAGGACCGTTAGAGACAATAGAGTGCTAAAAATGAAAGTTTACTAAGCTTCGTCCAACGGAATAAGGCAAGGAACCAGACTCAACCAAGGAGACACGACTCAAGAAATGAACCTCAAATCGACCAAGAAGGCTCAACAAAGGTGAACTACTTGGAGCATCATATAGAATGAACAAGGAGATGACTCGACTTATTGATCATAAAACGAGTGTCAACAAGGAACAGTAAACCTGGTGGCCGGTCGAAACTCGGCACTACAACTACTCCTACTGTACCAGAAAGCACACCCCGATCTCGCAGTCGAGGCTACCGAACCACACTAGTACCACCTACTGAAGTAAAAAACCCACGGCAACCGCGCCATAGAAGCATGTCTCCTAGGACACGGCCAACCTGGACACGCTGTACCAGGCATTGCCCGAGTTTCAGAGAGAGAGATTGGCTACTATGGGCTTCGCCGAGGTACTGAGCATCGAGGTGACATGGATGGGCACGCCACTCTTGTATGCGCTCCATGAGAGATGGGATCTGATCAGTCGAGCTTTCATCTTCCCCTGGGGTCACATGATCCCAACACTGGAAGACATGGCCAGGATCGCCAGATTGAGAGTGCACGGAGCAGCGGTGACTGGGTGGACATACAGCGACTATAGAGAGCTAGCCCAAGAGCTGCTAGGGTTGGACTTGATCAGGTCGGGACAGACTTCGTCCCAGCTTTCGAGATCGAGACTGCAGGACAGCCTGGGATTGAGAGGAGCAGCGATAGCGGTCGGCGAGCTACCCAAGCAGCATCTAGACAGGGTGATCGAGCAGGTACGCCCACGAGTGGCGGCAGAGGCTGGACAGGAAGGAGACCGAGTCCTGAGACAGTTCCTGATGCTGTTGTTCGGGAAACTGCTCTTTCTGACTCGAGCTGATGTCATCAGCTGCAGACTGCTGTCCTTGCTGGAGGATCTGGGCAGAGTAGGAAAATATGCATGGGGAGCGGCAGCGCTTGCCTTCCTCTTCGAGTCGCTCAGCACCACGGACCGACGGACGATGCTGGGTGACTTCTCACCTTTCTTACAGGTAAACTTAACTCTAAATGCCTTCTTATATGATTATGCAATGCAATTCATGAATGCAATTGATATGTTGACGCTCGACTCTAAATGCAGATCTGGAGCTTCGTCTACCTCCCGGGGATTGGGCGAGGTACACAGCTACATCCTGAGCGGACCCCGATCGCGAGGCGATGGGTAGTCGTGAGGGACACGGGGTCGATCAGTAGACTGACCCGGGTGATCCAGGATGATCTAGACACATTCCCGCATATGGCGGTAAGCTCCAAACTTAAAATGCTTCTACATGCCTTAAAAATGCTTTCTAAATGCTCATGAATGCTTCTAAATGGATTGACATGACTTTCAGGTGAGATGGACCCCATACTGAGATGAGGGCCACGAGGGACAACCATGGGTCAAGGCATCCCTGGCGTACAGCGGGCGAGATGTATGGCTGCACTGTATCAACGTCATCGAGCCCTTGCACTACCGACTGATCCTGAGGACTCGGGGATTACATCAGCCAGAGGTGACCTTCCCGCGTAAAAATGACGAGCGTCCGGGCAAGTCTTCCAAGGGTATTAGCGGTAATGTGGATTGGTGCGCCCGAAAGGCCAAGTATGTGCATGACTAGAACAAGAGAGGTCGGGCGGTGAAGGATCGGGCGGAAAGTGATGAGGCTTACCTCAAGGCTTACTCGCAGTGATACGGGGACCAGGTGTTCAGAGGCACCCGAAGACCGGTATGAAATTCTAAACTTAAACTGTGTCCATTCAAAATTAATGCTATATGCTTCTAACTCATGCTTTTTAAATGCATCTAGACCCACAAGGAAGGATAGCCGAGCTCGAGGGACTCCTTCACGCCACCATCCAGCAGCGGGATGAGTACCGGACTGCTTTGGAGCTCCTGGTGAGATTCCCTAAAACCTTCAACTTAAATGCTTATGATGTGAAAGTGACTAACCCTGACTTCTAAATGCAACGGGCTGAGGGAGCCCAAAGAGCGGGACCGGATGCTCTGTCTTCATCGTCACAGCCTACCGGGGGTAGATCTGAACGAGATGCGGAGTTCACTCGAGCGGTTGCTCGGGCCGAGGAGGCGGAGGCCACCCTCACGGAGCGGGTAAAACACTAAACTTTAATGCCTACTCTTGACTTAAATGCTTATGCTAAAATGCTTTTTATTGATGTAAATGATGACCATGATGAAAAAAATGCTAATGCAGGAGAGAGAGCTGACCACAGCATTGGCCACGACGGAACATGCTCGAGCAGAGACCGAGCGGACCCGGGCAGAATTAGAACGCTCTCGAGCTGAGGCAGGGCGCCTTCAGGCAGACGTAGCCCGACTGAGCGGAGAATTGGAGCGGGCGTCTACCCAGACAGCGGATCTTGATAGATACCGGAGCGAGGCTCGGGCGGCGCGACTTCAGATTCATGACTTGAAGATTGAGCTCCGGGCCGTAGAGCGGACAGTCTGGACGATCAGCCGAGGGCCTCCACTGAGTGGATCTCGGAGTGCTGCAGCGGGAAGCACACGGAGCGGAGCGCTGAGCGGATCGGTAGGAAACTACCTGGCTAGTTCTTCCGACCAACGGAGGAACGAGGAGGCGGATAGGAGACGACCACGAGAGGAGGATCATAGTACTATGGGACCGCCAACCAAGCGGCAGGAGGGTGCCGATGATAGTGAGGGCCTGGGAGATAGACCGGCCAATTGATGTATTCTCTTTTTCTTCTTATTCCCATTACTTGTACATGACTCATGTGAGTGAAAATGAAATGAAAAATCTTTTTGTGTTTTATTATTTTTTTATGTGGATGAATGAATGAATGTGAGTATGAAATGGATGTGAATGTGTGCGAATGAATGGATGAAAATAAATGTGTGGATGGGAGTGTAAGTGAATGGACAGTGGCAAAGTGTAGGACCGGCAGGTCAGAGCAAAGGAAAAAGGGAGAGAACAGAAAACCTACAGCAGAATGTGTGACAGTCTAGAGGGGGAGCGCCAGAACAATATAACGCATCAGGACCAGGCCGTCAGAGACGACAGAGGGTGGACTGAAATCTGCGTAGCAGGAAATGTGACGGTCCACTGATAGAGCGTCAGAGATAAGTAACGGTCCAAGATGAGGCCGTCAGATATGACAGAATGATATTAGGTTAAAACGTGTAGCAGGAAGGTGACGGCCCAGGAATGGAGCGTCAGATACCTGTAACGGTCATAGCTCAGACCGTCAGACATGATAGAGCTTGATTGAACTGAAACTTGCGTAGCAGGAAATGTGACAGTCCAGAAGTGGAGCGTCAGGGAAGTGTGACGGTTGTACGATAGAGCGCCAGAGAACAAAGTGCATTCCGAGACGGATTGTGCCGTGAGAGCCCAAACTCAAAGCAAGGACACCTTAATCCATACTAGAACTCTTTTAAGCTTGGGATAAGGCCTTCTAACCCAAATCTTATCATTCTAGAACCATAATCAAGCCTTTAAAAGCTAGAAACCAGCCCAAAAATCACAGCTTTCACCAATTCTCTGCTACAAGGGCAGAAAACCTCCATTAAAGGCCAAGGAACACCATGAAGAGAAGCTTCGAAGCGATAAGCATGGGAGAAAGGGTCTACACCGATCCTAAATTAGCCAAAAAGGAGCATGGGGAGCTGCAACGGTTGACATCAATCCCTAAGCATCTGAACTCAACTGCCCAAAGGGTGGTAAGTTCCATTTATCCTCAACAACGTTCATAACTTGTTGCATTTTTATGCTTCTCATGATTCTTCCTTCTTCTTCTTCTTCTTCTTCTTCTTCTTCTTCTAGCCTTTGCCTAGTCCAAGGTGTTACTCCAACTTAAAGTGGGTGGCTCCCATGGTCAAATAACTCTCTTTAGAAGTGTTGTCCATCCTTAGGGCATGGCACCTCCAACCTTTGCTAGTTTTGGCCAAGAACTTCTAGAAATTATCTTTAGATTGGTCAAGCATTTCAGCCCTTATAGAACTATAGCATCTACAAACACATACCTTCGTTTTCCCTTCCTTTGAAGCTACAGTCCTATTGGAGGAGGTAGAGACCTACCTAGCCCTTCCTAAGACTAAAGTAGGGGATGAAGATCTAGTGTGCCATACGGTCAAACCTATTGACTCATCCTTGATTCTAAATGATTTCATACACAACCCAAAGGACGTGAGGACCATGATCAGCCCAAACCATATTCACTTGATACCCATGGCTCAATGGATAGTCTCTCATTGTAAGAACAAGTGGGAGAGATACGAAGCTATTGCCAAAGCCGTGTCGGTTTGCCTATGCGGAGTCTTCCTTTTCACTACTACCGACCACCTCTTAGATATCCAAAACCTTAGCATCATCAGTGGGTTGTGGCGGGGTTTGTCGATTTCTCAAGCAATCCTTTCATATCTTTACGAAGGACTTAGCTCCGATTGCTTAGGAGGACCTTTGTTCGGCTCCATGATAACTCCTCGAGTGTTGGATGGGCATAAGAATTAAGTTCCAAACCAAGGAGAACATAACTTCAACCAGCCGGATCTTTGGGAGCCACCCTTTGTTCTTCATTGGAGGTGCCTTTGGATTCTTTTCACAGGTTGAGTGCAAGACGGCGGACAAGAAAACACGGGATGAATGGCGCCTCTTCCTCAACACTTTGCCAATAGAGAAGTTCATGATGCGCACAAGAGTTCTGCGGAGCACCTTGCTTAGGGTACCACGGCGACCAGGTCTTGATCTACAGCTAGTGGGGAATACTACCTTGGCGATCTACAACCCACACCGGTGCTACCTTCAAATTGGGCTACCCCGAACTGAAGTTCCTGCACTATCACACTACCCTCCCCTTCTAGCTAGGAAGATGGGGACCGAGGAGGATGAAAGAGCGATCCGGAACGCACTGACCATGTGGGAGATCAGCAAAGTGCGCCCGTGGCAAGAAGAAGTGGAAGAAGACGATGAGGGACACCGTAGCTACGTGAAGGAATTGCGCAAGATCCGCCCCCTTGCGGATAGAAAATTGAATGTAGCTTGAGATTTCTTGAATGTGAATTTAAACTTTAAGTTGAAGGTTACCAATCAATTTTATGCATTATTAAACTCAATGGCATGATATGGGAGCGTTTTAATTGATGGAATCATGAGTTTGTTGCTTGACTTGGCCTGAAAATAGAGTTTCTGGAATATGTAACGGTCTTACACAAGGCCGTCACACTATCCTGACGGTCTCACAATGAGCCGTTAGAGTAAATGAGCTGAGAGGGCTGAGTTCCTCGGGAGGATGTAACGGTCTATCGATAGGCCGTTAGAGTGATGTAACGGTCCACCTTGGACGCGTCAGAGAGAGCTTGCTGAGAGGTAAAAGAGTTTCAACCTTAGGGGAATGTAACGGTCTAATGATGGACCGTCACAGCTTTGTGGCGGTCTAATGGTGGAGCATTACAGACCTCGAGCTTGGAAATTGACACCTGAATTTTAGTCTTGAACCTGCGTTCTGCACACACTTAGACAAGAAACAAGTTAGATCCGTTCTTAGGCTGAACCCCTTGCCTAAAGCAAGTTAGATTTTTGACCATTTCTTGATATTTGGTCAAGGGGTGGAGCTTTATTAAATAGGTGAATATAAAATGGAAACAATGTAATGCATGCGATGCATATGATGGCATTTTTGGATTTTTGAAAATATTTGGATTTTTGTGAGTTTTTGAAAATATCTGGTGTTTTTGGATTTCGAAATATATGATTTTTTTTCTGATTTTGAGATATATGATTTTTTGGCTTTTGAGATATATGATTTTTTTGGATCTTGAAATATATGATTTTTTGGATTTTGAATTTTGGAATATGTGACTCTTTTTTCTCTTTTTTTTTGAATTTTGAAAATATATGTTTTTTTTGGATTTTGGAAATAGTGCCTCCCCTAGCAACGTGGGCCCTCCTTATTCCATTAAGAGTTCCCAAGGTTGGCGTGCAATGGAGATGACAGCCTCTGGCCAGGGCCCAACTTGCATGACGGTGTCTCTACTAAGGCCATACCTAGGGTACTTATCTTAGTCCTAAAAAGAAAAATAGAATACGGGGGTAAGCTTAGGCTAGATATAGAAGTTTTTAGATATTGAGTTCCTTTTCAAACAACCCATTCAGAGACTCGGTCTGTTGCACCGGGGCTTTATGTCCGTCATTGAACCTTTGTCCACTCTAGACAAGCATACGACCAGGCTCATAACGTCTCGCGGGGAAACTGTACTGCCACTCTTGCCATGCCTAATTTTTATTTTCTTTTCTTTTCTTGGAGCTTTGAGATTATGATTGATGGACTTTCGAGATAGACTTTCACTTTTGGTCACGATGAATGCTCCTTTTCTTTAGTCTTTTTTCTTTTTCTTGTGGCGTCAGGTCATAACGGACTGCCCCTATTTGAGACCTCCTCTCGTCAGGGTGCCTGGATTGGTCGTCGCCTCCTTATTCACCTCTTGTCCCTGGATTCAGCCAAAGAAAGAAATGGACAGGGACTTTGGCTTTCCCCCAAAGCATGGCCAAGGAGAAACGATGTCTTCAATGCGGAAAACCCGACCAGGGACGTCGTGTAGTGTGTGATTGCCGTGCTCAGGGTCCTCTCTTGTGGTGAACGGGAAAGATTACCTCGTTACCAGAGTGGCACTGGTTAGACTCTAAGGAAAGAAACGCTTAAGGTACAACCCATTCCAAGCGTTAGAGAGCTCCTCACCTTCTGCGTTCACTAAGCCGTAAGCATTCCCTAGATAAGCTTCTTTGACAACGAACGGCCCTTCCCAGTTAGGTTACAATTTAGACCTAGGACCTGCAGACCGAATGAATTTGCGTTTCAAAACCATATCACCTTTTTGAAATTTGTGCTCGATTACCTTCTTTTGAAAATAATGTGAAACTCTCTTTTGATAAACAGATACGTGATCGACTGCGTTCATCCTCTTCTCGTCTAAGAGTTTCAACTGGACGAGCAACGCCTCTCAACCTTCATCGAGATTAAGTTCCTTATCAAGCTGTACCCTTAGGGAAAAGATCAAAATCTCATGTGGGAGTACCGCCTCCATCCCGTAAGTGAGAACATAGGGGGTTTACCCCGTGGGAGTGCGGACGGAGGTGCGGTAAGCCCATAGAGCCTCCACTAATCTTTCTGGCCAATCAGAAAATTTATGAGATTCGCATGTTTTCTTTATGATTTTGAGAAGTGTTTTGTTAGTGGCTTCGGCCTGGCCGTTGCCTTGTGGGTAATATGTAGATGAGTGATGCAATGTGATATTGAACTTCTTACATAGGTCCTTGAGCTCTTGAGAGACGAACCGGGGTCCGTTGTCGGTGACGATGCTGCTTGGCACCCCGAACTGCGAGATAATGTTCTTCATGATGAAGCGGCATACCGTGGTAGCTTTAATCTCTGTGTACGCTTCGGCTTCAGCCCACTTGGTGAAGTACTCAGTGGCGGTAAGGATGAAGGATTTTTGCTTGATCTGAGAATTGGGATCACCGAGCGGGCCGACAATGTCGAAAGCCCACATAGAGAACAGCCAAGAAGCAGATAGAGGATGAAGAGATGAAGCTGGAGCATGAATTTTATCAGCATGGAGTTGGCATTTAAGACACCTCCGAACATAGAGGGAGCAATCTTCCTCTAGGGTGGGCCAATAGTAACCCTGCCTAAGGATCTTCTTTGCTAGAGTCTGGCCATTAACATGACCTCCACACTCACTAGAATGGGCTGCTTCGGCCACTTTCCAAGCTTCATCATCGTCTAAGCATCTCATGAGCATTCCATTAGTAGTGCGCCTGTATAGTTCTCCTGCGACAATAGTGTACCTTGAGGCGGCTCTCCTTATTGACTTGTGCTGCTCAGCATTTGCCCCTTCCGGGAACGATCCATCTTTGTAAAACAACTCAATCTCATGATACCAGGGCAATTCTTCTTCCTCCAAGATCTCTTCTAATTCCATCAAAGATACTTCCTTAAGCTCTTCCTTCTCAGCCCTCGCCTCCACAGTCTTCCTAAGGTTGACATACCAAGGATCCTGAAAAGAGGATGCGTCTAATCTCTGAACGACGATAGTTTCAGTATTCCGATTGAGAGGGAAAGATAGAGAGGAAGCAAGCGAAGCTAAAGCATCGGCTAGAATGTTCTGAGACCTAGGAGTGTGGATGTAGATCAACTTACGGAATTGCCTAGCTAGGAGTGTGACCAAATCTTGATAAGGTTTGAGCTTAGGGTCACGAGTGCGGTAAGTGGACAGAACTTACCGCAGGATGAGCTGAGAGTCCCCTATGATATTCAAGTAACGCGCGCCTAGAAGGTAGGCGTGCTTCAATCCAGCTAAGAGAGCCTCATACTCAGCGATATTGTTGGTACCAGGAAATTGAAGTTGATAAGCAAAAGGAATCGTTACTCCTTCCGGAGTGAGCAGAACGGCGCCTATCTCTCGACCCTGAGAATTGAGTGCACCATCAAAGTGCAGAGACCAGAAGGGATGATGAGTGAGGACAGAGAGATGCTCATCAGGAAAGTCATCCTCAATGTAATCAGTGTGAGGGATGGGGAGATGGGCAAGATGCTCGGCAATGGCATATCCTTTGACTGCCTTCTGCATAACAAACGTGATATCGAACTAGGATAGGAAGCTCTGCCAGCGAGCTAACCTACTAGAAAGGATAGGCTTTTCTAAGAGATAGCGGATCGGGTCCATCCTAGAGATCAGCCTAACTGGGTGGGCAAGGAAGTAGTGTTTAAGCTTCTGAGCTACCCACACTAAGGCAGCACAATTCTTCTCCATAGCGGTATATTTAGCCTCAGCTGGGTTGAACAACCTGGAGAGGTAATAAGCTACCCGCTCTTTCCCTTCATCATCTACTTGTGCTAAGACCGCCCCTAGGGAGTCCTCAATGACCGAGATGTATAGGATTAGGGGTTTCCCAGGGACAGGATGTTGCAAAATCGGGGGATTGGATAGATATTCCTTTAGGTCCTCATAGGCCTTTTGACAATCTTGATTCCATTCAAATTTGACTCCCGCCTTTAGCAATTCATAAAACGGGCGGCATCTCTAAGAATGTTGAGATATGAATCTTCTGATGAATTGTAATCTACCAATCAGTCCTCGAAGTTTCGTAATATTTTTTGATGGAGGCATGTCCATGACGGACTTTGCTTTATTAGGATCAATCTGGATCCCCCATTTGCTAACTATAAAGCCTAGCAACTTCCTTGAAGAGACTCCGAAAATGCATTTCTTCGGATTCATCTTGAGCTTGTACTCCCTAGCTCTCTGCAGCACCTTAGCCAGGATAGAGGGGTGTTCTTCCTTGGTTCTTGATTTCACCAAGATGTCATCCATGTAAGCTTCCATGTAGATATGCATCATGTCGTGGAAAATAGTCATCATTGCCCTCTGATAGGTGGCACCTGCGTTCTTCAGGCCGAACGGCATAACCACATAGCAGCACGTGCCCTAGGGCGTGGTGAAGGAAGTTTTCTCTTGATCTTCAGGAGCGAGACGGATTTGGTTATAGCCTGAGTAACCATCCATGAATAATAAAGCTTCATACCCGATGGTGTTATCGACTAGGACGTCGATGTGCGGCAGCGGAAAATCATCTTTGGGACATGCTTTATTAAGATCCCTGAAATCGATGCAAATACGCACCTTTCCATCCTTCTTGATAACAGGGACTATGTTCGCCACCCACTGGGGATATAGAACAACTCTAATGAACCTGGCCTTGTATAACTTATCAACTTCTTCTTTGATCCTTAAGGCCATGTGAGAGTGAAATCTTCTCGATCTCTGTTTTACGGGTTTTGCCCCTGGCTTAAGTACGAGTCGGTGTTCCACTAAAGAGGGGTCAAGACCCGGCATGTCCTCATAAGACCAGGCAAAAGAATCACTATACTCCCTTAGAACCTTGACTAGATCTTCTTCCACTTGCGGAGGGAGATTAGCAACAATAATGATGGGCCTTGGGTCTTCTTCAGTTCCCAAATTTATTTCCTTCGTAGGTTCATCCACTGCCGACGATGGCTCGTCGAATCTCTTTAATCCTTGCGCATATAGATTGGCAGTGTTATCTATGTTGTTGTCCTCATCATCAATCAGATCTTTCTCATCCAAGACTTCATAGACACCGAGTCCGTCGTCGCTCCACACCCCTTCTACTTCCTCTTCGTCTTCTATCATGATTGCCGTGGCGATAAACTCTGGGCACTTCAAAAGAGCATGACATCACTGAGCTAGATCCTGCAAGAACCTATCAGGAATGTATTTGGAAGGACGCGCAAGCGAGCGTGGCTCAAGCTCGGAGGGATTGGACGACCTAGAAGAGGACCCTACTTCTCTAGTTCTAATCGACCCTACTTCCCTAGACTCGACGAACGCTACGCCTAACCTAGGAGAATAGAAATCTAGTGGAAAGGAAGGAGTAGGGGACTCGTGCCCCTGGGAGGAGGATGAAGACAAGATAGCGTAATCTTCCACTGAAATCTCCATTTCAAATTTGACATTTTTTTTTGGAGATCAGTGGAGACCACACAGCAGGATGGAGGAGGAGGAAGTTGCATGGCAAACATCTCAGGGAATATGCAATCGAAAAAAGGATCAGAGGATCGAAACCACATCTCGTGGAGTTGGGCATTGGGGGGAGGAGGAGTGAATAGAGTTGACAGATCAATGGGTGGGCAGCGCCCACATGCACATGGAACAAACAAGATTTTAGGTGGTCTCTCCGTAAAATACGGATCGACCATGATCGGGGGAGAACGGGGTACGGACTCCAGTTGTTGAAAGAGAGATGAGAGGCGGGAGGGAGACCAAGAAATGATGACGGGTGAGCTCCCCTTTTCTTGTAGATAGGTGATTGGTTTCTTTGGCCTCCACTAAACAATCCGGGTTTCTTGATTCTTCTTCTGATCATGGCCATCTGGTTTGCTGAACATTCTAGCAAATGATTGACTGAAATCTGGCATATCATCAACATGTCCTTTTGGTAGCAGAGGTGGACCGGCAATCGTGCAAGCTATATCTTTCTTTCTGACTGTGCTGATTATGAATTTAGGGTACCTGGCTGGAGAGGTCCTCTTACAAAGTGTTGGCGGTAGTCCCATATAAGTGGCCCCGAGTCTCCCATCATTGAGAGTGCAGACTCTCGATAACCGAGACCTCTTCGGCTCATTTTCCTCCCTTTGGGCACTGGCTTAGTTCGCCCTTGTAACTGCGCACCGAGGCCTCTCCTCGGTTGATAACCCAGCTTCAATATGATATCCCAACCCTTGGAATCTCGGATCTGGGGTTTCACTTTGACATTGACGGGTGTAGTGGCGGGCTTGCGTGGTGCATAAGCCCAAGGGAAATCCATATCTAGTACAGAAATAACGGGCCGGCTGCTGGGCCGTAATGTGGGCAGAATCTTCTATGAAATAACTTTGACGGACTGGACCGTGGATAAGCTTTTTACTTTGACCACCCTCCCTTGAAAAGGGAACTTGAGACATTGGTGCGCGGTGGAGGGCACGGCACTGAGAGTGTCGATCCACGGATGACCCAAGATAGCTTTGAACATGGGGTCGATGTCCAGCACATAGAATTCAATGGGCATGGTGAGAGGCCCAAGCTCGTTTTGAATAGTAAAAATCCTGTGACACGCCCTCCGAGAATTGTCATAAGCAGCTATAGTAGTGGGGGTCGGGCGTAGAAGTTCTTCTAACAGATTGCAGGCCCTGAGAGTGCTGAGCGGGCACACATTAATAGATGCCCCTGTGTCAACTAATGCCGCATCAATGCTGACTTTATTTAAGATAATGGTGATGCAAAGCAGCATTTGCCGAGCTTTTGGTGGTGCTAGCTCAGTTTCAGAGAAGGTTATAGCTGGCCCCTTAGAGATTGTTATCAATGCAGTAGGTAAGTTGTCAACTGCCATATCTTCACTAACCATCACCTTCTGAAGAAAATCTCTTAGTGCATCTTGGTAAAGGGTAGCTCTTTTGATAAGCTCCAGCACGGATATCTTAGCAGGAACCCGATCCAGGTGATGCAACAGATCGTATTGGGTTCCTGGTAACGGCTCGGCTTCTTCCTGCTCAGCAGCCGGTTGGGAAGACTGGGGATTGGAGGTGGAAGGATAATTGCAGTGAAACATGCGCCCGCTCCGCAGGGTGAAGTTATAGGCTGTCGCGGCCTCGGATGGGCTCAAGATAAGTGACTTAGTAGGCCCGGTGGGGTGGATGAGTGGTGCGGAAGAGGGCGTGGTGGAAAGGATGATAGGTGAGGGGTTGGTGGTAGCGGGTGCGAGCGGAAGTGGGGATATAAAGGCAGGCGGAGGTGTAACGAGTGGAGGGTTAGATGGAGGTGTGGTGATGGCGGGGGTAAGTAATGTGTGAGAGACGGGTGGTGGAGTAGGAATAGATGAAAGGACAAATGGTGTAGCAGGCGGAGGAGGGTTTTGGTATGTAGGCGTAAGGATGATAGGAGTGGAAGGAATACGAAAGTTGTGGTGAAGGGCCATAACCTACGACGTAGAGCTATCATCGTCAAAGGACCACCCGGCATCAGGGGCCGGGGGTTGAACTACATTGACCTGGGCCGGCGCCGGTGGCTGAGGCTGCGGAGCGGGAAGATGGTTTGGCATTGGGTTCTGATGGATCCCCAAGTCTTGAACCGACTGCTGCTACTGTTGCGGCTGCTGCTGCGGTGCCTATTGTTGCTGCAGTTGCTGCCTCGGCGGCTGCCTTCTTTTCTCTTTGATTTCCGTGATGGCCCTATGCATTTCGGCCCAATCAATCTTTTGTCCTTCATGGAGGTCATAGACCAAATCCCTGAACTAAAAACACCCTTCAATAGTATGTCCTTGCTGCCTGTGGAACATACAGTACTTTATCTGATCAACGGTCGGGTTCCAGTTGGGCCGTTCCGAAGGGAGTTGTATAGCATTAACTGACATGAGAGCTGAGAAGATATCCGTGAGGGTTTCTGGCAGGGGTGGGTAATGTGCTCTTTTAGGAGCCGGGCGCTTGTTGTTGTTGTTATTGTAGCCGTTGGGTGGAGGGACATTATGGTATTGCGAAGGCTGTGGAGGTTGTTGTGGAGTGGTAAAGATATTTTATGGAGTGGCAAAGGTAGGTGGAGAGTTTTGTGGAACGGCTGGGAAGTTTTGTGGAGTGGGGTTTTGAGGAGTGCGGGGATTTTACGGAAAGCGGAAAGGTGCGGCTTGGAAAGGGAAAGTAACGGCTTGAACTTTTTCGTTGGTCTGAACCCCCTCGGTGATAGGCCCCTGAGGTTTCTTGTGGTATTTTGGCTCTTGGTTCTCAAAGAGCGAGTGGATGGGGGAGTCCTTGAACTATGTTTGAATGAACCGCGCCCGGCTATAGAGTTGGTGGATGTTTGCTATATCATTCATGGCCAAAATGTTTCGGAAGGTCGGAGTAGCATTGGAGATGAGTAACTTCACCTTCTCTTCCTCCGGAATATGGCCTGGCACCCTGGCGGCCATCTACCTCCATCTGTCAGCGTAAGTTGCAAACTCCTCATCAGGTTTCATTTTCTCGGCCACCAAGTCTGTGAAAGAATACTCTGGACCGACCCTGTCTTGAAACCGTTGGATGAACTTGTCTTTCACTATTTTGAAGCTCTCGGCATCCTCTAGCAGTAGAGAATAGAACCATTCCAGTGCAACACTATCCAATGATCGGCGGAACAAATACGCCATGAGGCGATCATCATAATGAAATTGGGCTGATTCATATAAAAAGTCCCTCACATGAATAAAGGGATTGTCGTTCCCATCATACTTGCGGTAATTAGGGAGCTCGGATTGCGGAGGGAATCAGATGTTTTGGAAGTTGGGGACTGGAACATCTGCCAAGGATTGTGGGCCAACCCGTTTTTGGAGGAAATCAATCTGTTGTTGCATGGCAGCCCACTTATCAAGTAGTTCCTGCTCCCTGGATGGAGTAGGGGTAGTGAGAGACGAAGGTTGAAATTGAGGAGCAGAAGGATGGATTGTTGTAGGAGGTGGAAGCCCATAAGAAGGCGCAGAAGGATAAACAGCCAAGGTAGGGAGCCAATAAGAAGGATATTGGGCCGGAGACTGACCCAGATTAGAATGGACTTGGGCAACCCCTTGCTAAGGGCGCAAGAAATCTGAAGGGCCAACAAGTACTTGTGGCACCGATGGGCTGGACGTGTGATGATCCACCGGAATAAAAGAAGGGAGAGTAGACTTTCCCTTATCAGAAAATTGCTGGGCCGAAGCGAAAGATTGGCCCATTTCCATACCAGAAAAGGTGATGGTCCGAGGTTGGACCGGAGTAAGATCAATTGGAGTGGGCTGGATGGAGGGCCCACCCACTCTAGATTGGTCGATGGAAGGATTAGATTGGCCCTGCACAATCGTAGGATGTGGGGTATTGGACCCCTGCATGGCCTAATAGACAGCTTGGAGTTGGGCCGGATCCAACTGGGCCATCATTTGGAGAATGGAGCCAGCAGAAGGAGAGGAGAAGGAAGGAGTGGTTTGGCCGCCCTCCATAGGGACGGAGGATGGAAGAGGGGCAGACACCTCTCCAGAAGGGAATGAGATAACCCTAGAAGGGTGAAGAGGCGTGATCTCGCGCTGGTCCTGAGCGGATGGTGGATCACCGGATAGTGAACTGCAAGACAGGGAAACGGATCAGGGGGCCCAAGGGAAACCCTGGGGAAAACCCTCCGATGCTTAAGTCGGTGGAGCTATGGCGGGAGCAATAAAGGGAGGTGAGAGCTTGTGTGCGAGATCCCTCTCCACCAGAGGGTGAAGTGGTTCTTGCTCAGGAGCTTTGAGCGTATGATTGCCCTTACCTTCGTCGGAGGGTCTCTTTGGTTTAAATAGTGCGCCGTCTCCTGGAGTCCTGTAAGCCGAGGGGTTTCAGGTGGGGGTTACGTCCTCATCGTGGGCTTTTATTGCCTTATCATGGGAGCGTTATCACCTTGGGGAAGAAGAAGTCCCTTGCCTTCCTGAATTCATGCCTGCTGTGGACTCTTAACGGCTACAAAGGATAAGCAATCGTCGGCCGTTCCGAGCTCAGAGAAGCCAGCCCTACTGGGCGATAGGCTTAGCTCGGAAGAGGATGGGTCGGAAGGGTCGGCGTACGCCTTCTTCTCCCGGGCGGAGATATGGCTTTGGTCGGACCTTTCCTATGACCTGACCGACACTCGGGCCCTCCGAGCCTAGAGGCCGCCTAGGAAGGTTGTGTCCTCGAGCGATTTTTTATTAGGATTTCTTCCCTGAGTGGGCCCTGTGGGCTGTCACTTAGGCGAGCTTGGCCTCGTTGGGTCCTGTCGGGCCTAGTCGGGCTGCTCTTTGAATGGGCTACAGAAATCCCCCTCTCCAAAGGGTTTTCAAGAAGCCCTTGAGGGAGAGACTCCTCTTGGGAACGGGGAGGATTGAAAGAAGCCATGATGGGTTCGAAGAGCGGATTTGAGTAGAATTTGGAGAAGGAATTGACCCTAGGAGGTGACTCTAATGGACGAAAATAACTCCACATGCAACGGAAAACCTTTAACAAAAGCAAACAACACACAACAAACACACGATGAGTGATCAAACTTAGATAACTTTGACAAAGATGCAAGTGAAAACGAGATGATAATACTCAAATTCAACCAAGTTACTTAGGTGATGCAGCAAGATTTTTATGATTTCCTCCTTTAGAACCTTAGTGATTTGATTAGGATGTGCTCTCCACAAGTAGGTTCCTAATAGGAAAAGATGTGTGACTTGGTTGACACTAAATGTAATCACTCCTTCACCTATGAAATTCTAGACTCGAGGTAGGAAAGGTACAACCGGCCCAGTGTCCGTGTGGGAATCCACGGCTCACAGGGGCTTATGGAGGTCCCTGATGTGATTTCATGGTCGGCTCCAAGGAATATGGAGATGAGAGGTCCACACACCAAGGTAGGAGAATGCAAACTAATGTATGAAGATATGCATGAACCTATGTGCACCGGAGTGCATGCAAGTTCTAGCCTCAAATCTAACAATCAAATATGCACACAATGCTAGAAATATGTGAACCAACCAAGGAGGAGACCGAATAGCACCCAAACATGAAAATCACAGCAAAACTGTGGAAGTAAACTGCACCTCGGGATGCATACCTATCTGGAGTATGTGACGGTCTAGACTACCTGCGTCAGAGGAGTGTGACGGTCGAAGACCAGACCGTCAGAATATTGTAACGCGGGGATGCAGGACCGTCAGAGGAGCAAGGGAACCAGAAACAACATGAAATAAAAGAAAAATCCGGGGAACAAACGGGCAACCAGGGTAAGCAAATGAAAGCAGGTTTTAACAGAGATCCAAAGCACGATTGGCACTAGATGTCCCACCATGATCGCCAAAAAACTGTTGGTTTTAATGCGTCCCTTCCTTTGCAAGATGGGCTATGATGCCAACTATGAGCAAATAATGAGCCAAGTAATGAAATCAATCAACCTATGAACATGTGAATCATGAACCTAGGCAACCAACATAAGCTCTAGCATGGGCATGCTATCTCAATCAAAACTAAGCTAAACAAATAAAGAAAAACACACGCCGGAGCGTGGAATAAGGAATAAAAGAAAACACACCGTATAGGTGGAATAAGCAAAGTAAAGAAGAGATATGATGAGAGAGAAAAGCTAATGCCCAAACTAAGAAAAGATGTGATCGCCACCAAGGTAAAAACAAGCCAAAGACCTAATAAATATCTTAGAATAGGAGGATGATACACCCGCCCACGGGAGAGAGAAAATAATCAGGAAACTGCAGCTCCGTGGGATGTGACGATCGAAGGATCGTGCGTCACAGGACTGTGACGGTCCCTCGATAGACCGCTACAACACTCTAACGCGCCTGTGATAGACCGTTAGAGATTCTACAGAATGAGATTGGGAATCTTTTGATCTCCAAGCTTTCCAGCCGGCCAGAGAGCTTGGGCCTCGTGATATGGACTCTGTAAACCTGCAAAAGAGTGTAGAACACAAGAAAAATAACCCAGATTAGCCCTTTCACAAAGTAGTATCAATAATCCAAAGAACTTATGAACATGCAAAAGGAGAGGGAAATACCGGGGAGATTGGTTTTTTAACCCCTCTGGGGCGTTTTAAAAGATGGGATGATGTTTTGAAATGTATGCAGCAGATGAAAGAACGTGAAAGATGAATAAGGACAATGCTATGATTGCTTAGAAGAGGGAAAAGCACTAAGAACAATGACTTGACTGAACTAAACCCATGAAACCGATACTCCATGGACTTTGGAAGTAGATGAACGTGGGAAGTAGTTCTCCTTTGCTGGTTCTGGCTCCAGGATGCAGCAGCACTTCGATGTAGACTCTAGATTTCTCCTCCTCAAGCCATGAAGTCAAGGGTTCTATTTATAGGCCCTCAAAGTCTAGGTTTGAGTTGAGGATAATTGTCACGCCCCGAGCGCGGAAGATACCCGGAGATGCGCGACGTGTCTATATCAATCATATCAATCAGAGTGGTCGTGTATTCGACGCAAAGACAGAGATGCGCAAAATAGCAAGATAACCCAATCCTTTATTTCATAATGGATAGACTATTACAAATCCAATACTCTGTTTAATTAAAAAGGAAAAGAATACATATTTGACTCAAGAAACTATAGGAAAGACTAGACGACACTTGAGCAGCTCTATCACTTTCACTCTTGAACATTCCCATCCGATTGACTTCCATCGTCGTCGGACTTACCTGAAAAGTACAAAGGGACAAACGGAATGAGCGAACGCTCAGTAGGAAATTATATCTCAAGTACTAGCAAGGGGTTTAAGTAATTACATCTTTCATGAATGCAATAAAGCTATGCATGCTCGCATAAAACGACAAGATAGAGAGAATGTAATATCAAGAAATAAGATGAACTTAATCATGAACTTCCAACAAGATGACAAGTATATTCAAGGTATTCAAGCAAGCACGTTTAACAAGTCATGTCAAGAACTTTGGCTATCATGTATCAAGCAAGTAAATTACCCTTTTTCGGGCCACGCATTTCATGTAAAGTCAAGTACGATTCAAGTACAAGATGTGTGTGGAATGTCCAATCAAGCAAGTCAAGTACTCGGTATAATGCCAGATACCTTATCATTTTAACTCCCATGGGCACAAGTACTTTCGGGTGCTCCTCCCAGGACCAGATCGGGCCCTATATGCACAGGCATTTATCATGTATTTTTGACATCCACTCTTGTTTATATAGCCAATATAGAGTTTCAATATTCAAGCTTGTAGACATGTATGACAACTTTGACAGAATAGAGTCCAAAAATATGACAAAGGACATAGATTGGCGATAATAACGGTAAAATCACGATATCAATAAAACTAGGTAGAATATGGTTCCCTTAACTTAGGTCCCATGATAAATCAATATGGACATTCTTTATATAGAATTGAGGTCCACATAAACATTAGATCAAGCAAGATACCCTCATTCTTATCATAGAATTGAGGTTTACAAGAACGACATGATATGGCATGATATCATCATCCCATTAATAATTTCTTATGATATACTCTTTGTATAATCATAAGGGCCGGTATACCATGTTTCTTTAGATTGACATGGCAAGGATCGTGTAATGGGTTTTTAGGGTACAACCAGCTCAGTCGGCCTTGAGGGAATCCAAGGCTACGAGGAGTCTTACGGAGGTCTCTATGACTAACTCGCTAGTCCAAAGGAACGGAATGTCCAATGGAGAGCTTGTATGTCAATGAGAGTTGAGTGTGATCGATGAAACAACGTGAAACGTGGGACTATACTCACGGAGTGGAGAATAGTGCCGATATATATATTATATAACATATGAAATCATCGGTTAACAAAAACAGGGAAAAATCAGTTTTACAGTAAAATAACGACTTAGGTCAAGTCGTTTCTCAAGTAATTAACGCCTAACAGAAGGGCGTTTACATATTTCTATTTTACAGAATTTTCAATAATTTTATTAATTCATGAAAAACACGCCCTAGTCAGGGGCGTTTGTCAGGTAAGTAACGCCTATCATAAGGGCGTTTACATATGTTCCGTTTTGCAGAATTTCATTATTTTAATAATTTATATAAAACGCGCCCTGGACAGGGGCGTTTCTTCAGAGTTGACGACTATACAAGCAGGCGTCTCATTATTTAAATATTTGACAGAATATAAATAATTTTCAGGATTTATTTAAACCACGCCCTGGAAAGGGGCGTTACTGTTTAATTTTATTTTACAGGATATACATAGTTCAGGAATTTACAGAAAACGCGCCCTAGAAAGGGGCGTTTATTTTCAATTTACGCCCTGTGATGGGGCGTTAATAGGTGTAAAACGACGTTGTCAAGGTCGTGAATTCAAGGAATTTATAATATTTCAACAAATAAATTTCCAAGACAGGAGACATGATCATGACAAGAAAATTAGCAGGAATTTACAGGTAGAGTCATGCAAGATATTAGAATCGATATTTCATATTTATTGAATTTTAAACAGGATCAATTATTGATTACATGCGATTGTTCATGAAATTAACGCCTGTATACAAGGCGTATACTTTTAATTAACGACCACTTTGATGGTCGTTTCTTTTAAAGTGGCGCCCTATTCAAGGGCGTTTCTTGAAAAATTTACAGAAAACGTATTAAAACTACATGCAAACTGTATAAATATATCATGCATGGTGCTTCTTATATTTATTTTTAGTTTGGGCTACGAGACTTGAGAAAATCCTACCTTATGATCTGGATGAAGGAGATGAAATGGCTTTGAAGCTTCAACTGCAACTTAATAGAAGAAGAACAATCGTTCTTCCGTCAACCTGGAGAGGAAACGAAGAATATTAATTCTTCTCATGCTACGTTCATAAGAAAGGAACAGAAGAAGAAAATAGAAGAACATATGTTCTTCACGTACCTGTGCAGTTCGATCGTCCAAATAGGTTTAGGGTTGTTCGATCAAGACTATTTATAGGATTTTGGAGTCCTAACAAAAGTAGTGTTTGATTGAGGGTAACATATCCCTAATAGAGTCCTTACTCTAATAAACACTTACTAGATTAGGTTAATCTTTCCCTAGATAAGCTCTGGGTTCGAACGGGTCACGAACTGAATTAACGCCTTTGGTCAGGGCGCTTATTCTTAAATTAACGACCTTGTTCAGGTCGTTTCTTAAGAAACGTCTTGTATAAGGGCGTTCCTTGTTTTTGAAACACGCCTAAGACATGGGCGTTTATTTTACTTGCCTATTTGGTCGCGTGAGAGTTGACGACCACATGCGTGGGCATCCTTTCTTTAGTCACGCCGTATGTAGAGGCGTTTATTTTTAAATTAACGCCTTACTCAGAGGCGTTATTTTTTTAATTTGCTTTATTTTGTCTGTATTACTTCTGTACTATGTATGTTTTTATTTTTATTTCAATATTCATTTATCAGGGTTGCTACACCCTCCCCACTTAAAAGAATTTGGTCCCCAAATTCAATATATATATAATTATACGCGTGGAGAGTGTATATACCTCTTAGAATAACTCGGAAAATCGTTTCTTCATAGATTCCTCGGTCTCCCATGTCGCTTCGCGTTCGAGATTCTTATTCCATTGCACCTTGAGCATGGGAATAACCTTATTCCTTAGAGCTCGTATTTCTTGATCTAAGATCTTCATAGGCTTCTGTTCATAGGTGAGATCTTTCTGGATCACCAGATCTCTATGTTCAATAATATGAGATTGATCGTGCACATACTTCTTCAACATGGATATGTGAAATACATTATGTACCTCGGACAATTGAGGAGGCAATGCGATGCGATAAGCAACCTCGCCAACTCTTTCAAGTACCTCAAATGGTCCGATGAATCTTGGCGTAAGCTTGCCCTTAACACCAAATCTTCGTATGCCACGTCCCGGCGATATCTTGAGAAATACATGATCTCCGATTTGGAATTCAAGATCTCTCCTTCTTGTATCAGCATAAGCTTTTTGTCTCGTCTGAGCAACTTGCAATCTTTCTCTGATTACTTGTATCTTCTCAGTTGTATCCCTTACCATGTCTGGACCTAGCAGTTGTTTTTCTCCAACTTCGTTCCAGCATATGGGTGATCTGCAACTCCTTCCGTATAAGGCTTCGAAAGGTGCCATTTGGATACTAGCTTGGTAGCTATTATTATATGCAAATTCCACTAGTGGTAAATGATCGTGCCAGCATCCTCCAAAGTCAATGATGCATGCTCTAAGCATATCCTCAACAACCTGGTTAGTTCTCTCGGTCTGACCATCCGTTTGTGGGTGGAAAGCAGTACTAAAGTTGAGCCTTGTTCCTAACGAATGTTGTAATCCCTTCCAAAAATGAGAAGTAAAACGGGGATCTCTGTCAGACACGATTGAGACAGGAATTCCATGTATCCTGACTATTTCCTTGATGTACAGTGCAGCTAGCACATCAATTGACCATCGGCTTTTTATTGGCAAAAAATGCGCCGATTTAGTTAATCGGTCAATGATAACCCAGATTCCATCATGTCCTCCTTTAGATTTAGACAAACCCATGATGAAGTCCATACCAATATCCTCCCACTTCCACTTAGGAATATCTAGAGGGTGTAGTTTTCCAGCAGGCTTTTGGTGTTCCGCCTTGACCTGTTGGTATGTAAGACAGTGTGATACATAGTCCGCTATTTCTCTTTTCATATTGGGCCACCAAAAGTTCCTCTTTATATCTTGGTACATTTTAGTTGATCCAGGATGAATAGTGTACCTTGATCGGTGAGCTTCATCTAAGATCTTCTTCTTTAATTCCGGACAATCAGGTATACAAGTTCTACCTTTGAGTAATAATCTTCCATCAGAAGTTAGTTGAAAATCAGATTGTCCTTCTAATCTGCCCTTGATTTCCACTAATATAGGATCATTACCCTGAAGTGCTTGTATCTCAGATAATAAATCTGACTGTATGCTTACATGAGATAATGTAACAAATTTGGATTCCGTGTCCAAGCTTATATTGAGCTCGGAGAATTGTTCAAGTAACCTCCATTCTTGTATCATACAATTGGCTATCATTGCTCTCGGCTTTCGACTAAGGGCATCAGCAACATAATTACCCTTTCCGGGATGGTATTGTATATTGAAGTCGAAGTCCTTGAGATATTCTAGCCAGCGTCTTTGTCTCATGTTTAGCTCCTTTTGTGAGAATAGATATTTGAGACTCTTGTGATCGGAGTAGACAGTGAACTGTACTCCATAGAGATAGTGTCTCCATATCTTTAGGGTAAATACTACCGCGGCCAGTTCTAAGTCATGGACGGGGTAATTCTCCTCATGCTTCTTCAGTTGACGTGAAGAGTATGCTATGACCTTTCCTTGTTGCATTAGGACACATCCGAGGCCAATGCCAGAAGCATCAGTGTAGACCTCGAATTTCTCTCCTTCTATTGGTAGAGCTAACACCGGAGCTGTAGTGAGATGATCCTTAAGAGTTTGAAAACTTCTTTCACATTCCTCACTCCATTCATATCGGATCTCCTTACGAGTTAACCTTGTGAGGGGCACGGCGATCTTAGAGAAATCTTTGATGAATCGCCGATAATAGCCTGCAAGACCTAAGAAACTTCTGATCTCGCTTGCATTAGTGGGTCTTTCCCAGTTTCTTACAGCTTCAACCTTTGACGGATCTACAGATAAACCGTCCTTGGATATGACATGTCCGAGAAAAGCCACTTCTTCAAGCCAGAACTCGCATTTGCTGAGTTTAGCATATAATTGATTTGTCCTCAAGACTTGCAATGCAATCCTCAAATGCTCTTCATGTTCTTCCTTAGTCTTAGAATATATCAATATATCATCAATGAAGACTACTATGAATTGATCCAAGTAAGGCCTGAATATGCTATTCATTAACTGCATAAAGGCAGCAGGGGCATTTGTTAGTCCAAAAGGCATAACCACAAATTCGTAATGGCCATACCTGCTTCTGAATGCGGTCTTGTGAATGTCATCATCCTTGATTCTTAACTGATGATATCCCGACCTGAGATCAATCTTGGAAAAATATTTGGATCCTGAAATCTGATCAAATAATTCATCGATTCTCGGCAGTGGATACTTGTTCTTGATAGTAAGATGATTCAATTGTCGATAGTCGATACACAATCTCATGGATCCATCCTTCTTCTTTACAAATAAGACTGGTGCTCCCCACGGGGAAGTACTTGGTCTAATAAACCCTTTTTGGATTAGTTCCATCAACTGCTCCTTCAACTCCTTGAGTTCAGCAGGGGACATTCTATATGGTGCCTTTGAAACAGGACCAGCACCAGGGACTAAGTCAATGGTGAAGGCCACTTCTCTTTGAGGGGGTAATCCCGGCAAATCTTCTAGAAATACGTCTGGGAATTCTCGCACTACCTGAACGTCTTCTATCTTGGTTTTCTTAGCTTCTTTAACAGTGACAAAAGCAAGGAAGGATACACATCCCTTCCTGACGAGCTTGCTTGCTCGAAGAGCCGAAATAAGAGGGGATTTGCTTCGACTCTTAGGACTAGTATAAGTCAGTTCTGGAAATTCTTTGAAAACGATCTTGCTATTACGGCAATCAACCGTTGCCTGGTACTTAGATAACCAATCTGCTCCTAGTATAACATCATATTCTTTTAGATCTAAACAGATAAGATCAATAGGAAAATTCTTTCCTCGAACCAATACCTCACAGTTTTGGTAATGATGCGTGATATCCGTCTCGTTTCCGAGAGGAGTAGACAACACTATTTTCATCCATTCCGGTTCTAGAGGTAACGGGTCAGCAAACTTCTTAGAAACAATAGAATGCGATGCACCCGTATCAAATAAGACATGTGCATATTTGGAACAAATTTTCAATGTACCTTCCACTAATCCGCCTTCTTCTTCAGGTTCGGTCTCCTGTATTGCATGAAGACGAGCATTCTTTGTCACCGGGCGTTTACCATCGCCGGCTTGGTCGTTCATTAATGGACACTCGGGAATCCGATGCTCACGGCTTCCACAACGGAGACAAGCTCCTAATTTCCTCCAGCATTCTTCCGTCTTGTGACCAGCCTTGTCACAATGCTTGCAGACTGTATTCGAAGGGGTAGTGGTGATAGAGAAAGGCTTGGTCTTCTTGAATTTCTGATCTTGAGAGGAAGAACCTCCATTACTGGGCCTCTTCTTAAAGTTGGGTTTGAAAGAACCCGAACCCGTGACTTGTTCCTTCTTGTCTTTTCCACGGATCCTATCAGATAGTTCCGTGGCATCTTCAAGTAATTGAGCTCGGCGCACTATTTCAGAATAAATTTGGATGTCCATAGGCGCCAATTGAGTAATATAGTGGGGCCTAAGCCCATTAAGAAATCTACGGGCTTTCATCTTCTCTGTGCTAATAAGATGCTTAGCATATCTAGATAACCTGGAGAACTGAGCTTCATAATCTGCTAATGATAAGGATCGTTGCTTTAATGCAGCGAATTCGGCAGCCTTCTTTTCTTGGACTCGGTCCGAGAAATATTTAGCATTGAAGTATTCCACGAATTCTTCCCATGTTACTTGAGTAGGATCGATGGTTGCTTCAATAGACTCCCACCAGCATCTAGCATCTTTCTCTAACTGGAATGTAGCTAATAGCACTTTGTCCTGGTCCGTGCATTGCATGACACGGAATATGCGTTCGGTTTCCCGAACCCAATGCTCGGCATCGTCCGGATCGGTCGATCCCATAAACTTCGGGGGATTCATATTCTTAAAGGCTTGGTGTAAGCTTCCAGCTCGTGGAGCACCACCTTGTGCTACCTGTTGTAGCACTTGGGTCATCCCTTGAAGGGTACGCTGCATGTTGCGCCATTGAGCACGTTCGGCAGCCATTATCCTACAATTACAATAACTATATTAGTACGTGATCGTATTTAAAGACTCGTATATTATGTTAAATCTAACCCTTGGTTCTACCCAATCTCACTGGTTTAAAGGTTCAACTTATCCTTGGACTTGGGTTTTTCCTAGGAATTGAATACCTTAGGCTCTGATACCACAAAGACTGTCACGCCCCGAGCGCGGAAGATACCCGGAGATGCGCGACGTGTCTATATCAATCATATCAATCAAGTGGTCGTGTATTCGACGCAAAGACAGAGATGCGCAAAATAGCAAGATAACCCAATCCTTTATTTCATAATGGATAGACTATTACAAATCCAATACTCTGTTTAATTAAAAAGGAAAAGAATACATATTTGACTCAAGAAACTATAGGAAAGACTAGACGACACTTGAGCAGCTCTATCACTTTCACTCTTGAACATTCCCATCCGATTGACTTCCATCGTCGTCGGACTTACCTGAAAAGTACAAAGGGACAAACGGAATGAGCGAACGCTCAGTAGGAAATTATATCTCAAGTACTAGCAAGGGGTTTAAGTAATTACATCTTTCATGAATGCAATAAAGCTATGCATGCTCGCATAAAACGACAAGATAGAGAGAATGTAATATCAAGAAATAAGATGAACTTAATCATGAACTTCCAACAAGATGACAAGTATATTCAAGGTATTCAAGCAAGCACGTTTAACAAGTCATGTCAAGAACTTTGGCTATCATGTATCAAGCAAGTAAATTACCCTTTTTCGGGCCACGCATTTCATGTAAAGTCAAGTACGATTCAAGTACAAGATGTGTGTGGAATGTCCAATCAAGCAAGTCAAGTACTCGGTATAATGCCAGATACCTTATCATTTTAACTCCCATGGGCACAAGTACTTTCGGGTGCTCCTCCCAGGACCAGATCGGGCCCTATATGCACAGGCATTTATCATGTATTTTTGACATCCACTCTTGTTTATATAGCCAATATAGAGTTTCAATATTCAAGCTTGTAGACATGTATGACAACTTTGACAGAATAGAGTCCAAAAATATGACAAAGGACATAGATTGGCGATAATAACGGTAAAATCACGATATCAATAAAACTAGGTAGAATATGGTTCCCTTAACTTAGGTCCCATGACAAATCAATATGGACATTCTTTATATAGAATTGAGGTCCACATAAACATTAGATCAAGCAAGATACCCTCATTCTTATCATAGAATTGAGGTTTACAAGAACGACATGATATGGCATGATATCATCATCCCATTAAGAATTTCTTATGATATACTCTTTGTATAATCATAAGGGCCGGTATACCATGTTTCTTTAGATTGACATGACAAGGATCGTGTAATGGGTTTTTAGGGTACAACCAGCTCAGTCGGCCTTGAGGGAATCCAAGGCTACGAGGAGTCTTACGAAGGTCTCTATGACTAACTCGCTAGTCCAAAGGAACGGAATGTCCAATGGAGAGCTTGTATGTCAATGAGAGTTGAGTGTGATCGATGAAACAACGTGAAACGTGGGACTATACTCACGGAGTGGAGAATAGTGCCGATATATATATTATATAACATATGAAATCATCGGTTAACAAAAACAGGGAAAAATCAGTTTTACAGTAAAATAACGACTTAGGTCAAGTCGTTTCTCAAGTAATTAACGCCTAACAGAAGGGCGTTTACATATTTCTATTTTACAGAATTTTCAATAATTTTATTAATTCATGAAAAACACGCCCTAGTCAGGGGCGTTTGTCAGGTAAGTAACGCCTATCATAAGGGCGTTTATATATGTTCCATTTTGCAGAATTTCATTATTTTAATAATTTATATAAAACGCGCCCTGGACAGGGGCGTTTCTTCAGAGTTGACGACTATACAAGCAGGCGTCTCATTATTTAAATATTTGACAGAATATAAATAATTTTCAGGATTTATTTAAACCACGCCCTGGAAAGGGGCGTTACTGTTTAATTTTATTTTACAGGATATACATAGTTCAGGAATTTACAGAAAACGCGCCCTAGAAAGGGGCGTTTATTTTCAATTTACGCCCTGTGATGGGGCGTTAATAGGTGTAAAACGACGTTGTCAAGGTCGTGAATTCAAGGAATTTATAATATTTCAACAAATAAATTTCCAAGACAGGAGACATGATCATGACAAGAAAATTAGCAGGAATTTACAGGTAGAGTCATGCAAGATATTAGAATCGATATTTCATATTTATTGAATTTTAAACAGGATCAATTATTGATTACATGCGATTGTTCATGAAATTAACGCCTGTATACAAGGCGTATACTTTTAATTAACGACCACTTTGATGGTCGTTTCTTTTAAAGTAGCGCCCTATTCAAGGGCGTTTCTTGAAAAATTTACAGAAAACGTATTAAAACTACATGCAAACTGTATAAATATATCATGCATGGTGCTTCTTATATTTATTTTTAGTTTGGGCTACGAGACTTGAGAAAATCCTACCTTATGATCTGGATGAAGGAGATGAAAGGGCTTTGAAGCTTCAACTGCAACTTAATAGAAGAAGAACAATCGTTCTTCCGTCAACCTGGAGAGGAAACGAAGAATATTAATTCTTCTCATGCTACGTTCATAAGAAAGGAACAGAAGAAGAAAATAGAAGAACATATGTTCTTCACGTACCTGTGCAGTTCGATCGTCCAAATAGGTTTAGGGTTGTTCGATCAAGACTATTTATAGGATTTTGGAGTCCTAACAAAAGTAGTGTTTGATTGAGGGTAACATATCCCTAATAGAGTCCTTACTCTAATAAACACTTACTAGATTAGGTTAATCTTTCCCTGGATAAGCTCTGGGTTCGAACGGGTCACGAACTGAATTAACGCCTTTGGTCAGGGCGTTTATTCTTAAATTAACGACCTTGTTCAGGTCGTTTCTTAAGAAACGTCTTGTATAAGGGCGTTCCTTGTTTTTGAAACACGCCTTAGACATGGGCGTTTATTTTACTTGCCTATTTGGTCGCGTGAGAGTTGACGACCACATGCGTGGGCGTCCTTTCTTTAGTCACGCCGTATGTAGAGGCGTTTATTTTTAAATTAACGCCTTACTCAGAGGCGTTATTTTTTTAATTTGCTTTATTTTGTCTGTATTACTTCTGTACTATGTGTGTTTTTATTTTTATTTCAATATTCATTTATCAGGGTTGCTACAATAATCCAGCTAGAAAGTAGGACGTTTCTTAGCAAACTCTTGAAGATTATACTCCCAAAAGTCCATAGAAACAAACAGAAGGTTCTGAGGATCAGATTTGGAAGAGAAATCAAGGAAACAAACTCTTAAGTCGGCCACGGAGTAGCAGAGAAAGAGCCAGGCTTGTCAGGACTCTCTGTTTGATGTAACGGCTGCTCGATAGATCGCCACATGGATGTAACGCTCTAGGAAGACACCGTCACACAACCTTATCCACCAAGAAGATAAGATCAATGGGAGAAGTTTTCAAACGTTGGACTCTAGATGGATGTAACGGTCAAGTGTAGGTGCGTTACAACAAGGTAACGGTCTCACAATAGACCGTCACACTCAACGGGTAAGCAAAAAGATAAGCTTGAAAAAAGCCTTAAGCTTAAGGACTCTGGAAGGATGCAACGCACCAGGGCAGATGCGTCAGAGGGCTGTAACGCCCTATCAAAGGACCGTTAGAGACAATAGAGTGCCAAAAATGAAAGTTTACTAAGCTTCGTCCAACGGAATAAGGTAAGGAACCAGACTCAACCAAGGAGACACGACTCAAGAAATGAACCTCAAATCGACCAAGAAGGCTCAACAAAGGTGAACTACTTGGAGCATCATATAGAATGAACAAGGAGATGACTCGACTTATTGGTCATAAAACGGGTGTCAACAAGGAACAGTAAACTCGGTGGCCGGTCGAAACTCGGCACTACAACTACTCCTAATGTACTAGAAAGCACACCCCAATCTCGCAGTCGAGGCTACCGAACCACACTAGTACCACCTACCGAAGTAAAAAACCCACGGCAACTGCGCCATAGAAGCCTGTCTCCTAGGACACTGCCAACCTGGACACGCTGTCCAAGGTGCAACCCCGACCACCTGGTCACGGGTACCACACAGCAAGGCGCAACCTCAGTAAAGCTACTAGTACCAGTCCCAGGGCACGAGAACCGACACACTCGCCACGGCGAGACAACCGAAACTCAACGGTCAACACGACCAAAACCCGAAGGTCAAAGTCACAGAGATTGACAGTCTGCCACTTCGGACTCGACATGAGTACCTCCCACTAGAAGCACAATCGGTAGCGTCCCCTGACGTCTTACACCGCACCGCAGGTGAACTGCCTGACGTGGTAGCTTCTACCAAAGGTACGAACACCGCACAATTAACCACAAACGAGTGACTAGCTGGGGTCACGCCCGTCGACGTGGGTCCAACCGCCCCCAACCACGTGTGCACACACAGACCGTGCGTCCCTGGTCTGGCCCTCTGACCGATTTTCCCCTCAGTCGGACTCTGGCTGCAAAACATGGGGCCCGATAGAAACCAGTCCACAAACCGTCTCTAAGGGTAGCCTCTCCACCACTCCTAGGTGGGACCACACGCGTGTAAATAGGTTACGACTAGTGGAGGGTCACTAAAGGAGTAGACTCTCAAGTCAATGGAAAATAACGCCTGAATCCGATGACGTATGGGGACCATCCCACGTACCAGCACCGTCGCACGGTGACCACAGTCGGAGAAGAAACGGGACTCGCAGTCCACGGCCACGCACACACCCTGCGAGAGAGTCGAGAAAACCCAAGTGACGCTAAGCCACTGGACTCTGGACAGTCCTCTAGATGCACTACACCCAACGGTCCTTGAGTCACAAGACTCGGGGTCAAGACCGTCGTACGCAACAGCACAAGGCTATCAATCTAGTCCAATCTCTAGGTCTAAAACCACGGTAGCACGAGTATCGAGATAGCTCACGAGTCGCCGAGACCATTCCCTCAGGAAGGGAACTCAAGGGACTAAGGCCACACACACGGCCCACACGGAAAGCATAGAAGCATGATTCCCAAGGCAGCTCGCACACCGCCAAGCTGTAGCCTAACTCAGGGAGAAGAGGGGAGCCTCCAACCCTAGACTGGACAATCGGGCTTGTAGCCCAAGGCCTCACACAGGACCCACTTGGGAATCACTTTCCGGAGAAACCGACGATGCACGGGGACTCTCACCGCATGCACGCCAACACACGGTGACACGAGTCGAGAACGCTACACCCCGGGACCACACCGTACCACGACACCTGGCCCCGACGAAGTGCACAGCATCCGTCAGGCCACGGGTCAGCACGTGGATCGAGAACCACACACCCGGGACTCGAATCAGTCAAAATGGAAACACCGGGTTAGAATGGCACATGGGCGGTTCATCCTAGGCCGCTCAAGGGACATGCGGCTGGGGAAGGGCCGCTCAAGGGATATACGGCCAGGAAGGGGCCGCACAAGTGCACTAATCGGACTAACCCAAAGAGAGGATAGGCAGTTAGGGCTGCACCGCCCAAGGGGATATACGGCTAAGGGTCACCCACACAACCTAACTGACCTACTCCAGTGTCGGTCAAAATGGTTTTGACCAAACCGCACAACCCGACCGACACCCAACTGTTGACCAAAGGTCAACGGGGACATGCGGTCAGCACCTGGCCGCACAAGCCCACGGGAAGATAGACGGCTGGGGACCAACAGCCCATGGGGGGACATGCAGACCTCGCCTGGCCGCACATCACATGTGTGGTCTATCGTCCGACCGCACAACCCCCAAAACCAGAATGAGAAGAACAGACCAAAGCCAGCCGCCCATATGATGGACGGGCCCTGGTTCGACCACCCAACTATCACGGCGGGTAAACCTTGGGGGTCGCCCAATCGCGGCCTTTCCACGCCCCGTTCGTGCCGAAACGAAGGGGATACAACCACCCTGGCAATCACATGGACTCCGACCGGAGTCAAAACGACACACGAATCGGGAGAAACGGGCGATTCTCATGTGTGGTCTATCATCCGACCGCACAACCCCCAAAACCAGAACGAGAAGAACAGACCAAAGCCAGACGCCTATATGATGGACGGGCCCTGGTTCGACCACCCAACCATCACGGCGGGTAAACCCTGGGGGTCGCCCAATCGCGGTCTTTCCACGCCCCGTTCGTGCCGAAATGAAGGGGATACAACCACAACCACCCTGGCAATCACATGGACTCCGACCAGAGTCAAAATGACACACGAATCGGGAGAAACGGGCGATTCTACCGAAGTTGCTCAAAAAGGGTTTCCGGACTTCCTGGAGCCCTACCGGTCCAACGGGACCACCAATCGAGATGAAATCAGGGAGAAAAGAACACTCTCGCCCCAAGGAATCTGTTGACAGTAACCGATCTAGAAACCGTCGCCGTTTCCCGACCGACCCTACGAAACCTACAAAACCACGATTTCGCTAGAACGGACCTAAACACAACCGTTTCTGCACCGAACGACGTGCAATGGCAGGGAAAACATGCAGGACACAGTAGTGTTCCGTCACCCTACCTCCACCGAAGAAACCGCGTGCCGAAGCGACTAATCCACGCCGAAAATTGCCCGGAACGTGATTTACGTCATCTCCGAATCCACCGAGGGATCGCGCCCGCAACCGCCTCGATCCTTGCCCATCCTCGCCCGTGCCGCCTCCACATCACCCCCACCTCGCTCCGTCAGCTGTCAGAGAAGAGAGGGAAGAAGGAGAGCGTGAGAGAAGAGAGAGGGTGGGAAATGAGAGGGAAGAGAGAGAAAGGGGGTTTATATAGAAAAAATCTGGAAATTCTGGAAAATACCAAAAAATAGAAAATCACGTTTCTGTGATCCTCGAAACGCACCGATCGCAACAGTACCACTCTCGCCTAGATGAACGACCCGGTTCACCCGTAACGAGGTTCTGACGGAATTACTGAAACACACACTGAGAATCGGGAAAACACACGTGGAAAAGCCGCGGAACGCACTCCGGCCTCCGAAACAGCTCCGGATCGCACCGATCCGAACACAAAAGATGTCTGAAACATCATTTCAGACACAACGGAGTCAGATACACCGAAAACGTAGATCCGGGACCCAAGAAGAAGGATCCAAAAAATCCGGGGCATTATATATATTTTGGACTGTATATTTATTTATTTATGATAATTGTTTAATTTCCTACATTAATATGTTATGTTTATGGTTCTGTAATTATTTTAGATTCTTGTACATCTCCACACCGTCCAAATAACCTGTCGAGCCTCCCAGCTCTTGGGTGGCGGGCTAGGATTCGAGTCGTACCGGTTCCTTTCTGGTACCCGGATCTTGCGTCGTTGCACTCGAAGAGGGTATATCTTGATAGACCTCATCATGTCTCGGCCCATATTGTCACGCCCCAAACTGATAGCAACGGAACGTGTTGTTGCTCGGAACGTGGCAGCGAAACAGTCGTGTCAATCAGAGCAAACCATAAGGCATAATAAAATTGAACAAGATATACTTTCATTCAATTTCAAATACGAGTTTATTACAACTTTGACTCCAATTAATAGACTCAAAAAGAAAGATTACAAGGACACTCGACTAGACATGACATAACACTAAGAGGTTCATCTAGATCGCTAGAGCACTCTTCACTCTTACCCTTGCCCATCTTGGTCGCTCTCGTTCTCATTATTACCTGAAAAACATGGAAAAACACTAGGTGAGTGAACGCTCAGTAGGTCTTATATCTCTTGCACCAAGCTAGCTTTAAGTAATTAACAATTTAACATGAATATGTAGATCATGTAAGGTACAATAATCAAGAATTATAATGGCACGAGACAGATTAATAAGTCAGAGATAATTTCATGAACTATAGAGGCAACGGACTAGACAATAAATTCGAGAACATTCATGATGAGACAATAATAATCATTTCAATAGGGTGCTCACTTTCACGAGAGCATAACATGAGACTATCACTTGTAGGATTGGCCATATGTATAATATGAATTCAAGCATTCGAGTCATGAACATGTCAATCTTTTGTGGAAATGTCATAGATCAATCTTTCTTTTCATTGGTGCAACGCCACCCGATCAATCATGATACTGGCACACGTTTCGACTTTGCCTCGTCCATGGGATCAGATCAGGACCCCGTCACTTTTTCATTCTAGCATTGAGTATCAATTTGCTTGGACCCATAGCCCCTTTTAAGATTCTAGACCAGTTCCACGTCATTTAATGGCCAAAGAGTTCCAAGGATCAAGTCATGTAGGAACATTAAGGTAGATTTTTGAAATAGAAATTCTAAGGACAGAACCTTGAGTAAAGATGACATAAAGATAAATCTCATTTAACCACGACATTCATGAAACTGGGTAATTAGCGTCCACTCAGGTCGCCGCCATATACAGAATTTGCGTCCATTGGGGTGGTCGCCAATTCTAGGAACAGTATAGGCATGAAAAAATAGCGTCCACTGGGACGGCCGCTATTTCATTTTGGGCGTCCACTGGCCTGGCCGCCAATTCCATGACGGGATAGGTTCTCACAGAATGTTAGAAACAGCGCTCTATAAGGGCTAGGTGTCATGTTTCTTCATAGCGACATGAGAATCACAAGTTTCAGGGTTTTGAGGGTACAACCAGCTCGACTACCTTGAGGGAATCCAAGGCTAGTGGAGACTTACGAATATCCGACGGAGGGTCTTTCAATCTTCAAGAAATAGTGTGTAATCGTGAATCATCGTGAAACAGGGACTCCATCTCGGACTTGAGAGAGAAGTGCTATAAGACCCGCGGTATGGGTCAAAACCCGATAAAACATGATAATAATAAATTGTGTCCATTCAAACAGGCGCTATATCATAAATTCACGTTTGTTTATAAAGTCGCCAAATCAATAATTTACTGAGTTTTAATAATATTACAATAATTTGGTGTCCTTCCAAGAAGATGCCATATATTTAAATAGTGTCTATGTCATGGACGTTAATTCATGATTTTCTAGGTTATTTTAATTTTTAACAATTTATCAGGAATCAACGTCTGCTTATAGAGGCGCTATATTTTAAAATAGCGTCCATGTTATGGACGTTAATCCATGATTTCCAACCTTTTATACATATATATTCAATAATAATAGGATTTGGCCTCCTTTCGAGGAGGCGCCATATCTTTAGGTAGCGTCCACAGGATGGACGCCAATTCATAAATTTCCAAAATTTGCACATTTTTAACAATTTACAAGATTTGGCGTATCTGTGAAGAGGCGCTATTTCATTGGGTCGCATCTGTTTGCACAGCCACCAATTCTTTTCATAGTGCAAGCCGTTATGCATCAGGAAAATACGTTTATACACTCGAACTACTATTCATTTCTTTTTAGGAAGCATGAACAGTAGCCCTATGCTTTCTATAGGGAATTTAGGGAAACTGAAGATATGATAATAAGGAGAAAAATATCAAGATTCAGGAAATATGCACATCATTGTTTTATCTATCAGGGTTTCATAGTTATAGATTTTTAAAGATGGGTGTATTTATTAAATTAACAGGGAATTAGTGTCAGTCTTACTGTGGCTGATTAATTCGCGTCCGTCTAGATGGGCACTGATTCTTGAAAATAGCGGCCACTACTGTGGTCGCCAATTCTTTATCATGCAGAAACGTAGTAAACAGGTACTAAAACATGCAAAGCAGTGACATAAGATCATGAGAAGCTACATGGCCTATCTAACATGAAGTTTGCATGGTTTGCATGAATTTTAAAGGGTTTTACTTGGGAGATTGCCTACCTTTTGATACTTTTACGGACGAAGATGTAAGAAGAGGAAGAAGTAGAGGATGACGAAGGAAGATGATGCAGCAAGACGAAGAAAAGGAAGAAGGGAAGAAGTCAACGCTTCTTCTCTACGTGTGCAATGGCAGTAGCAACAGCAACAACCACACACCCTCGAACAGGACGAAGAGGAAGACGATGCAGGCGTGCTCCTTTACGCACGGGACGTCGACGTAGCAGCAATAGCATGCTTTTGCATCGAACGGGGGCTTGCATTTATAAGATTTTGGGCTTTCTGAATCCTAATATGTACATGCAATCCTACTAGGTTTAAACTTCCCAGATCGATCTCATCCTTCCCTCATCACCAGTCACTTTCCTTGTTAGAGTAAAACACTAAAGCCCATGCACTTCTTCGAACGTGATAAGGGTTTCTATTGTTAATATAATTTTATATATATCCCATTATATGTGTTAGACGTAGCCCTCTTAAGGCCCCTAAGCCTTTAGGTTTCTTTAAAGCCCATTAGTTCTTTCAAATAGGGAATGGCCTTTTAGAGTTTGTGAATTAGGCTTTTACCTTTTTGAGGATTTATTTGTAGTAGGTTTCAAAGCCCACTCTTTTAATATTAATACCCAATATCTAATTTAACTATTTATATTTTACTTATATCAAAATTTTATCTTTCATGATTATTATATTAATATTATATAGTCATTATAATTTATTCTCCCTTTTTATTTTCCGGGTTGCTACACATATTCCTCATAATCAGGTTCAAATGGATGTCATGGCGGAGATGTAGCAGCTAGTGGAGCATTATAATGCGGATGGCTTTATGGATGTAGAGGCGGTGGGCCATTTGGATAAGTAGGATGGATGGGTGGTGGGTGAACGACATCCACTTGATCATTGAAACTTTCCGGACCATCTTGCTCACATATATCTATGATGCCCTTTGCACTTGTGATCTCCTTCCATTCTTCCTCCATTCTGTTCATTCTATCTATGAAAGTTTGATGGAGGGGATATCTTGAGAATGGGGGTTTGAAACGGAGGCCGCGGACTTGTAATCCCCTTCAATTGCTCCTCTATTTTAGCGATCTTGTTGAAGAGAACTTGCTAGAGGGGACTCACGTGTGAAGTGGAGGGTTGGCCTTGAGATCTTGGAGGGGCTTGGAATGAAGGCCGTGCAAGATGGGGAGGTTGACCCATAGAAGGACCCAGTTGGACCAGGGTGCAAGGAATACATGGGCCTCAAGGCCGTGAAGGAGGATGAATAGAAGAAGGTGGGTGATCGGCCACCCAAGAGAGAGTGGAAGGAGGATAAGAAGAATAAGAAACTACACCCTCAACAACAGCCTTAAAGGCTTGGACCTGTTGAGGGGTAAGATGATCTAATGCATGCAAAATTTGGGAGACCTTCTCATCATGTGGAGGAGATGGTTCAACGGGAGTAGTGGCTCGCAATTGATACAAGGGACCACGGACTCGAGAATTACCCATGGGGTGAACAAAACCATAAGAATTAGGATGAAATTCCTTTTGAAAGTTGTGATGAGAATTATAGACTCGAGGGTTATGAGATGGACTAGGTTGGTCATTGTAACGACCCGAGAATCCGATTACCGGGAACGCTAGCGCGACAAGGCATGTCGCGCTAGGAGGCCCTAGCGCGATGTCCCTTGTCGCGCTAAGAGACCCTAGCGCGTTCTTCCGTGTCGTGCTAGGTATCCCTAGCGCGATCTGGCTGTTGTTGGGTGTTCCCCTTGGGCCGTGTGTGCGTCCCGGGCACCCCGTGGAGTTCTGTGACCGTGTCTTTGGTGTCCGGAGGTTCCGTTTGCCTTGGTCATGAGTTTGGCTATGGGCGGTGCGTCCGTTTTTCTCCGACCGTGGCCCCGTTTGACGAAGCTAGTGCGTGGGGTGGTTCCCACACGTTGTCGGACTCGGACGTCGTTTTCCGTTGACTCGAGAGTCTACTCCTTCAGTGACCCTTCACTAGTCGTAGCCCACCAGTACGAGGTGCTGGTCTCACCTGGGAGTGGTGTACGGGCACCCACCTTTCGAGACGGTTTATGGACCGGTTACCGTAGGCTCCTCGTCTTAGCCAGAGTCCGGCTGCGGGGGAAAACCGGTCAGAGGGCCAGACCTAGGACGCGTGGTCTGTGTGTGCACACGTGGTTGGGGGCGGTTGGACCCACGTCGACGGGTGTGACCCCAACTAGTCACTTGTTGTGAGTTACTTGTACGGTGTTTGCGCCTCGGGTAGGACCTACCACGTCAGGCGGTTCACCTGCGGTGCGGTGTCAGACGTCAGGGGACGCTACCGGCTGTGCTTCTAGTGGGTGGTACTCCTGTCGAGTACGGAGTGTCAGACTGTCAGTCGTGTGTTTCCGACCTTCGGGTTTTACGGTTTGACCGTTGGTTTCGGTCTTCTCGTACCGTGGCACGTGTGTCGGTTTGCGTGCCGTAGGGTCTAGTTCTGTAGAGTACAGGGCTTTCCTTTCTGAGGTACTCTCCTACCGCTAGTGTAGTGGTTTCTCGTTTTACGAGGTAGGGTTCGAGTGATCCCTACTGAGTCTTGTTCCGAGACTCATTCCCTGCGTGTTTTCACCGTGTTTCAGGTGAGACGCCACCTTCGGGGAGCGCGTCGGGAGCGCAGTGTGGTGCGGGTGCCCAGAGGTAGTGCCAGAGGTCAGAGCCGGGGGATGTCCCGTGTAGCTGTACTTTTCTTTCTTGTCACTGTACTAGTCGTGGACTACTGCTGCTGTTGTTGTTATTGTGGACCATGCAAATTGTTAATTTATTTCCTGCTTAATATTTTAACTGTTTAATTTCTACAATTATCTGTGATGCTTGTGTAGTTTCCACACCATCCTTTTAACCCTTCCGAGTCTTCGGACTCGTGGGTGGCGGTACGAGTCTCGGGTTATCGGGCCTTCCCGGTAATCGGATTCTCGGGTCGTTACAGTCATCCTCATAGTCATAGGTGAAATTAGACATATCAATATGATTGCCAAAGCGCGACATTATGCAAATTAAACAATATTCAATCAAATCAATTTGCAAGGATATCAAACAAGTGGATGTTCACACTTGGTTTTTGGTTATCCTTTGATGAATTAGAGGATTTTTAACAAGGTTTGTGCGATTCACTTAAGGGTAGAAATCTAGTTTCCATATGGTTTAACTTCAGTGCCAAGTAGGTTGATTCTCGCCACGTTTAGGCCAACTAAACACAGGGAACTTCAAGATTCAACCAGCCCAATGATCGAAGAGAGAATCCTTCGATGTCGGGGACTTATGGAGATCTTGGTGGAGGAGATTCCAATCCACTGAGAGGAGTTCTCAATTGGAGGGTCATTCCTTAACCAAGAGATAGTAAAATATCCTAAAAGATGTATGGAGAGGAGGTCTCCCAAGGCAAAATACCCTAAAATGCAGAACTAATGCAAAATAAACATAAAATAATGCAGATATGAACAATGGATGCAGAGAAAAAAATGAAGTAGATAGGATACACAGGTTCTGCGAAAACATAGAGAATTCGCGTCTGCACAGTGGGTGCCAATTTTAAAATTGGTGTCCACTGTAGAGACGCAATTCTTTTTTCATAGAAGCAGAATGCGGTCTGATTGAGCACTGCGTTAAGAAGAACGTAGTACCCTATGCAATCGCGTTCATGGCCTGCGCAGCAGCCAGAAAGGTATGAAAAAAATGATGAAATAACAAGGTTAAAACACTCACAAAATCACAATAGAAGCATGGCAATCAACTAAAGATAATATAAAGCATGCATAGCATCCTTTTTTTTTTTAGTTTTCAAAATCACACAACTAGGTGATCACTTAAGGAGGGAGGTATGCACGTGGTGCACAAGGGATAAAAATAATAAAAAAGGGAACATGCTACGTGGAGCATAAAGGGGGATGCACCGTGGGTGCAAAAGGGAAGGGCACACGTGGGTGCCAAAAGGAGAGGGTAATCAAAGAAAAAATAAAAGGAGTCCCACCATGATCACCAATTTATAGATCATGAAAATTCACAAGATTTTTAGAAAATAAAAATAAAAAATGGGGAGAGGAGGAGCATGTAAATGTTAATTGGAGTTGTGATTACTTGAGACATGTGGGCCTCGAAGGATATTAACAATAAAGAAAAGGAGGCGATCGCGATATAAATACCTTGAAAAGTAGATGAGATTGTGAGTGCTACATTCTCTTCCAATCGGTATACCGATGAAGAGAGCTTTCTTGGATTACCCTTGAAACAATAACAAACAACCAACAAAAGGATATGAATTAGAAATTGAAGGTGTGTGGCTTCAAATTCTTAATAGAAATAGCAATAAAAATATGAGTAAAAACACACCTTATTGGTGTTTAGTCTTAAAACCCCTATGCAAAGGGTGGATAAAAATCTGATGACACGAAGGAAAGAGCAAGTGTTGCACAATATAGATCTCAATATGATTGAGATAAGAATAAAGAAAAGAGGAATATGATGCATGCAATGCCAAAGTAAATCTAATGAAATAAAAGAGAAAAGAGAAATAGGAAGGTTTACTAGTTTTTCTCCAAGAAGAGGGGCTTCAAGATCTTCAATATTCTTCAAAGGGATGGAGCTCCAATGGATGTAGCTTTGAGCTTAGGAGAGGCTCCTCCTTCCTCCTTAGCTCCTCCTTCCGGCAAAGTTTTCCCAAGAGATCAAAATTCAAGCATTTTACACACATGGGAGAGGGGTCCTATTTATAGAGTTAGAAATTCAGAGTTTAATTCTCTCATAAATATAAAATGGGTTTCTAATGGGATTTGGAGAGGGGAATCCTTCCTCCAAGTGTCCTCACTACCTTAAAAAGTCATACGAATCATTTCCGAAGTTGAAAGGGTGATCAAAATGGGGAAAGGAAAGGTTAGTCCCTAGAATGGATTTCTGGAAGAATTCGCGTCCACTACAGTGGTCGCAAATTAATACGCGTCAACTCTGAAAGGCGCCAATTGGAATTCAAATTATGGAAAGTTTAAAAGTTACCAAAATCAGAAAAGAATTGGTGTCTTCCGTCCAGATGTAAATTAAAAATCCACGTCCTTTCGAAAAGACGCAGATTCAATTCAAAGGATTACGAATTTTGCTGGGAATTGGATTATCAAAATACAGAAATGAAATATGTGTCACTATTCATGACATTATTTAAATAGTATGCGTCCATTCGGAAAGGCGTTGATTCAAAATTGGTGACTTGATGTTGGACGCAAATCTGATGAATGCAGTCACCTAGACGATCGCGATCCGCTGAACGCGGTCGTCTTGGGAACCGCGTTTAGGGGAAGACCAAGAAACTTCAAATTTTTCATAAATTGGCATCTAGAATGGCTGCCAAAAAATTTAAAAAATAGCGTCAGGAGTCCATACGTAAATTAATATGCGTCCACTCGGAGAGGCTTCAATTTAAAAAGGCCCCAAAAAATTAGAGAAATTATTTAAAAATTAAAAAAATAAAGAAAAATAGGGAAAGATGATAATGAGAAAAAATGAGAAAAATCACACAAATAAGTTGATTTGAAGGTCAATTTAGAGTATTACACGGTAATACGAGATGTACTCAAAATGATATCAATTTTGACGTGTCTATAAGAGTTCAAAAGAATTGACCTAAATGTACACTCCGATGCACAAACACCTGTAGTCACCATGTTGGCTTGAGGGCTAGTGAGAGGAGGACCTTTTTTGCCTTTCGGATATACTTCTTCTGAAAATAGCATTGAAATGTTAGATGGTTTGTACCAGACACATAGCATATGTGCTCCCTATTGTTCTCATTTGACTTTTTTTGAAGATTTGGGTTTTGAGATTTTGGTGATGAAATGGGCGGTGATTTTTCTTAAAATAGTTGCGCTTAGGAGGAGATGACTTCTTGTGAGATTTAAAGAGTTTGTTTTCAACTATGTTGGCTTTAGGTTTGTAGTTTAGTCTATGTTGTTCTTCGACTCTAATCACACCAAAAATTTAGGATAGAGTAAGGTTACCTTGAGTGTAGCCAAGTGTTTTAATACAATCAGACTAAGAAGGGGGTAACTCATCCAACAAATAGTCTATTTGGAAGGATTCATTTAGCTAGGATCATATGGCTCTTAGTTCGTGGACAATTCCCTCAAAATCATGTATTTGATCATTCATATATTTAGTGTCCACAAACTTAAATTTGTTAAACTTCGAGGCCTTGAAACGCTTGACTCCAACATCATCAAGCCTACATTTGGCCTCTAAGGCATTCCATATTTCACTAACGCTTTTGGAATTATACTATAGGTCATAGAGATTGTCGAACAAGGCATCTAAAATTTTATGGAGGTAATGATAATCTATTTCTTCAGGGTCTGTGAAGGTGGAAGACTCGAGTTTGACTTGTGCACGGAATGCATAAGTTTGAACTCGTCGGGTGGTGTTTTGGGAGGAACTCGATTCACGACTCTCAGTGGTACTCTCGCTAATGGTTTAGATAAGTCCGAGCATAGTTAGCCAAAATCTCATTTTATTTTGTGATCACCTCCTAAAGTTTCCTCCATCAAATCTGTCTGATTTGGCGCTAAAGGTTTAATTTCTTGGTGATCAAGTTGGTCATTTGAAAATAAATTTGTGGGATGAGAATGATATGTAAATAAAGTGTTTTGAGTTTTTATCAACACATTTGAATATATAAAATTAATAAATAATTAATTCTTACAAAGTAACTAATGAGTCACAACACAATACGAGCTTAATAATAGCAGAGAATAATAATAATTTTTTCAACAAGTAGTAATTTTTGAGATTTTATTTTCAACAAATAGAATCAATTAGTTTATGAAAACTAATGAAAAATGACACTTTATAGAATTTTATTTTTAGAAAAAATAGAACTAAATATTTTTCTGTAAACATAAATAATTTTGAGCATTTAATTTTCTGAAAATAGAAATTATTAATTTAAGTAGGAAGAATCTTAAGGATTTTCTAATTTTTCTAAAAAATAGAAATAATTTATTTAAACAGTAACATACTCATGAATTTTCTGAAAAGTCAATAATATTTTATTTTTTGTAAATAGCAGTAAATTTTTAGAAATTAATTTATTATAAACAGAAATTATTTCATGCATAAATGATTTTCAGAATTATATTTTCTGAAAAACAGAAATAACACTTTTCTATGAATAGAATTCAGACATTCATATTCTATAGATAGAAACTATTTAAAATATGAATAATTTTATTTTTAAATTTTAAATAGAGACTATTAATTTTTTAAAAACATAAAAATACATTTCATAAATCTAATTACAGGAATGTAATTTCGCAGTGCTGTCTAAAACACGTCTAGACAGTCAGATGTCAATTTAATGATTCCTGTAAGAACAAGTCTTGGAGGGCAGCCGCGAACTTAAAACGCATCTTTCCAATTAGACGTGAATTCCCTGTTTAACGAGAACGCGTCAAGATACAAAGCTGTGTTTACCCTAAAAGTGTCCCTATCTAGATGTGCTTAACAATTTTTTAACAAAAAATAATTTTTAAAGCACGTCTAGGTGATTAGATGCTAATTAAGAATAGCGCCTTAATTTCTAAATCGCCGTCAATCAATTTTTGTTGAATGCGTCCACCTTGTAATACGTGATTTAGGAATATTATTTTAATCTCTCTTGATCGTGTCTGTTTGGACGGATTTGATTCATAAATATTATTTTAATCTATGTGAACGTGAATACTTAGCGAGAGGTGATTTACCGCATCTAACTATTCAGACGCGATTCAACAAAACACGCCTTGCTAGTCGACTGCATTTTGAAAATAATATTTATTTTAATGTCCCTTAAAACGCATCACTGTGTTCGGACACGTTACAGAGAAATGCGTCGAACAGTGCGACCGCATTCTTAAAATGCGTCCAGGCGCCCAGGCAAAATTAATTTTGACTCTAAATTGAATTTCATCAATATAATAAATAATAGAACTCTTAAAATGATGATTTTATATTGCTGAAATCAATAAAACAATAATAAATAATTAGAAATAAATAAGTTTTGAAGTGACATGTTGGGTCGAAGCACGTAGTCACTATAATTCAGAGTTCTATTATCACCCGACGTGCGGATCTCGCGATAAAGAGCTCGTAGAGATATGTCAACCCTCGGATAGACGATCCTCTCTTTCTCTCGTTGTCACGTCCTCATAGAGAGTTTTATGAATCTTGATTGAATTTTTAAAGACTCAACAAAAAAGAAGAACGCATAGGAATAAAGATTTTGTAGCAGCTCAATCGAACAGAAGAATACATTGATCACCTTATAGATCACTGGAGACGTCCGAGAGTGGAGCGTCCACAATTGATGCTCCTCAATTGGAGCCTTCCCCTAATGTCAACAAATGGACGTCATTTTCAAAACATGACGGATGCATCTGTGATTGAAACCGTGATTCACACAGTGTCATTATCACTCAACGATAACACACGATGATAGAACGGTGAGTGAACAATGAGAATAAACATTGATACACAATGTCAAACAGTGAAGTAAATAGTGACGAAGGTTTTTAATAACGCATAAAAGTCTAACATCAGCGCTATGAACGGCTGCCGCCGGCGCCACAGCACTCGTCCGCATCTGTCTGCTACTGCACTGGCCGCCAACCTTCTCGCTAGCCCTCCCGCCAGCTTGTGCAGCCACCGCCGTCTCAACACACAATGTCAAACAGCTATCGCCATGCACCCACGCCTCAGATGCACCTGCACCGTCTACGACCACGATGTCCGCCGTTGTGGGCTGTCCAACGGGGACATCATCATCATCGCCCTCGATGTACGCAGCCTTTTAACACTCACTGCATCCCTGCGAGCATCCCCGTCTAGCACATTCACCAAGTCACAATGCATCAACCACGTCGCCCTCAATGACCACCACGCCACTCTCGCCGCCAGGATGCTTTGAGCACATGCCGTGTTTTTCTCTGTCGCAGCGCGGACATCGCTCTATTGGAATCGGGCACTGATGTCATTTATCGCGGATTCCGAACCTATGAAGAGGACAAATATGCACACACCATAAGATAGAATGAGAGAGATGACGGAGGAAGTAACTCTTCACATGGTTAAAGAGTTTACACCATCTTCTCTTACACTCAGTACTCTTGGTTGTTAGAATTTGAATATAGTCTCTTAACAATAGTCTTATATCGGTTAATATGTTGTGGTTCATGTGTTTATGACTTTGAACCTATGTATCTTAACATCACAATTTTATAGATTTTAACATAGTATCAGAGCATGGTCATCTTATATCTTTCTAATCTTGTCATCTTCACTCAATTAATATCTACGACCCATCTTAACCGTGAGAGTGAATGTTAATTAGAAGTTGGACATAATTCTTGGACAATAATCTCATATTGATTAATAGGTTGTGGTCCATGAGTTTATAACTCTGAGTCTGTATCTCAACATTGTGATTTTATGAATTTCAACTTTGGTTAATCATCTTTATATTTTAACCTTTTTTTAGGAAAAACAACCGACAACTCTTAACCCTACTAAGATACCTCATCGGAGAGTTTTTAGCCTCAACCGGACGTCCAAGTCCTACATAGACTCTAACCCGAGCCAATTTCAAATTGACTAAAACTCATCCATAGATTTAAACCATATCTAACAAAACAGAAGGTGAACCCATCTATATGAAAACTTTCAGCAGAACGTGGGTGCCTCCCCTCTCCCTCCTGCATAGCAATGTATACAATATACTCTCTCTCTCTTTCTCTCTGCGCATAATGCATGCATGGCAATGTGCAAACTCTCTCTCTCTCTCTCTCTCTCTCTCTCTCTCTGTCCGAACCCAAATAATAATAATCAGAAAGCGCGTGCTGCACCCACGCCTCACATGCAGCTGCTTCGTCAATGACCACGATGTCCGCTGTTGTAACACTCACCACAACCCCGTAAGCATCTGGTCGATCATGTCTATCTGACTACATTAATGCAGAATCGCGCCGTCCTTAATGTCCACTGTATCGAGCCCCACTGAGCTTGGCCGGGATGCTCTGAGCGCCATTTTCTCGCGTTCTCTGCCACACGAATATCGCTCTACGAGAATCGACCTCTGATGCCATTTGTTGTCGATTTCGTGGAGATGACTAACACCCACACAACTCAAGATAGAATGAGAGAGTTTATGGAGGAATCAACTCTTCACTTGATTAAAGAGTTTACATCATCCTTCCCAGTGACTCTCCTTACACACAACGCCCTCAGTGGTTAGCCGCCCCTAAGTTTCAATTATGTTTATAGGAGAAACATCAAACAACTCCCAACCCTACTCGGACACCTCATAATTGACATTTTAAAGTCTCAACCAACTCCAGAGCCCTGCATAGACTCCAACCGGAGTCAATCTCAAATTGACTCAAACTCATCGGCATATTCAAGTCACACCTGACAATACTGAAGGTGAACACATATATATGAAGACTTTCAGCAGAACGTGGATGGCTCCCCCTCTGTCCTGCATGGGAATGTATACGGTATATACTATCTCTCTCTCTCTCTCTCTCTCTCTCTCATCGCGCATGCATGCATAGCAATGTGCATGCAAACTCTCTCTATCTCTCTCTTAGTCAAAGGTCACAGTTTCTCTCTGCGGCGTCTGCGCACGCATGGCAACGTCCACAACCCACATGATGACTGAATGAAACAAGGGACACCCACGCCCACCAAGTCCCGCATGGCAATGTCGGAACCCACATAATAACCGGAAGAAAGCGCGTGCTGAACTCGCCCATTTCAGGCTCGGAAATGGCGGTGTACAGTTCGAACGCAACCCCCCAACCGCCCCACCCCCCCCCCCCTCCCGACACCACAACTCTGATCAGGGCCCTGCCGAGGAAGGCCGAGAGCACCACTCCTTGTTGTAGGGCACGCGCGGCTGCCCCCTCCACCACCCGCAGCCGGCATCATTGCGGGTCTCAGCACTGGCAGAATCTCATGCTAAGGGGAGCAAGCGAAAGCACTATATCCTATAGAAGCCTAGAACCCTGCCGTCACCATGAACACATCCCCCGCTTCCTGACGTCCCCACGCATGCCCACGTGCGGCTCACAGGGTTCCCATGCATCTTCATCCAAATGGGAGAGGAGCAAGCCAGGATCTATCCGGCATTCGGCAAGGCCTGCTGGAAAAGCCCTACCCCACCTCACTGCGACGCAGGTCTTGCTACAGTATTCCAAAGTGCTTTTGATGTGAAAGGACAAGATCACGGAGGACGATTCAAAGGAACAGAGGATACGCTGGGATGAGACACCGTCTCTGACACGTCGACTCCCAGATGCCACCCATCATCATCGTCTCCGTGGCTTCTTTTTCTTCTGATGCCCGCATTGATGATTACGTGACATAACATTTGGGGTGAAAGGGAAAAGGAAAAGGCTCAACCCCATTAAGCCTCTTGAGTGGGAGTGACATCAAAAGGGGTGCAACCCGAGACGCGTCTCGGCTGATCTCCGCAGGCAGAGCGCTCATCTGGGGTCAGAAAGAAGATTTGATTCCTTCTTTATGACACTATACAGACACATTTTATATATTTATATCGGTCTACGTACGACTCTCAAGTTTCTCCTACTCAATTCGGATGGCTATAAATGTTGTAGTATATAATGGTGAGATCTCGTCTTAGCTACCGGAGGATGACCGATGGTGAGAGACGAAGAGTGTGAGCCGGATAATTAGGGACGACTCTTTATCTTTCATTTCAAAGAAAAATAAAAATACAAAAGTGTTCAGTCGAATTAGGCTCACCGAGTCTGAGAAAGAAGAGAGGCTACTGAGCCTGAAAAGGGGAAAGAGGAGTTACCCTTGGGACATCGTCAAAGCGCCAGACTGCCGCGCAAGAGGTGGACGACTGCGTGCGAAGTGGCGATGGCATTTCATTGTCATCTTGGACCCAGGTGAGAGTAACAGCACCGGAGGTGGAAACTAAGGATGTCCCCATCAGAGGGGCGGCACCTTCCTCCAAATGAGGGGCTGAGACCTTGAGGAGCATGGGCCGACATGAGCAGTGTCTTTGACAATGTCGATGCCACCGGGAGACGGCCGATGCAGAGCGGTGCTAGGTGGAGATGGCGGCGAGGCCCCTAGGTCAGGGGTGTGGGCGGAGGAGCAGTGCGGGAGGAGGCCCCCCTGGATGCTCTTGAGACGGCAGTCGGCCACGGTGGTGATCTGAAGATCTCGCTCTAAAAAGCTCGCTGGGAGAGGGGGTTGTCTGCATCCTCAACATTGGTGGACGGAGAGCTACTGTCGTTGGAGACAGAGAAGTCCTCACATCTGGCCCTTCACAGGGAGGAAGTGAGAGAACCTCGTTGAACTCCCTCCGCCCGGCCTTCGAGACGCAGATGCCTTGAGAGAACCTCGTAAAAATCTCTTCTTGTAAGGGAAGTTCTCACCGTGAGTTTTCTCTGAGAGAACTCTCCGATGCTCAAGTTAAGAGATGCTATTGATAAGGAGGAGAGGGTCCCTGATTGAGAATGGGGCCCAGGCTTTGTCGAAGTAGCGAGAGGGAGAAGGCCGGAGGAAGAAGGGATCTCTGTCGGAGCTGCATTCCCTGGGAGAACTCTCATGGTGACTCAAGAAGCGGGGCATAAGGACTAGGATAGGATTTTCCCTGGGAGAGAGGGAACTGAGTTTTGAGATTACCCTTACCCTTTTTCTTCTTTGGCGGGTTCCCTTCCTTACCTTGGGAGGCCGTTGAGACCTCCTTTATATAGTTGCTGGCTGCCGTTATTGCGTGAATCAGTGAGGGAGCTTAACCATGTCCGTTAGTGGTCATGAATCTCACACGATGCTCATGAGGACCCAAGTGGGCGAGCTCCCATGGTACGTGCCAAAATCTTCTGTTGGCCCAAATTCAAGTGTCAGGATGACCTGGCGCTCCAGCCTCCAAATAATGTCCGGGGTCAAGCTACTACTCTAGATCTCCTGAGGATGGAGTCGAGCTACCTCTCGAGGTTTTCGAGAATGGCTCGAGACAGAGTCGGCACTCTAGACCTCCTACGAAGACTCAGGATAGAGCTAGCACTCTAAGTCTCCGAGTAACGTCCGGGGTCGAGCTACCACTCCAGATCTTCTGTTGGGGTCGAGCTACCTCTCGAGGTCTCCTGGAATGGCCTGGGATTAAGTCAATGCTCTAGACCTCCTAAGAAGGCTCGAGATCGACCCAGTGCTCCAGGCCTCCGAGTAATATTCGGAGTCGAGCTATCGCTCCAGATCTCCTGTTGGGATCGAGCTACCTCTAGATGTCTCCAGGAACAACGCGGGATCGAGTCAGTGCTCCAGACCTCCTAAGAAGGCTCGGGATCGAGCTAGCGCGACCCAAGTTGACCTCGTTGGCATCTTCTTCCCGACTTCCAGCCTGCCTCAAGGGTAGGGTGCGGAACTTGGGCATCCGCGTCCACGTCACGAACGTGGGCCATACATGGGCTGGCCTCTTGGCAATATTGGGCCACGTCGGCCTCATGTCGCTATTGAGCCGTGTCGCGCTTCTCGGGCTGTTGGGGTTCTAGGAAAAACCTCCCCCACAATATATATAATCTCAGATTAGGTCATCTGAGATTACAAAGTACGAAGTATGAGAGCTGATGGATTTGTTATTTTTCCATTCCTAAGTAACACGATGTTGCAACCCATACCTTTATATAAATCATTAAGGTCTCGCCACATGGAACTAAAGTTTTACACTCAAATACTTCCCTCGGGAGGGTCTCATAACAGTGATGACACTGAACTATAAACACAATCGACAAGCATAGCACTGGCTCCCAAAACAGCACGTTTCCCTCAGTCCCCGTCGACTGTCATAACCAGACCAACACTAACGAAAGTTTTTGTTCGGAGGGTTTAGTGAGTACTGCTCAGAGGGTTGAGTGATGTCTGCTTTGACGCAGGATGCAGAAGGAGCCGCTGAGGAGGATCCAATTGTCCAAGACAAAGTCCGGATTTGGAGGATCCAGCTGGAAAACTGACGGCTTGTTTTTGCATGGGGATAGGCATCCGTAGGAAATTCCGCTCCGTCGGAAGTTGTTTCATTTGAAAATATTTTAATTTTAAGAAAACGTTGTAATGATAGAAATTTTATAAAAAGGCGCTTCGAAGGATGCAAATTGGACCAGTTACAATGGGTTGGATTTAAAATGAGGCCCAAATTCAACTCCGTGGCCCTAATCTATTTTCACCTATATTTAACGTGACAATTTGACTTCATGCTCAAGTACCTTGAATTTGTGCTGGGCAGGACTAAGACGATGTTCATTATAAATGCCCACTTGTCAATTTTTTAATAACCAAAATAGCAATCTTCATCTCCCATTTCCCCTATTATAATAACTTAATGAACAAAATCGTCACCATGTGAGAAAGTATCTACACATTAAATACAACGATAATATATACCAACCTAGGTCATAAAATGTGAAAGAAACAAAGGAGACGTCAGTTATCTTCGTAGGTGGTGTACTGAGGAAAATGGGATTTAGGCTTCCTCGAGGTTAGGGTAGGCCTTGAAGCTCATGGATGGATGAAACTTAAAGGGAGACTTTACTAACCGGCTGCGGTTAGCGCACTTGACCTCGAGAGATCGAGTGCCGCTAATCGACCCCGATTAGCGGGGTTGTGTGTGAGAGAGAGGCAGGGCCCATCGCTCTCTCTCTCTCATTCGCTCCTGTATCTCAATCGGATGTCAAACAGCCCAAAGGGATTAAGGTTTGTATCTATTACTCGTCTCATGTAATCAAATAGCTAAGATTTATCTTTATATCAAATGTCCATAGATACAGATTTGAGCGTAATTTATGTTGGATGAGCTGGGATCTAAGTAGGTTGAAGTACGGTCAGTACGGACTGGCCCGAATTCAACTTTGCTTAGGCAAATTCCAATCTGGGCACGAGCCAAATTTAAGGAACCCCCAGCTCGTGTGTTTCCAAATCTTCTTTAAACATTGGAGAGAGAAAATTAAAGCTTTTATTTGGGAACACAATTGGAAGAAATCTACTGGATAATCTTAGGATAGAACTAGATAGACGTCAAAGATCCAGATACTAGCCTTTTTCATGTAAGTGAGATTTTAACTCTCACTCATTTGTATGTAGCGTCTTGGTTTTCATATGAATGACGGGACACAAATATAGAGTCCACCTTCATTTCTCAAGGAGGTGCTAAAAGTTCATGAGTAACAGAAAATGGAGGGTAGATTAACTCCAGAAAGGGTAATGACATCAACAACAAGAGTGACAGACGACGGTAAGCACCAGCCTCCAGGGGATGATGCTCCATGGCTCCATGTCAGACAACAACCTCTCTCCCCCACCCCTCCTTTTCTTCAAGTGATACAGCAATCATCTGCATGTACTCCTTAATAAAGAGAATTCAGATCTAAGGTTTCAAAATAACTTCTCTTAAAGGGACTTTTTCCTCCATAAATTATGATTCTTCTGCACCAATAGGTGTGGCAGTTTCAGACTCTGATTTCCAATCGAAGGAGGATTCCGCAGGTCCAAGGAATGTGAGGGCACAGGTCTATGGAGAGAGATAACTCTCTCTCTCTCTCTCTCTCCCCCTCCAAGTACCATCCCACGCTCCCAAGCAAGCCTGCAAAGCCACTAAACCTTCCCCGTGTTAACGTTGCACAACAATCACGATCACGAAAACTTCTGAATCGCCTACGTATCCAAGGTCACTTTTAACTCCCCATTATGGCATGGCCTTGTGAACATGAAGATTATTAGAATAGTTCGAAAATGGCTTAAAATAAATTGTGTTTAACATAGTAAAACTCTCTTCACTCAATACTTTAATATTTTGAGTTAAATATTCTAATTTATTAAACTTAATATAATATCAAAATCTATGATATGATCTAAGTCGCACACCCCGTGTTACTTATCACAGCCCACATGATGACTGAACCTAGATCGATATACCCGTGCGATAGACATGTTAGAATAACACCATATTACGGACTAAAACAAAATATCTTTAAAATAGTAACACCCACTCCACTCAACACCTTGAGTTGGATGGCCCAATTCATTAAACCTTAATAAAGATCACATTGACCGCATGAAATGGAAAAAAGATCAACCATAAATGAAAAGATGCTGTTGCTGGGATTTCAAGAATATTCCACAAGTAGTGCGACGGATATCTCGAATGAATTTGGAGCATTCCCGTGCTTTCATAGGCCTCTGCCCACTACTATCAGCAGAGAACGTCCGAAAGTGAAAGCGCTTGGTCCAATATGATATACCTTCCCACCACGAACTCCAAGTTACATCAGAGAAAAATCGATCATATCTACTCCTATTCAACGTTTTTTATGTTGAAAACAAAAGTTTTACAGTGACTTCCAATTAAAAGTTGCGGTAATCATGCTCTCTATTGACTTCCGATCAGCCCCTCCACTGAAATGCATGCAAAATAATTATCCAGACAAACCATCACTACAATCACTGTACGGTTAGAAGAGACTAACATGTGCAAATAACAAATAAAAATGAGAAATCTACACATCGACCAAAAACAATTAATGACTCAATACCCGTGTGCACCAACTGGATATAATTCCGACACCCCCCCCCAATGGAGTTTATATATGCTTGTGCATGTTGTTAAAGAACGGCCTAGCATGACAAAAGCCCCATCTCTTTACATATGTACAGTAACAAATGGTGCAAACTGCGACACAAGGGCGTCTTGGGTAATATTCACAGAACTCCGGGCGATGAGACGGACACAAACAAAGAAATGTGAAGAAAGTAGTCAGGGTTCATCAAGTTGTTCACAACCCAGGCAAAAGGAACTTCCCAGTCAGGTGTGATTCCTTGTATGCGGATAAGCTTAATTTTAGTAATTTCATTAGTATGCAGATAATGTGGTTTTGCGTCTGATGATTCTTCCGCCTCAGCACTCTCTGCACCCATCATACTTTCTGAATCTGTGGGTTTCAAATTATCTCCATTGTTCCCAACTTCTGTTGCCAACTTCGAGTTGCAAACCGAGGATGGTGGTTCAAAACAATCCGGTAGAAGAGATTCCATAGCATGTCGTAAAGTGAAAAGACCACCTGTAGTATAAGAAGGATCCAACGAATCAAACTTCTTAAAGTTGAGATTGCCCCAAAAGCATGTGGGGCAAAAAGGTCTACATGCTCATACGAGAACACAGAATCCTGAATTATCGGCGTCAGAGCATCCCCAATTGTGAAAAAGATAATTTACAAAGGCAGTTGTGCCATCGTTTTCAGATCACAGATCAATCAGGTGTGATCCAAATGGACAAGATTGAACCAAAATTGAAGTCAGCCGGCTCAGCCAGTTTTGGCCAACCCGGGGACTGCCATGGCCCCCAGTGAAAGAGAACTTGCCCTGATTTTTGCTTATTTTTCAGAAAGATTTTGTGCAAGGCATGGCAAGAATCAAAGACATGACTGGAATCAGAAAGCATTAGCTGCCCCAATCCAAGTGGACTAATTCTGCCTGGATCAGTTTAGGTGATTCCGGAAGCACCGCTTCACACTCAACGGAGTATGCAAAAAATTGAAAATGAGACAAGTAATCAAATGCCATAAGGTAAAAACACAACAAAATAAACCAGTTACCACACAGTTACAACATTGTAAAAAGTAAGAAAATGGCCTTCAGTACCTTCATCATGATTTTCAACTGGTCGATTAATATATGAGATCTTCTCCCAACTGTCAATCCTGTCAATGCCCTCCAAATCGTCAACATCTTCAACATCTCGGATATACAAACGAACAGGAATTCTACCTGATCGCAACTTTAATTAGGAAGAATACATAAGAACTTGCTAAAATCTCTCTGAAGTCTTAACTTTTCTTACAAGCAACATGAAAATGCATGGACAAGCAAGTCTGCTGCTATACTGCTACAGATAGTGTCATTTGCTTATGGCTGTGAACATTTTCCACGAGTATCAAAGAGGTAATGGCTCATGACCAACCCCACCTGCTAGTCACCAGTTTTTCTTGACCTAATGCATGCGAAGGTTATTAACACTTGCCGATCCAGCCACCATCTGTAGGTCAGAACTGGCCCAATCATGGGTTGACCAAGGTTGAACCACATAACACTCATGTTGATTTTGTTAATACTTAAAATTCAGAAACAGAAACCCCACATTCCAGGGTTTACAATTTCTTTGTTGGAATCATCATCCAGCTATAATGTATGCATTTGGGGGTGGGGGATGCAAGTTTGCAGTATATGGTAATTCTACACAATAAATGCTCAGGCAGGAAGAGCCTACACTGGAGACTAGAGAGTACAAGTTACTATCTGATTGAAAGGGGAACGATGAGGAACAAATACAGCCCCCCACATCTGCCCACCCAAAATAAGTCTGGCAACCCTTTCCAATTTCATGAGTCTAACCTCAAGCATAAACCTGAACAAGTTTTGAAGTCCTAGCATACCATGTTTCAAAAAGTCTGGGGGCTAAAAGTCTGTTTGGTCAGACAAGGAATTGCCACAACCACCACTCGAGCCACATAACTGACTTCTAACAAAATTATAGAATGTTCATTTGGCAGGTGAATGCTACCAAAAACTAAAGAACTACATCGACGTAAAGACATTGTGGACATACATAACCAGTTTCTTTAGTATTTGTGTATGGGTGGAGGTGGGGATAAGCATTGACCTGCTGCAGCCAATGCAGGCAACAATACTGAACAAAACAGACAAACATAAGGTAGACCGTGTCATGGTTGAAATTTCAAGTGCTGAAGAGTAAATAAAGAGCATATGTTAAACTGGACATTTGCCGTAGTGAACAAAAAATAAGCAGCCATACAATGCAATGAAAGGTTGCAGGAAAGAAATTGTTAAACACTCCATTACTCAGAACTCACAAACTGACCCAGAGATGAATCACTTGGCGGATCATAAATATCCCTAAATATCTAGAAATGAATCACTTCACATGCTTTGAACATATTTTTGCTCTTTTCATTATATTTCTTCCATCCTAAAGACAGGAGGGTTTCAAGAACAAAACCACTAAATTTTGTTTGATTAGACAACCAAAGTATAAGGAAATATACCTGTTTGGTTTGGTATGGTATTAGTCTCGTTAATACCTTGATGAGACTGCAAATTAATTCTCACTTTACAGTCTTCCTTTAGTACACCAAGCTTGAGTCTCGTTGAAACTTTGCAGTAGCTATCCAAGGTACCTGCTGCAAACTCATGTCAGCAAAATTTCATTGGGGTAAGACTAAGAGATTTCTTGAGCAAATACACAATTATGTAATGTATAGGAACCTCTCTCTCTCTCTCTCCCCCTCGCAAAATTTCATTGGGGTAAGACTAAGAGATTTCTTGAGCAAATACTCAATTATGTAATGTATAGGAACCTCTCTCTCTCTCTCTTTTCTCTCTCTCTTGGGGTAAGACTAAGAGATTTCTTGAGCACATACACAATTATGTAATGTATAGGAACCTCTCTCTCTCTCTCTTTCTCTCTCAGTAGGGAGGGCTGCTGAGAACCTCCTCTTCCCTCCACCTCCACCTTACAAAAAGTGCCCTTAACTCGCAATTAGGAAAACGAGTGTCTCCACTACACTCTGATGAGGGCATATGTGACCTATCATGGTCAACCCACTTGATGACAAAGGTAAAACCACATTTGGGGTGATGAGCAATGCACTGTCAGCCGCCTCAGGACCAACAGCAGTAGCGAGCATCATGCTGGAGAGCAATCTTGAATCAAATTTCAGCAATGAACAGAAGGATGACACCAGACGGATCATCAATAGCTTTTCTTCAGCAATGAAGAGGAGGATGCCAGGTTCAGCAGCATCAACTTCATCGATATTGTCCAAGTCAAGGAAATCATCATTGCCAAGAAGACCAAGCCATGGATCCACATCGTTCTGCATGCCTCCCTCGCATATCATATCATATCTTTCTTTTGGAATATCCTGTGGCAAAATGGTGACAGCTGACAGGCTCTACATTTCATACTGCCAAAGCCCCCTCTGGCACCGCCCAACTCTCCCAGAGGGATGCATTGGCCACCGCTTCTCGTCATCAACCCTGCAGACTGAAGCCATTGAAGCTCAGCAAGCCTGCCTGAACATGGGGCATGGTGCACAGAGGTGGCAGGCAAGATAGCAGCAAACTGCATGGCAGTCTGCTGCTGCTGCCCACATGGGCTAGTATGCCTGCTAGCACTGACCATGGTGAAAGGTGCCAGAGTGGTGTTCCTCAAGGAGAAGATGAACATGAGCACTGCCTCCAGGAAGAGGAAATTAGATCAACAGTGCCTTGTGGATGAATCACTTGCAGGGTCAGTTGCAGGCACATCCATCCTGATCAGAGGCAGATGTTGGCTGGCTGAAGGCTGTCCTGATTTCAGCCCGTACTCAGTATAAGGCTGGCCTGGTTTCAGCCCTATTCATGTAAACCATGGTGGGGCTAGTGATGCCAGTTCAATTTATACTAAATAGAGTCGGGTGTGGCTGAGCCACATGCTGGGTAACCAACTTCCATCCCTAAGAAGGGTTCACCTGGTAAAACACTCCAGATACATAAGTTTAGTACTAGAGAGAAGTGAAGATCATCATCCCATCACATAAAGTTTCTATCCCAGCAACCTGCGGCTGGCATAGAACCAAATTTTCAAGAAACTTATGGCACTTCCCAATCATCCACATGCCTACAGCCAACCCCATCCCTCATTTGGTATGCTGAAGCCCAAAAAAAGCTTCACAGATGAGAGAAATGTTTTTGAGAGATGTCAAAACTTCTAAAATATAAAAGATAAAGAATTAAAATAAAACATAAAATATAAAATATAAATATAAAAACACATAACAATTGACAAGAAAAATGTAAAGAAAAAGCGATAATGGGGGAAAAGATGACCCGTATGCAATTCAGAAACCATGTACTTGTCTTGAACATTCAGATCAGTAACCCTGCTCTGACCATCTTTTTATTGAATAGATGCAGCTGATAGGGGTTGGGGGGGTGTAGATGTGAAATAGACCATAGAATCAAAACTAGCCATACGAGAGGAATCACCTGAACTAGAGAAATCAGAGGAACAGTTCAAGATTTGGAGGCTAAATGTACTGCTAGATTACAAATTATTGGAAATGAAGCCACATGGAACCAACCTAAAACCAGGCAAAACTCTTAGCCAGCTGGTTCGCCTAGTTACAACCAGCCTAGGCAAATCTGTGGGCTTTCAACATAAGAGCCTCTAGTGGAATCTTGTCTTACAAACACCCCAGCAGCGAAGCAGTAGCAGCAGGTAATGTGGGCTGTATAAATTTCAGTTAAGGGACTCCTCCAGATAGCCAAATCGACCATCATCATGATATGCTTGGCTACTCATCTCCCACCTCCACACGGTTCTTATCATAGTTGGCATCATGGGAAACTGTTGGACCCCAAAATGTTATTATAAATTTCTGATATTTTCATAAATTTTTCAGAAAGTAAGAAGAAATGAAGGAGTTGCATCATGAACGGTCTTAAAGCGACAAGTCCGCCGCCGCCATAAACTCCCATAAATGTCCTGTTAAAAATAGGGACCGTCCACAATTTCACACATGCTCCTATGCACAAAAACTTTATCAAAAGGTGGTCTAAATCTGCGCACCCGTGCAAGGAATCCATCACAAAGAAAATATTTTCTTCTCCTGGGATGTCCCGGAGGTCAACGGGAATGTTTCCCAATCCCGGGCAACAAAAAAGCCAAGGGCCACAAGGGTCAGCTCTGTACTTGGTGCTACCACAGTAAAAATCCCTTTTTTAATCCACGACACAGCCTTTTAAAGCCAACAAGGGCCAAACCCCCCCTCCGCCCCTTCCTCTTCTTCTCCGCACGGTAGGAAGCCTGGAGGGGACCCCCCCTCCGGTGAATAGCACACCGGAGGGACCCCCTCCAGTGGATGGACCGGAGGGGGACCCCCTCCGGTGGCTCACGCGCCGGAGCCCCCCCCCCCCCCCCCCCCCCCCCCCGCGCGCAGGAAATCGGAGGGGGGAACCCCCTCTGGTGGGCTTTCACCGGAGGGACCCCCTCCGGCCCCTACGCACCAGAGGGGGGATCCCCTCCGGTGCTTGGTTGACCAAAGGGAACCCCCTCCGGTCCCCCTAGCCGTGTGCGGCCCAAAAAGAAAGAAAAAAAAAAGAGAAGCAGCAGATTAAAAAAAAACTGAAGAGGGAGAGGGGAAAGGTTACCTTGACCCCTGCAATTCCACCGGAGGGAGCTTCCAAGTGAGTTGATCCCCCCTCCGCCACTCCTCCTTGTGCCTATAAAGGGAGGAGCCTCCAAGGAGAGAAGAGAAGACAAGAAGAAGACGGAAGACTTGGAGAGTTTGCAGCAGGCCCAAGTCCAAGTGAAGCAAAAAAAGGGTGTGCCCCCTTCTCAACACCCATATTTGTTGAGTATCAGACAATTTACAAAAAAATCCCTCTTTGGGCACATGTTGACAAAAATGCCCTTGAGTATATAAAAGGGTATTGCGCTGCCATATTATTGAAATGCATTGTACGGGATTGCAAAATCAAAGAATAATGAGAATATATCGCTACATTTTTCGCAAAATTACGCAACGGCCCCCCGCACGGCCCTGAAATTACGTTTTTACCCCGTATTTCTCCAAAATTGTATAAAAATATATCTGCTTCAACAAAAAAATCAGAAAATTGTGAAAGTTTAAAAGGGGTTTTTTTGTTCATGGGGGAAAGCTTTCCCCACTTGTAAAAATCCCTTTTCAAAGCCAAGTTCTAGGAATTGCATTCCTACCCTAGACTTTTTTCTAATTGCGTATATACTCGTGAGAAAATCTCAAGAAATGTGGACAAATCCACTAAGATCACAAGGACCATATGTGGCCCTTAGTGGCACAAGAAACTGTAAATAAACCCTCTTCTAAATAAAAAGTCAAATTGCGAGTAAACCCTCGCTTGAGGAAAAACTATAGAGATCTCCCCTTTCTTAAAGGCATGGGTCATAAGGGTAAGAAAGGACCTTTAACAGTTTAATCAAGAGTATTCGGACTTGTCCGATGTAAATTAAAACCGACTCTGACCGGTGGGGAAAAGTCCAGTGCACGAACCCTAATTGTCTGATAAATCCAAAAGTGCAGAATTAAAGAATATACCCAAAATAAATAGCAATACGCATATTTATCCATCGAAATGAATGTCAAAAATTCCGCGTGTAAACAGACTGACATGTCCGGTGGGACTTTTCCTGCCTTTCATTTTACTACTAAAGTCGCTAATGTCCTTATAAAGGTCCTAACGCCGTTTCTTCATCCGTGCAGGGGGAGGAGTGGAAGAGGCGAAAGCAACAAATCTCAAAGTCAGAGCTCTACTTCTTTGAGCAATCTCGATGGTGGCGGTTACCTACGGCCCTCTCGTCATCAACAACCACGCCAGATATGGTTATTTGGACACCCCAATCATATTTGGGGATTTTCCTGTCGTGGTTGGGTCTCTCTTTTTCCTGGGGGTGGTCCCCGCGAAACAGGAGGCGCTCGCTGCGTCCGCTGCATCTCCAGCGCCCGTCACAACTAGGGGCATCAAGCTCCGCCCTGCCCAGGGCCGAGTGTTCTCGGTCCACGTTGTGTCAATCGACGCCGTCCCCGCCAAATGGGGGCAGCGCCGCCGCCGCAGCTGCCAAAACAGGAAGCGGTGGCGTTAACCTACAGATCCAGCAAAACTATAATGATTGGTGATCTCCGTGTCTGGCTTAACGGCGACGAGCCAATCGTGCCACGGGTCAGTCATGTCCCGGCTACACCAACTTCGAACCGCTCCTCCACAAGGTGCGGGAGGACAGACTGGACTCGAAGAGGAAGTCCAGGCCTGCTAATGGGGGCAACGTAGTTGAACAACGTCCCCACAAGATGAAGCAAACCTGAGTCACTAAACAAGAGGCCCGTGTAATTAAGCAAGCCAGGGCCGGCAAGCCCGAGCAGACGCAAGCCCAACTAGCTGCGACATCTTCAGATGTAAAACCCCTGCGCCCGCAGGGGCAAAAAAGGATAGGAGTTTATCGCAAACCCAATTTCACACCTCAAGTCTTGGACGTTGTCTGAGAGTTAAGAGAAGCAATCGCACCCAGGCGCCGCCAGCGCGAGTCTCAATCTTTGACAGGTTGACAGAGACCGTACCGGCACGGTCTTCTGTCTTTGATAGATTGGGGGCACCTGCTCGCCTTGGAGTCCAGCCACCAAAAAGGTGGAGGGTGGTACAAATGACGAAAGCAGGTGGCAACATGAAGATTTACACTTGTTACGTCTCCGGCAGAGAGCCCATGGAACCAATGGGCAACCCTGCCAACCCAAATGAACCTGTTGGGCCAAATGATCAAAATCTGGCCGTGGATGCGGTATACCTCAACACCAGGAACGCCGCCAGAAGAAATCTTCAGGCCCAGTTCAGTGGCCAGGTAGGAACTTCCTCTCAAGGTCAACACCAAAGACCCATTCAGAACCAATTGCAGAATCAGGGGGAGAATGCACCTCAGGAAGGGGTAGACCCCAATGAGGTCGTAAGCATCCACAGGGAAGGGGCAGTTCACCCCAGCGGCGCATATTTAAACCTGGTGTTTGAACCACCGACGAACGCCGCCTTCCAAGCTATGTCAGATGATGCCAAGTTTGAAACCATGCAACGTTGGCATATAGAGATGACCAATCTCATGTTAGAAATGAAGCAAGAGAGAGACGCAAATGCCCATAGGCCTCAGATGCCGATGCAAAACCAAGATTTCCGACGGAAGCAACAGTTGGCTAATCCTGTCATCGTTAATCGACAAGTTGTTCCCCCTCATAGCATCTATGCCAAGGCAGGGGCTGAGCCACTTCGAGCCCCGCCCAATGTTCAATCGCCCAACGGCGCATGATAGAGAAGATCGTCGAAGATAAGTTCGCCCAGCGTGACGAGGGCATTGCCACTGTCAACTTATATAGTGTGCCTTACCCCATCCATCACCAGTTCAAGAAGCTCCCGCCGGACTGCCCAAAGGCGCCAAAGCTACAGAAGTTTAATGGGCAGGGGGCGCCGCATGAGCACTTGGCTTAATATGTAACGGCCATGGGTGACCTCGCCCTCGAGGAGTCTTATCAAAAGCCTGTGCTGTCAGGGAGACTTGGAAAATGGGCACTACTCCTTATGGAGTTCGATATAACTTTCATCCCTCGGAAGGCAATCAAAGGATAAGGAATGGCAGAATTTCTAGCAGCATATCCAGTCCCGGCAGACTCTCCACTTAACGTTGGATTGCCTGATGAAGAAACACTCCTGCCCCAATGAGAACCAGAGGGCCAGGTTGAGGGTCCCCCATCACGGAAAGAAGAAGATGCCCTCGCAATTGACATTCCATGTTGGGAGCGATACCCTTATTAGTGGTGCACGGGCTATGCTCCGGCGAGAGACTCTTCCCTCAGTGGAGGCTGTGCGCGAGGTTCTTCAGACTGGAACTAGAGATTACCATGCATTAGGGCTGCCCAAGGAGCCCTGGACGGCGACAATAGAACATGTTTGAGAAGAATTTCGGCAACTTCATGAGTCGTCAACCTGGGAGGCCTATCACTTAGAGATCCAGTAGCTTGTGGATGAAATCAGTGCTTTATCAGGGGAGGCGAAGGAGTTGGAGACCCAGGTTGGAGAGGTTCGAGGCCGTCGAGAATCTTTTGAGGTGGCGGAAGTTGAGAGCAAAAACCAAGCCAAATTGCTCGAAGAAACCGTCCAAACCATATTGTTGAAAATTGAGGAATTGCAAGCAGCGGCGAAGTCACATGCCGAGGCAGCACATCAAGCACAGGCTGAGGAGAGTTCCCTCCTTACACGGCACTCGAAAGTCCTGGAGACTATCGCCATCAAGCAAAGCCGAGTTGAAATCTTAATGAAGAAAAGGCCTCGCCATCTATGAGTTGCTTGCGAGTATTATATTAGTCTTTGCTGTATATATTGTTCCTCCACCAGCGTCTGTGATTGACTTGATTTTTTTTCCTAGTTATCCTGAGGGCTTGTCTCGGGCTCCAATTTTGTGGATGAATAATAGAAACAGTCGAGTTGGTAAAACTACAAATTTCTTTATTCTCTCTTTTTTTTAATTTATAGAACGGCTGTGAGACCTGCTTTGTTATCTGGTACCGAGTGTTGGGCAGTACGAAAGGAACACATTCACAAAATATGTGTAGCAGAGATGAGGATGTTGAGATGGATGTGTGGCAAGACTAAGAAAGACAAGATTAGGAATGAGCGCATCCGTAAGGACTTAGGGATAATCCCAATTGATAGTAAAATGAGAGAAAATAGACTCGGGTGGTTTGGTCACGTGCTTCGTCGCCCTAACTCAACGCCGGTTAAAAAATGTTATTGAATCTTAGTGGATGCTAGTAAAAGAGCTCGGGGAAGGCCTAAAATGAGATGGTGTGATGTTATTAGAAAGGACATAAATATGAATATAGCACTTGATAGAAATCTTTGGCGGAACAAGATTCATGCAGCCGACCCCAAATAATTGAGACAAGGCTCTAATGATGATGATGATGATGAGTGCCCTTTCGGGTTTTCACCAAAAACTGGCCCCCTTTAACTTTTTCCAATACACCCTTTCGAGTTATCACACCGAGGGGTCACCCATTTTTGCCTAAGACGCCCTTTCGGGTTTTTACCTCAGCCGGGTGTTGCCCTTGAATAACCAGTAAACTGACTGCCCAAGTCCGTCGGGGCACCTCTATTTTAAGCCCTATTTTTTCTCTTTTTTTTGAAGACCAGTAGCATAACACGTGTAACATTGGATTCAGGGGCTAACCTACACAAAGTTTGGGAGCGGAGAGCTTAGGATTTAGGGCTACCCAAAGAAGGACTGCGAGCTGGGAACTTAGGATTTGGGACTAACCAAACAAAGCTGGGAAGCTGAGACTTAGGATTTGAGCTGACCAACCGAAGTTGAGAAGCCAAGAACTTAGGATTTGGGGCTGGCCAACTGAGGTTGGGAAGCCAAAAACCTAAGATTTGGAGCTGAACAAGCAAAGTTAGGAAGCCGAAACTTGCGGATTTGGGACTGACCAAGCAAAGTTGGGAAGCCAAAAACTTAGGATTTGGGGCTGACCAAACAAAGTTGGGGAGCTAAAAAACTTAGGATTTGGGGCTGACCAAACAAAGTTGGGAAGCCGAAAACTTAAGATTTGGGACTGACCAAATAAAGTTGGGAAGCCAAAACTTGAGATTTGACATTTGATACGGTGGGACATGAACAAGAACTATTCAAAGCAGCCGCGACTTTTGGATTTTCTGATGAGGTAGTTCCCCTATTTTTTCTCCCTTGCAAGAGAGGGAAGGTCTTGTGCTAATCGCTGCTTGAAATCATACTCAGGAGCATGGTATAGCTTTAAGTGCTTCCCATTCAGTGGCGGGAATGACATTTCTCCTCTATGATCCACAACTGTATATGTGCCTCCTTCATAGACCCTTGTGACGACATAGGGCCCACTCCAGTTGGGTTTTAATTTGTCGTTAGATTTACTTGCCATAACTTCCCTTTCTTTAACCATGACAAGGTCACCCTCATTAAATGTCCTTTGTTTTACCAGCTTGTCGCAAGCTCTTGTCATGCGAGCTTGATATGCCTGAAGGTGTTTATACGCTTCCAACCTTTTGCCTTCTAGGTTAGAGAGCTCTTTAAGTCTCCTTTCTATTTCGTCTTGCTCCTGGGTCTGTAGGCCAGTGTGCATAGCTACCCGATAAGAAGACATTTCAATTTCAACGGGCATTACAGCTTCTGCCCCATATACCAGGGAGAATGGGGAACACCCGGTAGGAGACTTGTAAACTGTTCAGTATGCCCAAAGAGCTTCGTGCATTTTTTCGCCCTCGTCTCTTTTGCGGCTGCCAATGATCTTGGCTAGGAGCTTGCAAAGGGTCTTATTAAATGCTTCGGCCAATCCGTTGGCTTGGGAATTGTAGACTGTTGAAGTTCTCTAGTCGATATAAAACTTTGTTGCCAACTGGTAAATGGTCCTATTTTTAAATGGAGTACCATTATCTGACATGATTCGACACGGAGTGTCGAATCTATATATAATGTAATGTTTGATAAACTAAGCGACTGCCTCTCCTGTAACTTCCCACAAAGGGATAGCTTCGGCCCACCGGGAGAAGTAATCAGTTGCGGCTAGGATATACTTGTGGCCTTTGGTGGACGATGGGAAGGGTCCCACAATATCCATTCCCCATTCTGCAAAGGGCCACGTAGGAGCCGTGGGGTATAGTGAGTTAGGAGGTCTTCTTGGTACTGGGCCAAAAGTTTGGCATTGGTGGCACGTGTGGGCGTAGCGGTTACAGTCTGCGTACATAGTGGGCCAGTAAAAGCCCTCAAACTTTATGTTAGTTTTCATTTTGTCCCCTACTTGATGAGCGCCGCAGAGCCCCGAATGGACCTCACGCATAATTACTTTGGCCTCTTTTGGTGAGAGACAACGGAGGAGAACAAACTAGTCTTTTTCGTGGACAAACCTATAAAGTTGGTCTCCTATCAGTTGATATGATGCCGCCCTTCGCAACAACTGAACCCTTTGAGCTCGATCTGGGGGAAGGCAACCGCTCTTTATTTTGATAATTGGCTGGCACCAATCCTATTCTTCTTCTTCTTCGGCGGGGTCGCTTTCTTCAATTGCATGGACATCCGGAGTTATGGGGTTGACCTCTTCATCTAAGACACTCGGGATGAGCTTCTTGTGCTTGACAGTCATGTCCAATTCCCCTTCGAGTGGAAGTTTTATGGCGGATGCCAACTTGATTAAGGCGCCGGCTTGAGAATTTCTACCTCAAGGGACATGGTCTAATTCAAATAGGTAGAATTTTTCCTTAAGCCTCATTACAGTGGCATGGTAAAGAACTAATTCATGCTTCCGGACATCATAGTCGCCTAGGACTTGTCGTATGACGAGCTGTGAGTCTCCATAAACTTTGATGCATTTGATGCCCCATTTCGAGGGCTAATTAGAGCCCGACAATTAGTGCTTCACATTCCGCTTCATTGTTTGTTAAGGGCTTCATAAGAGCACAGGAATTATGTAGGATCCCACCTTGAGGAGTCACAAAGACAATACCCGCCCCTGATGTGAGGCTTGCAGTAGCATCGGATTTCTTGACTGTTCGGGAAGTGCCATCAAAGTAGAGCTCCCAAGATGGGACGTCAATTGCAAAGGCATCTTCTTCTTCTCGTGATGGGGGACACTCAACCTAGCTCTCTGCTTCTGATTAGGGCAGGAGTGTTTCTTCATGAGGGAGTCCAATGTTAAGTGGAGAGCTTGCCGAGATAGGGTGTGCCGTTAAAAACTCTGCCATTCCCTGTCCTTTGATCTCCTTCTGGGGGACGAAAGTTATCTCAAACTCCATAAGGAGTAACGCCCATTTTCTAAGTCTCCCTGACAGTACGGATTGTTTAAGGAGGAACTTAAGAGGGTCATACTTTGAAATTAACTCCACCCTGTTAGAGTGTGGAGTCAGAACTCTTCATCGTGCGCCTCTGCACGGGATCACACTCTGCCTCAGGAGCGCATCCACTGCTTCAGGGGAGCATTCCACTGCGTCAAGGGAGCATAGGGAGCACATGCTATCTCTGGGGAGCATCCTTCAGTGCCAGGGGAGCAATCGCTGCTCCAGGGGAGCATATGCTGTCTGGGTTCTAGCAGGGAAGCACATGCTGTCTTTGGGGAGCAATCGCTGCTCCAGGGGAGCATCCTCAATGTCAGGGGAGCATGCATTACGGGCTCAAGGCATTTTGATGTCACTTGGAGCAGGCTGACCTGCATGAAGAAGTGTCGACACTTGTCTTGGCAATGCATTAACTTGACTGGTGGTGGGGGAGCATCTACAGTCGCTGGAGGGCATACTCGGTCTCAGGAGAGCATCCGGGGGGACAGGCGAGCATGCGCGTTTGATGTATCCCGGAAGAGGATTTCTATTTAACAGGGGCATTATTGTCCTTAATGTCCTGACTAATGACGCCCTAATCTCCTAGTATAAAAGGGTGGACTCTCTCATTGTATTGTAACTCTAGTCTGTGATTATCTTAGTGGAATCCTGCTGCGGCCGTGGACGTAGGAAGACATCTTACCTCCGAACCACGTAAAAAATCCCTGTGTGTTCTTGTGTGATTCTTCTTCTCTCCTTCTTCCTCCTCTGCTGGTTGTCCTCCTCGTCTGGGTACTCCATATCCCTAACAACTGGTATCAGAGCCTTGTTCTGATTCGAGGGAGTAGTGGGAGTAATGGCGGCGGATGAAGGAAAGGTGAGGATCGACAAGTTCGATGACAAGGACTTCGGTTTCTGGAAGATGCAAATCGAAAACTACTTGTATCAGAAGAAGTTGCATGAGCCGCTTCTTGGAACGATGCCGGCAGGGATGAAGAAGGAAGATTGGGATCTACTAGACAGACAAGCACTCGGAGTTGTTCGCTTGACGTTGCCCAGAAACGTCGCCTTCAACATCGTGAACGAGAAGACCACGGCAGGATTGATGAAGGCGCTATCAAATATGTATGAAAAGCCCTAGGCTTCAAACAAGGTATATTTGATGCGTCGTTTATTTAATCTGAAGATGGCCGAAGGTGCTTCTGTTACAGACCACATCAATGAATTCAATGTGATTACAACTCAGTTGAGTTATGTAGAAATAAACTTTGATGATGAGATTAGGGCCTTGATTCTTTTATCCTCCTTACCTGAAAGTTGGGGTGCAACTGTGACGGCTGTAAGTAGTTCTTCCGGTTCGAGCAAGTTGAAGCTTAATGAGGTTCGAGACCTGATTCTAAGCGAAGATATTCGCAGAAGGGAATCAGGTAAAGTCTCAGGTTCTGCCTTGAATACAGAGAGCAGGGGAAGAACAAAACAGCGGGGTCAAAATAGGAGCAGATCTAGGTCCAAGAAGAAAGGTCAATCAAAGTTTGGTGGTGATGGGTGCTGGAATTGTGGTAAAAAAGGGCACTTAAAGAAAGATTGCAAGGCTCCAAAGAAGAAAAACCATAATGAAGAGTCTGCCAATGCAACTGCAGCAGAGCAAGTTCAAGATGCTTTAGTTCTTTGTGTTGACACTCCTTTAGAGTCATGGATTCTTGACTCAGGTGCGTCGTTTCACTCTACCTCACATAAAAAAAGTATGCAAATTATGTTGCTGGAAACTTTGGGAAGGTTTATCTTGTTGATGATGAGCCTTTAGATATTGTGGGGAAGGGTGATGTCAATGTAAGGACCACAAATGACACTTTGTGGAAGTTAAAGAATGTAAGGCATGTACCTGGCTTGAAGAGGAACTTGATATCTGTTGGACAGCTTGATGATGAAGGTTATGTCACAACCTTTATGGGTGGATCTTGGAAGATCACCAAAGGTGCTATGATTATAGCACGAGGCAACAAGATGGGTACTCTCTACATGACTAGCAACAACAAAGATATAGTGGCAGTGGCAAATTCAGGAGTTGACTCCAATATATGGCACTGCAGGCTTGGTCACATGAGTGAGAAAGGGATGAAGGTACTGCTGTCAAAGGAAAATTGTCTGACTTGAAATCTGTGGAAGTTGGTCTTTGTGAAGACTACATTTTTGGGAAGCAAAAAAAGGTTACATTCTCAAAGACAGTTAGAACTTTGAAGACACAGAAGCTAGAGCTTGTACATACAGATGTATGGGGTCCTTCACCAGTACCATCTCTTGGAGGCTCACTCTACTATGTCACTTTCATTGATGACTCGCAAGGTATGGGTTTATTTTTTGAAAAGGAAATCTGATGTATTTGTTACTTTCAAAAATTGGAAGACCCTTGTAGAGAATGAGACAGGTTTGAAGGTGAAGTGTCTGAGATCAGACAATGGTGGAGAGTATGACAACAAAGAATTCAAGGACTTTTGTGCAGCTAGTGGTATCAGGATGGAAAGAATTGTTCCAAGAACGTCACAGCAGAATGGAGTTGCCGAGCGCATGAACAGAACCTTGAATGAACGGGCTAGGAGTATGAGGATACATGCCGGACTGCCAAAAATATTTTGGGCAGATGCAATTAACACAGCAGCTTTCTTGATAAACCAGGACCATCTGTCCCTTTGGATGGTGAAATTCCAGAGGAGGCCTGGACAGGGAAAGAGGTAAATCTTTCACACTTGAGAGTCTTTGGCTGTGTTTCATATGTGCATGTAGATTCTAATGACAGGGATAAGCTAGATGCTAAGTCTATAAAGTGCTTTTTTATTGGATATGGTTCTGATGAGTTTGGATATCGATTTTGGGACGATGAAAATCGAAAAATTCTCAGAAGGAAAAATGTTATATTCAATGAAAATGTCTTGTACAAAGACAGGGCTGTTGTAGAATCTGACAGTGTAGGGAAACAAAATGAGAATGGTGGACAGGTTGAGCTAGAAGAAATTTCACAAGATGATGTGAATGATAAGATACAGGATGTATCTGAAATAGAAGCACAACCTTGTACAGCGGTACAACTGAGAAGATCTGCAAGAATACCTAGGCCTACACAAAGGTATTCTCCATCTTTGCATTACCTACTGTTGACTGACGAAGGTGAACCCGAGTGTTATGATGAAGCAATGCAGGTTACAGATTCTGTTAAGTTCCCAGTTAGCCATGAAAGATGAGATGAACTCATTGCAAAAAAATCAGACTTGGGAGCTAACTAAACTCCCTAAGAACAAGAAGGCATTGCATAACAAGTGGGTTTACAGAGTCAAAGATGAACCTGATGGCAGTAAGAGGTACAAAGCAAGGTTGGTAGTGAAGGGCTTCCAGCAGAAGGAAGGTATAGACTACACTGAGATCTTTTCACCAATTGTGAAACTAACCACTATTAGACTGGTGTTGAGCATTGTTGCTGCTGAGAACTTACATTTAGAGCAACTAGATGTGAAGACAGCCTTTCTCCATGGTGACTTGGAGGAAGACATCTACATGTTGCAACCAGAAGGGTTTTCAGTCCCAAGCAAAGAAAACCTTGTGTGCAAGCTCAAGAAAAGTTTGTATGGTCTGAAACAAGCCCCCAGACAATGGTACAAAAAGTTTGATGGATTTATATGTAACAATGGTTTCATTAGATGCAATATAGACCATTGTTATCTGAAGAAATTTGATAATTGTTACATCATACTACTGTTGTACGTGGATGATATACTAATTGCAGGATCAAGCATGACAGAGATTAACAATCTGAAAATACAATTATCAAAGGAATTTACTATGAAGGACTTAGGAGCAACAAAGCAAATTCTTGGGATGAGAATTGTGAGGGATAGAACAGCTGGTATTGTGAAGCTATCTCAAGAAGGTTACATCCAGAAGGTGTTGGGCAGATTCAACATGCAGGATGCAAAACCTGTTAGCACTCCTTTGGCAAGTCACTTCAAGCTGTCTAAAGAGCAGTCACCAAAGTCTGCTGAAGAGCATGAGTCCATGAAGAAAATTCCTTATGCATCAGTTGTAGGAAGTCTGATGTATGCCATGATTTGTACTAGGCCGGATATAGCACATGCAGTGGGAGTTGTGTGCAGACATATGGCAGATCCGGGCAAGCAACACTGGGAGGCAATGAAATGGATTCTGAGATACCTAAAAGGCACCTCAGGCAAATCACTTTGTTTCAGGAAAAGTGATGTTATCTTACAAGGTTTTGTTGATTCAGATCTTGGTGGTGATCTGGACACCAGAAGAAGTACCACTGGCTATGTTTACACCTTGGGTGGCACTGCAGTGAGTTGGGTTTCAAAACTTCAGAAGGTTGTTGCTCTCTCAACAACAGAAGCAGAGTATGTTGCTATCTCTGAAGCTAGCAAAGAGATGGTATGGCTGAAAAATTTTCTGAAGGAGTTGGGCAAGGAACAAAGCAATAGTGTGTTGTTTTGTGACAGTCAAAGTGCAATTCACCTTGCCAAGAACCCAGTCTTTCATGCAAGGACTAAGCACATACAACTGAAATATCACTTCATTCGTGGTCTGCTTGAAGATGATGTTTTGCTGTTGGAGAAAATACTTGGTGCAGAGAACCCAGCAGACATGTTCACCAAGGTGGTTACCACAGAGAAACTGAGGCTGTGCAAGTCCTCAGTTGGCCTCCATGGATGATTGATGGAGGGATGTCGTAGCAGTATTTCCATTGTTATATTGAGCAGGGCTAATACACTGAGAGGTTTGCTTTCTTTAGAGTTCAGACTACAAGTGGGAGATTGTTAGAGTGTAGAGTCAGAACTCTTCATCGTGGGCCTCTGCACGGGATCACACTCTGCCTCAGGAGCGCATCCACTGCTTCAGGGGAGCATTCCACTGCGTCAGGGGAGCATGGGGAGCACATGCTATCTCTGGGGAGCAATTGTTGCTCCAGGGGAGCATCCTTCAGTGCCAGGGGAGCATATGCTGTCTGGGTTCTAGCAGGGAAGCACATGCTGTCTCTGGGGAGCAATCGTTGCTCCAGGGGAGCATCCTCAATGTCAGGGGAGCATGCATTACGGGCTCAAGGCATTTTGATGTCACTTGGAGCAGACTGACCTGCATGAAGAAGTGTCGACACTTGTCTTGGCAATGCATTAACTTGACTGGTGGTGGGGGAGCATCTGCAGTCGCTGGATGGCATACTCGGTCTCAGGAGAGCATCCGGGGGGACAGGCGAGCATGCGCGTTTGATGTATCCCGGAAGAGGATTTCTATTTAACAGGGGCATTATTATCCTTAATGTCCTGACTAATGACGCCCTAATCTCCTAGTATAAAAGGGTGGGCTCTCTCATTGTATTGTAACTCTAGTCTGTGATTATCTTAGTGGAATCCTGCTGCGGCCGTAAACGTAGGAAGGCATCTTGCCTCCGAACCACGTAAAAAATCCATGTGTGTTCTTGTGTGATTCTTCTTCTCTCCTTCTTCCTCCTCTGCTGGTTGTCCTCCTCGTCTGGGTACTCCATATCCCTAACACACCCGATGGGATAGACGATAATGTCTTAACTTCTTCACGGCGAACACCAGCATTAGGCATACTTTCTCCATTGGGGAATAGCCGTGCTCAGGACCAACCAGTTTCCTATTGAGGTAATATAGGAGTTGTTCTTTGCCCTCTTCATTTATTTGTGCCAGTAAGGCTCACAGAGAAGCGTCTATGACAGCAATGTAGAGTATTAACGACTTCCCTTTGATTGGTGCTCCCAATACCAGAGGAGTGAGGAGGTATTCTTTAATTTGTTCAAATGCATCATGACACTACTAGTCCCATACAAATGGTGCACCATTTTTCATCAATTTTCCAAAAGGTGTGCATCTTCCCGAGAGGTTAGATATGAAGCGCCTGATGTAAACAAGCCTCCGCTGGAGGGATCTTAATTCAGTTATATTTCTGGGAGGTGGCAACTCCCAGATTGCCTTGATTTTATCGGGGTCTATTTCAATTCCCCGATATCTGAAAATGAAGCCAAGAATTTTGCCGCTTGAGACACCAAAAGCACACTTCATGGGGTTCATTTTCTAGGCACCCCCTAGCTTGAGACACAGAATAGGTGACACCCTGTTCACTTACTGATCCAAATGTCATAGAAAAGAGGGTGCCCAAGCCCAGCCAATGGGGCAAGACCCTTGAGGAGTCCCAAAGACAATACCCGTCCCTGATGTGAGGCTTGTAGTACCATCGAATTCCTTGATTGTTCGGGAAGCGCCATCAAAGTAGAGCTCCCAATATGGGATGTCAATTGCGAAGGCATCTTCTGCTTCTCGTGATGGGGGACCCTCAACCTGACCCTCTGCTTCTGATTAGGGCAGAAGTGTTTCTTCATCAGGGAGTCCAATGTTAAGTGGAGAGCTTGCCAGGACAGAGTGTGCCGCTAAAAACTCTGCCATTCCCTGTCCTTTGATCGCCTTCTGGGGGAACGAACGTTATGTCAAACTCCCTGTCGAATCATGTCAGATAATGATACTCCATTCAAAAATAGGACCATTTACCAGTTGGCAACAGAGTTTCATATCGACTAGAGAACTTCAACAGTCTACAACCCCCAAGCCAACGGATTGGCCGAAGCATTTAATAAGACCCTTTGCAAGCTCCTAGCCAAGATCATTGGCAGCCGCAAAAGAGACGGGGGCGAAAAAATGCACGAAGCTCTTTGGGCATACTGAATAGTTTACAAGTCTCCTACCGGGTGTTCCCCATTCTCCCTGGTATATGGGGCAGAAGCTGTAATGCCCGTTGAAATTGAAATGTCTTCTTATCGGGTAGCTATGCACACTGGCCTACAGACCCAGGAGCAAGACGAAATAGAAAGGAGACTTAAAGAGCTCTCTAACCTAGAAGGCAAAAGGTTGGAAGCGTATAAACACCTTCAGGCATATCAAGCTCGCATGACGAGCTTACGACAAGCTGGTAAAACAAAGGACATTTAATGAGGGTGACCTTGTCATGGTTAAAGAAAGGGAAGTTATGGCAAGTAAATCTAACGACAAACTAAAACCCAACTGGAGTGGGCCCTATGTCGTCACAAGGGTCTATGAAGGAGGCGCATATACAGTTGTGGATCATAGAGGAGAAATGTCATTCCCGCCACTGAATGGGAAGCACTTAAAGCTATACCATGCTCCTGAGTATGATTTCAAGCAGCGATTAGCACAAGACCTTCCCTCTCTTGCAAGGGAGTAAAAAAATAGGGGAACTACCTCATCAGAAAATCCAAAAGTCGCGGCTGCTTTGAATAGTTCTTGTTCACGTCCCACCGTATCAAATGCCAAATCTCAAGTTTTGGCTTCCCAACTTTATTTGGTCAGTCCCAAATCTTAAGTTTTCGGCTTCCCAACTTTGTTTGGTCAGCCCCAAATCCTAAGTTTTTTAGCTCCCTAACTTTGTTTGGTCAGCCCCAAATCCTAAGTTTTCGACTTCCCAACTTTGCTTGGTTAGTCCCAAATCTGCAAGTTTCGGCTTCCCAATTGTGTTTGGTCAGTCCCAAATCTTAAGTTTTCGACTTCCCAACTTCGATTAGTCGGCCTCAAATCCTAAGTTTTTGACTTCCCAACTTCGTTTGGTCAGCCCCAAATTCTAAGATTTTGGCTTCCCAACTTCGTTTGGTCGGCCCCAAATCCTAAGTCTCGGCGTCCTAGCTTTGTTTGGTTAGCCCCAAATCCTAAGTTCCCGACCCCCAGACCACCTTTGCGTATCCCCAAATCCTAAGCTCTCCGCTCCCAAACTTTGCTTAGGTTAGCCCCTTTATCCAATGTTACACGTGTTACGCTACTGGTCTAAAAAAAAAGAGAGAGAAAAGAGGGCTTAAAAAAGAGGTGCCCCGACGGACTTGGGCAACCGGTTTACTGGTTACTCATGGGCAAAAAGGTCATAACCCGATTGAGGTGAAAACCCGAAAGGGCATCTCAGGCAAAAATGGGTGACCCCTCGGTGCGAAAACTCGAAAGGGCGCACTAGAAAAAGTTAAAGGGGGGCAATTTTTGGTGAAAATCCGAAAGGGCACTAAGATTGGATTTAAAAAAGAGAGAGAGAGAGAATAAAGAAGCTTTCAGTTTTACCAACTCGATTGTTTCCATTATTCATCCACAAAACTGGAGCCCGAGACAAACCCTCGAGATAACTAGGAAACAAAACCAAGTCAATCACAGACGCTGGAGGAAGAACAATATACATACAGTAAAGAAATAGTATGATACTAGCAAGAAGCTCATAGATGGCGAGGCCTTATCTTCATTAAGATTTCAACTGGGCTTGATGGCGATAGTCTCCTGGACTTTTGAGTGCTTTGTAAGGGGGGAACTCACCTCAGCCAATGCTTGATGTGCTGCCTCGGCATGTGACTTCGCCGCTGCTTGCAATTCCTCAATTTTCTGCATTATGTTCTGGACAGTTTCTTCGAGCAATTTGGCTTGGTTTTTGCTCTCAACTTCCGCCACCTCAAAAGATTCACGACGGCCTCAAACCTCCCCAACTTAAGTCTCCAACTCCTTCGCCTCCCCTGATAAAGCACTGATTTCATCCACAAGCTACTGGATCTCTAAGTGATAGGCCTCCCAGGCCGAAGGCTCATGCAGTTGTCAAAATTCTTCCCAAACATTTTCTATTGCCGCCATCCAGGGCTCCCCGGGCAGCCCTAATGCATGGTAACCTCTAGTTCCAGTCTGAAGAACCTCGCGGACGACCTCCACTGAGGGAAGAGTCTCTCACAGGAGCATAGCCCGTGCACCACTAATAAGGGTATCAAGCATTGCCTTGGCCCCCACAAAAGGCATAGGCTGGGGGACGTCTGGCCAGTCAATCCCATGAGCTGGAAAGTCAGGGACCAGCAGCGCATCCCCCTCACTATTCTTTATGTTCGGAAGGGTATCCCCCTGTAAGCCTGCAAGGCAAAAAGAGGAAAAATAGCAATGTCATGATCATATTCAGAATCAAGACAACCAAAACCAACCCAGAAACGTCTCTGCAGAAGTTAAATTATTGTCTTCCTACCCGATGAAGGGGACTCCTCAAGGGTCCAGCCCCTTTGGTTGGGCTCGGGCACCCTCTCTTCTATGACATTCGGATCAGTAAGTGAACAGGGTGTCGCCTCTTCTATATCAAGCCCGGGGGTGCCTAGAAAAGCGCAAGAACATAATGATGGTCAGACACATGTAAATGGAATGGGAGGTGATAACTCAAAGGACTCGTATACCTAATGGTGTAGGGCCTTCATCTCTCGATGAGGTAATTGCCACTCTACCTGCTCTAGGCGGACAAGGAAGAATCTCCTCCACGCTTGGGCCACGCCTAAGGCACGTATATATCTCGGATATCCTCTGGAAGATGAAATGATGAAAGTTAGTCTAGCATGCCTAAGTGGCCAAGAATAAACAAGGGGGGATATGAGAAAATATAACCTTCCAAATCAATGTCGTCGTTCCCATCAGAAAGTGGGATTGTGGACCCCGAAACAGAAGGAGAGGCTGCCACATGGTTTTCGAGTTTCCCCTCCGCTGGAGTCAAGGCGAGATTCTCTCTTAAAAGGCCACCACACTCGCCTTCGATTCATAAACTCTCATCAATTTCAGCACCAACACCTGAAGCACCAACATCTGGCGCAATTGGTGGCGTATCTCCGCCAGTTTCTTCCAAAGTACCCAGGGGATCCAGGACAAGGGGACTACCCGCTACATAAGACAAAAAGCCAACAAAATTTATATAACTATCCTGACAAGGCAGAATGACTGAAGATTCAGGACTAGATGCACTCACCGATAGTGTGAGCAGTTTGATCTACCACCAAGGTCTGGGAGGCCACGGGGCATCCACTTTCATATATCTAAGCCTCAGGTACTGGGGCTTCCTCCCTGCAAATTTCAGCAAGGAGCGCTTGGGAATACTAGGTTACTATTCCCCCATTAGCAAGGAGGCTCGCATAAAACTCTAGTAAATCTGCATTCAGCTCGGAATCCATAAGTGCAGTAAATTCTCTTATAGAAATCGTCGTGTTCATAGCTAAGTATCCTGAAAGTGATAAGTGTCAGGGAAGTTTCTCAAATCGATGAAAAAATTAGAAAGAAAATTATGTGGAAATTTACTCGAGGAAGTTGGGTTGGCGCTTGGTCCCGACTCCCGTTCAAAAAATATGGTTGCACATCCTTCCCTAAAAGTATCCTCTGAAGAGAACAGAAAAAAAAATACATTTTCAGGAACTGCTCAAAGGAAGCCCTACTGGCCATGTGCATTAAAGAGCCATCATATCCAAGGGTGTATTGTCATTAAGCCCTCCATGAGAAAAAGGTGGTGAGACACCCGACACTGGGTTATAATCATCATCTTGCAACTCCCCTTCTTCTACAATATCCTCTAGTTCCGGTGAAAGGGAGTTATCCATGGCAAGAATTCTACCCACCTCTTCAACACTCGAAGGGCCTGAAAAAAAGTATATACCAGAGAGAATTTAGTAGGACATTTTGGAGGCCAAGGGAGTAAAAAAAGGGGGGTTACCTGGCTGCTCCGTTGAGGCGTTTCCTCCAGTGCGGGGACAGCAAGCTCGGGCACTGGGATCCTCGTCCTCACTAGGCCGAGTCCGTTTCTAGGAAGTAGAGGCTTTCTTTCCCCAGCTCGGCGCGCTGTTTGTAGCAATAAAGCTCACTAAAAAAAGAAGAAAACACACAAGAAGTTTAGACTTATTCAAAGCAAAGCAAGTACAAGGACAGTTAATAGGAAAGATTAAATTGCATACCATCCGGGGCTGGCGAAAAGGTGGGCTGCAACACCACCTGCTCTGGCTGTAGGCCGACCACTCTCCCAGCTTTGGTCACACCATCGCAAAGGTCCCGCAGTGTGGTGCTATTCTCAATAAGAGTAGGATATTCAAACAGCCCAATATGGATGATGGAGCCAATTAGATGTCTCTCCCATTTCGGCCATAAGTCATTTGTAAAACCTTCGGGATGGAAGGCTGTTTCATAGGAGCAGCCTAAGGATAACCACAAATCTGATAGGAAATGTGCCCACCATGAATAGACCCTCTGATCTGCTGGGGCCTTGCTCTGCCCCAAAGAGGTGTCAACCAGGCACCTTAAGGGATTGATTGCCCCTGCATATGGACGTCGGTCTGTGGTGATTGCCCCATGATTGGCCTCCCACTGCGAACGAAAGTCTCTAACTATCCCGGCAATTCTGGGGAATTGTGGATAAAGAAATGAACTATCTATAATAAGGGGTATCAAATCAGCCCTTCCCAATCGGGCTTCCTCGGCCTCTCTTAGTTTTGGTGGAGGTTGCCTGAAAATACTGTTATGCTTGAACCACCAGCGGGTATAGTAGATATCAATCTGGCCAAACCGCCTCCCCTCTGGCAAAGAACACCGCTGCTCTGATCCGCCCCTAGAAAATTAATCCCACCAACTGCCTGCAACTAGGTGGCCGTCATGACTCCTGCAAAGCCTGCCATCTATAGCAGAGTCTGCATCAAGGGGAACTGACTGGTCATAAGCCGAAATTCCGCGAAAAACGGTGAGGATAATACGGCTCTAGGATCGTCGTGCTGCCCTTCCTAAATATAAGAATGCTAGGCCTGATACAACATAACCAGTCATCATAGAAGGTAAAGCCGGTGGTCTGATGATGAGGGAGGCCATAAGATAACACATTCCGGCCTTTAACAGGAAACGGCCGGAAATCATAGGAGCTGTGGGCAAATTGGAGGTCCTCCTTCCCTTGAATAGGGACAAAAGAAAGCATTCTCCGCACCCCTAATAAATGCTCGTGCTGGCTCTGATCAAGACGGTGCTAGAAGAGGAAAATCAATGGCATCGTCGGATTTTCAACTAGTACATTGTGACATAGTGATGGCAGCAGAAGCCCGACCCACGCACTCAAGTAGTGGGTAGCCATGTATACACTACTATCCCTGGGAGAGTTGTGCACTGTCAAATTCCCCAAGACATGGTAAATGTTCACCAATGCGGTAGGGGCGATCGCCAATCTATGTCCGTCAGCAAGAAGGCATGCGGGATATATAATCTCAACTCGCACTAGACCCTCCTCACCATATGGCATAACAAATGTGGCTAGCCAATATACCAGGTACGCCGCAAGATATGTCTGATCTGGCAACCTTCAGGGGTTCCACCCCTCATTTTTCGGTGCAAATAAATATCGCTTGTTCTCTTGTGGAGGTAAAACTAGCTAATGGTACTGGCTCAGAGGCCTATCATCTTCAACAAATCTTTCATGGAAGCAAAATGACCCATTATAAAAATATTGTACCCAAGCATTTAAACTAACTCTTACGGCGCCAGCAGATGCAGAGGGTGCTTTTCTTTTGCCAAAGCGAGCTAGATCTCACCAAACTTTCATTCATTCATCATCATCATCATCAGAGCCTTATCCCAATTAATTGGGGTCGACTACATGAATCATGTTCCGCCAAAGATTTCTATCAAGTGCAATATTCATATTTAAACTCAAGGAACTAATGTCCTTCCTAATAACATCGCACCATCTCATTTTAGATCTTCCTCGAGCTCTTTTACTAGCATCCACTAAGATTTGGTCACATCTTTTAACCGGCGCTGAGTTAGGGCGACGAAACACATGTCCAAACCACCTGAGTCTATTTTCTCTCATTTTGCTATCAATTGGAGCTATCCCTAAGTCCTTACGGATGCGCTCATTCCTAATCTTGTCTTTCTTAGTCTTGCCACACATCCATCTCAACATCCTCATCTCTGCTACACACATTTTGTGGATGTGTTCCTTTCGTACTGCCCAACACTCGGTACCATATAACAAAACAGGTCTCACAGCCGTTCTATAAAACCTCCCTTTGAGTTTCACAGGCATACGACGATCACAAAGGACACCTGATGCACTTCTCCATCTTAACCAGCCTGCCTTAATCCTATGCGTAACGTCATCATAAATCTCCCCATTCTCTTGTATGATAGACCCTAAATATCGAAAGCTACTACTCTTCGGAATGTTATGTCCATCAATTAGAACCATGTCTTCCTGAACCACTCTCCCATTACTAAAATTACAGTGCATAAACTCTGACTTACTCCTACTAATTTTAAAACCTTTAGACTCCAAGACAAGTCTCCAACGCTCTAACTTAGCATTTAGAGCATCAATACTCTCATCAATTAAAATAATATCGTCTGCAAATAGCATACACCAAGGGATATCCTCATGCAATTGTTTAGTTACTTCATCCATAACTAAGGCAAAGAGATACGGACTTAGTGCAGAACCTTGATGCAAACCTATAGAAACGGGAAATTCACTAGTCACCCCAGCAATAGTTCGAACACTAGTAATAGCACCGCCGTACATATCTTTAATCAAATCAACATATCCTTGAGAGATTCCTTTCTTTCTTAATGTCCACCAAATCAATTCTCTCGGTACTCGATCGTACGCCTTCTCTAAATCAAGAAAAACTATATACAAATCTTTTCTCATCTCTCTATACTTCTCCATTAGCTGCCGTAGTAAGAAAATAGCTTCTGTAGTAGATCTATTTGGCATAAAACCAAACTGATTTTCCGATACAGTAGTCATACATCGGAGGCGTTTTTCAATTACTCTTTCCCAAAGTTTCATAGTATGACTCATAAGTTTAATTCCACGATAATTATTACAACTTTGAATATCTCCTTTGTTTTTATAGAAAGGAACTACAACACTTTTTCTTCAAACTTCTGGCATTCTCCGTTCCTTTAAAATTTTATTAAAAAATTTAGTTAGCCACTGAATACCAATATCTCCTAGGCCTTTCCATACTTCAATAGGTAAGCCATCTAATCCTAAGGCCTTGCCCACTTTCATTTTCCTTAAAGCATCCTCCACTTCTGACATCTTAATACGCCTGAAATATTGATATTTATCAAATATTGTGGACTCTTGGGTACCTTCTAGAGATAAATCCTTGACGGAATCCCCATTAAGTAACTTCTGAAAATAGCTATGCCACCTCCCTTTAATCTCAAGATCCTTAGTTAAAACCCTTTGATCTTCACCTTTAATGCACCGAACATGATCTAAATCTCTAGTTTTCCTTTCTCTTAATTTAGCAAGTTTAAATATGTCCTTTTCACCCTCTCGGGTTCCTAACTTATTATATAAATCTTTAAATGCCTTTGATTTAGCTTCGCTAACTATTTTCTTAGCTCTCTTTTTAGTGATTTTATAGGCTTCTAGGGTTTGGTCATTTTTGTTAGTTTGCCAAACTTTAAAGCATTCCTTTTTTTACTCTAATGGTATTTTGGATTTCCTCACTCCACCACCAAGTCTCTTTGTCTAAATTCTTTTTACCTTTAGATTCGCCTAAGAGTTGTTTTGCAACTCTCGTTATATAATTTGTAACATTATTCCACATTACATTAGTTTCTTGTTCTAAATTCTAAATATTTTCTTTAATAGATGATTTTTAAATGTTTCTAAACTTTTACCTTTTAAATTCCACCATTTAATCTTGGAATAATTATTTATAATGATCTTTCTTTTGAATTTAGGGATAGTGACATCCATTACTAACAACCTATGTTGAGGGGCTAGACTCTCACTAAGAATAACTTTACAATCTTTACATAAGACTCTATCGACCTTCCTAATGAGAAAATAGTCAATTTGACTTATATGTGTTCCACTCTTGTATGTTATTAAGTGTTCGTCCCTCTTCTTAAAGAAGGTATTAGTAATTGCTAGATCATAGGCCACAGCAAAATCAAGAATAGTGTTACCCATATCATTTCTATTGCCAAAACCAAACCCTCCATGAATCCACTCATAGCCTCTATTATCTATACCCACATGACTATTAAGATCCCCTCCAATAAAGATTCTCTATTCACTAGGGATATTTTGGATCAAACTATCAATACCCTCCCAAAATTACTTTTTAATGCTCTCTTCTAATCCTACTTGAGGTGCATATGCACTAATTATATTCAAAATATCCTCACCAAACTTTCATTAAATACCTGAAACTCAAAGGAAGCCCATATTCTCTTATTCCTGTGGAATAGCTCCTATGAAGATCATCAAGAGATATCTCTTCATAAGCGCATCCAAAAATAGGAAGGCCAGAGATTCTGTGGAAGCTCCACAAATCAAGTGTTGTCTCCCACTCAGCCGTTACAAATGTATTAAATCGGTGATTAAATCTCTCAGCCAATGCCTGCAGTAGCCCACTATAGCAAGGATAGCGATATAGGGCAACAGTGACAACATGGCGAATGCCTACAAGCTCCAACAGCTTGCTATAATGATGAAGAACTCCCATGAGCCATTCTGTGGCTCCCAAATGAAACTTGTGAGAAGAAATGACTGCCCATTTGCCATACCAACTGGGCGCAGAACTGCACATGATTTTGTCTAAGAGACATAGTTTGTCATATCCCTCTGAAGCAAACTATGTACCAGAGGGAGCCAAGAAACAGCCCGAGGAAGAATCAGAGACTGTCTTGTGTTTTCCACCCAAATCCCAAGCAGTAGCTGAAAAGGTCCAAGTCCGGGTGCGACAGCCGATCTCGAAACTGAAGAAGCCCAACTGGGTAGCAACAAGAAAGCGGATATGGCGCACAATACCCACAGGGAAGCTGGAAAAGAAGTGCCACAGCAGCCAAGCATGTTGTCACGACCCACCAAAATAGCCCTCTCAAGCTGAACATGTTCTGCCGATAAAAAGGTGTCATCTTTCATCCATTCCCTCAGGAACAAAGTTCTAAATAAAGAGAAATAAGTGCTCATCCATAGGATAGTATCTTGGGTAACCCTTTGGGCGCTCATATTGATAGCAACCACCACGTCTAGAAATCAAAGACAGATCAACTATTCCATCGGTTGAGTCTCCCTCGGGAAGCGGGCAAGAAGCAATGACACTCAACCCTCTGTCTGCAGTAATCCTCGACAACCCTAAGGGCGGCATCAGTCTCTGGGAAACAATGGGGGCGGTGTGTCCATCCTGTCCCCGGGATCTGCGAGTATGGCCCCTCCAAGCACGAGACATGATGAACAGCCTACAGGGAAGAGAAGACCAAAGAGAAAACATTATACAACGTTAGTCAAATGTCACAAGCTGCAAAAAAAATTAAATTTGCAGTCCATGAAAATATTAACGAAGGTGCAAGAAATTTTGAAGGGGCATGGGCCGTCCACCGTCGCCTACGGACCACCTGTGGGGGGCATTTGTTAGACCCCAAAATGTTATTACTAATTTCTTATATTTCCATAAATGTTTCATAAAGAAAGAAAAAAATGAATGAGTTGCATCATGAATGGCCCTAAAGCGACGAGCTCGCCGCCGCCGTGAACTCCCATCAATGTCTCGTTAAAAATAGGGATTGTTTACAATTTTACACGTGCTTCTATGCATAAAAATCTCATCAAAAGGTGGTCTAAATCTGATTGAACTTCATTGTGATTAGAATATTTTCAATCTGTTCACTAATTCATTAATCTGAGCAAACCTATTGAAGAATCTTCTTGTATAAGGATCTGTGATAACCCATGAATAAAACTATTGGTTTAAACCTAATGAATTCAAGAGTTTAAAAAATTGAATTCACTGAAAAAGGTTGTATTCGGAGCTTAATAAATCTCAACCAATTCTCACATGTTGTGTCCCTGTGCAATCTCCTAGAACCTGAAAATTTAAGGTTATGGTAACCTTAAACTTAGGTTAAGTATTGTTCTTAAACATAAAATAATCTGAAAAAAAATCAAAGGGCAGCACATGATAAAAATTGTGAATTTATGTTCAAGGCAGAGCAATGGCTAAGAGTTCACTGAGAAACTAAGTCCTTTATCAAAGAAATGAAGGTCACTCAGTCATGAAGTGCTTTTGCTATCTTTGTTCAAAGTGAAGCAGGATAGTTAGTCTCACTGAGTAACTAGGGGTGTTGGCGTCTGATCAACGTGCATTCTTATGTCAAAAGGTGTGGACTAAAATTGAATGCTCTTAAAAAATTATGAGCAAAAAGAAAAATCTGAAAATATGACAAAAAGATCAGAAAAAGTGTTGTAACCATAAGGACAAAATCAGAAATGTTGAATATGTTTAATCTCAATACTAGTCTTTAGTTACTCCTAAGGGAGTCATTGATTTTGAATGAGTAAGGCAAAGGGAGGTTAAACAAGATTTAAACATGTAGCTTTGGTTTATTTCTATTAAGCTTGAGTGCAAAATACTTCAAGTGTTTGATTGATAAACTCTAAATTTATTTCACTTAAACCAAGCAGAAAATAAGGGTAGTGTTATAGAAAACCTTATAACAGAAGAATCTGGAAATTGAAAGCTTGACTAATGAATGTTGTTTCAAATTGTGATTCTTCTGATCCAATGTTCTTCTTGAACTCCTTGAAGCAATTTTTCCACTCCATGAAACTGTCATTACAGAATTTTTGCTGGCATTCTAAAATTCTTGGTTTGTCAATACTACTGCTATGATCATCTCACAATTTTTGCTCTGACTGGTTGTCCAAAATAATTTCTTGACTGAACCATTTTCACAACAATTGCAATATCTTCTCAGATTATTGATAAGATGCATATCATGTCTAATCTGATCTGCACAATTTAGGGGGAGTTGATGATAGGTTTGTACTGCATATGTTCTTGTGTCTACATACATTCATCAGAAGTCTGAAAAACTCATCGTTCATATAAGACTGCACTGCTTTGTCACACGAACTCTTGCCTGCTATCCTTGATCTTACAACTTCTGCAAAGTCATCATTGCATTCCATGTCTACTGTTACTGAAAATCTCAATTGCTATCTGACTCTGCTGCTTTCAATGTGACCCCATTCAATTCTGCACATTTCTACAATTGGTGTCTGAGCATTAAACTGTTTTGGCCAATGTCTAAGGGGGAGAACACTGCTACCATAGTTGTCAAGGCGACAAGGCGACCAAGGCGAGCTTGGGGTCCTCGAGTGCCTAAGTGCTTAGGCGCCTGCCTAAGCGGCGCTTAGGCGTCAAGTTCATAAAAAATATTATCATTAATATACACATAATTTTTATATATAAATTAATCATGATTATTACAAATATGGGAAACAACACTAGTATGAATATAGAAATAAAAATTAATAGAAATGACATTGCAATAAAATATCAAATTTTATTTTGAGATAAAATTAACCATTAAGACATACAAAATTCTAATTAAAATTTAAAATACTTTATTAACAAATTAACCCCATTATTAATTGAAAGGGGGGAAGGCAAGATAGAGAGAGAGGGACTAAGAGAGATAGTTGCGAAATGTGTGTGTGAGAGAGAGAGAGAGGAGGAAGGGTGGAGGAAAGAGAGAGAAGGGGGCAAGGGGAGAGAAGAGATAGACAGAGAGAGGGGGTAGGAGAGAGAGAGGGTGGGTCTCATTGTGAGTGTGAGAGAGAAATAGAGAGAGTGTTAGAGTGTGAAGTCCGAACTCGTCATCCTGCGCCCTCGCACGTGGATCGACCTGGTCGCAGGGGTCAAGAGGGCAGCGCCCCTTGCGGGGGTTTTCGGGGGCAGAGTCCATGGAAGAAAATTTCTATTTATAACATGGGAGAAGAGGGAGACGAAGGTAGCAGGGGGGCGCCTAGGCGCCGCTTTGGGCGCCTAGGCCGCCCAAGCGGCGCCTAGGCGGCGCCTTTTTCAAGGGCAACAAGGCGTGGGGGCGCCTTGCTCCCAAAAAACCGCCTGCCCGCCTAGGCGCCGCTTAAGCGGCGCCTAGGCGGGCGCCTTAACAACTATGACTCCTACTTACCTGATATCAAACTGCTTTTCTTTTGATGATGTCAAAGGGGGAGAGAGTTTGATGAGTCATTAAGTCATTCTACAAAGGGGGAGAGAGTTGAAAGCTTGGGGGAGAGAGTTGGAGAGAGTTTGAGTCTCTATGTCAGTCTCCTGCATGCTTTATATGTGCTGTTAATCTGATAATATCATAGTGTTTTGATCATAATGACTCATAGTGTTGCCATCATCAAAAAGGGGGAGAATGTTGTGCCCTGTGATTTTGATGATGTCAAATACTACGACTCATTTATGATGTCATGATTTTGATATCATGATTTTGATATGCACTTGATAATGTCTTGATGCCTTAATGTTGTGTGTACTATGTGTGCTTGAAGAATGGCTATGTGTGCCTGCAGAACAGGCTAAAGAAAAGTTCCAGCAGCACAACAGGCTGTGTGTGTTTGAAGAACAGGCTAAAGAAAAGTTCCAGCAGCACAACAGCAACCAGCATGGTTTGAAGAACAGGCTAAAGAAAAGCTCCAACAGCATAACAGCAATCAGGTTGTCCACACTTAAACGATTTTGATATAAGAAGATTTCAAGAAGAGGAGTCGAGGTTGGAGCCGACTCTAGTTTACAGGCGTTCTAACGTTTCAAGAAGAAAATGTCGTTTGGAGTCGACTCCAGAAGCCCTTCGAGTCAACTCGAGCTCAGCCAGAAGCCACCCGCCAGCTGAAGCAAATAGGGGTGACAAATAGCTTCATACGGGTGACAAATACGGAATAAGGGTGACAAATAGGTTGACAGAAGAGACAAATAGCTTGGACGGGAGAAAAAGCGTTGAGAATAAGAAAAACTAGAAGAAGAGTCGACTCCAGATGAAAGTAGAGTCGACTCCATTCAAGCCAAACTTCAACTCCAGGCAAGTTCAAGACACTCAAGTCTTCAAGGTTGAAAAAGATGCACTTAAGGGTGACAAATGGGCAACATCTGTGAAGAATGTCTCATGAGGGTGAAATATGGGCAGCAAAGCTGACAAAAGTCTTCAACGGTGAAAAATGGTCAGCAGGAGTGAAGAATAGCTCGTACGGAGACAAAAGGGCTGTAGCGGTGACAAATGTCGAACAGTGGTAACAAATGGCCGGCTAAGGGCGACAAATAGCTCTTAACGGTGACAAATAGATGCCAGCCGTGACCAATGGACCCGCAAGGCAGAAAAAGCTTAAAGGCGACGGCTCATGCGGGCTAAGGGTGACAAATGACTATGTAAGGCCGACAAATGAACATTAAGGGTGAAAAATAGGTTGATATGGCTGAAAAATAGCTAAAGCTCGTGAGCGACTTAAGAGCATCACGTGCCTTCGATTCTCAATGATTGGCACGGGATCCAAGAAATCGGGCGGGAACTGTACGATGCTGAAGGTCAGATAATTCCCTCCAAAACACCTGGATAAATGGAATTTCAGATTGAAGATAAACCCAGTTCGAATATTCAAATGGCCGGTTCTATAAATACCAGTGCTCATATTTTTCAAAGGTAACGAAGGCAGGAGAGCAAAAAAACGTGAAAGCTGCTGTGAGTGTGAGAGTTACTCTTCGAAGGGAAGAGAGAGCTAGAAAGAGAGAGAGCCATTCCGTGAGCTACAGAGAAAGAAAGAGAAAGAGAGAGAAAGAAGAAGAAGAAAAGAGATCGAAGCTCAGCTCGAGAAGGGGTCTTTAGAGAAAACTCTTAAATTATATTTAGAGCTACATTTGATTTTCTTCGACTGTAATTTGCCTTACGTTCTTTTGTTTTTCGTTTGTTTTTTGATTCAATTTGTTTTGTAGTTCTCTGGTGGTGCATTGTTGCACTGATCAGAGGTGTGATCGGTTTTCAATTGGTCACGTTCGGGTTTGTATACCAGGGTGCGAGGTGGGTTCCTCGTGTGCTGCCTTAGCGCAGTGTTACTGATTCTACTGGGGTAAAATCAGGGGTGTGTTCATCAAGACTGGTGAGCACGGGTTCCCTCTGCGCTTCAGAGGAAGAGAGGATTGGTTCCTCTGGGTTGTGAGCAGCTGGGTGCTGTTTCACGTATCCCTCTGTGGTATCAGAGGAAGGGAGAATTTGTTCCTCTGGTCACTGCTTGTAGCAGTGGGTCTGGTCCTCGTTGGGTGCAAGATCAGGGAGAAGGGTTATGTTTCCCTTGGTTCAAGCTGTTAGGCAGCGTTTGTTGCAGACTGAGTCTGCGGTCTTACTTTTGCAAGGGAAGCCTCACTCAGTTTGAGTGAGGGGTGGACGTAGGTCTGTGGGTAGCAGACCGAACAACCTAAAAAATCCATTGTCCAGTGGTTGTGATTGTGTGATTGATCTCTTTCTTCTACCTCCTTCACAAGTTGGTATATGAGCAGATGCTATAGTGCATTTTCATTATATGCTAAGTGTTCGAATTGAGTTCTGTTAGAACTGAATGGGTCTGTGAAGTAGCCTTTCCGTTTGATTCTTCATTCCATGTCATTTGGTTCCGAGGACATAGCATTCGCCATATGGTTATTGTTTCAATTTGCCATGAGTCATTTTAGAGATTAGTTTCTGTTTATGTGTTCTGCTAGTGTTCCTCAGATCTAATCTGAGCTTACAGTTTGGGCGTTCTTGTTAATTGGCGTAGTTTTTAATTGAGCCTAATTTTTGTAGAGGGATCTATTCACCCCCCCCCCCTCTAGATCCGACCTGGCACCTAATAATGTTTGTCTCCCGGGTCGTCCTGGCGGTCAACAGGAATGTTCCCCAACTCCCAGACAAGTAAAAAATGAGCCAAAGCCACGAAGGCAGGCCTTACACCTGCTGAAGTCTTCCCTACCAGTAGTAAAAAATCATTTTTTGACCAAGGGAGCCATTGGGGATCGCTCCCCCCCTCCGCCCCTTCCTCTCCTTCTCCGCTCGGTGGAAGCCCCGGAGGGGGGGCCCTCAGGTGGGTTGACCGTAGGGGGACCCCCCTCCGATGGCAGGTGCACCAGAGGGGACCCCCTCCGGTACAATGGACCGGAGGGGGGGGGCCTTCGGTGCCTTGTGCACCGGCCCCCCCCCCCCCCCCCCCCGCGCAAGAAATCGAAGGGGAACCCTCCCTCCAGTGGCCTTTGACCGGAGGGACCCCGTCCGGTCCCCATGCACCGGAGGGGGGAGGGAACCCCCTCCGGGCTCCGGTCCCCCTAGCCGCGTGCGGCCCCCAAAAAAAAAGATGCAGAAAAATTGTGCCTATAAAAGGGAGAAGCCTCCTAGCACAAGAAAGAAGAGAGGAAGAAGGAACGAGAGAAGAAAAGAAGAAGGAAGACTTGGAGAGCTTGCAGCAGGCCCAAGTCCAAGAGCAAAGAAAAGGGTGCGCCCTCTTTCTCCACTACCCACTCTTGTTGGGTTTCATACAATTTACAAAAAGGCCCTTCTTGGGTATATTTTGACAAAAATGCCCCTTGAGTGTATAAAAGGGCATTGTGTTGCCATGTTATTGAAATATATTGTACAAGATTGTAAAAATCGAGGAATAATGAGAATATATCACTTTATTTTCTGTAACATTACGCAATGGCCCCCGCACTGCCCTGAAATTACGTTTTACCCTATATTTCTCTGAAATTGTGTAAAAGTATATTTGTTTCAACAAAAATTCAGAAAATTGTGAAAATTCAAGACAGGTATTTTGTTCATGGGAAAACTTTCCCCACTTGTGAAAATGTCTCCTCTCAAAGCTAAGTCTCAGAAATTACATTTCTACCCTGGACTTTTTTTAATTACATACATACCCGCAAGAAAATTTCGTAAATTGCGAAAAATCCAAAAAAACCACAAGGACCATATGTGGCCCCTAGTGACACAAGATATTGTAAATAAAACCCTGTCCAAAGGAAAAATTGCAGTTGGAACCCTCACAAGGAGGGAAAATTGTAAAGAAACCCTCGCTCGAGGGAAAATTACAGACATTTCCCCCTTGCTTAGGGGCATGGGTCGTAAGGGTAAGAAAGGACCTTTAGCAATTAATCAAAGGTGTTCGAACTTGTCCGATGTAAATTAACACCGACTCCGATCGGTGGGGAAAAGTCCAGTACACGAACCCGAATCGTCTGATAAATCCAAAAGCGCAGAATTAATAATTATGCCCAAAATAATAATAATACGCATATTTATCCAACGAAATGGATGTCTGAAAATTCTGAGTGTAAACAGACTAGATGAAATGACGAAAGTTAGTCTAACATGCCTAAGTGGCCAAGAATAAACAAGCGGGGTGTAAAAAAAATATAACCTTCCAAATCAATGTCGTCGTCCCCATCAGAAAGTGGGATTGTGGACCTCGAAGCAGAAGGAGTGGCCGCCACATGGTTTTTGAGTTTCCCCTCCGCTGGGGTCAAGGCGGGATTCTCTCTTAAAAGGCCACCATCGCCTTCGATTCTTAAACGCTCATCGGTCACAGTGCCAACCACTGAAGCACCAACATCTGGCTCAATTGGTGGAGTATCTCTGCCAGTTTCTTCTAAAGTACCCAGGGGATCTGGGATAAAGGGACTGCCTGTTGCATAAGACAAGAAGCCAACAAAATTTATATAACTATCCTGGCAAGGCAGAATGATTGAAGATTCAGGACCCGATGCACTCACTGATAGTGTGAGCAATTTGATCTACCACCAAGGTCTGGGAGGCCACGGGGCATCCACTTTCATATATCTGAGCCTCAGGTGTTAGGGCTTCCTCCCTGGAAATTTCAGCAAGGAGCGCTTAGGAATACTGGGTTGCCATTCCCCCATTACCAGGGAGGCTCACAGAAAACTCTGGTAAATCTGCATTCAACCCGAAATCCAGAAGTGCAGTAAATTCTCATAGAAACCGCCATGTTCATAGCTAAGTAACCTGAAAGTGATAAGTGTCAAGGAAGTTTCTCAAATCAGCCAAAGAATTAAAAAGAAAATTATGTGGAAATTTACTCGAGGAAGCTGGATCGGTGCTTGGTCTCAGCTCCCGTTCGGTAAATATGGTTGCACATCCTTCCCTAAAAGTTTCCTCTGCAAAAAAAAAGAAGAGAAGGAAAAAATACATTTTCAGGAACTGCTCAAAGGAAGCCCTACTGGCCATGTGCATTAAAAAGCCATCATACCCAAGGGTGTATTGTCATTAAGTCCTCCATGAGAAAAAGGTGGGGAGGCACCAGACACTGAGTTATAATCATCTTGCAATTCCCTTTCTTCTACAGTATCCTCTGGTCCCGGTGAAAGGGAATTATCCATGGCAGGGATACTACCCACCTCTTCAACACCAGAAGTGCCTGAAAAAATATATATATACCAGAGAGACTTTAGAAGGACATCTCAGAGGCTATACAAAGGAGCAAAAAAAAGGGGAGGGTTACCCGGCTGCTCCTCTGAGGCATTTTTTCCGATACAGGGACGGCAAGCTCGGGCACCGAGACCCTCATCTTCACTAGGCCAAGCCCGTTTTTGAGACCCTCGTCTTCACTAGGCCGAGCCCGTTTTTGGGAAGTAGAGGCTTTCTTTCCCCTGTTCGGTGGACTTTTTGCAACAATAAAGTTCACTATAAAAAAAGGAAAGAAACACACAAAGAGTTGAGACTTAATCAAAGCAAGGCAAGTACAAGGACAGTTAATAGGAAAGATTAAATTACATACCAACTGGGCTGGCGAAAAGGTGGGCTGCAACACCACCTGCTCTGGCTGTAGGTCGACCACTCTTCCCAGCTTTGGTCACACCATCTCAAAGGTCCCGCAGTGTGGTGCTATTCTCAATAAGGGTCGCATATTCAAACGACCCAATGCGGATGATGGAGCCAATTAGATGCCTCTCCCACTTCGGCCGTAAGTCATTTGTAAAACCTTCGGGATGGAGGGCAGTTTCCATAGGAGCAGCCTGAGGATAACCACAATCTGATAGGAAATGTGCCCACCATGAATACACCCTCTGATCTGCTAGGGCCTTGCTCAGCCCCGAAGAGGTGTCAGCTAGGCACCTTAAGGGCTTGATGCCCCTACATATGGAGGTCGATCTGTGGTGATTGCCCCATTCTTGGCCTCCCACTACGAACGAAAGTCTCTAACTGCCCTGGGAATTCTAGGGAATTGTGCATAAAGAAATGAATTGTCTATAAGGAGGGGTGACAAATCAGTCATTCCCAATCGTGTTTCCTCGGCCTCCCTGAGTTTTTGTGGAGGTTGCCTGAAGAAATTATTGTGCTTGAACCACCAGCAGGCATAGTAGATATCAATCTGGCCAACCCGCCTCCCTCTGGCAAAGAACACCATTGCACTGATCCACCCCTAGAAAAATAATTTCACCAACTGCCTGCAAGTAGGTGGGTGTCAGGACTCCTGCAAAGCCTACAATCTATAGCAAAGTCTGCATAAGGGGGAACTGACTGGTCATAGCCGACATTCCGCGAAAAGCGGTGAGGATAATATGGCTTCAGGATCGTCGTGCTGCCCTTCCTGAATATAAGAATGCTACGCCTAATACACATAACCGGTCCTCATAGAAGGTAAAACCAGTGGTCTGATGATGAGGGAGGCCATAAGATAATCCATTCTGGCCATGAACAGAAAACGGCCGGAAATCATAGGAGTTGTGAGAAAAGTGCAGACCCTCGTTCCCTTGAATAGGGACAAATGAAAGCATTCTCCGCGCCCCTAATAAATGCTCGTGCTGGCTCTGATCAGGACGGTTCCGAAAGAGGAAAATCAATGACACTGTCGGATTTTCAACTGGTACATTCTGACATAGTGATGGCAACAGAAGCCCGGCCCACGCACTCAAGTAATGGGTAGACATGTATACACTCTAATCCCTAGGAAAACTGTGCGCTGTCAAATTTCCCAAGCCATGGGAAATGTTTGCCAATGTCAAATGATCGCCAATCTATGTCCGTCAACAAGAAGGCAGGCGAGATATATAATCTCAAGTCGCACTAAACCCTCCTCGCCATATGGCATAACAAATGTGGCTAGCCAATATACCAAGTGCGCCGCAAGATATGTATAATCTGGCAACCTTCGGGGGTTCCACCCCTCATTTTCTAGTAAAAATAAATATCGCTTGTTCTCTTGTGGAGGCAAAATTAGCTGATGGTACTAGCTCAGAGGCCTATCATCTTCATCAAATCTTTCATGGAAGCAAAATGGCCCATTATAAAAATATTATACCCAAGCATTTAAACTAACTCTCACGGCGCCAGCAGATGCAGAGGGTGCTTTTCTTTTGCCAAAGCGAGCTAGATCTCGCCAAACTTTCATTAAATACCTGAAACTCAAAGGAAGCCCATATTCTCCTATTCCTGTAGAATAGCTCCTATGAAGATCATCAAGAGATATCTCTTCATAAGCGCATCCAAAAATAGGAAGGCCAGAAATTCTGTGGAAGCTCCACAAATCAATTGTTGTCTCCCCCTCAGCCGTTGCAAATGTATTAAATCGGTGATTAAATCTCTCAGCCAATGCCTGCAGTAGCCCACTATAGCAAGGATAGCGATATAGGGCAACAGTGACAACATGGCGAATGCCTACAAGCTCCAACAGCCTGCTATAATGATGAAGAACTCCCATGAGCCATTTTGTGACTCCCAAATAGAATCTGTGAGAAGAGATGACTGCCCATTTGCTATACCAACTGGGCGCAGAACTGCACATGACTTTGTCTAAGAGACATAGTTTGTCATACCCCTCTGAAGCAAACTGAGTACCAGAGGGAGCCAAGAAACAGCCCGATGAAGAATCAGAAACTGTCTTGTGTTTTCCACCCAAATCCCAAGCAGCAGCTGAAAAGGTCCAAGTCCGGGTGGGACAGTCGGTCTCGGAACTGAAAAAGTCCAACTAGGTAGCAGCAGGAAACTGGATCTGATGCACAATACCCACAGGGAAGCTGGGAAAAGAAGTGCCACAGCAGCCAAGCATGCTGTCACGGCCCACCAAAATAACCCTCTCAAGCTGAACACGTTCTGCCAATAAATAGGTGACATCTTCATCCATTCCCTCAAGAACAAAGTTCTGAATAAAGGGAAATAAGTGCTCATCCAAAGGATAGTGTCTTGGGTAACCCTTCGGGTGCTCATATTGGTAACAACTGCCACGTCTGGAAATCAAAGACAGATCAACCATTCCATCGTCTACGTCTCCCTTGGGAAGCGGGCCAGAAGCAATGATATTCAACCCTCTGTCAGGAGAAAATAAAGTCTCTACAGTAATCCTCGGCAGCCCCAAGGGTGGCATCAGTCTCTGGGAAGCAATGGGGGAAGTGCGCCCATCCTGCCCCCGGGATCCGCAAGTATGGCTCCTCCTAGCACGAGGCATGATGAACAACCTACTGAGAAGAGAAGACCAAAGAGAAAACATTACACAACGTTAGTCAAATGTCACAAGCAGCAAAAAATACTAAATTTGCAGTCCATGGAAATATTAATGAAGGCGCATGAAATTTTGAAGGGGCACGGGCTGTCCGTCGTCACCTACGGCTCCGACAGACGGGGGTAGGGCATTTGTTGGACCCCAAAATGTTATTACTAATTTCTAATATTTTCAGAAATTTTTCAGAAAGAAAGAAAAAATGAATGAGTTGCATCATGAATGGCCCTAAAGCGACGAGCTCGTCGCCGTCGTGAACTCCCATGAATGTCCCGTTAAAAAAATAGGGATTGTTTATAATTTTACACGTGCTTCTATGCACAAAAACCTCATCCAAAGGTGGTTTAAATCTGCTCACCCGCGCGAAGAATCCACCACAAAGAGATATGTTTGTCTCCAGGGTCGCCCCGACGGTTAACGGGAATGTTCCCCAACTCCCAGAAAAGTAAAAAATGGGCCAAAGCCACGAAGGCAGGCCTTACACCTACTGAGTCTTCCCTATCAATAGTAAAAAATCATTTTTTGACCAAGGGAGCAGGCTTTTTATAGCCCTTGCGGATCACCCCCCCACCTCCGGCCCTTCCTATCCTTCGCCGAGCGGAGGAAGCCCTGGAGGGGGGGGCCCTCCAGTGAAGCATGCACCGGAGGGGGGTCCCCCTCCGATGGGTTGACCGGAGGGGGACCCCCCTCAGGTGGCAGATGCAACCTCCTATACAATGGGCCGGAGGGACCCCCTCCGGTATCCATGCACCGGAGGGGGGGGGGACCCCCTCCGGTGCTTGGTAGACCAGAGAGAACCCCACAGGTTCCCCTAGCCACGCGCGGCCCAAAAAAAAAAAGTTGCAGAAAGAAAAACTAAAGAGGGGGTGGGGAACGGTTACCTTGACCGTTGCACTTCCACCGGAGGGTGCTTCCGATTGGGTTGACACCCCCCTCCGCCACTCCTCCTTGTGCCTATAAAAGGGAGGAGCCTCCAAGCACAAAAAAAAGGAGAAGGGACGATAGAAAAGAAGAAGAAGAAGAAGGAAGACTTGTAGAGCTTGCAGCAGGCCCAAGTCCAAGAGCAAAGAAAAGGGTGCGCCCCCTTTCTCCACTACCCACTCTTGTTGGGTTTCATACAATTTACAAAAAGACCCTTCTTGGGTATATTTTGACAAAAATGGCCCTCGAGTGTATAAAAGGGCACCGTGTTGCCATGTTATTGAAATACATTGTGTAAGATTGTAAAATTCAAGGAATGATGAGAGTATATCACTTCATTTTCTGTAAAACTACGCAATGGGCCCCGCTTGGCCCTAAAATTATGTTTTTACCATGTATTTCTCCGAAATTGTGTAAAAGTATATTTACTTCAACAAAAATTCAGAAAATTGTGAAAATTCAAGAGAGGTATTTTTGTTCATGGGAAAACTTTCCCCACTTGTGAAAATATCTACTCTCAAAACCAGGGTTTGCCGCCCCGATCGTCCCGGCTATCCCGGTCACGGCTCGGGACAAGACGGTACAGGTCGGTACCGGTGCGTACCGAGACGGCAAACCATATTATATATATATATAATGGAACAAAATAATTCAAATGAAATTCTATCTCAGTTGGTTAGTTGTTCTACGGTTTACCCGGGTGTCCCGGGTTAGAATCCTAGCTTCGCCATCGTTTCAAACGTTTTTTTTTAATGTAATGTTTCAAAATTTCGAATAAAACACGCTGGAAGTGAGATTCGAACCGAAGAACTCACGGTTAATCGTAAGACACTTAACCAACCGTGCCACAGAATTGAACTGTTATAAAAAAATTAAAATAATATATAAAGCGTCTTGGTTGCGTCCCACAGACCGATCGTCCCGTTCTGTAGCTGGGCTCGATTTGTCAAACCTTGCTCAAAACTAAGTTTCAGAAATTACATTTCTACCCTGAATTTTTTTAATTACGTACATACCCGCAAGAAAATTTCGTAAAATGCAAAAAAAAATCACAAGGACCATATGTGGCCCCTAGTGGCACAAAAAATTGCAAATAAATCCCCATCCAAAGGAAAAATTGCGATTGAACCCTCATAAGAAGGGAAAATTGTAAACAAACCCTCGCTCGAGGGAAAATTACAGAGATTTCCCCCTTGCTTAATGGCATGGGTCGTAAGGGTAAGAAAGGACCATTAGCAGTTAATCAAAGGTGTTCGAACTTGTCCGATGTAAATTAACATCGACTCCGGTCGGTGGGGAAAAGTCCAACACACGAACCCCAATCGTCTGATAAATCCAAAACCACGGAATTGATAAATATGCCCAAAATAATAATAATATACGCATATTTATCCAACGAAATGGATATTCGAAAATTCCGCATGTAACAATCATCTTCTTCGATTGTTCTTCTGCTTCTCCTCCCCATAGTTGTCAAGGCGACCCAAGGCGTTCACGGGGTCCCTAAGCGCTTAGGCGACAAGGCGTCCGCTTAAGCGTCGCCTAGGCGACATTTCGGCCACTAATTAAAAAATCTAAAATATATATCCTCCAATATATAAATCAAGAATAAAAATGTGAAAAATATAAAAAAATAAATTACATAAAGGAATTGCTGTAATTAAATTATGTGACAATTATAGAAAACTAAATTGTATCAAAAAATTACAAAATTTTCAGAAGTAAATGCAAAAGATACAAAAGTAAATGTAAAAAATTCAAAAAAAATTACAAAAGAATACAATAACATCAAGAAAATTATAAAAACATCAAGCAAATGCAAAAGAGTTAAACGTACATAACCGGGTCAGATCCGGTTCGGACGGGTCACGGTTGGCCCGCCTTGGTGCCTAGGCACCCGCCTTGACGCCTAGCCCGCCTTGGCGCCTAGCCCGCCTTGGCGACCGCCTAGCTTGCCTTTTCTAGTGTCAACAAGGCGCTGCACCGCCTAGCCCTTTCAAGAGCGCCTGGGCGCCTAGGCGCCAGCCTTGACAACTATGCTCCTCCCTCTGCATTTGAAAAACAAAAAACAAAAAAACAAACCCTGGGATCTGTCCAGACCAGCTGATCCTGCATGGGGATCAGCCGATCCAGTCTGATCTCTGTCCGACCCCCCACCCCACACACGCCGACTCCCTATGAGAATCAGGATCAAGGGGTCGGGGTCGGATTGGTTGGGCCTAAAACCGATCGGATCGTCCGAGATCAGATCCAAATTCTTCCTTCCTTGGCGAGCAAAGGCCGTACAAAAAATAAGAGGAAATGAGAAACAATTATATATTTTTAAATAAAAATAAGTTTTTTTAAAAAATATTTTTTTTGGGGGAGGGGAAAGCGGCTCGAAGCCGTGCCCTCCTGCCACCTGCATAGGAGGGGGGAGGGGGGGTGTCCACCCCGCCACTGGCGGGGGGACAATAAAAATAAGTTAATTACTGAAACTCCATGATAACATGCCTATAAATTTGCCTGTGATATTTAAGGAGTCTTTAAAAGTTATTATCTGACTTACAAATAATTTAGTATGCATTTAGTTTTATATACAGTTATTTAATGTAATTTTCTAGATATGTTTCTCAATTTTTGCAGTTTAATCCACTTTTCTAAAATTATGTTTTATAACTTTTACGACATTTATATAATAATCTATTTAAACTGGCTAACTTCTTAAAGAACTTGTGTATGGGGATTGTTTTGTAAATAGCAATCTCAACAGCTTTTGGGATATTTCTGTAATGTTCTCCGCTAAAAGGGTAGCTGTGTGACTGAGGTTTCTATGGGGATCATTTACAAAAGAGCCACCTCTATCGTTTTAAACCCTAACCCATTAGGGAAGACAGAGGTTCCGTAACCCTCATCTCCAACTGTGCGCGCTGCAGCTCTGGCCCTTGCCTGCAGGCAGCAGCTACCCTTGCCAGTGCTTGCCACTGCTGCAGCCCTCAACCTCACCTGCACTTGCTGCCATTGCCGTCCTCGCCTGCATCCACTCCCAGCGCAAACCTCAATCTTGGCTGTGCTTGCTGCCAACGTCGTCCTTGCCTCAATCCACTGCCAGCACCACCCTCGCCTCCACTCACCATCCTTGACCATGCCGTGTAGCCATCCTCGTTGCCTACTGATGCCGATGCCATCATTTTGCAGCCTTGACCTCACCTGCTCGACTATCCCCCTTCTTCCTCCCATTGCTCAGCATTCCCCCCCCCCCATTTTCCCCCCGTTTCCTGTGCAACTTTAAATCGAATCAAATGCATTTCACAAACACATTTCCTAGTCCTTATTTGTTTCCCACTTTGGACCATTTTCCCTGAAACTATGGTTCTCATTCTATAACCTGATTCTTATTCATGCCATGTCACATTGGAACATGGCCAGTTTTCAAAAGTCTTAAACTCTTTGTTTAGTTCCCAATAGAACCCATCAGAGCCATAAATACAGTTGCTACTATGACAGTAATTGCTCCTTATCAGACATTGCAACCTTCACCATGTGGTCTATGGCCTTCCCTATCACTCCCATCCATATGGTCCTGCAACCTGACTCTTATAAATGCCATTTCTATCTTGGCCCATGACAAAAGCATCTTCCATAAACTGAAAATATCCTCTAATAGTGCTACTTTCAAATTGTTCTTAGTCTGTCCAATTCTACTAGCATCAGCCAAGATTTTCAAGTAACCAAAATAAGCATCACCACCTCACAGCCATAAATTTTAGTTTCATTTACCGACTCCACTGTACAACATGTGCATTCTTGACATGGTCTAGTGGGCAGCCTAATCTTAACCGTACCATTCAGCTACTGTCAACCAGCTCTTTGATGCTGTATCCCGTTGCAACTTGCAAAATGAAATCATGAAACACTACAAATAATAAACCAACAAATAATAATAATAATAGTGCAAAGCATCTATATAAGCAAGCAAATAATATGGTAGATGGACTTTCATATATATGTGAATTTAAGAATGATGAAATTATCTGATATCTAGAATTAGTATGGTTACATATCTTAATTCATAGAAAAGAGGGATGCCACTTTCTTAAATAAAACATAAAACAGAAGGAAACTTGTACCTTTAACGACAGATTGCCAAAGCTCAAACTGATCAGCTTGTGACATGTTCATGACGCTCTTGCAATTCCCATTTATAATGTATGATGCCTAGTTGCATAAACAACAGAATATGTTTAGAACTAAATTGAAGTAACAACTAAACATTTTCCACTAAAACAATGGATTAGATAGTTACACTTACAATGTTATGTTGGAAAAGGAAATTTATCCACTAAAACATGTTCCTGGTTTAACGGGAGAACAAGAAGATTCTAAACAGAGATTATGAACTACTAGTCATCACAAATTAAAAATGGATAGAATCATAGAAGTGCATAAAAAAAATTTACAACACACTTCTTTCAACTGGAAAAGAGCAAATTGATTCCTTGTGACAAGATACGTTAACAGCTAGCTGAACCACAATGGCTAATCTCCTTGCCATACACTTTTAGAGAAACTCCCTTTTTTTGTACTGTCTCTTGGCACAGATCATCTTATTGCCATGCCCCTCATTGGTGCTTTTGTCTTCTTTCCTTCATCAAATTGAGATATTCAAATTTCCTTGATGAGAATTGTCATGTCTAAGAAGGTTTCAAAGTTTGTTGCCTGACAAGAAGTGGAGTTGGATTTTGTTCTTTTCCCCAAAGTCTGAATAGGTGCAAAGTTTTGTCCAAAAAAACATTAGATCATTGATTCAACTTTTTAAGACTTTCTATTTGTTGACATGTGAAACCTGGTTAAAAGCTGGAGTTATTGGATTCTCCCAATTCCAGAAACAGTTGTATACTGAGAGACCAATCTCACCTGACCAGACACAGAAGCCAAGACAAGTGACAAGTTGAGACTCATACATAGATGACAGTTTAACACGGAAAAAATAACGGAAAGATTTTTGTGTTCATTTATTGAACATAGATGAATATTTGTTAGCTATTTGATTAGTATGTGCATGATTATTTCCGTGTTTTATATTTAACAGACAATTTAGGGTTCGTGTACTAGACTTTTCCTCACTGACCGTAGTCGGTATTTATTTACATCAGCCTGAAGTCCGAACACATTTGATTAACTGCCAAAGAACGCCTTTTGCCTCTATATCCATTGTGAAGTTGATGATTTTATCTAATGGACATAATCTTAATGATTGCCCATTAAAGATACATACTCTTGCCGAGAAATTGGAAGATTTTATTCCTTGAACATGTATAATTTGAATTATAATCGGTATAATTTGAATTATAATCGATCTCTTAAGATCTTTACATTTGGTCCAGATTACAAAATCGGGTCTTCGAGTTTACAGCCGATCGCAATCCGACCATTGAATTTGCTTCAGTCTTCAGTTGAACCTTTGAATTGAGTTCTATCATGAACGAGCCTTTGAATTTGCTTTTGTCCCCAATCGAACGGTTGGATTTGGATTTCATCACGATCGAGCCGCTGGATCGCCAATATGATCACTATTCGTCCGTCGACTCTATTTCCGATCATGATCCGACAATCAGACTTATTCCTGGTTGAGATCTGACTATTGAATTTGCTTTGGATCAAAATCTGACCATTGACTTGGTTCCTGGTCTCAATCCGGCCGTTGAATTTGAATATGGTCAAGATTTGACCATTGAATCTATTCCTGATCGACATATGACTGTTGATTTTGAGCTTAGACCCGATTAGACAGTTGGATCACTAATACGATCACTAACGGACTGTTAGATTGACCTATGATCATGATCACTATTTTGATCGTGATCAGACCATTGAATTGAGTTGACGTCTTTAACGAACATTTGCGCATATGACAAGGGCACATTTGTATTTTTTACCCTTTCTGAATATGTTTGTAAGTCCAGACCCTTTCTAAATATTTCTACAGTTTCTGACCCTTTCTGAGTATTTCTGTAATTTTCCTGACATCTTAGATCATTTCTGTCATTTCTTGACTTTTCATGGCATTTCTGTCATTTATTAGCATTCTGAAATATTTCTGTCATTCTAGTTATTCTAGGACATATCATTTCTTGACTTTTCCAGACATTTATATCATTTCTTGACTTTCTCGGGGTATTTCCGACATTTCTTGACATTCTACAACATTTATGCCATTTCTTAACATTTCGGGACATTTCTGTCATTTCTCGACTTTCCCAGGATATTTCCATCATTTCTTGACATTCTAAAGCATTTATGCTAATTCTTGACATTTCGGGACATTTTTGTCATTTCTTGACTTTCCCGAGATATTTGTGCAATTAACAGACTTTTCTGATCACAAGGCACGTGCACAAATCTTCATGCTTAGATCTCCTTGGCCGCCCCTTGATCAAGGTTTGCCGACCCGGTCTCGGCCTGGGTCGGGTCGGGTCGGTCCCGTCTCGATACGTCCCGGTCTGTCTCGCTTTAAAAAAAGACTTTTTATATATATAATACATATAAAATAATAGAATAAAATAGAAAAAGACACATTATATATATAATATAATATTAAAATAATGAGGCGACCCGGTGACGACCCACGACCCGGGCGACCGGCCCACAGCCTGGGTCGGGTCGGGTCGTGCGGGTAGGGGCGACCCGCACCGGGTCGGCAAACCCTGCCCTTGATGCTTAATCTATATTCATTTGATTGATTGTATTTCCTAAAATATCCCTTAGGACTTAGGAATAATTCACATATGGGCATACATAAAACACATCCCCTTTCTTATATTTTTGTAGATACACGGGCACAAGAACACTTCATAAGACGAGTGTCTTGGGCAGTTCTTCTTTCATGCTTGGTCCTTGGTGGATACTTCCCTTGGGTGCTTAGTCCTTGGCAGATGTCTTCCGGAGACTTTTCTATAATTTTCCCACAAATAGGGGTGTATTTATAATTTTCTCACAATTGGAGGTATTTCTATAATTTTTGACAGCAAAGGGACTTCTGTGCAATTTTATGAAACTTCAGGGAATTTTTGAAATTTTCCTGAATATCAGGGCTCTTCTGTAATTTTCCCAAAAGTAGGGGCATATTTGTAATTTCTGAACTCTCCAGTGTTTTTCCTGGAATTATCCTGAACACCAGGGTTATGAAATTTTCCAAAAAGTAGGGGTATATTTGTAATTTTTGAACTCTCTGATTTTTTCGGCAATTCTCCTAAACATCAAGTTTTTTCTGTAATTTTCTGAAAAATCAAGGTTTTTCTGCAATTTCCCACAAGCAAAGGGTATTTATGTCATTTTCTGATAGATCAGGACATTTTTGTAATTTCTGATCTTTTCAGAGTTTTTCTGCAAAATCTGCCCTTAGCAGTTTTTCTGTAAATTCTGGACAGCAGAAGGAATTTTCCCATAATTTCTAAGATGTTTCCATGATCTTTCATTTTCTGAAATTCACATGGTTTTTCATAACCATAGGGACATATCCTCAATGTTAGGGACATGTATGCAACATCCCCTTATTGGGTTTTAACAAAATCCCCAAGCTTTTCAAATTCTTCAAATTTCTTATTCAAGTTCAAGTCATGGAAGAGACCGTGCGCGGGCAGGAAACGGGGTTTCGTTCGGGCGCGAACAGGATGAACCAGCCGGTCCGTCCCATTAACGCGAAGCGGTCGAGGCGAGGGTCGATCGACCCTAAAGGCTTAGAGCCTTAAACCCTCCCCCACCCCATCGAGCCCTCACGCCTTACCCCAACACTCTCGCACACACTCTCGCACAGTCACACGAGGTCGTCGGAGCCGCCCTAGGTGACTCTCCCCGCCAGCCGATTGCGTCGATCACCGGCGATAGGTGTACGACGGACTTCGCCAACGTCGGATCTCCGAGCGGACGGGCGACCGGCATCGACTATCTCCCCCCCCTCTCCGATATGCCTTGCCTTCTTCTCCTCCCCCCCCGCCCCCATCTTCCTCCTTCCCCATCCGTCTCCCCCCATCTCTTCACAAGTGTGAGTGTGTGTGTGAGAGAGAGAGACAGAGAGAAAGGGAGAGAGATCTCATCCCCTCTCGCTCTCTTTCTCTCTCCCGGTCTCTCTCCCGAGTCTCCTATGGCCGTCTTCCACCCTCCCTCTCTCTCCGTCTCTCTTTCTTTCTTCCCCCCGTCTCTCCTCTCGCACTATCTCTGTCTCCCTCCCTCTCTCCCTATCCCTCTCTATCTATCTCTCCTCCCGCCCCCGATCTCTCCTCCCGCCCTCTCTCTCTCTCTGTCTCTCTCTCTGTGTCCCTCTATGCCTGTTTCTCCCCCCGATCTATCCCCCCGATACTCTCTGTCCCCCACCATCTCTCTCTCTCTCTCCGTCTCCCACTCTCAGACTCTTTCTCTATCTCTCACCCTCTCTATCTCCCACCCTCTCTCTCCCCGCCTCCCACACTCCCTCTCTCTCTCTCTCTCTCCACCCAGCCCCCGATCTCTCCTCCCGCCCTCTCTCTGTCTCCCACCCTCTCTCTCTCTCCGTCTCTCTCTCTCTCTCTCTGTGTCCCTCTCTATCTGTCTCTCCCATCTCTCTCTCTCCGTCTCCCACTCTCAGACTCTTTCTCCATCTCCCACCCTCTCTCAATCTATCTGTCTCCCACCCTCTCTGTAGAGGGAGACAGAGATTGAGAGAGGGGGGAGACAAAGACGAAGACGGGGGAGACTGAGAGACTGAGAGAGAGAGGGGGGGGAGGGGGGAGACAGAGACGGAGACGATGGAGACACACAGAGAGAGAGATAGACAGAAGGGGAGAGAGAGAGGGGGGGAGACAAAGGCAGAAAGAGAGAGAGAGAGAGAGACGAAGACGATTTGAAATTTTTTAATAGTTTATAATTTAATGTTGATTTTTTGTGAATTGTCTTAGTTTATTTCGTCGAAATTGTTGATAAAAGTGGCAGCAGTCTTTGGAAAATAGCGAATTCTTGAAGAATTATTTAAATTTCAAAAGGTAGAATTTTAGATTTGTTGCAATATTTTTAATAGTTTGCAATATTTATTTTGTTCATATTGTTGTCACGTGGGGTGTCTGATATAATTGAGACATTCTGTTGTTTGTTTTGTTTTTGTTTTAAATATGATATATTATTTATGTTTTTTCTATCAGAGATTCAGAAACATATCTTCTGAAGACATAGGTTGGCAATATGAGAAGCTTATAAGAAAGGGGTCGAAATGTAATTTTTGTGGGAAGGTAATGAAGGCAAGTGGTGTTACAAGATTAAAGAATCATTTGATTGTTGAAAAAGGACAAGATGTAACCAAGTGTCTGAGTTGTCCACCTAAAGTCCGTAAAGAATTAAAAGAAGGTAAAGAACAGAGGGGCAAGAAAACTATGAAACAAACGTCAAATAGAGAGCAGATTATGGAAGAGTTGCGTCAAATGGGAAGAGATGATGATGACGGTGAGTCTGATGGTGATTGTGAAGAAGTGCCAGAACCTGGAGCTGGTACTAGTGGAACTGGTAAGAAAGTCAAATGGGGCATAGCTGATTTTATGTGCCGTAGTTCAAGTATGAGGATTGTTCAGCCACAGATAAAATCTAGAAAATACAAATCTGATTATGCCAAACAGCAAAGAATACAATCAATGTTGAGTAAAGGAAAATTTGAAGAGTCTCTTGGAAAGCTGGTATCAAAATTTTTTATTTATAATCACATTCCAACCAATGTTGCAGGGGACCATCATTTCAAGAATATGATAACTAAAGCTCAACAACTTAGTCGTGGAGTACTTCCACTCACCCCTAAGGAAATCTTAGGGAAATATCTCGATGAATTGGTTCTTGAAATGGAAGCTGAAATTAAGAAGTTGGAACCACATTGGGATGCACATGGGTGCTCGCTTTTATGTGATGGGTGGACAGGGCCTACAAGAATGTCCATCATTAATTTCATTATGTACAGTGCAGGTCGTTTTGTTTTTCTAGACTATGTTGATGCCACAGGAAAGGGAAAAATCATGAATAGATAATGAAGTTGATGGAGGACAAGGTTAAAGAAATTGAAAAGGGAAGAGTTGTACAGATTGTTACAGATAATGCTAGCAACTACAAAAAATAGGTAAATTGTTATCTAATATGTAGACTCCATGCACTGCACATTATATTGATTTGATGTTTGAAGCTGTGGCAAAGCATAGCATGGTGAAGAAGGCCGTGGATATGGACAGACTTGTCACAAGATTTATATATAATCATGATTGGGTTGTAGATCAAGTGCGAAAAACTTGTGGTCGAGACATAATTCGATCTGGAGCTACTCGATTTGCAACAAATTGTCTTGCCCTTCAAAGTTTGGTTAAAGAGAAAGATGGCCTACAGAGTCTTTTCCTTGGATCAGAATGGTCCAATTCTCAGTATAGCACCAGCCCAGTTAGAAAAAACGTGGAACAAATTACATGCACTCCTATGCTTTGGGATTATACAAAAGATGTAATAAAAATTATGGAGCCAATGTATCAAGCTTTGAGAGTTATGGATACTGAGAGATATCCAAGTGATGCGGGACGGACACGGGGACCGACTCTACGTGGTATGGACCTCGGACTCTAGACGCGGACACGACCAGCAACACATGATGGGAGAGACACTAAGCCCGACACGGAGAGCTCCTATGGGCTATACGTCGCTAACAGAAATGCAAGCTCACTCGTCGTCCCAAGTGAGGGAAACGCGGATCGTGCGCGGTTGAAGAACCGGCAGAGTTCACGGATAGTCGACTCACTTCCGGACTCGGATCGAGTCACGGGACGGGTCACTCTCACACTCACAGCGGTGACATGGACTCACGGGCTAGTACCTATCGCTCTCGGCAGCGGCAAAAGACCATATACTAAACTAGCAAGCGAATGCCGAGAAGTTGAGACCTTTACCTCCACGCACCCAGCGTGGCGAAGACAACCCCGGCCAATTCACGGACTCCCGGTTAAACAATATTCCAACAGTACAATAATTTGACCCACTCTACGCAGGGAGGTAAAAGGTCACATGTGGGGTCCGGGAATCACGCAAATCGGGTTGACGGGCAGCATCTTGATGTCGTCCGGCGGTGCCGAACTCCGCATTTTCGTGCTTTCCGAACGGCGGATTCTACGGGTCCGTGGGGCCCACGGACGGCGCTGTCCTCCGGAGCTGCGGGGGTGGGACCCACTGTGATGGGGACCCCTGGTGGCGCGCCTCCACGGACAGTGATCGGCCGGAAATGCCGATCGGGGGTCGATTGGCCCCGATTCCCAATTGTTGAACTAGCTGCCCACGGATTTTGATTTCTGTTTTCCGGCGCACGCTCCGGCGAAAACGGCCGCTGCGATCAATCCCGGTGTCGGATCGGGACGCACGAACTATTGCTGGAAAGCTCTCTCCAAATCCTTCAATCTAGGCTCAGAGGTAACTGCTGGATCTGGTCGGATATAGACTTTACTGAATTTACAAGTTCCTGTTGTACAGTACCCAAAATCTCAGATCTGCAGGTGAGTTGTCTGAGAATGGCCGTTGACCGCGAGGTTGATGGCCGATTCAGCTCCTGAGCTTTTCACGAAAGTTGTAGGATTTTGAACAAGGAAAACTGGGATATTTTTTGTGGACTGATTGGAGGTGGCTGTGATTTGATATGATTTGTTTACTGGAGGGTGGTCGGATCTGGGAACAGGTGGAAAGCACTGTAGCTAGCTCTGAGAACGAATTTTGAAAAATAGGTGGAGGGCTGATCAAAAATCAGGAAAATTCGTGGAAGGAGGGCTTGATGGATAGAACTCCCAGTAAAATTGGGAGCCCTAGAAAAAATCAAAAGGTGAATCGAAGATGCGAAACTCAGGAAAAGTGGAAAATCAGATCTGAAGCTGGCAGAACTGAACTTGGAACTTGAACGAAAATGGAAAATTGTCAAATCGAAGATTCATGACCCACCAATTTTTGTAGGACGTGGGGAACACCTCTGGAACATCCCCTCAAAATCCCAAGTCGATCTGAGCTCGTGGCTGATGGCAGCAATTCGTGTAAGCTGCTGTGGTCAGCTGAAAACAGAACTCCGGCGATCCCGATGGCGGTGCGGTGGCGGCTCGTGGCGGCGGCGATGATGACCGGAACCGATAGGGAGGAGTCACACCTCCAGAAGGCAGCCTTCACAGCTGCAAGGGGGAGAGGGAGGAGAGAGGAGGGGTGCGCCCAAGGGCTTGCTCAAGAATTTCTTGGATTCAAATGGCATTAATTCCATCAAAAATAGAAATTACAAGCTTATATAGGTCACTTATCTAATCAATCCTCAACCGTTGGATCTAGGGATGGGAGATGGAGGGCTAGGATTGCATGTGACCATCCACAAAAAAATAAATTAAAAAAATAAAGGGGGGGCGGCCTATTGACTAGAATGGCAAGGGGGGACATGGTAGGTGGGGATGGGTTGGAATTGTTGACCTTCTTGGTCCAATGTCCACCATTTGGCCCACCCTTCTAGAAGCCACCATTTGAATGGTTGACCGACCCCACATGGGGCCCTAGGACTGAGGTGGATCAATGAGAGGGGGCCTGGGGATCCCGTGGGGCCCAGGGGTCCCATTTTACAAATAAGCCCCTCTTACAATCAAAATTACAAACCGAATAAAATGAAACAAACACACATTACACATAGATAAAGTCTAAACAAATATGATAAATGGGGAGACTCAAGGAGGAGTCTCCAGGCTGTCTCCGAGCCAGATGGACGTTGAAGTGGCTCGAGTCGTGCTCCGCGTGCGGGACCGGTGGCTCGGCGTAACTGCTCGGGTGTCCGCACCAATTCTCCCCGGGTGGGAGAAACTCGACCCTGTCGAGTAAGGGTCTACATCGCTCCAATATTGTTCCAGAAGATCCGGATCAATCCGCTGCAACTCTCCATGCGTGATCCACGTGTCCTCGGTAGCGGGCCGTCCTCTCCATCGCACTAGGTAGCGCGGGTAGGATCCACTCCTGATAACTGTCACTTGCTCATCCAGTATATGATCTATATGCTCACGCTGCCGTGACAGAGGGGCTGGAGGTGGACACTCAGGTGTGGGATCACTCTCAATGGGAGGAGATGGCTCGAAAGGCTCACTAGGGATCACCGCTGGGTCCCTATATGCAACTAGATCCGAAACATTAAAAGTAGAGCTTATACCGTATTCCTCGGACAGGTCCACAACATACGCATTGGATCCAACGCGTTTCAACACTCTAAATGGACCGGCTCCGTGAGCTTGCAACTTCTTAACGGTTCCAGAGGGAAACCGTTCAGGTCTTACCCTAATCATGACATATTCGCCCTCTTGGAACTCTCGATGGTGTCGGTGGGCATCGGCTAGCTCTTTGTAATGTGCATTGTTGGACTCAATGTGACGACGGATGTCGTCATGCAAACTCCTAACATGCCTAGCAAACGACTCGGCAGACTCACTATGCACTCCTAAAATGCTTAGCAAAATAAAAACACACGGATGCACACACAACCCTAAACAACCCTACAGTTAGTCAAACCCAATCATATGCAAGGTGGTCCAAGACATCCGAATGTGTGCCATGCATACCCTAGGTGTGACCGAGGGTCGGTACAATCAAAAGACGGTCCTTTGGATTTGGGAGGTTTGGGTGGGACAGGAGGGTCGGGTGTCTCTCGCCCCTGAACGGACTCGGTGGGTGCCGATGGCTCGATCCAGGGGGGAGGGGTATAATGGTGACCTCCTTTAAAGAAGTGGAATGGAGATTGTGGACCAAGGGGACCACTAAGAAAGGGATCGAAGGGATCAAAGAATGTGTGACCCCTCGATATGGATTCCCTCATCTCAAGGTCCCATGTGTGAAATTCTAGAAGGTGTTGATGGTCACCTTCATCCACCGAAGTAGATGGGACAGTGTATAGAAGATAGGGCTCCTCCCTCGGGATAAAAGGAGTGACGTCAGGCTCGGCCGGTAAGGGGAGGAGTAAAAGAACCTCCGTGGTAACATGACCCACGGTGTACACGGAGGTGATGGACCCTAAAGCGGGATGAGTGAAACTACGACCTGTGGGTCGGTCGAAGCCTGGAGCCAACAAGTGCGTAAATGTCAATTGCCGGTCTAACCCTTTGAGAAGGTCATCCAATGTATCCACATAGTGACTAGACCGGAAGGTGGTGTGAAACGGATTGATTGACACCATAGGTAGGATAGGGTCCATAGATGGGAGGGGAGATGGGGCCAGGCCATTCTTAAGCCAGCTAAGGAGTGGCTCGGCTATAAGTAGCTTTCCCATTAGAAACACTGGTAGTTGTGGCTGAGATGGCTCCGAACAAAGATCGGAAAGTGAGACTTCTCCAACTCTTTTGTCCCCTAGGGCTAGAGATGTCCGAGTGGGACACTGTCCGGCAAAGTGGCCGAACCCCTGGCAACGATAACACTGCTGCCGTGACCCACTACGCTCCTTGATAAGTGTGTCCTTACCCTTATCCTCCTGACGGACAGGGGGTGCAGGCAATGGGGCTCTCGTGGGTGGGGGAAGAGGATCCACTATGATGGAGAGAGGACCTTGGGATTGCACCTTAGATGGCAACGGGTTGGGGCTACCGATTGCTACCTCCTTAGGCTCGTGTAGGAGTACATCACTAGGAGTACGTGTCCTATCCACCCCATCCAACCGATCCAAAATCATTTGCATAAGTTCGGCAACGGAGTGGGTTGGAATAGGGATATCATGGTGGACTCGCCCGTAGTCAACCGTCCTAGGATTGGGTCTTGGCTCATCTACGTGTGGGGCTCTTTGCCTCCGACTAGGACCCACTTGGTTGGAAGTGATTGGCTGGGGCCGGTTGGAGGTGACCGGTTGGAGCACGTAGACCTTCCTAAGCTCTCTCTTCATGTCCCACCGTGATTCGATGGGCCATTGCCTCCTAACCTCTCTCAAGCGCTCAATGTGGTCCCACTTTTCGGCGGCCTCGTGTAGAAGCCTCTCCTTGGCAAAATAGAATTGCCCGGCTTCGGACATGGTATAACAATCAAAGTATGTGTCCATGGCGGCCTCCCACTTGAGGTAGTCGCCCGGGCCATTGGAGCCATAAAAATCCGAGGCTTCGGGCCTACGGAAGTGGAGTGGGTGGTTGCCAAGCCCATGGGTGGACCAACGGCCATATTGCCCGGGTGATGGGGATTCCATGTGAATTTGGCGGAACTACATGCTAGACATGCCGACACTTGGACAAGACCGATTGACTCTTATTGGACTACACACGAACTAGGAGACACAAACTGATGCAAACACCGACTAAGGCACCTAGACCTAAACCAATATCCGGTACGTGGCGGAGTTAATCGATCCGAAGATCACTCCCGCAAGTGTGCGACCTCCTGATAGGCGTAGCCTAACGTTCGGACAACACCTTTTAAGATACCGAATTATCGGGATGAAATATAATTTTAAAACACCTTTTTTTTTTGTTTTGAAAACTAATGATGATCCTAGACTCGACTTAGACCATGATGCATGCAAAACTTATGCAAGACTACCCTACACTCAACCTGGCTCTGATACCAAACTGATGCGGGACGGACACGGGGACCGACTCTACGTGGTATGGACCTCGGACTCTAGATGCGGACACGACTAGCAACACATGATGGGAGAGACACTAAGCCCGACACGGAGAGCTCCTATGGGCTATACGTCGCTAACAGAAACGCAAGCTCACTCGTCGTCCCAAGCGAGGGAAACGCGGATCGTGCGCGGTTGAAGAACCGGCAGAGTTCACGGGTAGTCGACTCACTTCCGGACTCGGATCGAGTCACGGGACGAGTCACTCTCACACTCACAGCGGTGACATGGACTCACGGGCTAGTACCTATCGCTCTCGGCGGCGGCAAAAGACCATATACTAAACTAACAAGCGAATGCCGAGAAGTTGAGACCTTTACCTCCACGCACCCGGCGTGGTGAAGACAACCCCGACCAATTCACGGACTCCCGGTTAAACAATATTCCAGCAGTACAATAATTTGACCCACTCCACGCAGGGAGGTAAAAGGTCACATGTGGGGTCCGGGAATCACGCAAATCGGGTTGACGGGCAGCATCTTGATGTCGTCCGGCGGTGCCGAACTCCGCATTTTCGTGCTTTCGGAACGGCGGATTCTACGGGTCCGTGGGGCCCACGGACGGCGCTGTCCTCCGGAGCTACGGGGGTGGGACCCACTGTGATGGGGACCCCTGGTGGCGCGCCTCCACGGACGGTGATCGGCCGGAAATGCCGATCGGGGGTCGATTGGCCCCGATTCCCAATTGTTGAACTAGCTGCCCACGGATTTTGATTTCTGTTTTCCGGCGCACGCTCCGGCGAAAACGGCCGCTGCGATCAATCCCGGTGTCGGATCGGGACGCACGAACTATCGTTGGAAAGCTCTCTCCAAATCCTTCAATGTAGGCTCAGAGGTAACTGTTGGATCTGGTCGGATATGGACTTTACTGAATTTACAAGTTCCTGTTGTACAGTACCCGAAATCTCAGATCTGCAGGTAAGTTGTCTGAGAACGGCCGTTGACAGCGAGGTTGATGGCCGATTCAGCTCCTGAGCTTTTCACGAAAGTTGTAGGATTTTGAACAAGGAAAACGAGGATATTTTTTGTGGACTGATTGGAGGTGGCTGTGATTTGATATGATTTGTTTACTGGAGGGTGGTCGGATCTGGGAACAGGTGGAAAGCACTGTAGCTAGCTCTGAGAACGAATTTTGAAAAATAGGTGGAGGGCTGATCAAAAATCAGGAAAATTCGTGGAAGGAGGGCTTGATGGATAGAACTCCCAGTAAAATTGGGAGCCCTAGAAAAAATCAAAAGGTGGATCGAAGATGCGAAACTCAGGACAAGTGGAAAATCAGATCTGAAGCTGGCAGAACTGAACTTGGAACTTGAACGAAAATGGGAAATTGTCAAATCGAAGATTCATGACCCACCAATTTTTGTAGGACGTGGGGAACACCTCTGGAACATCCCCTCAAAATCCCAAGTCGATCTGAGCTCGTGGCTGATGGCAGCAATTCGTGTAAGCTGCTGTGGTCGGCTGAAAACAAAACTCCGGCGATCCCGATGGCGGTGCAGTGGCGGCTCGTGGCGGCGGCGATGATGACCGGAACCGATAGGGAGGAGTCACACCTCCAGAAGGCAGCCTTCACAGCTGCAAGGGGGAGAGGGAGGAGAGAGGAGGGGTGCGCCCAAGGGCTTGCTCAAGAATTTCTTGGATTCAAATGGCATTAATTCCATCAAAAATAGAAATTACAAGCTTATATAGGTCACTTATCTAATCAATCCTCAACCGTTGGATCTAGGGATGGGAGATGGAGGGCTGGGATTGCATGTGACCATCCACAAAAAAAATAAATTAAAAAAATAAAGGGGGGGCGGCCTATTGACTAGAATGGCAAGGGGGGACATGGTAGGTGGGGATGGGTTGGAATTGTTGACCTTCTTGGTCCAATGTCCCCCATTTGGCCCACCCTTCTAGAAGCAACCATTTGAATGGTTGACCGACCCCACATGGGGCCCTAGGACTGAGGTGGATCAATGGGAGGGGACCTGGGGGTCCCGTGGGGCCCAGGGGTCCCATTTTACAAATAAGCCCCTCTTACAATCAAAATTACAAACCGAATAAAATGAAACAAACACACATTACACATAGATAAAGTCTAAACAAATATGATAAATGGGGAGACTCAAGGAGGAGTCTCCAGGCTGTCTCCGAACCAGATGGACGTTGAAGTGACTCGAGTCGTGCTCCGCGTGCGGGACCGGTGGCTCGGCGTAACTGCTCGGGTGTCCGCACCACCAAGTATGGGTTTAGTATACTATTATATGATCATTATGAAGGAAGGCATCAAGATATCTTCTCCAAGAAATTGGACTTGGGTACATAAGATTATTGATGAGAGATGGCTGAAATCTATGGATGCACCTATCTACAAGGCTGATAAATACTCAACTTTGAATTTTAATAGTTTTTATCTTTCAATTTACTATTATTTATTAAAAGACATAATGAATTCTTTCCTTGATGATTTTATATGATCAGCATATTTTCTTAACCCCAAGTATCAACATAAGTAAAAATTGGGGGATGATCAGGACATTGATCAAGGCCGTGCATGAAGTATTTGAGAAATTACTTCCTAAATCTAAGGGGAGAACACAATTTAGCAATGAGGGCATTTTAAGTTATTTATATTAAGATCATATTTTTTTAACACTGGGATGCTTCTTGTGTGGGAGATGTGACAAAATTTTACTGCTGGCTGTCAACCTAATGCAAACCCTCCTCCTTTCTCATCCGGGCTTATGACCGGACATGGCAGAGTTGCCCTAACTCAACGTCGGTTAAAAGATGTGACCGAATCTTAGTGGATGCTAGTAAAAGACTCGGGGAAGGCCTAAAATGAGATGGTGCGATGTTATTAAGAAGGACATTAGTTTCTGATGTGACACAACCTTGGACTTAAGCAAGCAAGCACATTCGCAATCTAAATGGGCCAATTTGGGCCGCCGCTCTCTCGTCGCTCACCCAAGCCCGGGGTAACTTGGCAATGCCAAGGTGAGGTTGAGGGGTTGGGCCCTTGCTGGTAGAGGGCCAGCAAGGCCAAGACTTGATTCCCAATGGATGTGGAAGCCCAAGACAATGGGGCCGACCAAGTGCCAAAAGCACCGGTTTCTCTCTTTTCCCACGGTGATCACTTATAGCACAAGAGCTTAAGGATCGGGCTCTCATTCACGGCCAGCGGAGTTTATGAACTAATATTGAAAGAACAAGCACAAATTAGAGCAAAGTTTGGAGCACTTACTCGACCGGTTTGAAGAAACCGGTCCCACTCGGAGACGAGGGCGAGCGGGGAAGCGTGGGTTCCCCACACGCCGCGCCGGGGTAGCTTGACCTGTTTAAGCTATTACAACACTACACCCCATGCAAGGGGGGATCGTGGGGAAGGGAAGATGATAGTTACAATCAAAACTACCTCCACGCAGGGAGGGGCCTTCAGCCGGCCAAGCGGGGTGGGAAAAACTAGGGCTAAAACGATGATGAAGTGAATATGCTGAATCTGCCTTCTCTCGGCAATTGTGGACAGACAGTCGGTACTGTGGCTGCAGAACGTGATCAGAAATTTTGCCGAGGGCGAGACCAGTGGGAAAATCTTTGTTACTGGAACTGGAGTGCCTCTGAATTTTGCCGAATTCTTCTGGGGTCGCTGCTGGCCTGGGCAGGAGCTCGAACAGGGACGCTGATTCTCGGACTGACAGCAACTGGTTACTAACAGCAGGAAGAAGAGGTTGCCTCGGCCGCTCCCGAACTCCGAATCAGGTGCCGCCAGAGCCGCTGGAACCGTGAACGAGTCTTCTTTGCAACAGAACTGACGGGGAAGCCGAAAGATGCCGGAGAAGATCAGGGGACCCAGAACAATGAGTGGGGGTCGGTGCAGACTGTGGGAAGCAGAGTCGCACGCCTGAGGAAGAAAATTCGTAACTTCTGCTACTGGATGCCGAACAGAGTTCCGCTTCTTGATTCTGAAAGTAGACAGGAAGGGGAAGAACTTTGTAGAAGAGCTCGTGGCCTGATTCCTCCGGGGTTTGTCGTGGTGAAGCTTTCTCTCCGGATCAGGATCTCTGCAGAGCTAGCTCCTGGTTTCCAACAGTAGGTTGCAGAGGATGCCCCGGCAGCTCCCGACCTCGGAATCAAGCGCCGTCAGAGTCGTTGGAATCGTGGACGAGTCCTCTTCGCAGCAAAACTGACGGGGAAGCCAACCGATGTCGGAGAAGACTAGGGGATGCAGAACAATGGCGACTGGTCGGTGCAGACTATGAGTAGCAGATCTGCGTAGCTGAGGGAGAAAAATGAGAACTCTGGATCACGAACGCCGAATGAAGTTCTGTTTCTTGATTCTGAAAGTAGACTGGGCGATGAAGAACTTTGAAGAAGAACTCGTGAACTGATTCCTTCGGGGTTCGTCGTGGCAGAGCTTCTAATCTGGCTCAGGTCCTCAGCTGAGGCAGAACTGCGCAGTTGTGGGAGAATGGACCTCCTAGACGGCTCGGAGATCGGAAGAAGATGAAACCACTTCTGTTGCGAAAAAGGCTGGTAGACGCTTCCGACGATGGCTCTTGGGTCTTCAAAATCGTCCGGAGGAAGTCGTGGTGACCGCTGCAAGTTGCTGGTTCATCTGTAACCTCTGGACAGCAAACTGCAACTTCGAAGTAGCTTCCAATGACCAAGAAAGAAGAAGGGGAAGGGGGTAGATGAGTGTGGGAGTGACCCCTGGTTGTAAGGGGGTCTTGGAGGGGGTGTTCTAAGGTGTGGGAGGTGGAGAATAAGGTCTGAAAGAGGGTCCAATAAATGGTGGTAGTGGGGGCTGCGAATTTGATTGGAATGGAGAGAGGGAAAGGATATTCGAAAATAAGTTTAAGGGTGGGGTTAATTTTTTGTCTTGGGAATGGGGGGGTTGTGTTGGGGAAGGGAAGGGGTGCTTGGGGTAGTGGGAAGGGTGCTTGGGAAAGTGGGAGGGGTAGTTGGGGGTTGGATGGTGAGGAGAGGATTGGTGGAGGGGGTCTTGGGAAGGGGTGGAATATTGATGAGGGTTGTGGGGAATGGGAAGAGGCTTAAATGGGGTAGGTGGGGAGTGGAGGTGGTTGGGAAGGGAGGAGAGAGAAGAAAATTCGAATTTGGGTGTTGAGGAGAGAGAAAGTGGAGTGAAAAAGAGAGATTAAGAGAGGGAAGGGTGGGGAATCTCTCCCCTAGGGTTTCTCACCCAAAAAATGGAATCTCTCCGCTAGATAAGAAGTGTAAACTCTCAAAATGACAAGTTTTTTCATTCATTGATTCATTAGTTCAAATGAAGGAAATGGGGTCCTATACATAGGCAACCCACATTTCTACAAAAGACCTTGACTCTTAACATAATGACAAATAACCAAAGGAAGGGGGGGTGCCCTTGGGCCAAGCCCAATGAATTGGGCCCATAAACTAATCTATCAACATAATGACACTTAACCTAGGTACAAGACTCAAATAAAAGGAAAATTACATAATTATGACTCAAAGAAAATATGAAAGTTACATGAATTGACTTAGAAAAATGTGACGGATGTAATGGAACCATGCTGGCGGGCAACCGGGGCTTTGAAAATATATGGGGCGAGAGATGCCCCCATCATACTCCCGGGGTGCGGAGAACTCGACTCCGTCGAGTAAGAGTCCTTCCCTCCTCGGAGGGTGTAGAAGTGGTATCGCCCACAAGTCTTCCGAATAAGACTGATCCATCCACCTGCCGAGATAGCGCTCGTATACCTTGCTCCTGGTGGTAGTGACTTGTTCATCCAATATTCGTTCAATGCGCTCATGCTGGGCTCTCTTGGCTAGTGGACTCTCCTCACGGGTGGGTGCTCTCTCAACGGAGGGAATAGGCTCAATATCCTCACTAGGTACCACCGTGGGTCCCTTGTATGGCACTAGGTCGGCGACACTGAATGTGGGACTTACCCCATATTCCTCAGGGAGATCTAACTCATAGGCATTTGCACCAATGCGCCTCAGGACCTGGAAGGGACCAGCCCCACGTGGCCTCAATTTGGAGATGGCTCCCGAGGAGAGCCTCTCCGTCCTTACCATCACAAAGTCACCCTCATGGAATTCTTGGTGACGTCGATGAGAGTCGGCTCGCCTTTTATAAGTCACATTCTTCTTGCTAATGTGCTTGCGGATCTCTTTATGCAATGTTGTGAATGCAGACATTCTAGGGGTGATGGGTGGACCTAGGCAACCAAAAGTAGACCTATCATGTAATGATGTAGTGTAGACTTTGGTCAGCCCAGGTGGGCCGGGGCACCCGTAGGTGGCCCTATCATGCAAAGTGGTGATAAATATCGGGGGACCCGGACATCCGTAGATGCCTTTGACATGCTTAAGACCCATGATGAATGAAGGTGGACCATTACATCCGAACATGGACCACTCATATTTTTTACTTGACATGTGGGTGATATGAATGAATGGACCCAACATAGTGTTCATGCCAAGTGGTGTGGTAAGCCTAGACACATGCATGTTTTTCCCAAGGGTGACTTCCATGTGTATAGGTGTGGGACAATCTTTGAACTCCCATTGGAAAGGGTCGAATAGATCTAAGAAGGTGGTCATCATGGGGTGGAGCACAACCTTATTACCTAGGGATATGTGGCCCAAGGTCATGGCTCCCAAGGTGTAACCCGGGTCTAGGATGGGGTGGATTGGGGCAAACATGGTGGGTTGGGTTAGGGAAAGGTGGGTGGTGGATAAGGTGGTTGGGTCACATAGGGGTCTAGGCTCCCATAGGAAGGGATCAGAGGGGTAGTGGAAAGGTCTTCCTAGAGGGTGGCACTCTATGTCTTCAAGGTACCCAAACGGTGAGTCATCCTCCTCCAAGATAATTGGGTCAAGGTCTCTAGTGGGTTGGTCAATTAAAGCAATTAGAATCTTGATGGGTGGGAAGTGGGCCAAGATTGGTTTCTCATCCTTGGGGAGAAAGAGGAGGATTTCACTCGTATAATGGCCACTAGTGTAGATGGAGGTGATGGAACCGGTGGCGGGGTAAGCTAGGAAGGGTCCACTAGAGTAGATGGGGCTAGACTCCAATGGTCCTATGGCTAGCATATTGGTCAGGTAGACTTGCCATTGTAAACAGTCCACTAGGTCCCCTAAGCCTTCCACAAAGTAGGAGGTTTGAAGTGTGACATGGGAAGACCGGGTGGGCATAATTTGGACTTGATATGCCAAGGGTGAGAGGTAAGGTGGTGAGCTAGGAATGGTGGGGCCTTGCTTAAGCCATTGGAGTATGGACTCATTCATGGTTAGGGTGTGCGGCTCATGAGGACCCGAACTAGGAGAGGTGGGTGGAAGTGGGGGGTCTAGGATGTTCTCTATGGTGGGAGGTGAATCCGGATTGACATCCATCTCCACATGGGTAGGAGTGTGGGCCACAACTTCCAAGGATAATGGTGTAGGATAGTCTATGGTGGGTGGAGTGATAATGGTCAGTGCGTGGTACTCTCGGGGTGGTGAACATGGGTGGACTTGGGTTGGGCTTGGTCGGGGAAGTTCATGGGTGGGAGTTGGGTTCGGGGGTGAAAGATCGGTTGGTTGAAGAGGTTTGGGTTGGGGTGCGTAGATCTTTCTAAGATCGGCCCTCATTTCATCCCAAGATTCAATGGGTGCTTCCCCTTTGGCTTCTCTCAAACCTACAATGTTCTCCCATTCTTTCCTAGCTTGGCGCCAAAGCAAACTCTTGGCATAGTTGACTTGGACAAGCCCTGACAGGGTAAACCTCCCAAAGTGTTGGTCTATGGACTTCTCCCATTCTAGATATATGCTAGGGCGGGATCCATCAAACACAAAGGCTTCTAATGGGCCTAAGAGTGGCGAATATGCCATGTATGAGGTAGTCATGATAGTGGACAAGGGTGATGCATGCAATGGCCCTAGGACAAGACTTAGTAGAGACAAGTCTAGAACTTGCTCTAATACCAATTGATATGACACGCCCTTGGACTTAAGCAAGCAAGCACATTCGCAATCTAAATGGGCCAATTTGGGCCGCCGCTCTCTCGTCGCTCACCCAAGCCCGGGGTAACTTGACAATGCCAAGGTGAGGTTGAGGGGTTGGGCCCTTGCTGGTAGAGGGCCAGCAAGGCCAAGACTTGATTCCCAATGGATGTGGAAGCCCAAGACAATGGGGCCGACCAAGTGCCAAAGGCACCGGTTTCTCTCTTTTCCCACGGTGATCACTTATAGCACAAGAGCTTAAGGATCGGGCTCTCATTCACGGCCAGCGGAGTTTATGAACTAATATTGAAAGAACAAGCACAAATTAGAGCAAATTTTGGAGCACTTACTCGACGGGTTTGAAGAAACCGGTCCCGCTCGGAGACGAGGGCGAGCGGGGAAGCGTGGGTTCCCCACACGCCGCGTCGGGGTAGCTTGACCTGTTTAAGCTATTACAACACTACACCCCATGCAAGGGGGGGATCGTGGGGAAGGGAAGATGATAGTTACAATCAAAACTACCTCCACGCAGGGAGGGGCCTTCAGCCGGCCAAGCGGGGTGGGGAAAACTAGGGCTAAAACGATGATGAAGTGAATATGCTGAATCTGCCTTCTCTCGGCAATTGTGGACAGACAGTCGGTACTGTGGCTGCAGAACGTGATCAGGAATTTTGCCGAGGGCGAGACCAGTGGGAAAATCTTTGTTACTGGAACTGGAGTGCCTCTGAATTTTGTCGAATTCTTCTGGGGTCGCTGCTGGCCTGGGCAGGAGCTCGAACAGGGACGTTGATTCTCGGACTGACAGCAACTGATTACTAACAGCAGGAAGAAGAGGTTGCCTCGGCCGCTCCCGAACTCCGAATCAGGTGCCGCCAGAGCCGCTGGAACCGTGTACGAGTCTTCTTTGCAACAGAACTGACGGGGAAGCCGAAAGATGCCGGAGAAGATCAGGGGACCCAGAACAATGAGTGGGGGTCGGTGCAGACTGTGGGAAGTAGAGTCGCACGCCTGAGGAAGAAAATTCGTAACTTCTGCTGCTGGATGCCGAACAGAGTTCCGCTTCTTGATTCTGAAAGTAGACAGGAAGGGGAAGAACTTTGTAGAAGAGCTCGTGGCCTGATTCCTCCGGGGTTTGTCGTGGTGAAGCTTTCTCTCCGGATCAGGATCTCTGCAGAGCTAGCTCCTGGTTTCCAACAGTAGGTTGCAGAGGATGCCCCGACAGCTCCCGACCTCGGAATCAAGCGCCGTCAGAGTCGTTGGAATCGTGGACGAGTCCTCTTCGCAGCAAAACTGACGGGGAAGCCAACCGATGTCGGAGAAGACTAGGGGATGCAGAACAATGGTGACTAGTCGGTGCAGACTATGAGTAGCAGATCTGCGTAGCTGAGGGAGAAAAATGAGAACTCTGGATCACGAACGCCGAATGAAGTTCTGTTTCTTGATTCTGAAAGTAGACTGGGCGATGAAGAACTTTGAAGAAGAACTCGTGGACTGATTCCTTCGGGGTTCGTCGTGGCAGAGCTTCTAATCTGGCTCAGGTCCTCAGCCGAGGCAGAACTGCGCAGTTGTGGGAGAATGGACCTCCTGGACGGCTCGGAGATCGGAAGAAGATGAAACCACTTCTGTTGCGAAGGAGGCTGGTAGACGCTTCCGACGATGGCTCTTGGGTCTTCAAAATCGTCCGGAGGAAGTCGTGGTGGCCGCTGCAAGTTGCTGGTTCATCTGCAACCTCTGGACAGCAAACTGCAACTTCGAAGTAGCTTCCAATGACCAAGAAAGAAGAAGGGGAAGGGGGTAGATGAGTGTGGGAGTGACCCCTGGTTGTAAGGGGGTCTTGGAGGGGGTGTTCTAAGGTGTGGGAGGTGGAGAATAAGGTCTGGAAGAGGGTCCAATAGATGGTGGTAGTGGGGGCTGCGAATTTGGTTGGAATGGAGAGAGGGAAAGGATATTCGAAAATAGGTTTAAGGGTGAGGTTAATTTTTTGTCTTGGGAATGGGGGGGTTGTGTTGGGGAAGGAAAGGGGTGCTTGGGGTAGTGGGAAGGGTGCTTGGGAAAGTGGGAGGGGTAGTTGGGGGTTGGATGGTGAGGAGAGGATTGGTGGAGGGGGTCTTGGGAAGGGGTGGAATATTGATGAGGGTTGTGGGGAATGGGAAGAGGCTTAAATGAGGTAGGTGGGGAGTGGAGGTGGTTGGGAAGGGAGGAGAGAGAAGAAAATTCGAATTTGGATGTTGAGGAGAGAGAAAGTGGAGTAAAAAAGAGAGATTAAGAGAGGGAAGGGTGGGGAATCTCTCCCCTAGAGTTTCTCACCCAAAAAATGGAATCTCTCCACTAGATAAGAAGTGTAAACTCTCAAAATGGCAAGTTTTTTCATTCATTGATTCATTAGTTCAAATGGAGGAAATGGGGTCCTATATATAGGCAACCCACATTTCTACAAAAGACCTTGACTCTTAACATAATGACAAATAACCAAAGGAAGGGGGGTGCCCTTGGGCCAAGCCCAATGAATTGGGCCCATAAACTAATCTATCAACATAATGACACTTAACCTAGGTACAAGACTCAAATAAAAGGAAAATTACATAATTATGACTCAAAGAAAATATGAAAGTTACATGAATTGACTTAGAAAAATGTGACGGATGTAATGGAACCTTGCTGGCGGGCAACCGGGGCTTTGAAAATATATGGGGCGAGAGATGCCCCCATCAGTTTCTTGGGTTTAAATATGAATAACACTTGATAGAAATCTTTGACGGAATAAGATTCTTGTAGCCGACCCCAAATAATTGGGATAAGACTCTGATGATGATGATGATGATGATATTTATCTTGATAGATTGTCAGGTTTAGAGATGCACTAGCCTCTTTCGGGACTAAGACTGTTATAGCAAGTAGGTTAGTAGTGATGCATTTGATAAGTTTTATTTTTTTTTGAAAGTGTGATGTTTTGCGATTTATTGAAATTATTTTTACCTAGATTACTTGATTTTCAGGTGAGTGATGGAAGATGTATGGAACAGATGCTCCCACACTTAGACAACTTGCAGTTCGGGTTTTATCACAAACTGCATCAGCTTCACCTTGTGAAAGGAATTGGAGCATATTTGCCTTGATACATACGAAGCCTAGAAATAGGTTATCGTATACAAAGTTGAAGAAACTCGTGTATTGTCATTATAATATGAAGCTGAAGGTAAAGAGAATAGAGGATGAGTATGGACGTGGAGGTGATCCTGAAGATGATCCACTTGAATATTTCACCGTGTTGGATGAGAATGAAATGGATGATCAGGAGAACCCATATGCAGAATGGATTGCTTCCAACACTTTGGAAGAAGATGGCCGGCCATGTGAAGAAATATGTAGTGCAACACGAGAGGCAGGAATTGATGTAGATGTTGTGACACACCAAATTGTTGATGCATCTTCGAAGGCTGCTCATCACCATGACATTGATCTTCCTTCAGATATAGATGTCTCTAATCCTAATGATGATGATAAAAGTGATAAAGGAGATGATGGTGATGGAGGTGAGTGAGGTGGTGATGGAGGTGGGATAGGTGGAGATGAAGGTGTTGGTCACATCAGTCTATTCACGGGAGATGATCATTTCACTCATGCTACTCAAGATGAAGATCATGGATCTCGGCCGGCATATGGAGGATGTCGAAGTTATCAATGTAGAAAGAATGATCAAGGCACATCAAGACAACATAGATTGTACGATGATGAAGAACAAGACCTTTCACATACTTTCACTTCTATGGATCTCTCATCTGGACAAACATATGGAGGCCATCAACACCAAGATTCATCAAGTTCATCTAATGTCTATGGATATAGGCATCCAGCACATGAGTCATCAAGTTTGTCATATGGATATGGATCATACACTACTCCATATGCATATCCATATCCATATCCTGTCCCAGTTGTTGTACTTGTACCTAGAGTGACATATTCTTATCCCCTCTATCCACGCATTGGTGTTTTGATTCACGTTTTCGTTCAGGATTATGATAGATATGTGAGGGAGTATATGCAGATGTATGAACAAAGGATGACATGGGAGCAATATTGTGCTTATGTTCAGAGTTATTACTTTAGACAATATGAGAGTGGAGAGATTGAGGCACATCGCTCTTCTTCTTATTATTGATAATTTTTGATGCATTTGTGATTCATGTACCATTTTATGTATCTCTTTTTTTGTGTAACTTTTGATGTATATTGACATTAGTGCATGTGAATAGATTTGTTATTGTTATCATTACTCTTTATTTAGTAAAATTGAGTTGTCAATTACAAAAACATGTTTGTGAAATTGAGTGGTTAGTATAAAAGAATTAAGATTATTTTAGAAATAGACTATACATATGAAAAAATTTCTGAAATCACCGAACCCGATCTCCCGAGATTTTTCCGAGATCTCTCCGAAATCTCTTCTCTCCAACCCCCCCCCCCCGACGAAGCCGAGATCCGATATGACAAACCATGGTTCAAATTCTTCAAAGCCTTTAAGAAAACTCCAAATGATCCTTGCGCCAAGCTCCAAGTGGCTCCAAGGTTTCTCCAAGCGCTCCAAGGGGCGAGAGATGCAAGCTTTCCAATCATCTCAAGGGTTTTTCAGCAATTTCCCAACTTTCAAGGGTTTTTTCCATAATTTTCTGCATGTTTTCAGAACCTTGAATATTTATGAGACTTTACATTATTTTTTTAGTAATAACAAGAAATTTGCCAAGGCACAAGACATTTTCTTCCTCATAGGGGTGTTTATGTAAATATACCTTTAATTGAGGGTCTTCTTTACTAGAGCATCAAAATCTTCAAAAATAAAAAACAAGTCCCCAAGCTCCTGTGCCAAGCTCTACTCCTTTCCTTCTTGCTCCAAGCTTCTAAGTGGAGAAATGCTCAAGTGAGGAAGTCCTCTTCCCAAATGGCCAAGCCCTCCTATTTATAGGAGTGGAGAGGAAAAACCTAGAGGGATATGAAAGGTTTTTTTGGGACATTTTAGCCCCTCCGGGTTTGAAAGGAGGAGGGGCATAAAAGGGAAAGGGGGGAAGTAACCGAGAGAGAGAGGGAACCCGGAGGTACTCCCTCCTGATTTGGAAACCCGGAGGAGGATCCCTCCGGGTTGCAGATTGAGAGAGAGAGAGAGAGGAGGGAAGAGAAAGAAAGGAAACTGGAGGGGGGTCCCTTTGGGTTTCTTCTGCTCTTTGTATCTTTTTTTAATATAGTTTGAGAGAGAGAGAGGAGGGAACCTGGAGGGGCTCCCACCAGGTTTCTCCTTGTTTAGCATACGAAAAAATTAATTTTAAAATATATCCATTTGTTGGATAAATATGCATATATTTAGTTAATTAGTTAGCATGCGTATTACTTTCACATTTCATATTTAACAGACGTTTTAGAATTCATGTACTAGACTTTTCCCCATCGACCGTAGTCGGTGTTAATTTATATTGGTACATGTCCGAACACCTTTGATTAACTACCAAAGATCCCTTTAACCTCTACAATATCCGTTGTGATATTGAGAGTTTAATTGAAAGGGACTTTCACGCCTTAAGACAGGGTTATATTTGCAATTTTCTCTTAAGTGAGAGTTTATTTACAATTTATCCTCAAATTATGATTTATTTGTTGTTTTCCCTAAACTAGGGTTTATTCATAATTTTTCCTTAGATAAGGGTAAAATCACAATTTATTTCAGCACAATCAAGACATTCTTACGCAACTCTGAGTTTTTTGGATTTTCTTGTATTTTCCTGGGCACTTATGAAATTTTGCAAAAGTCCGAAGTAAAACTGTAATTTTGATTTTTTTGAACAAATAAGGACTTTTCTCAAATTTTGAAGAACATTGCTGCAAACTTGAACAATTTTCTTGAATTTTGAATTTTTCAAGATTTTTCTTGAATTACATGAGTTGTCATGCAATTTTATAAAACTTCGGAGTAAAACTATAATTTTTTTATTTCTGTAAAATTTTAGCCATAATTTGACATCAAACATCCCAGAACTTAGGATTTCTAGGTTTTACATGATTTTTCCATCATCCACAACAAATTTCATGAAATACAATGGATTTCCCTCGTGCTGAGGGTATTTTTATAACATAACCTAGCTTATGGATTTTTTTTTACAATTGGGTCTTCAACAAATCCTTCGAGTCTTGAACAGGGGAGGCCACCTCCAACAACTTGCGCAAGTCTTCAAGCCCAAGATAAGTCTCCAAGCTTCCATGCTCTGCTCCAAGGACCTTTTTTTGAAGTGAAGTCCCTATCCCCTTTTTTAACTTGGCCGGCCTCTCCTATTTATAGGAGTTGGTGAGAGAAGTGGAGGGAGAAGGAGTGTTCCCTCTAGTTGATCTCTTTGGTGTGCCTCCGATGAAAGATAAGGAGGAGAAAGGTAAGAATCCCTTTTTTTTTTCTTTTCTTGTTTGTGTGAGAGGGAGGACCGAAGGGGGTTTCCCTCTGCCTGCGCGCAATCGGAAGGAGGCTCTTGTTGAACCCAAAAAAATTATAATTTCTGATAATTATAGTAAATTTTAGAAATTAAGATGTTTTATGGTATAACATGAAGTGATGCTCGACCATCGCCGTCATAAAGATATTCATGGGGATTTCATCGAACACAAGAAGAGCGACACAAAGTCATGCGCAACCGCTCGCTAAAATTAAGCTTTTTAGCATTCGAAGGTCCATGAATATTTTTGCCAAACAGTTCGTGGGCGACTGAAACTGTGTAAGCCACCCATACAGTCCACACAAAATCAAGTGTTTAGCCCCTTATGATGCTTAGGCATTTCATCAAACACCTTGTGAGCGACACAAAGTCATGCACATCCGCTCAACAAAATCAAGCTTTCAGCTTCTAAAGCACTTGTGGACATTTTATCAAACGCCTGACGGGTGGCACAAGGCCACGCAACTACTCAACAAAGGCCCATGCTAAGTCGAGCTTTTAGTGCTTTATGACAAGTGGGCATTCTGTCGAACACCTCGAGGGGGACATAAAAGCATGCACCAACGGGATTAAACCTTATACAAAATTAAGTGTTTGGTGTCATCGGGGTATTCTCATGACATTAAACAAATCTCCCTTTACCCCGGAGTCGAGGGACAACAATACAGCGTCAAAGACGGGCAACAAACAAACAAAAGCCTCCACGTGTCCCTTGCTGCGAAGAAGTCAAGAAAAGATTTAAAAAATCCCAGAAAAGGAGACTTTTATAGCCATTGACTGGACTACACAAGGGGGGACCGCCCTCTCCCTCTCTTCTCTCACCTCTCTCCCTGCGGCAGAAAAGACAAAAGGGGGAGGGGGGAGCACCCCCGGTCCACCCCACCGGGGGTGGCTTCCCCCCATTGCTGCTAACCGGGGGAGGGTGCACCCCCGGTTAGACCAACCGGAGGTGGCACCCCCCCCCCCCTCCTTGTTGCGCCTGCTGCTCAACTGGGGGAGGGAGGACACCCGGTGCATCCCACCGGGGGTGCCTCCCCCCCTCCCCCCGGTGCATCCCACCGGGGGTGCCTCCCCCCCTCCCCCCATGCCGATGCTACTGCTCAACCGGGGGAGGGAGGACCCCCGGTGTTGCTGCTCAACTGGGGGAGGGAGGAATGCCGGTGCATCCCACCGAGGGTGCCCCCCCCATGCTGCTGCCGCTGCTCAACCGAGGGGAGGAGCACCCCCGGTCACCTCCACCGGGGGTGCCTCCCCCCCCCCCCCGCCTGTTGCCCCTGTTGCCTGTCAACCGGGGGAGGGAGCACCCCTGGTCCATCCCACAGGGGGTGCCTTCCCCCCACCTACCTGTTGTCGCCATGAAGAAGAAAAAAACAGAAAACAACAGGAAAAAGAGGGACCCCCGGTCAGGCCCACCGGGGGTGCCCCCCTTCCCTGCTACTGCCTGCGCACTAACCAGGAGGAGGAGGCCCACCGGGGGTGGCCTCCTCCCCCTCTCTTCCCTATTGTGCACCACCGGGTGGTGGCTCCACCCTTGACCCCATGCACATGGAAAAAGAAAAAAAGGGGGGGCAAGATGAAGAGACAGGGAGGTGAAGGGTCAAAGAGCTCACCCCCATCACAATCCACTAGGGGATGCACCTCCACCTGACATCCTCCTATCCAGGGTTTGCCGACCCGCCCGACCCGGCCGACCCGGTCTCGGCGCGGGACGGGTCGGGTCGGGCGGGTCGCACAGCGACCCGGTCCGCCCCATTGGGCTCGCGACGCGTTATTTTTTTATTTTTTTTAAAATTTGTAATAAATTTATTTTGAAAGATTAAATGTTATATATATTTAAAAATATTAGAATGTAGAGTTTATTTAAGATAATAGATCCATACTAAATTATACATAATTAATTATATAAAAATTACATATTACACCGCTTAATTAAACATCTTATTATATATAATACATAAAAATTTATTTCAATTACTAAATATGTAAAAGTAAACAGTGACATAATAATGACATTCATTCATGAAGTATAAAATACAAAAACTCACTAATCCTCGTCCATCTGTGAAACCCGAATCCCAAAACTCACTCATCCTCCTCATCTGTGTAACCCGAATCCGAAAACTCACTCATCCTCATCATCAGTGAAGCTCGAATCCCAAAACTCATCATCAGATACATGAGACTGATCACCCGTATAATCTAACTCTATCCTAGTGGGTGGAGGTACATGTGGGTGGGACTGAAAATATGTAACCATCTGCACAAATGATGGGTCGTGTGCTGCGGTGGAGGGTACATGAAAATCTGTAAAAAAAGTCCTCACTACATCTATAGCTTCAATTCTATCATGTGCGACTGGTGCTGGTGCTGGTGCTGGTGCTGCTCGAACTCTGGACGTGGAGGAAGATCCTGCTCCGCCCTGTGCTCGTGGTGGAGGTACCCGGGAGGTAGAAGAAGATGTCCTCGGTGTGCTACGAGAACCGTATCTATCCTGTAACTATGTCCGGAATGAATGTCTGACATCTCCCGGAACTCGGTCGCATGCACGAACATCGCGTCCCACTCCCGCAAGGTGCTCCGCAAACCTGTGTATGCCGGTGACGCGATGTTCGCAGTATCTACAGTGCACATGTCCATCACCCTCAACAGAGTATCTATGCTCCCACGCAGGGTGACGCCGTCCGTCCATGATGACCTGCAAATGATGTAAAAGTTTACATTAGTGATTTCAATGACAAGTACAGAACTCTATATATGAAGAAATCTACAATTAATTATTAGTTAGTTATAAATGTAACCAAATGATACATACTAATAAAGACTATGGACCCAAACTGGGCCAGTGCCCATCTCCAAACAATCTGACATTAAATGTGGTCCGCAGATAGGACAGATAGTCTTCATAGCGCATTGAACCTGAATAGTTCTCCCAGTACATGCGTACGTAGTATTCATACTCCTGCGAACCTTGTGCGTACACGACCTCTACTGACGTAGCTGTGGCATAAGGATATGGATACGATGGGAAAAATGAACTACTGTTATCTGAGTCGCCATGATACATCGGCTGCTGCGGCCATGACCGTCCATACGAGCTTCCAGATCCCTGGGAGTCATGTGTGCTCATCCTCTCAAAATCAGACAACATGCCTTGATAGCTGGTACTGTCTGCAACCGAACTTCCATAGTAGGGATCCCAATGATCAGCTGCCCGTCTCGTCCCTGCCGGTGGAGCACCGTGGTCCTCATCTTGCGTGGCATGTGTGAAGTGCTGCTCCTCTGTCCATGCGCCATATTGACGGCCCCCACGACCTCTACTATGACCACTGCTGTACTCTCTGCCACCAGCACTAGTATTCTGACGAGGACTCCGTTGGTCACCTTGAGAACCACCACCTCCATGGGATGAAGACCCTGTCGGTGTACTCTCAGCATCGGAGTCATGACTCCCACTAATGCGGGGCTCAACAGAAGGCTCGGGAGTGTCGTCATCTGCATTGGGATCTAATGTCTCCATGTCTGCAAAATCTATCGGATTTAATGGTGGTCCCTTGTCCTTCTTGCTGGTGAATAATGTGGTCCATGATGATTTTTTCTTCTGTGGAGCAGGGGGCGGCTTACATGCTGCATGTTGTGTCCCTCTAGATGCCTGAGAAGCAGAAGCCTGTTTAGATAATTTTTCAATTTACTTTCTATTGTGTAAGTCTGTACGTATACCTGAGAAGACTGATTGGGTGCCTTAGCCTTAGATGTTGAGCGTCGGGGCGCAGCAGACTGAGATGGTTGTTTCGATGCTACCGAAGACTACACAATTGAAAGAAGAATATATTCAATTACCAATGAATTATATATTAACAAATGTAGAAATGACAATATAATTTCACCTCTCTAAATGAGGAACTCCCCCTAGCCTCTCTTGAAGTGGATAACCTTCTTGGTTCCGCAGATATTGAATGCCGCGGTACAGCAACTCGGGACCACTGTTCTCCCGCAATGTTGTCATTTGTCGGACCGACCTGCAATATATTGCTATCATACATCAATATATGACTATGCTATCTAATGAAATTTGCGATTCGATTTTCATGTATTAATTCACCTGAGGTGGCTCTTGACGCTCAATTAATGGGGGTTGGATCAATCGCTCCCATGCTGTATCATCGTACGCATACGATGTGTCTCCACCCCCAATGACGAGGTCTTCATCTAAATTAATTTCATCATCACGTCCCGTTGCTGAGTCGTCACCACCCAAATGCACATGGGTGTCATCTCCCTCCCCGACTGCCTCTTGTACAGCTGATGCGAGAAAAGTATTAGGCCGTGGTGTCTCGCCAGGTTCTTCAGCCTCCTCGTCCAATTCTGCCTCACCACGCTCGGTTGTGGCTCTTGCAACCCATGCTACCATAGGGTCATCATCGTCTCGCAAGTACACAGCATCCGTTGGGTCGTAATCTCCCTCTCCTCTCCTTGTATCCATTTGTACATGCCGGACCTTTAGCCTCATGTTGTAATGAACATACACCATTTTGTCTAGCCTGCGGTGTGTTAGCCTATTCCTCAGCTTAGTATGCAAGAAGGAGAACGTCGACCAATTCCGCTCACACCCACTCGACGAGGATGTTTGCGATAGAACTCTCATTGCGATCTTCCTTAATACGGGTGCACTTGTGCCGTAATTTAGCCACCACTCAGCTGTGTTTAAGACAGATCACGTACAATATAATAATTAGATGTAAAAATTACTTCTCGAGACATAGAAGGTACATTGTGAAGACACATTACCTGGGTCGAGTCTATCACGACTGGCCATGGCATTAGGTGTCGCAAATGAACCAATTCCCTCTCTAAATGTTTTCATCTGCATTATCAAAAAATATGAAGTGTATATTTCATTTAATATTGTCAATGTTAAAATATCCAAGTATACCTCATTCAACGCATCAGCAGCATCTGTTGGGGTGAAAGACAATCGGTCTACCACAATGTTGACCGATTCTATCAACGTATCGTCATAAGCAAGGGCCCGAGCATATTGGAAGGCCGGATGTAGATAGTACGCTGCAATCGTAAGACAATGAATTACATATTAGTATCAATTGAAAATCACAGCTCATTGATTGGACGAGAATGTAAGTGTTTACCTGCCATGTGAAGATCGCGGCTCATTTGTCTGTCCCATCTGTCCTCCACAATCTCTAGAATGGTGGGTCCATATTTTTTGGACGTTGTAAGGATCTTCCGCTTGGCTGCTTCTATTTTGCTGTACACCAACCCCATGGTTGGTACTCTATCCCCATCCACGCATCGTAGAACCTCATACAGTGGCTCTATCAATGACACTAATACCTTCACTCGTTCCCAAAAATTCGAGGTGTTGACAATCCCCTCGACCTCCGCCCCTTCACGTGAAGCAGCAAAAGAGGAACTCAGCCAGGTCTCACCTCTAAACATTTGCTTCAACCCATCCTTGTGCTTCAATAGGCTCTGCAATGCGATGTAGTTGGTGGCAAATCGTGTGATGCCAGGCCTCAACAGTTCGCCGCCACAATGCTCCCTCATCCATGCCAATACAAGTGTGTGGTTGTAGATATATTTCGTGATTTTTTGTGCCACCTCGACCACAGATTTTACCATACGAAGCTGCCCAATCTCCTTCAGCATCAGATCTACACAATGCGCTGCACAGGGGGTCCAGAAAATGTGCCGTTTTTTCTTCATTAGCTCCTCCCCGGCCTTCTTATAGTTCGACCCATTGTCAGTCACCACTTGCACAATGTACTCCTCCCCAATCTCAGTCACCACTTGCTCCATCAATGACAAAATATATTGATGACTATGAATTTGACCAGACGCATCCACTGATTTGTGAAAGAATACCTGTCTGTCACAATAAACAAGGAAGTTGATCAGGCTAGATTTTGTGGTACCTGACCATCCATCACACATCAGTGTGACTCCGTACTTTGTCCATTTCTGCTTGAATGAGTCAATGTAACTCTTGATCTCAGCAACCTGTTCATCAAGGTATACGCCAGCCAATTCTCTCGCTGTAGGTGGCTGCACGTGTAGCCCAAGGACCTGTGCTTCCTGAAACATTGGCTTGTAGTAAGGGCTATTGGCTGCATTGAAAGGCAGACCCGCGTGGTGCCACCATTTTGCAACAGCCTGACCAAGTTTCCATTTAGGTCCCTTCTGGCCATACGCATCGTCCATCCTCGTTTGCTTGCCATGCTCTCGGGATAGTGCACCGGGCTCCACATCTTCAATGTTGATCGATTGTGTCCTTTTTCTTTGTGTCCCCGAGTCACCAGTCAATAAACTCCTTATGCCTCGTGATTGTCGAGTCGTAGATGAACCACCACTCCCTGATGCTCCGGTCCTCGCCGCCTCGCGACTACGGATTGTAGTCTCCTCGGGATGTCTTGACTCTTCCATGCTCTGACGTACTGCCTCACGAAACTCGGCTTCGTATGGATCGTTCACAGTGACATACACATTAGCCTGCTCAGTACGTGCTTGTTCGTCTTCGTCACTGGGTGTCCATGCACATTCCTCCTCGTTGCTGCCGCTTGCTATTCCGCTCACTGCCGCTTGATCCCTTTTCTTCTTTTTTTCCTTTTCTTGCATCTCAGCTCTCTTCTCCCGCAGGTGCCTAGCCATTGCAAGTTTCACATCTCTAGGCACATGGGTACACCCAGCAACCTCAGAGTATCCTGCCCCGGCTCCTCCTGCCAAATGCTTCTTCAATCGAGACACCCCTCCTCCCCGGTGTTCTATTTTACAATAGTTACAACGCCAACACCTACGGTTGCCATCCAACAAAACTCCGTGTGACCACCCAATATCATTTGTTCGTTCCTTAGGAGCCATAGAGTGTTATCTCCTAAAATTAAGAAATTCAAAATATGAAATTATATTATTTCCCATCTACAACTAACAATGAACAGAATTTTATTATTTGCGTACCATGCAAGACTAAATTCAATATTTAATACATCTTCATATAATTTAGTTCAAAATAATATCATTATTTCTATAACATACAAATAAGGTTAATATTTATAATTAATACATATACATTAAATTTAAAATTATTTATCACTAATTAGATATTTAAAATTACATCTCTAATTAAATTACATGACACATATAAATTATAAACATCTCTAAATAATTTACATTGTACATATAAATTAACTTTAAAATTATTTATAAAATATTCAACACTAAATTTATATTTACATTAAATTAAATTACATTATGCAATTCAATTAACTAATATACATTATGCATTTAAAAATATTTTACATCTACAACTAATACTGATATTAATATCAATATTTTTTCAAATGTAATGCTAAATTTAATATTTAATATTACATTTACATTAAATCTAATATTTAAACATGAATTGAATTACACATCAAAAAATAAATTTATTACTACAACATGAATTAAATATTATTTATATTAATTCTACAAAATGAATTAAATAATACATAATTAAAATGATATTTATACAACATAAATTAAACAAAAATTATCTTATTTATATAACATGAATTAAATAATACATTCATAATAATATTAAATAATATAATAATATATTTTCTTATATTTTTTAATTAAAAAATAAAAAAATTAAACAACCCCCCCCCACCCTCCCCGCCCCCCCCCGGAGCTGGGGGCGGCGATGCAGACGCCCCCCCCCCCCTCCCCATCTCACCCTCCCCCCCTCACGGTGAAGACGGCCCCCCCTCCCCCCTCTGACGGTGGCCGGCCCGCGACGCCCCCCCGACACCCCCCCCTCCCCGACGCCCGCAGACGCCCCCTCCCCCCTCCGACGGTGCCGCCCGCAGACGCCCGCCGCACGCCCCCCCTCCCCCCTCCGTGCCCGCGACGCGAGCCGCCCGCAGACGTCCCCCCTCGCCCGACGCCCGCAGACGCCCCCCTCCCCCCTCCGACGGTGCCGCCCGCAGACGCCCGCCGCATGCCCCCCCTCCCCCCTCCGTGCCCGCGACGCGCGCCGCCCGCAGACGTCCCCCCTCGCCCGACGCCCGCAGACGCCCCCCTCCCCCCTCCGACGGTGCCGCCCGCAGACGCCCGCCGCACGCCCCCCTCCGACACCCGCCGCCCGCAGACGTCACCCCTCCCCCCTCCGACGGCCGCAGACGCCCCCCTCCCCCTCTCACGGTGCCCGCGACGGCCGCAGACGCCCACGGCCCACCCTCACCCTCCCCCACCCCCGCGGTGGCAGATCTACACGATACTCACCCTCCCCCACCCCCCTCCTCACCCATCTCCTAAAATTTAGGGCACCTACCTCTGATCGCCGGTCGTCGCTGCCGTCCGGTGCCGTCCGCCGCCGTCCGCCGCCGCTTTGCACCGCCCACACCCGCCGGCCACCCCTTCAACCGCTGCGGATGCCAGACCCGCCCGCACCCGGCCCGCTATATGGGCGACCCGGCACGTACGCGCCGTCCCGCACGAACCAGACCGGGCCCGCCTCGACCCGCTCCGGTACGCGGCGGGACGCACGGGACCATGCGGTCCAGTGCGTCCCGGCCACGACCCACACCCCGTGCGACCCGGCGCCCGCCTGGGTCGGGTCGTGCGGGTCGGTGCGGTTCGGGGCGAGACGGCAAACCATGCTCCTATCACTATAAAAGGAGGAGGTTGGTCACACTCGGAAGAAAAAGAAGGAGAAAATGACGCAAGAACCTGGAGAGACCGCGCAAGAGCACTTAGAGACTTTAAGCTCCAAGATGTTTTGTTATCTCCTAAAACCCTTGGTGGGTTGAAGACTTCAAGATGTTTGGTTGTTAACTAAAACCCACAAAAAGGGGTATGCACCCCACACCTGGGATATGATCTTTTGATCATCAAAGTTGCTGGAACGAAGATGGAACCATGCAAATTTTATAAAATAGCCAAAGCCCATAAAGAAACTTGGGAAATCATGGGAAGAACCCAATTATATCCAGAAATTGCAGTAATACCTTCTGTTGTTCAGAAAATTACAAAAAATGACTCCGATGATGGGAAAATTGCATAAATGACCCCGATGAAGTAAACATTGCAGAAATGTCGTCAATGAAGAAAAAAATGTAGAAATATCCCTGATGATATAAAAATTATAAAATACCCCCAATGGTGGAAAAATTATAGAAATACCCCTAATTGTGAAAATTTGCAAAAAAATGACCCCGGTGACAGAAAAATTACATAAATGTCCCCAACGAAGGAAAATTGCATAAATACTCCCAAGGACGGGAAAATTGTAAAAATATCTCCGATGATGAAAAAAATACAAAAATACCCCTGATGGTGAAAAATTGCAGAAATACCCCTGATGATGGAAAAATTATAGAAAGACCCCCGATGATAGAAAATTGCAAAAATAACCCCGATGGTAAGAAAATTACATAACCACCCCTAATGGTGGAAAATTTACAAAAATACCCTTAAGGTAAGTTCCCGACTTGTCTCAAAATCATCAAAATGCCCTAGTTCCTATTTACGCCATTTGCACGACTCGATGGAACGGGACCACGCCCCTTCCCTAAAGCGGTGTGCGCTCTCCTGAGTTCGGCATATGCATCTTTTTCATGGCCAAAAGCTATCATATCTGAAAATTCAGAAATGCGTAAAATTGCAGATAAACCTTGACAAATCAAGAAATAGCAGATAAGCCCAATAAGTCGAGAGGTGACAGGGCTATCTCCGGAAAGTCAAGAAATGAAAACGATGAATGCTCAAGAAGTCGAATGACGGGGTTATTTTCGAGAAGTCAAGAAATGAAAACGAGGAATACTCAAGAAATCGAATGACAGTGTTATTTCCGAGAATTCAAGAAATTAAGACGAAGAATGCCCAAGAAATCGAATGACGGGATTATTTCCGATAAGTCAAGAAATGAAAACGAGGAATGCCCTGGAAGTCAAATGATGGGGTTATTTCTGATAAGTCAAGAAATGAAGACGAGGAATGTCCAGGAAGTCAAACGACGGGGTGATCTCCGAGAAGTCGAGAAATGATAGGAATGCCCAAGAAGTCGAACGATGCGGCGATCTCCGAGAAGTCGAGAAATGACAGGAATGCTCAAGAAGTCCAACGACGGGATTATTTCCGAGAAGTCAAGAAATGAAGACAAGGAATGTCCCGAAAGTCAAATGATGGGGCTATTTCCGAGAAATCAAGAAATTAAGACGAGGAATGCCCAAGAAGTCTAATGACGGAGTTATTTTCAAGAAGTCAAGAAATGAAGACAATGAATGCCCAGGAAGTCAAATGATGGAGTTATTTCCGAGAAGTTAGGAAATTAAGACGAGGAATACCCACGAAGTCAAATGACGGGGCTATTTCCGAGAAGTCAACTAAGGGGCCAATCACAATCAAAAGAGTGGTTATGACCATGGAGCAACTCCGACGGTTCGATAATGATCATTTTGGCGATCTAACGGACCAATCGTGATGAAATTTGAAATCAATGGTCGGATGACGATCCAAAGCAAATACAATGGTCGAACCTCGACCACATTCAAATTCAATGGCCTGATCAAGACCATGAAGTAAATCTGACGGACCGATAGTGATCATCTTGGTTATGACCATGGAGTAACTCCGACGGTTCGATAATGATCATTTTGGCGATCTAACGGACCAATCGTGATGAAATTTGAAATCAATGGTCGAATGGCGATCCAAAGCAAATCCAATGGTCGGATCTCGACCACATTCAAATTCAATGGCCTGATCAAGACCATGAAGTAAATCTGACAGACCGACAGTGATCATCTTGGCGATCCAACGGTCCGATCCTGATAGAATTTAAGTTTATCCGTCCGATCAGGACGAAATCAAATTCAAAGATCCAAATGCAGATTGAAGCAAATTCAAATGCTTTGGTTGCAACCGAGTGTAATCTAGAAGACTCGATTACATAATTGGGACCATATGTAAAGGTCTAGAAAGGCCGATTGTAAATCAAATTACATATGTTACAAGAAATTGAAGTCTCCAAATTTCTTTGCAAGAGTATGTACCCGTCATTGGCGATCATCAAGATCATTAATGTCACAACGCATAGAGGCAAAAGACGTTCTTCGAAAGTTAATCAAAGGTGTTCAGACTTGTCCGATGTAAATTAACACCGACTCCGGTCGGTAGAGAAAAGTCCAATACACGAACCCTAAATCATCTGCAAAATGCAAAAGCACAAAAGTAACAAATATGATGAAACATACACATATTTATCCAACAAAATGGCTACCGAAAATTCCACGTGTAAAGACCTCGCTCCAATGCTTATGCTATCGGACGGACCTCCTCCGAAACTCGCAGCACAGAAGTAACAAATATGATGAAACATACACATATTTATCCAACAAAATGGCTACCGAAAATTCCACGTGTAAAGACCTCACTCCAGTGCTTATGCTATCGGACGGACCTCCTCCGAAACTCGCAGCAAGAGGGGGCTTCCTCCGGTGTGTGCGCAACCGGATGGAGTCCCTCTGGTGCATGTGCAATTGGAGGAACTCCCTCCAGTGCCTGCACAACCGGAGGAAGCTCCTCCGGAGCCTACGCAACCGGAGGGAACTCCCCCCAGTGCCTGCACAACCGAAGGAGGCTCCTACAGAGCCTACACAACCGGAGGAGCTCTCTCCGGTGCGTGCGCACCAAAGGGGGGCCCCCTCTGGCGTTGTGCAACCGGAGGGAAAGTCCCTCCAGTGCTACATCTGTCCGGGAGAGAAAGAGAGGCGGAGGAGGGGGAGCTTCTGGGTTTCTTGGCCCCCAAAGGGCTATAAAAGCTTTGACCCATCCCTTTCAAGCAATTTTTTATTGTTGGGAGTCCAGAGTTGCAGCACGTGGAGGCTTTGTTTTTGTTTTTGTTTTCATCTGAGGAACTTTTGCTATCCACCCTTTTTTGTGGCGCAGGGATCACTTCCCCGACCACCAAGGACAGTCTAAAGGACTGGATAAACCTTTTGTTGCTATTTTACTGCGTGGGTACGTGGCTTCATGCCGCCCACAAGTTGTTTGATAAAATTCCCATGCAAGGAACACATAGGGTTTATGTGAATAACCCTGCCCGACAGAATCACGAGGGCATTTATGTAACGGTGACGATTTTATATCATTTAACCGTCACATAGTAGACTTAATAATTTTTTAAAATCTTCTAAAATATCAAAAAATGTTGTAAATTTACGGGGTTCAACACTCCCCCTTTTTCTCTTTTTTTTAAATAGAGTGCAACAATGACACAAAATGTCATACCCAATGGAGCAGTGATAGCATATCAATACACATAGCAAGGAGAATTCAGGACACTCATGTTCAACAATGGTATCAAGGAGAAATCAGAACAGCCATGTCCACCAATGGCACTAGGATTGGAAAATACATAGTAAGAGCATTAACAAAGACTGCTGCATTGGGTGCCAAGAAGATAGTCTTCGAAGTCAACTGATTGCGATGAGGTAAACATATACTCACGTGGCTACTAGAGCCAAATAATGGAAAAAGACCAACCTTTTATTGTTTTAAATATTTAAAATATCAAATTTGAGATTAGTAAATTCAGTGCACCGTATTTCTCATGTTCAGAAAACCCTATTTCAACTATTGCCTTGAACCGCATATATAACAAAGGCATGATTGCAACAGGGTGCCAGATATCATAAAGAGGGTGCACCCAAAGCAAACAGGATTTACCCGATACTAACTGAAATTAGTTGCATGAATAAATAGGCATCAACATGAATAAGAAATCCTATATGTTGTCCTCAAACCTCTTTTAAGGAATTAATGAAGCTCCACTTCACACTTTCTTCACCATCACAGGGGGTCAAGCTTTCTGCTGGATAACCTCTAAAGTGGACCTGTAAAATAGATTCTTGTTATACAACTGTGGATATACACTGCATCCAACAATTTGGTATCTGAATAATAACACCATGAAATAATGCCAGCAACTAAAGAATATAGGCCAAGTATGAATCTAGTAATTGCAACTTGACTTGTTCAAATTTTATGTGAATTTGATAGGTTCTTCATTTATTTTTCACATTTAAATTGATGAATTTAGTAATCGTATATGGTTTGTATATATGTTTTTGTGATATTTAATGATATATTTATAGACCTAATTTATTTAATATATTTTAATAATATGTCACCTCAAATGCCTAAGTCTTAGAGGCTAAGGGACCCCCTCAATCACCTCGGTCGTCTCATGCCTCTGATTACATAGAGTCAAACTAGTTGTTGGAGACTGGATCAAGCCTGATCTAGGCCAATGCTTGACGGGATTGGCTGATTGATCCAAGCCAATCTGGTTGACCTGCCCCAAAGAATCAGGAAAGGTGGGTCAGGATTGGATCAGCCTGCCCAAAACTGACACTGTTCGGTCGATTCATGCTGAAGTGTGCTAATTTTTAAACCTTGCCTCAAACTATACCAACCTTTAAAATTCCTCAACGATCTCTACACTATGAGTTGATAGTATGATCCATCATCTTGGCAGTACAATCTTTAAGAAAACTTTTGAGATGCTGAAGCAGCTTTTACAAAAAGTACAAGTCACACCACTTTTGTAGGACACAAGCATAAAAAATCTGTTACATTCGACAATATGACAGCAGTTGCTGACATCATATGCAACATTGAACAAATAACAGCATATATCCTACCGTTAAGTTCCACGGCCTTTCGGGTTCTGGACATAGAAGATCAAAGAGAACTCCAGTTGGTATGTACCTATAAACATGAGAAGTGGCAATTAGAAAATAATCTAGCATTTAAAAAAAAGGCCTACTGATGTAGGATATTGTTCATGGTCATGATTACGACAGTTGTAGGGCAAGGCAAGACAAAGCAACCAACAAATCAAATTTCACATCAAAGTACATTTATTTCTTAGTTCAAGCATTCCAAGCAATGTTAGATGAAAATATAAATTAAGAAAATTAGAATACCACAACTTAAAACTAATATTCATAAGTTACCAACAAGCAAAGAGCTAAAAGATTGAAGATCATAATGGATGTACAAAACTGGACTTGTCAATAGAATTCAGTGCCTGCACAGCACTTTCTTCCAATCCTCAGTAACACCAGTAGTTGATCTCAGATGAATCTCCATAATCTGGCACGGGATTTAAGCACTATACATTGAATGCATTCAGTATGTAAAGCTATTGGCATATCTGGCTCCCCTTCCCTTTAATAGCAAAAGTAAACCCACCCACCTAGGATCAAGCTTGAATCACCAGTAGCCAGAGCTGCAGCAGGCCAAATGTCTCTTGGACAGTGGACCCCCCCATTGACCCAATGAAGTCCGTGAGGTCAGAACCCACGTGAACCCTGGACTGGTATCCATCCTGCATTTCTGTCCACTGGTGGGAGTTGATACCATGACTTCGCAGTTGCCCACGAAGTGCTTATCCAACTCTCCCACCCTTGAGGGACATAGTTGGCTTCCATTAGCTACACAAATGCACGGTATGGTTTATCTATGTTCCTGGACTGGTATCCATCCTGCATTTTTGTCCACTAGTGGGAGTTGATACCATGACTTCGCAGTTACCCACGAAGTGCTTATCCAACTCTCCCACCCTTGAGGGACATAGCTGGCTTCCATTAGCTACACAAATGCACAGTATGGTTTATCTATATTGATAAAAAGTTCCGACCTGCACTTGGGGTGGGGGGATCACTTTCACATTCCATGGTCAACTCCTGGATATATGTATAACTATGAATTTTAATTTGAAGGCAATAATTTCTTTCTACACCATTGGTGCCTCAAAAAATACATTGGACAATAGTGTTCATGTGATAGAATATCAGATGGGATGATTTAATACTAGATCACATATGTAAGGATGGTATCATCCATGACAAGCTAAATTCTCTGTTAACCTTTGGTAGTTTCATCAATATTGTGCTCTTAGTAGTGCATTGCTTTAAGCCTTTGCTCATCAATGTTGGGGTGGCCTAAGAATTGGGAAACCAAATCTCAAATAATAGGACATTTGTTCAGCCAACTGCAGCCTTATGCCGAATTCCCATTTGTTATGGCCACAGTTGTCAAGTTGACAAGGCGACCCAAGGCGAGCTTGGGTCTCCCAGGCACCTAAGCACTTAAGCGGCTACTCAGTCAACACATAGGTTTTTCTTTTTTTTCTTTTTTTTCTTTTTTTTTGGGGGGGGGGGGATTATAGGCTATGCCCAGGCCAGGTAGCCCAAGGCACCCAGGCAGGGTGTGCTTGGGTTTAGGGCCGAGCCAGATGGCCCAAGGTGCTTAGGCAACCACCTTGTCAATTATGGATGTGGCAAAATCCTAACAAATGTCAATTGGCAAAGATAGGAGGATGCATCGAAGAGTCACCAACTAATGATTGTAGGCCAATAGGATATAACTAGTAAGATTCTATTAGCTACCGGCCAAAACATATATTTGTTGCACTGCAAGAATATGGCCTCTTAAGAGAAAAGGGCAAGGCAACAAGTTCAAGGAAAAAAAAAAGAAAAGACATACCATTTGAGTGGTAACCCTTTATAATCAAACCACACTGTATCGACTCCGGGAGGTAATGTGCTATGAAAGTGAGGCTTTATCAGAGGGATTAATAAGGGCAGGTATCCAATACGTGGGCCTAGCACCTGAAACAAACAGCAAAACTAAATAGGGTTAATACTATAAGAACAGGAAACACAATTACCAAAAATAATTGTGACAAATACATAATGTAACCAACAAAATACCCAATCAGTGTTTTCAAAGCTGCATGCGGTTGAATTGACAAGTTCATGGCTCAATCAACTCAACCAACTGTTTCACAAAGACTAAGTGCAATTTTGGCCTGTCTTATTTGGAATTGGAGTTTGAACACAAATTATGCTCAAGAAGTTAATGTGATGAACAGAAAGCACTACATCTGCTCCTTTCACCTGACTGAGTGTCCAGAACCAATGGAGATATGGGTCCACCCAATCTTACCATCTCCTCCACCTTATCTTACCTAACCAAGAAGACCTGCAATCCTTGTCTAACCCGTAGTTGTCAATGTGGTCACCTAGGCACCGCCTAGGCAGCGTCTAGGCAACCAGGCACCCTTAAGAGTCCAAGGTGCCAGCCCACCTTTCCATGTCCACAAAGGAGACCAAGGTGCCCGCAAGGTGCACCTGCCTAATTTTAATTATATTATTCATTATTTGTTTTGAGGCAGTAAATTGTTGGTGGTAATTTTTTATTATTCGGTGGAACCTACGCAACCAGGCACCTTCATGAGTACAGGAAACCAGCCTGCCTTTCTGTGCCCAGAAAGCCAAGCAACACACCCACCTAGGGGAGCAAGGCACCTGCCTAATTTTAAATATATCATTCTTTATTTTTAATTTGTTTTGGGTAGTAAATTGTTCATTGTCTTTTATTATGTGTTGTTGGCTTTGTTTGTCATTATTGATTTTTTTTCTTATCTATTCAAGTTTATTATCCCATTGCGCTTCAATTTTATGTTCAATTTTTTGCCATCAATATATTTAATTCATTAGCTTTAAATTTTTAATATTGAAATATGTACTCTTTCATGTATTTTATTTTTAATTTGTATATTGGAGATATACATTTTGGGGAATTTTAAGGAGGTGCCAAGGTGTCACCTAGGCAGATGCCTTATCGCCTAAAGAACCTAGGCTCCCCTATGAATGCTTTGGGTTGCAGTATCGCCTTCACAACTATGGTTTAACCCAACTCTAGTTGGACAGAAAAAAGATAAACAAGATCACCTATGTAATCAGAGGCATGAGGTGACCGAGGAAGCACCTTAGACTTAAAAAGGCAACAATTTATTGTAAAAGATAATATATGGAGAGATATTATGGAATATGAGTACAATGCACAAAAGAAAACCTGCAACTACTAAATTCATCCATTCAAATGTGCCAAATGTGCAAACTCTAACAAATTCAGATTAAATCTAAAGAAATAAAGATCCAATCATTAAATACATACGCCCAAATATACCAAAGAAATGTGACCAGAATGATGCTAAAGTTCCTATGGTTCTCGCCTTGCAGGCCCCACAGCTTACTAGTAGATCGCTACCCCATCCCTTGGGATTCCTCTAGTACCCAAGTGGTTCTTCCCTACATCTGCAGGTCATGCCCGCCCCCCCCACACACACACAGAAAAAATATGGACCAAATAGCAGTGCTTCTTATCTCCCTTCCCATTGCTATGTTGATTTTACTTCTTTCTATGAGTCAGGGAAGCATGGAAGTCGTTGACACTAGCAGAGGTACTGAGATTGAAGAAATGAAAAAAAAGAGAGCAAAGGTTCATTGCCTTGGTCTTTTCTGCTGAAGATTAGCTTGCAGGATTGGAATAAGATCCTCAAGTCGCTGCAATTTTTCTTTTTTTTGGAGAGCAAAGGCTCCTCGCCTTTGTCGCCTATGCTTGTACTACCTCTCTTTATCTAATCTAATAAAATTGGCGATGCAGACTGCATCTTTCCTCGAAAAAACAAAGAAACAAAAGAAGAGAGGCCCACAATTGTACAATTAATCAACGACCATTAAAGAAAAAGAAAAAATCGAACAACAGATGCATTGCCCTGGTGACCGGAGGAGAAGAGCAAGAGAATCGGGGAGAAAATTTACCAGCGCAGGGGGAGGGGCGGGGAGGGTGGTGACTTCGGACTCGTGGAGGTGGATCTGGAGGGGGATGGCCCCTTCCCACACGTACTTCGCCGCTTCCTCCGAGCACATCTCCATGGAGGCCGAGGCCGAGGCGCGAGGGAGCACGACCCAGTCTGCCCCGCCGGCGTCGCTGCCCTCCTCCTGGGCAGACCCTGGCCGCCGCCCTTCAATTGGGGTGAGGAAGAAGCCAAGCATTCATAGTAGTGGAGAGATCCCCCGCGTCGTCCTCAACATCTAACACCACCCATGGGGAGGTGAGAAAAGCGATGAAATAGAAAAAGAAAAAGAGCACCATGGAGCGCCAACTACGGCGGAAATCAAAACCTGAACGTGCACGGCAACCTAGCTCCTACTTCCATGATTCCATCCATCTCTCTCTCTCTCTCTCTGCGCTCTGGAAATTTTGAGATTCCAGGAGAAACAATTTGAACGAACGGTCGTGATCAACTTATTTCGCTTGCGGGGATATCGAGAACCGTCCTTCCGTGTTAATTACACACATGTTGCTAATGCGATATCTTTTAAAAAAATAAAGTTATTCTGATTGTCAAATTAATTTGATACGCTGATCATGATATTATAATACATCACGTGAAAATGAAAAAAAATAAAATTTTAACTTTGTGAATAATGAATTTGTCTCATTTTCACTATTTATTCATATAGGAGTAAATTCTTTTTTACGTGGTCCCCACGACATGTCATCTGATGACGTGATCGACACACCACATTATCTTGCTGTAGAAGTCATTGAAAAAAAATAAATAAATATTACACGTGCAACACCCCATGTATAATTAATAGGGGTGTTACACAAAATATTACTTTTTATGAAAATCATGCGATATGTTTCGAGCATAATAGGGTGTTTGGAAACAATTTTTTTTAAAAAAATATTTCCATCTAAAAAAGTATGTTGTGTCAATTTTTAACTTAAATTTTAAAAATGATAAAATTTGACACTTTCTGTTTGGTGTTAATGTCATAATTTTTAAAATTGATGTAGATGTGTTTGGTGGTTAATGTGCGGGAGGGAAGGGGGGCCGCGAAGGGGGGACCTGCCGGGGAGGGAGGGGGAGGGAGAACGGCGGGAGGGAGAGGGGGGCCGCGCAGGGGGGGGCCGCCGGGGAGGTGGAGGGGATTTTTGAATCCGCTGCGATGTCGCCCGTCGCCTCCTTATGTCTCTTCTTCTTCCTGTGAGCGAGAGCGCTGCTGCTGCTCCCGCAGTAGCAAGTGGCGGCGGCGGCTAAGGCGGCGGGGGTGGCGAACCCCCCATGGAGGCAGCGGCCCGTGGCGGCGGCATCGGCTCTTCGTCCGCGGCGGAGCGGGGGCCGAAGGTGGAGCTCGTGTCTGCCGCGGACGCTGAGGAGGATCTAGAGGAGGGGCGCAATGGCAGAGAGAGGGGAGAACGGATTCGGAGCAGCCCAGCAAGCTGTCGACGCGGCGGAGCAGGCACTCGAGGTCGGCGGCGGAGATCAAGGGAGGCTGCGTAGGGGAGGGGGGAGCCGGCGGGAGGGAGAGGGAAGGGAGGGAGAGCCGGCAGGCGGGAGAGAGGGAGAACCGGCGGGAGGGCGAGAGAAGGGAGGGAAGGGGGAGACGTCGGGGAGGGGAGGGGGAGGGGGTCGCGAGTGGGAGGGAGGGAAAGTCCCGAGGCGTCGTGAGTGTTTTTTTAAAAAAATGGTCTAGACTTATTATTATTTTTAGGAAGATTTATACAGGATGAGATTCTCTCCCTAAAATTTAGAAGAGGAACACCAAACGGGGTTAGAGGATCTATTACTCTCTTTTTTAAATTTGGGAGAAAAAAGAGGAAAAAAATAGCAACCAAACACCCCATAAATCTTATCGAGCAGCTCTACTCGATAGACTTGGAAGTCAAATTTATAAAATATAGGGGTTTTTTCATATAAACTATCACTAGAGATGAAATCATAGCTGTATCATTCTTAGATATACATTAGAAGACATCACTAATTTTGACTAAAATTTTCAAAAATGTCCTCGCTGTAACAAAGAAAATCAATTGTCTATTGGACGAGCCGTTGTGTGGCTCCACGAAGGAAGAGTGATATGTTACTCCTCTCATTTGCAATCTCTATCTCCAACTCTTTTTACCCCATCACTCTCTCACCTGTGTCTGATCTCCCAAGCAAACCCAAATCGACTAGGGAAGCAGATACATCCGATATAGAAGAAATAGCGTGCAGCTCTCCGATGTCTTAGGTATATCCTAATCGGCTAGGCAAGGAGGTACGATAGATGAAGGAGCAGCAAACCTTAATCAGCGCTGATTGAAAAGAGATAACATTTCCCACCCTTCTCACCCCTCATTTGAAAATCAATAATTGGGGCGTAAGACTTATGTAGGACAAATTTTATATAAGAGTTTGTTGGATGTAGATGTGGAGGGGAAATTTTGAATTCAAAGTCATCGTTCACCATAAGGCCTTAGGCCTCGTTTGAAAATCTAATAAGATTATGACTTTTTTCATAATCTTTTAGAGTGAGAATAATCTAATGAAAATGAGCTTTTGGAAGATTATGGAAAGTGGACATTTTTCACCTTATCTCTCTCTAAAAAGTTAGATTATGACTTTTGAATAATCTGATATAACATTTAAACGTTTGGTAGAACTTTGAATGGATGAAGATTCCTATGCCATAATCTATGGCCCATTTAATTACCAAACAAGGCCTTAGTATTAGGGGAAGTTTATGAGCGAGGGATGTTCTTTAATGTCATATGCAGATGTTGCTTGTGCGTCATTCAATATTAAATGCAGTGGGTGTAGATTTTAGTGGGTAAGACTTCTGTAGAACAAATTTTATATTAGATATCGTTGGGCGTAAGTGTGGAGGGAAAATTTTGGATTTGAAAGTCATCATTTGCCATAAGGCCTCAATGACAGGGGGAAGCTTGTGAGCCAAGTGTGTTTTTTTAATATCCTTTGCACATGTTGATTGTATGTCGTTCGATATTAAATGCAGTGGCGGTAGATTGTAGTGGGACTCACTATGGGGTGGGGTAACACTATCATTTAAATTTTGCATATTGTGGATTGTAGTGGAGCACACTCCGAGGGATATCATTAATAATGTGTGCTAGATATGTTGTTTGTAGTGGGGCTCATAGTGTGGACATGATTTTAAATATGCCTTTTATGTTTATCATATTTTATGTCTTGCATAAATTAGGATGGATGAAGAAGCAAAGCTTAATTCTTTTAATTCTATAAGGATGAATGAAATTTTGATTTACATTTATTAGTCTTAGAGCATGTGGAGATAATCTCGTACTCTAAACCATCCAAGATCCCCTAATTGGGAAATCCTTGCAAGATTGATCGCCCTCAACACCTGTTCCCTCCTCTCTTGGCGAAGAGCATGCCCCTGGTCTACGTGTTTGACGTAGCTTCTTAAAGTATATCCTTTCTATCAAACCTCCTCACCCCAGTTCTGGGACTAATTAGGGTTTAAGCTTCCTCATATGACAATTGACAAAAGGTAGAACTCGTAAGTCGTTCTGTTCTGAAAGTCACTGTTAGTAGATGAGAAGGCATGGCCTTGATGAGGAGTATCCCGCAAAAGGGAAAGCTGTGGAGACGACAGACTCGTCAATCAAGCACATAACAAATTGATTCAATTGACTGAGCCGGTAGAGGCAGAGGAGTTTATGCATGAACGTTCTAGTTGTTCCATATCAAGATCGAGCAGATTCCATTGAAGTTAGACTACCGGCATCTGAGTAAACAAACTAATACATTTTTCCCAAAGCGAGTTCCCCACCAACGATAGCCACACCATCCACTAAAATTTGTCCCTTTTTACTATATTTACCCCATGAAATTTGAGGTTTTCGGTGCATACATGTATTTTTGTTGAACACAGAGGGGAAATAAAGAATGTTTGTTATACGTGAAAAAAAATGTATGCCCTACAAACCAATCACTTATGAAGTGATGGCATCATTTCTCACTATAAGAAAATAGATCTTCAGGGACATTTTAAAACAGTCCCAAAAAATAGAGATAAATGTCCCAAAAATCTTTAGGGGCGGTTTGATTAGTTTTAGGGGCAATTTAAAATGAGCCCCTATTGCCTCGGTCCCTAAAGGTTTTTGAGACACTTTTTGAAAAATGCCCCTAATGTTGTCATTAGAGACACTAAAAAACCGTCTCTAGATATTCTAATAGGGGCAATTTTGATGACCAAATGCCTCTAATGAGCATGTTTTAGGGGTAATTTCTCATTCAAACTGCCTCAAATAACATATTGTAAGGATAATCTTCTTAAAACCACCCTAAAATAGTCACTTGAAATAATGTGTATTAGGAGCATTTTATTCCCCAAAGTGCCCCAGATGACTAATGTGTAAGGGCTCCAGTTTCTAAATATTACACTAAAATAGCCATCCAAAATGTAAAAAATAAAGTCAACATTCCTAACATGCAATCAATACACAAATCCCATTCTTTTTAATTCATTAGCATACCCAAACACCCACCATTATACAACACACGTGTATATCAATTGTCTACCTTTTAACAGAAACATAAATAGGACATGATACTCATCGATAAAAGCCATGTCTTAACAGAGCTATATTATAAAATAAAATCATGAAAATATTCCAATTACAAAAGACATAACATCCATGACTTTGAAATACAACTCAAACCATGGGGGCTCAATTTTTCATTCCGTGACTAAAATATAAAAATAGTTTTCCCTTGGTGCTCTTTGGGTACAAACATTTTCTTGGTAGTGGACAAATAGTAAGGGAATTCAATTGACTGGACGGTTTGACATGCGACCATGGCACTTGCATTCTTCTCTACTAATGCATTGCAATCTACATTCTTGTTTGGATGCCACTGCAGAGCAAGCATCTTGTAAGCACGTTTAATTTCGACGATGGAGGCAGTCCTTGAGATGCCCAATATCTTGTACCAAACCTTACGCTTACTTAATTTCAATGCTTTTTCAACCTCATCAATGTTTCTCAAACACTGATGTCTTGCAAATTTAAATATATCAAGAATTTATGAGGTTGTCAACCACGGTTGCTAATCTGAAAGTCAAAAAAATAAAAGAGAATATATTGTTTTACTTTTTACAATCAAAAACAATGTTCCCTATCAAATGGCATCTTGTAGAAGTCAATTTTATTTTCCCAAGGCATGACGAATTCATCAAACATCACACAGATCACCCATTACCATAATCAAACCATGTACTGATACAGCATCAGCTGAGCCTAAGTTCACAACAGTGACATTATTTTCTTGAGATATAAAAAGAACCAGCCCAACCATCAAGAAGAACTTGGAAAAAGATGTATAATCATTTACTAACTTTACTTTGCTAATAGTTAGTCACATGTTGGTGGGGCCTTGGATTCCTTTCCTACTTTCATCAGCCAGAGCATTGCTGTTAATAGCCATTGCAACTTTCAGAATCTGGTTTGTGCACTCACGCTTATGTTGCAGCTGCTTTCTTGACATCTCCTGAAGCCCCCAGGTGGGACTCGAGGCACAGGTTTACACAAGTGCCTTCAAGAGATAATGTTACAGGTAATGGTACAAATAATAATCAGTATTATTATACTATACTTTAGCAACATAAAGAAATCTAAGAAAAAACGGAAAGCAGTAGGACAATCTTTTTAGCATGCATTGTTCTCACCAAAGAAATTTAAGAAAAAAGAGAACCAGTGTAGCTAGTAGTAGATACCTCTCATAGTACAAAAAGAAAAAAAGAACTAGCTCGGGATGAAAAGAGGATTATAAGATTTTGAACAGGAAAAAATAACTTACAGATATGGATACAAACAATGCAGTTAAGTTATATAAAGCAGATTCAATGCAATTACTGTATATCTAGCATATTCTTACCAACATTATAAAGCACATAATGATTACTTTAGTTATGTATCAAAATCCTAACCAATACCTGAGGCACACTAAGAAGAGTGTCAAGAAGCTTCTCATCTATTGACTCTGGCAAGGGTGGCATCTGGCTCATTATCCCAAGCATCTCACTCATTCTAAAAAAAATAAAATATAAAGATCATCTCCTATTCCATTCATCTTCATTGGGCAACATATTACAACTTCATGCAAAAAAATACCTCTTCTGAATGGCAGTCACGTTGTTCCTTATGTGAAAGAAGAGATCACCATTAACCTGCAGCTGCAAGCAAGCAAGGAATCTACAAAAAGTCATAAAAGAGTAGGGAACAGTTTTCTTACTGAAAAACAATGTTTGGACATAATTCCTGAAACAAAGAGCAGATGAACAAGCAACTGAATTACATTATTTTATTATAAACTGAAGGCCCAATTTCTTGGTTAAATGTAAGTTGTACTGAGATTGTAATTGTCAAATAATAATATATAAACGGCAAAGTCAATGCAGGGATTGTTCCACCTCTTTTTGGGACACAATGATCATTCATCATCATTATGTTATACCATCAGTACGACATTGACTAGATGAATTCAAGATCCAAAGGCTTTGGCAATATTTCCTGGCAAACTCTTTTGCCCCAGTTAACCTACTCTTTGTAAGGTCATACCAAGTTCCTGAAGAAGTTTGGATGAGAGAAGGGCTTATCAAAGGTTTAAATGGACCAGCTGGCACCTAGGAAACTAACATTATTAGTTAAGCAGTTTAAGCTCATGCAACCACAAAGTAAAACCTCACCATAATTTTATTTTGGAAAGGCTCTAGATGAAGAGGTGGAAGTTTGACCAAGGGATATATGTCCATTGTCCAAATGCAACAATTAACCAATGTGTGAACTGAAGCACACTTTGCAGGTGTTTTAGCTAAAATTTTGTTGATGGGTTATCCCTCGACACTTCCAAGATTGTTGTCTAGACACAACTAATTCAGTTCAATAGTTGGTTCAAATCTTAGACAGGGTCAAACACCAAAAGGCCAAAGCACAGAACCTTGGGTACTGCCACTTCAGGCTAGGTCCCAGGCAAGTTTACAGCTAGATCAAGAGAAGGCAATAGTCAGACTTCTTCATGTAATTTTAGGTTGCCACTGCCTGTATAGCTAGAAGAATGGACCGAACAAGCCTAAAAAATGACAAGGATCTCTTAGAAAGTTCAGTGGAAGATATGTGTATGTATGCATATATATTAATTATAAATTGTTCCTAGAAAGTTCTTCCTCATCAAGAATATACATCTCTTGATGTAGATACTCATAGAAGAAGGAAATACAGTGCTATATTTGCTCGATAATCTTCAAAGTCACATTTTTCATTTCCATTTCAGTTTTATGGCTATGCATAAGGCTGTTAGCGAGATCAGAATCACACTAGGGAGGAAGGGAGGGAGGGAGGGGGAGAGAGAGAGAGAGAGATGAATCTTCTTGCGGAGATGTTTTAGGATCAAACATTTGTTTTATGTCATGTTTTCCATTGATTGTTTTGATGATCTACTTCTCTATCTCACAAAATAAACTAAATGCCATTGCCTTGGGGCAGAGGAGGGGTGGGTATTCTTGGGTTCTGGGCAAGGAGCTTAGCACATGGAAAAGATGCATTTGTGCTCCAGATTATCCTCATAACATTGTTATACATGCCAGGTTACTGGCAACATGAATTCTATTCATGCAGAAGCATAGTTGCATTTATATCTTTTCTTTTCTCTGATGGATGAATGTTTGTTATTTCTCAACCACTCAAGCCGTTAGGCTTTCTAGCATACATAGTATGAAAACCAGAAGATTTCACAAATGTAAGTCCTCATTCATGGAAATTACATAACAGACTTTGCAATCATTTCATGATAAAAAGTAAGAGAAAGATAGAGAAAAGAAATCTAACTGTACATGACCATAGGAGAGTTGTACTCTCTCTATTGTTTTTGACATCAAACCTCAGGATGTTAACAACCAAAACATAGTATTTTTTTGAGGTCCCTGCGATAGTGGCAGAGTGTCGTTCAAAATAAATAATTAGCAGTGCTTTTCATTTTTGGTTGGGAGATGGGACCATAAACTTATTGATGTAATTAATATGATGTATCTCGCAAAAATAATGTAGACTAGACAAAGCTTACATGATAGCATTAACAACATAGTTTAAAGAAACATGAAAATCAGCTGGGAAAACAACCACACCTGCTGGGATTATCCCAAGAGGCATTTTTATTGCAGTATGCCAATCTTCACTTTGCAGCAGCCCATTGACTACCTAACAAGTTATGAAATAAACATATAATGGATATTTGTCTTTTGGAGGGAAGGGACACCTAGTATATAGCCATGTGGAATATACAAGTATGTGAGAGATGGGCATCTGAAGAGGTAAGGTGTGCGAGAGATGCATTATTTATTGTATCTTCCCCAAGCATTGGGAGCTGGTAGATTTTTACAAGTAGCTGGTAGATTCTTTCACACTTTTCAAATTGGGGCACCTAAAACAAGCATACTCAAGGCCATAAAATCTTATTCTGATTAAATTAGCATTGACAAAGTATAAAAGTGAATCAGAAAACAAGTGTAGCACCCATAGGTCACATAAGGCTCAACCCTATGCAGCATGTTCATGGTTGCTTTGTTCACTTTTAGAAATACTCCATTGAATATATGTATTAAATGAATAGTATAATGTTAAAAAGTCAAGAGAATCAAGCAAACTACTTTTTTTGTGAAAATTTTGGGAGGTGGAGCCCACCCCCCTGCAACTTGCCAGCACCCCTTGCCAATTGTCCACCACCCATCCTTAACCCAGAGCTTTTAGCATCAGCATCAATTGGTTTATGCATATCTAGATTTAACTGTGACTCAGTCAAATCATCAAGTTTCTAACCAATTGCCTTGCTTATATTTTGTAGTTCTTCAAGAAGGATATCGTGTGCAATTGGCAAAACTTAACAAGATCAGTAGCACCTAAACCCACATGAACAGCTGGAGTCTATACTTGAGCACAAAGTTAAACTTATTAGATTTGATCATCTAGCTACTAATGCAAGTAATTAACAGAATTAATTGTTTTTTTCTCAGAAACAACTGTCTAATCTATTCCATTGACTACTGAGTTACAGTGAAACAAATAAGAGATGTTAACAGCAGTTTAACAACAACAACAACCAATTTCTACCATCGTGATAGCTCCATTATGCTACCAGCGGTACAATAACATCTTTTAAAATCAATTTCATAGTTATGGCATCTAAGATTTAGAACTTTTTATCGCCTAGAACACATCTGATAAGCCAAACAGGATGGTGTAAAAGCCTAGGAGGAGCCAAGGTGACTGACACTTGGTGCTCGGATGGCTAACTCAATAGTGAAAGTGGATATTTCTAATCATGTTCTTTTTCTTGATAAGTTGTTTCAAAGAGATGCACCCAATTCACTACATTACTCAGCACTATATCCACATGCAAGCTCTTTCTGTATACATCATTTATTTCATGCAGCCTTGACCATTCCATGTCGACTTCACACCCATCCACTTGGATAACCCATCACTAATATTAAAAATAATGTAGGAATCAACCACATTACATTGCTTGCACAGGAATAGCACCTGACTGTTTCATGTACCTCCTTGGCTCTTGAGTAAGTGGAGAACAAGGACATGTATATATACAAGAGAAAGCACCTTATTTTTTGGGATATACTCTTATTTTTTCTTTTTTCTAATAGCTAATGGAGGATGGCTTCAACTGGATTCATATTTCATGGAAATGAAATGCACCTTAGAGGCACTAATACATCCAGGCACTGTTGATCCGAACCCTTGTATAAGAATGAATTAGAAAATATTCCACTCTAAAGAAAATGTCCTTTTAGTAGTAACAACTAGTATTTTATTAGTGGTGTCTCAACATTCTGAATTTCTCTAGGAATAATTTATATTCATAAGCTGTGTTTTAGATCAAAAGCTTACAATAAACTGAAGTCAAACACTTGAGCAATAATTCCTATAGTGTGTCATTTTCTTCTCGCACATGACCAATGGTGTGTGCATTGTAGTTACCAAGATGTGAACACAGCCATAGAATTGCAAACTTGTATTATGAGAAAGATGCAACTAAATGCTTCATTTATGGATTACTATGGCATAATTGTAGATGGTCAATCATAAAGAAGCCACACGTACTTTCAAAAAATTAAAGAAGCTACACATACAAAGACATTACATGGATACCTTTAAGTGGTCAAGTTTCTATGTCACCCCAAGATATGTTCCAGGGTACTTAGGAATTAACTGAACCTAAAGTTATGAGAATACTGATCCAGCGAAACATAAAGCAAAATTTTGGAAGATATTATTGTGGAATGCCGAAGCTTTTTATATAGTGGGATGGCAAAAGGATCTCATAGCAATGCTAGAGCTTGTAGAATGGATGGTTAATTGGTAATGTCTTTTTTCCTCCCTGCTCTCCAAATCTCCTCATCCCCTTCTATTTGCGAACCAACCTGCCTCCCAGTATCATGTTTCTTCTCTTCTTTGTCTTCTTCTTCTTTTCTCATTTTGCTCCATGATCCATTTTCATTGATGAAATGGTTGAGTATCTACTTTTTAGATATTAGTCAAGTGTTATATGTGAATTATCATCTTTTTGCTCACCCAATTGCCAATATCATGTTGAATTTCCAAAGATCACTATGCAGTTCAGACTTCAGCCAAGTGTAAGTTCAAGTTCTAATCTATCATGTTCCATTAATGGAGACAAAAAAACATAAATGATTTATAGAAGATTTAACAAACAAAACTAGCATTAAGACCCCTCTCTTCTCTTTCCTTTTGCAAGCAGTCATACTTCTGGTGATGTTCTTCAATCTTATGTGCATTGGGCTCAACCTACACAAAAGAGTAATACTTGTTGCACCACTGGCGGTGCAACAGCGTACTGCACCAGCCAGTGGGGCAATAGCAAAAAAGAATAAAATAGTTTTTATTAGATAGCCCATTAGATCGGACTGAGTTGTTATCTTTTTAAGGACATAACATTGAAGAGGAACATATCAACCTAATGTAGGTTCTTGTTGTTTCAGTTATATGGTGTAGAACCTATTGAGAGTGTAGTTCTTTCTCAATTACCTAGTCCATTTTTTCAATTCGTTGAGTTCCTGCAATTTGGCTTAGATGATTATTGCTATGGGATCACTATGTTGTTTGCCTTTGCAGACACAAGATTATAAGTTGGCATTCAAACTCTTAATCAGGAGTAACAAAAATTCTTTTCCTCTGTTATCTTTGCTAAACTATTTACAAGAACATATATGTTCTTTATTAGCATAAGAAATTTGTCTAGGTTTTGTATCTTAAAGAGAATGGGTGTTATAGGTGATATAGTGACATTTAAGCAGTGATGACAAATCTTCTGCTTGGTGTCAAATGAGTTACATGACTGCCCATTGTCTATTCTATGGCAACCAAAAAAGCAAATAAGTGACTTCAGAAAAAAAATACAAAAGAGAAAGAGAGAGCAAATCAGATTAGAATTAACACACACACACACACACACACACACAAAGCTTTGGGTGGGTAACAGAGGATTGAATAGAACAAATGGATAAAGTATGAGAGACCATCACTAAAGCAAATAACATCACTAATATTTCCAACAAGCAGTGAAACCAGACATATATTGCTAGTGAAGCCTCTACGAGAATCCCCATTCCTAGTATACAATGTCACTGAAACAAGAAAGTGGATAAATGACACTAGATATAGACATAACCCCATACATATTGCAGCTTGAGCCAGAGCACGCAATGTAGCAACAAAAGGTGATGGCAATGATCCTTCCTTAGGATTCCATATCACCTTCTATTCTATCGATTCTAGATAATCCTTCATTTCATATACAGGTCCTGCAAAGTGACTGCCACAGCAGAGGCAATAATCAAAATATTCAAGTTCCCAGGTGTCACGACCCAAGATCCGGATATTGGGAATAGGGATGTCAATGGATCGAGTTCGGTTCGGGTAGATCAATACCATATCCTATCCGTGAAAATTTTACTAATACCATACTCGGATAGTACCCTATTATTTTCGCGGGTATGGATACGGGTATATCCGTCACGGGTATGGATATATCCGCAGATATCCGTATCCATCAATAAAGCATGAGTCCACATTCACATCCAAAGAAATGTGAGATTTATGAGAATTAGAAAAAAAATCCGGTCAATTCTTTCCTTTCTAAATTAATTTTTATGTTATATAAAAACGTCCTTATAATTTTAGCAAGAAGTCTAAACTCACAAACTCAATAAGACGGGCAACGGATTGGGTTCATGTCAAAATCATAGGCCTAACATGCACAATAAGTTATTAAGAGCGGGTTCGAATCAGGTACGGGTTTGGGTGCACTAAATCCATACCCTATCCGAATATGAAACATGCATTTTAAACATATCCGAACCCGAATCCATATCCGTTTATTCGGGTATTACCTGACCCATCACGGGTCGGGTAATGCGGGTAATCGGGTTTGCGGGTATTTTTGACATCCCTAATTGGGAATAACCCGATACCATTCGACTCTTGGCCCGTCGCCCACGAGCCGGAGGGCTCGGAAGGGCTAAAAGGTGTGTGTGAAGGTACAAGGAAATATGAAATAAAGCAGAAACAATAATAATAATAACAACTAAATAAACTAACTATAGAGTCCAGTCTAAATAAAGTACAATCTATAGGAAAGGAAATGTACGCTAATGCTGAGTGAATACTCAGCTCGGCGAGCTAGCAGCTACGAACCTCCGCGCTACACCTCCGAACCTTGAGGAGGAACCGCTACACCTGAAAAGCAGGGGATAAGCCTCATCTCACAGGCTCAGTAGGGGTCCCGGGGAACCCCAACCATAAAACAGTGGCAGTAGCAAGCAGCGCTAAATAAAGCGGCAACAACAGTAGGAACAACGAACACGGTGGTCGGTAAAACCACGGCTCTACAGTTACTCCTACTGTACCGGAAACACATCCCGATCTCACAGTCGGGGGACCACCAGACTAATGGTAAAACCCTGGCTATGGTGCCATAAGAAACATCACGACAACGCTATCGTGGAGGCCTATCCTCGCTGACTAAGGCCTAGCCCAAGACCACGCGATCTGGGAACACGGTCACGACCTCATTATCGTGAACCCTATACCGTTTAGGGAAAACCCTTGGTGACGCTTACCGGAAACCCTAGACCTCTGCATCGGGAAACGCCCGAAAACTACACATAAAATCATGTCTCGCAGATGGGAAATGGAAACTCAAGTCACGAGAGTCTCATCACGTGATGGGAGTACTGCCCACCAGAAGCAAGGCCGGATGCATCCACTGACGTCTTAGTTCGCGCCTCAGGTGTCTCCCTCGCCCCAGGCAAAATTGAAACACCGTACCAATAACCACGAAAGAAGGACTAATTAGGGTTGGGCTCGTCAGCGCGGGTCCGACGCCCCCAACCACGTGTGCACACACATACTATCCGCTCTAAGTCGGATCCTCTAGCTGGTTTTCCCCCTAGCCCAAACTCATGCTGCAAAGGCGAGGGGCCCCATGGTAACCAACCTAAAAACCATCTCTCTCGGGTAACCTCGCCACCACTCCCAGGTGGGCCAACACACGCGTGTCGTTGGGCTACGATTAGTGGGACAAGTCACTAAACGTGAACACTCTCCGTAGAGAGGAAACACAGAAGACCACGCACACACCCATTGCGAGTAACAGGGAGTAGCAGGTGGCTCGGGGCCACCGGACTCTGGATGGTCCACTAGACCTACTAACCCAATGGTCCTTAAGTCACAAGACTTGACTCAAGACCGTCATACAGGACGGCTCCACACCGTCAATCTGTCCTACCCCTAGGGTCAGAAACCACGGTCCAATATAGCTTTTAAGGTGGTGCATATCTGCCGAGCTTAATCCCTTTCTAAAGGGAAGCCAAGGAAGCCCCCAGCCCTAGGCTGGGTCACAAGATGCTTGGTCATAGGCCATACACATGGCCCACATGGAAACCACGTTCTGGGAAAGCTAACGGCGTGCGGGGATAGCCCTCCGCACTCATACTGATAGGCGGTGACTCGATCAAGCGAATACACAGAAGCCCCAAACACACGAGGTCACTCGGACCCTAAAAACATATGGGCATTCTAATCGAGGTGATACGACACCTTCGAACACCCCAAAAATATGGTCACGGTACTCACTGGGTGTTCGGGACATCCACAGGGCCCTTGGTCGACCAATGGGTCACAACTGGGTCGACTGGGGGCAAAAACGGGCCAAGTTCTTACATTTCGGTCGACCAAACCCCTGGGGTTGGTCGACCAACATGGGTCGATCGATTGGCCCAGATTGGGTGGTCGACCGACCCACAGCAGGGTTGGGCTCTGCCCTGGTCGGTCGACCGGCCCTGACTGGTCGGTCTACCGAACTGGGCAGGATGCCCAGTTCCATGGCAAAGCCTAATCGGTCGACCGAACTGCCCGAGTCGGTCGACCGATTACGACAGAAAACCCTCGGAACCCCACCTAGGGGTCTGATTCCACGCCCCAATCACCCCCCGGGTGATGGGGAAAACATGGGGAAACCATTCCCCGGCCTCTGGACCACCAAGAGGCGCCATTTAAACCCCGAAAACACGAAACAATCAGAGAATCCGTCGCTCACCCTAAAATCATGCTTTTGAACCCCCGGCGTGAAATAAACCCTCTCGGCTCACCTCGGGCTACCAAAACGCGGGAAAATAAACTACAGGGGTTAGGGAACCATCCCTCTACTTCCACCGAAGATTACGCGCACCGTGGACGTCGTTTCATTGCGAAATCGACTTTCGAACCCTCGCCGGCACCCCGAACTCGCGAACGATGAATGCCACGCCGCCACGCCTCGATCCTCGCCCTATCCTCGTGCTCCTCGCCCTCACACTGTCTCCACCTCACCCGCCTCCACCTCCGTCGGCCGCCCGGAGAAGAGGGGGAGAGAAAGAGAAGAGAGAGAGTGAGAAAGAGAGAATGAGAGAAAGAGAGGGGGTGGGGATTTAAATAGGAAAATCCAAGATTTTAAAAATCCAGAAAATACAAAATTATGGAAAAATCATTCCCACTATCCTCGAAAAATGCACAATGCACCCGCAATGTCCTGGAGCCCGAATCACGACAGTTCACCATGTACAAGATTCCAAAGGCTCGACAGGAAAAAACTCGAGTAAATCACAAAACACGATCCGAGACCCATAGAAGTGCTCAGAAACTCACGGATTCTGATCCAAAAAAAATTTGGGGCGTGACACCAGGTTTATCACAAAACCATGTTCAGATTTACCTGTATACAGCTATACTGATTTAAAGTGTATGCCCACATGGGATGGATCTCCTATGCACACCTTGCTTCTTACCAAAATCTACACCTGCACATAGGGCTGTCAATGGGCCGGGCCCGGGCCGGGCTTAGGTCGGCCCGGCCCGGGCCCGACTTATCAAGAGTAAGACCCGACCCCGGCCCGGGCCCGACCTATGTCGGGCCGGGCCTGACATTATGTAAAAAATTCAAAGCCCGACTAAGGCTCGGCCCGGCCCGGCCCGACTACTTAAATAAAATAATAAAAATTAATAGATTTAATACTATAAAACTTATAATCTCACTAAATAAATTAAAGTTTTGATATTAATTACATAATCTGTGTGAAAAGAGATATTTAAAATTTTTAATTAAGTAAAATAACGTAAGTTTGACTAAATAGTTTTTAAAATTTGAAGTGAGAATAAAAAAAGGGATCGGGCTGGGCCGGCCCGTGGGCCGAACTCAAAGCCCGAGCCCGGCCCGCGAGTCTAGTCGGGCCGGGCTTTTAGGCCCGACTAAAAGCCAGCGTGCCGAAAAAGACCTTGCGGCCCGACCCGAAATCGGGCCAGGCCCGCGGGTCTGTCGGGCCTGCCAAGCCCATTGACAGCCCTACCTGCACATGAGTGGCGACAATCATCAGGTAATAAGGGACAAGGTAATAACGACAAACATATGTCAAATCAATGACAAGCATGAACTGAAACATCCTCTGGTAGGACAAATGTATAATCATCAAGTGATAAATAATCAATTCTCAGTCTAAGTTTATATCATGTACACATTTATTTGGACACTTTCATATCCAACGCCAAACAAAGCTAAGAGCACCACACTCCCAAACCACAAGCTATAGAAATGAGAGGCTTCCGTCGAAATGTCCTTCACCCATGAATTGTCAAACCACAAAACATATAGGTACCAACTTTGAGACCAAAAAATAGGAACAGAAATCAAATAGGAACCAAAAAAAAGGAACCACCATCACTTCCTCCATGTTCCTAGACTTTACTCTGCATTAAGATCCGTAAAAGAAGAAAAGTGAACTAGGAGGTTAGTTATAATCATAGAATTTCAAGACTGTAGTTATAATCATAGATCCATCTGGACTCCATATACATTGATTGACAACAAATTGTGCCAATATTTGTTCCAACAAATAGATGCCACATAGTTCTCAGGGTGAATACATTATGCTGAAAATGACAGAAAGAATTGAACACCAACGAATAAAAAGTAATAACTCAAATTATCATCATCTTCAAATTCTTTTCCTTTCAACCTGCAAAGATAATGACATATAAAAAGTAATAACTCAAATTAAAAGAGTTTAACTTCATTCCTGAAATTAAAGTAGAAATGTAAAAGAGATAAAATTCATTACATGTGTACTTAGCCATGCTATTATTTTACCGGTGGCATCTCTAATTGTTCTGACATCATTGTATGGTCGAATAAGTGGTGCTGATGGTTGTATAGGTATTTCAATAGACACTTCACAAAAAAAATCTCCTAGTTCCACTCCTCCAACTTTCTTTTCTAAATCTCTACTAACAACGATCCCAGAAGCTACCACAATATCTAGTTCAGTCCAACTCTTTAAAAAGACATCTTCAACATTCTATAAAAGAATCTTAGTTAATAAAATGAAATGAATAGATTTCAAGTATAAAAATTCAAAAATTAGAAATGTAATAAAGCAATCATCTAAACTATTGTTAACTTATATTCTGATTACATGCTTGAGGACCCCTTCCTCTACTTATTGCCAAAGAGGGTCTCTGAAATTTATATTAAATAATGTTAATAAACATTTGTCCAAGAATTCTTATTTCAAATTATTGAGAATGTTGGCAACTATAATACAAGTAAGCAATCTTCTATAGATATATATTTTACCTCTTGATTTTGTTCTATGTTGCCTACTTGAGAGGATGAACGCTCATGTGGGGATCGAATATCATTCATAATTGTGGTGGCATTTAAATCCTATTAAATCAACATAAAAGAAGTGAGATATGTTCATATTAATATGAAACATTCAAAAATATATTTTCAAATTACCTGGATATTAGTCATTGGAAAATTCAAAGCACCTAGCATGTCATTGATATTGATGTTACTTGTACTCTCTCCACCATTTTGTAGTACTCCCATCAAACAACGCCCAAGAGACTCTACTGTAGTTTGCAGTACTTTCATCTCTTCTCCCATTTTCTGTACTTCATCTGTATTAGTAGAAACTCTCTCTCTAGTTGTAACATGACTGATTTTATCACCAAACACCTTTGATGGTGTAGGGCCCATCCCAATTGTCCTAACGCAACTACGTCCATCCTCTCCCATGACTTGAGAAAATACATCATTCATTGAGACTTTCTCCATTATTTGAGATCTCTCGGGTTGTTCAGAGTATAATTCTTGGATACATGACTTATAAGATTAAAGAAAATAAATGAGTATTTAAAATAATAAATTAGTTGCAACACAAACTTAAATAAATCAGAATAAATGAAATATGTAAAAAGACACTTACAATTATTTCAGCAAATGCCTCGTCCACAGGATTCCCATTCTTACGTGTATGTGTTACCATGAATATATGAGCTCTAGGAGGATGTTCACCATTTGGCATCTTCTTTCTCTAATAAAAAAAATCAATAGTAAAATAGATCTTCACTAAACCAATTACTAAATGGTATATGTTTGGTAGCCACTAATCATATTCACATTGGCATCATTTATTGGCTTAGTTCAGTAAATGATTTTGGTTCATGGATAAAATGTAATAAATATTCACAAGTATAAAGTGCATACCTCTGCCTCTCTTACCCTAGCAAAACTTCTGGTACCTGAGGTGTGCGAAATTTTTTGTTGTGCACGATTTGTCTTATTCTTTACACTGATGGCCTGATTTGGAAAAGTGAATAGATTAGCAATAACTCTTATAGTTATGAAGAACATTGTAGGAGATACCTATCCTTTCTCTGAATTCCAAAAATCAAGAGCTTCCTTTAATTGATCTAAATCAATCCTACTATCTTGACAAGCTCTCACTCTATCCTCATCATTCTCAAAGTGATTATAATAGTTTGGCTTAATTGTTATCTTCCAATTTCTTCTTTTCTTTGCAATTGACTTTAAAACCCAATCCTTACAATCGCCATCAAAGTCAAAGCGGCTCTACATGATAATGTTTCCTTCTATGTGAATTGAAAAAATAAGAAAATTAAAAATATCAATTAGTTCTTCTTACCTTAACATCCTCTGAGATATCATCTTTAATTGTCTTGTCCACATGTCTCCAATCCGTGCCATTTAATAAACCATGTCACCTTATAAGTGTGCCTAGAAAGTTTGACAATTTAGAGGTATGCTCATTTATCGGTTGCCCATACTCATTAGTCTTGATAGAAATTTTTTCACGTTCACTCAAGATCCAAATATCCTTGCAATGTGTTGGACCATGTGTCCGGTGATCACTTTTGACACCTAATAAAGATATCAAAAGAAAGAGAATTTAGCATGCCAATAGTATAAATTTTAACACCATTAAATACTTATGAGATTAGAGTCATTATTTATACAACTTTCTTTTTCCGCAGTAGAGGAGTCCTCTCCAAGATGTGAGGAGCTTGACTCAATAGCATCTCTTCTAAGGTTTAATGGATCTTCCCGTACCATTGGCCTCATAGGTATTTCTTGTCCTCCTTGTCCTCCTTGTTGAGGATGAATGTCATCTCTTGAGAGGTCATTGGGAAGGATTCCTATTGGAAGTTAGAGGTAAGTCTTAGATCTTGGGACCCTTGTTGAATCTGAGGATGTATGCTTGTTGCGCTTCATACTATCTTAGCCTACCAATCATGTCATGCATTATAGACTAAATGCAAACAAAGAATGTGTTATCTATGACAATATAAATAAGAACAGAAAGATAAAACGAAGGCAAACATAGAAATTGAAAATTTAATGACCCATACATTAACACTAATGAAAACATCAAACAAAGAGTTATAGTATTTATTAGTCATCCTCTTCATCAATCACAAATTCAACATCATCGCCTATCACTTGATTTTGTACATTTGTCAATAACATGTCAACTATTTCTTCATCCATATCTGCCCTAACCAAACTAAAGCCATCAAAGTCATTAGTTTCATTAGGTACTGAAGTTATGTCTGCATTTGCTTCTTGTACATCGAATCTGACGCTTTCTTGCATATTGTTACCAAGGCCATCTTCTATTGACATAGTTTCCATATCAAAGAAGTCACGAGGATCTACTCTTCTAACAAAATGTCAATCCACATCAAGAGGGTCTTCTATGTAGAACACTTGCTGAACTTGATTAGTAAAAACAAAGGGCTCATCTAACAATTGTTGACCCCCATAGTAAAGCCTTCTGAAGTTCACAAGAGTGTGGCAAATTCATCTTTTTTCAATCCTCTTTCTGGATTTAAAACATCAACCCAATCACACTTGAATAATGCAACCCTTCCAACTTGATTATAGTTGAGTTCTATTATATTCTTCAGCACACCATAATATAATAAATCAAGTTGAGTTCTATTATATTCTTCAGCACACCATAATATGTTACATCTCCCATAATAGAGTTTCTATCTGAGACACTTGAAAAGCTTGATGTCTTTACAGTTAAAACATCCTTATAGTTTTCAATTTTCGTATGCATCTCATGAATTTTCGTATGGAATCTAAAACCATTTATTATGTATCAATCGCATCTCCTAGCAATATCACTTGGACCACGAGCCAAACATGCAATTAACTCAGTGACATTTTGATTATTTGAACTCCGTAACTTTTGAACCTATTACAACAAAAGAAAAAAAATATAATCATTACTCTCTCAATGACATAGTTTACAATAAATTATTTAACGGCACTCCAAAGGTCACTTACATGGTCTTTAAATCATGTAGAGAACTTTTCATTGTGAATGCGCTTTAACTCTTTCGAACGTATATGCCGTTGTTGACATTTTATGATGTTTTTATGTTCCCTGCATAGCAAGTGCATTAAGTAGAACTTGGACAAATATATGATGTAGGAATAAATGGAATAATAAAAACTTACACAAGATATGTTGTAACTTCTTCACAATTAAATAGCACATATCTATGTGCTTGTTTTAGATCCATTTTATCTAGAACAATAGCTTCACACATCCCAATGGACGACCTTGTTTAAAGAAAGATGAACTTTCAAGCATATTTGTCTCAGGTGTGGCATCATCATAACGGATTGGCCTATTAAATCTGGTCTCCCCACTACTTAGATATCTTGAATAAAAGGTTAAACATTCTTCCACAATATAACCTTCAGCAATTGAACCTTCAGGATGACTTCTGATACGAACATATGACTTTAATTTGCAGAGAGACCCATAAAAAAACACATAAAATGATTATACTAGTATATATAATTAATAGAATGCATGTGTAACTATATATTCAACTAACCTTTCTATAGGATACATCCATCGATAATGCACATGCCCGTCAATACTTGCCTCACTTGCTAGATGAATGCTTAAATGCATCATAACATCAAAAAAAGATGGAGGAAAAATCCTCTCCAACTGACAAAGTGTAAGAGCAATTCTTCTTTCTAGCCTTTGAAGATCATGCACGTTAAGAACTTTTAACCATAGTTCTCTAAAGAACTTACTTAGTTCAACTAAGAGTGAGCTCACATTTTTTGGTAAAGTCCTTGTGCTTATCAGAGGAAGAATATGTTGCATGATAATATGAAAATAATGACTTTTGAATCTAAATATCTTGCATTACTTTACACGCACACATCTTGAGATGTTCGTTGCATAACCATATGGGAATTTTATTCTTTTTAAGAATCTACAAAAAAGTCTTTTTTCTTGATCTTTCAATGTGAAACATGCAAAAGGCTTTATAGTTTTATGGCCATCTGATACAAAGTGAAGAGTATGCTTTATGTTAAGAGCCTACAAATCTAAACGAACATTTGAGTTATCCTTCAAGCCATCTTTATCATTAAATATAGTATTGAACAAATTTTTACAAACATTCTTTTCAATATGCATCACGTCAAAATTGTGACGTAATAAATTATGCTCCCAATATGACAAATCAAAAGAGATACTTCATTTTTTTCCAATTATAAAATGGATCCACATCTTTACCATGCTTCTTTTTCTGACAAGTCTTCCCAAATGTAAAAGTGAATGTAATTGTGCCAAACAATCAGAACCAGATAAAGGTTTAGGCGCACTTCTATACTCCTGCTTACCATCAAATGATCTACACTCAGATCTAAATCGATGATCATGATCTAAAAATCTGCGGTGGCCCATATAACAGAACTTTCGACCATAAGTCAAGAAATGAGACCATGTGTCCTTATTGCAATGAGGGCATGCATATGTCCCCTTGGTACTCCAACCAGGTAAGTTTGCATATGCAGGAAAATCATTGATTGTCCACAATAATGCAGCACACATTTTGAATATCTCTTTTCTCGATGCGATATATGTTTCAACCCCAACTTCCCACAACTCCTTCAACTCCTCTATCAAAGGTTGAAGGTATACGTCAATGTCATTACCAGGAGCCAAAGGGCCAGGAATAAGCAAAGACATGATAAAATAAGGTTGTTTCATACACATCCATGGTGGTAGATTATAAGGCATTAGAATAACTGGCCATGTACTATGAGAGATACTCATCATCCCAAATGGATTAAAATCATCAGTTGATAAATCAAGTCTCACATTCCTACTATCTGAAGAAAAATCAGGATAAGATAGTCAAAAGTCTTCTAAACAGGATAATCAGCAGGATGTCTCACTATGCCATCTTTAGTGCGCTCTTCATCATGCCATCTCATAGAAGGAGATGTTTTTGATGACATAAATAGTCTTTAAAGTCTCAGTATTAAGGGAAAATGACGTAATATTTTGGCTGCAATATTTGATTATTTCTTGGATGATTCCACCTCATTTTCACCATTTGTTTCAACTTGTATCTATCTTAAAGCACCACAAGTACTGCATGATTCATCATCAGCCTTTGTCTTCCAATATAGTTGACAATCATTAGGGCAAGCATGAATATTCTTATAATCAAGTCCTAAATCCCTAATAATCTTTTTAATCTCATATAGAGAACTTGGCAATGTTTCTCCATCAGGCAACACTTCTTTCAACAATTCTAACATCATAGTGAATGAACTATCACTTCTTCTATTGAGACATTTGATATGATATAACCTAACAAGAAAGGATAGCTTGGTAAATCTTTTACATCCTAGGTATAATTCTTGCTCAGCATCTTTGATCAATTAACAAAACTTTTCAACTTCAGCATCTATTCTTTGTGGAGAATTTGATACTCCAAATGTAGACGAACTCAGATTTGCGAAGATAAAAGTGTCATTCAACATTTCATGCATTTCAGTATTAGGATTTGAATTACCGGAGTCATTGAATGCAACATTTTCTGAAGCATCATGTGAACCTTCCGATGAAAAACCCAATGAGTGTAGTTAGCACTGAAACCATGACAAATTATATGCTCGAAGACCTCTTGCCTGATCATCCTAAAGCAATTATTACAATTCACGCAAGGACACATGATCTTCCCATCACTAGAGGCTTTTTGCAATGCAAAATCTAAAAATTGAAATGCTCCTTCCGCATATCTCTTGCTCACCCTATAACATTGAATCAAATATATAAGTCATAGTTACATATTTTTTCCATCATAGAAAAGAATAACCATAATACCTTATTATGTATAAATACCTTGATTCTTGAATCCAGCTCTTATCTAACATTTTTCCAACAAATTTGGCTATCAAATGGTGTGAAGATATAAATTTGATCACTACAAAAAAGGTAACAAAAAAGCTAGTGTAGTGATGGTTAATTATATAATATACATTCTAAATTATCAACAAAAAAGTATGAATCTAAGGGATTCTTTAACAAGTTTTAGTTTAACTACATACCTTACTGAGGACAGAATGATAAATGTGATTGTAAATTGTATGAAAACAAATCAATCACTAGGCACAGATGTGATTAGGGCGAGCAAGTACAGGAAAAAATGAAAACCAAATGAAAATGCGATTAGGTTAAGCAAATTCATAAAGTTAGAAATATTTTATTCTCTACAATATGCTTGAAGGAGAAGAAAAATAAAAGAAATTATTTAAAGAGAACATGAAAGTATTTTTTGTCATACAGAGTGCAGTGTTTAATTGTTCTCATAAAGTGTCATGAGCCTATTGAGCATCCACAAGAGAACTAATGTAAATGACTTTTAAAAAAATGAAAGTTAATGGTTTCATTTTTCTTCTTTTACATGTAATCCTAAAGACAATATATCGATGATGCATTGACAGTATGAAATATGTAAAACATGTAGCCCTCTGTTTACTTTTGTGTGATGGAACCTTGGCCTGCTATTAAGTGTGAAAGACTTATTCCATTTAGAATTTATGTACCTAGTTTATTTGTCAAAGGTATTAAGTTGTCAGGGGAGGATAAATGTGCTATTTAATTACTCGTATGTATTATTTTGACAGGAACTGCATGATGTTAAGAGGGAAAATGCTACTTTGCAAATGCAACATTTTGTTGGAGAAGAAAAGAATGCCTTATTACATTACCTCAGATCACTGCAATCATAAAAGGTCCACTATTCCTTTTTATAATTTGTTGAGAGCTTTATTTTTCCAAAGACAATCTGTAACATCATGGGAAAGGTGCACAAGTCATGACACAATATTAAGGATAAAGCACTCAACCAAATAAAGTAGCACACGTTGGGAAAAGTATAGTGTCAAATATTAAAATACTAGTCAAATGAACGCGCTATGCGCGTGGATTTATTTTAAGATTTTTTTTTTCAATACCTCAAGCATGTTCCCTCTTCATGCAGAACCACCCAAAATGTAACCATAGTCTGGCTACTTGAAGAGAACATCTTATAGTTGGATCAAAATAAAGATCTGGATAAAACACTACGAAAGTTGTAGTTATAGAATAGTAGTGCCATGAATAGTTATCCCCTTCTGGACAAGTAATTTATGCAAATTTCAAAGACAGGAATATTTTTGCCTTTGACAAAGATCAAAAAATGAAAACAAATGAAAAGCTGACCCTTTTGCTGCCAATGGCCATCTACTTGTGCTTGCTCGGAAGTAGCAAGAGACAAAAAAGTGCTAGAGATGAATCAATAAGGATATCACAATTTCTATGGAGTGCACTACTGCCAGACTCAATAATATCTTGACGAATTTTGAATTTTATTATCTTCTTTTCATTACCAATTTAAAGACCTTTTCATTCCACCTCATTTTCACCATTTGTTTCAACTTGTATCCATCTTGAAGCACCACAAGTACTGTATGATTCATCATCACCCTTTGTCTTCCAATATAGTTGACAATCATTAGAGAAAGCATGAATATTCTTGTAATCAAGTCCTAAGTCCCTAATAATCTTTTTGATCTCATATAGAGAATTTGGCAATGTTTCTCCATCAGGCAACACTTCTTTCAACAATTCTAACATCATAGTGAATGAACTATTGTAGATCTGTTTAAAAATCCACTAAAAAAATAATAATAAAAAGCATACGTGATAAAATGTGGGAAAGGGGAAAAAGAAAAGGGAGCATACGTGGATGTAATTTTGGAGGGTGATCGTCAGAGACTGCTGACCTCAAATGATATAATCAATAAACAAAGGAGGGATCGCGATATAAATACCTTAGAGTGTGGGAGATGTGAGTGATTTCCTTCCCTTCGTACCGACCGACCGATGGAGGGAGTTCTTCTTTGATTACCCTTGCAAGAAACAACAAATAAAATATGGCATTAGAAAACCGCATGTGCAGTATCAATCCCAAATATAAGCATAAGCATGAAAAGCATGTGACCGAATACACCTTGTTGGGTGTTGCCCTTTAAACCCCAATGCAAAGGTTGGGAGATTTATGATGATGAATGAAGTATATAAATGAAAATAAAGGAGAAAGTGTGCAAGTGTTGCACTATTGGAGGGCCTCAACGTGGTTGAGAGAGGGAGAAAGAGCTATGATATGATGTATGCATGCAGTTAACAAAAAATAAAATAAACAAAAACAGAGAGAGAGAGAGAGAGGGACAATAAGAGGAGCCTGGGAATGTTCTCCTGTGCGTTGGCTTTGAAGAATCGTGCGGGAGGAAGACTCCAAAAGATGAAGCTTTAGGTGTAGAGCTTCCTCCTTGGGCCAAGAAACCAGCAGCACCTCTCCCTGTAACTGAAGTTGCCTCTGTAGGAGAGAATATAGAGGTTTTTATAGAGCCCGAATCACAGTTTTAATGGGATTAAAATGATGGAAACCAATCCAAGGTGGGACCTGCCCTTCCAGAAAGTATATTCAAAGCCCAAAATAAGGAAATACTTAGGATAACCCAATTTTAGTAGGAGATAAATATTGGAAGGAATCCCCCAGTCATAGAAAATCATTAGAGTCCTTTCCGAAGTGGAAAGGGGCTCAAAACTGAGAAAGATTGGGGTTCGGGATGGTTTTGGAAACCGGGAGAAATGACGACTCTTCTCGTTGTCGTCATTTGAAATAACGACTTCCCGTGTGTCGTTAATCAAAAAGATCTGAAAAATGCCAAAAAAGAAATGACGCCCCTCATTCGGGCGTCATTTGGAACGACGCCCCGTGAGGGGCGCTACTTCAAATTATGTAAAATCGGGTAATTTTTCATTTCTTATTATTTTTTCCTCATTTTTTTGGTGGACGTGCATCTAACTGTGCTGATTCCAATTCCTATTTTTTCGTATTTTTCTGACACCCGGAAGGCCACTAAAACACCCCTGAAATGGCCACAGAAATATATATTAAAATATTTCAAATTGAATGGACGCCTCCTCATGGAGGCGTCATTTCTTTTTTATCATCTTTTCAAAAAAGGCCATTTCTTATTTCTCATTATTATTTTATGCTTTTAGAGGTACCTGGTATGCATCTGAGCATATTAAGTCTATGCAAGGTCTTGAAATCGGTGTAATGCTTGGACTTTGGCTTTGGCTTGGAAACATGCTCGTACGTTGGAGAAACATGCACAGACCATGCAAATGATTAGACTTTGATAAAAAGGTGCTTGGACTTGGAATGAAACATGCTTAGACCTTGTAGTGGTTAGACCTTGGATTGCACCAACCTTGCCATTGGTTAGACTTGGATTGCACCAACCTTGTATGCTTAGACTTGGAAATTGCACCTACCTTGTATGCTTAGGCTTGGATTGCACCAACATTGCCATTGGTTAGACTTGGAAATTGCACCAACCTTGTATGCTTAGACTTGTATTGCACCAACCTTGCCATTGGTTAGACTTGGAAATTGCACCAACCTTGTATGCTTAGACTTGGATTGCACCAACCTTGCCTGCACCGACCTGGAATGCACATACTTGGACTGAATGCACAGACTTTGAATTGGACTTAGAAGAATGCACCAACCCTGGGAATGCTAAGACGTGGGATGTTAAGACTTTGGAAAATGATGCACAGACTTGGAACTGGACTTAGAAGAACGCACCAACCCTAGGAATGCTAAGATGTGGGATTGGTTAGACATGGGTGCTTAGACATGGGCATTGGTTGGACTTTGAGGTGGGAGACTTGCACAGACGTATGGAGATGGTTAGACTTTGGAATGGTTAGACTTGGAATGCTTGGATTTTGAAGGAAAGCCTAGACGTGGGATGATGCTTGCACAGACTATGGGCGTTGGGAAGATATACTAAGACTTGAATGCTTGGATTTTGAAGGAATGCCTAGACCTTGGCATTGGGATGCTAAGACTTTGGGATGATGCATGCACAGACTATGCAAATGAATGCACTTGGAAGATGCTAAGTTGGTCTATGCATGGAAAATAAGGTCAATGCTAAGCAGGATAAAGTTGATGCATGTGCATTTAAAAGAGCGCCCACCCCATTGACTTTATTTCTTTTAAAAATTCATAAAAATAGAGAAAAATATCCAAAAAAATCCAAAAAAAGAAAAAATAAAAAAGGCGAAAGAAGTGAGAAATCCAAGAATTATGGGAAAAATCACTCAAACAAAGCTAATTTGAGGGTCAAATTGGGACATTATAAAGCGATATGAAATGTGTTCAAAATGATGTCGATTTTAGCGTATCTACAGCTGTCCCACCTTGGCGTCTGCTTTACAAGGGAATAGAATGAACTGAAAAGTAGATGTCAAGGTGTGATGAGACATGCGATCAACATCACCTGATGAGAATTGAATATAAAACTCGAGATAAAGCAATCTCGAGAAATTTAATGAAATCAACGATGTTTGGATAAAAGAGGGAGTGTGCACGCGGGCACAAGGGAGATAAAAGAAGATGATCAACTTCCAGCGCGGTGGAAGTATCTCAAGTCACAAACCTGTAGGTTTCGCCGTTGGAGAGCGGTTACCAGCCAATGTGGACGTGCTGCAGCCAAGGCGGATCTAAGGAAAAAGGGAGTAAAATTAGAGGATAGAAATCCAAACAAAGAGCTTTCGAGAAAATGACCCAAAACAGCGACAAGACAAACTAAGGATTCAATTCAGCAATGAATATCTCATATCTGGAAAGATTAAGATCAATTTGACTCTCAAAATCAGCTTATTAGAATGATTTTTCAACGTTGATTCAAAGTCCTACATGAATGCATGCTGGGTTTAAAGGGAAAAATTAAAACAAAATAAGATATAAGATAATGAAGGATAATATTGCTAAACTGTCAAGACTGAGTCAAGAGACCAATTTTGCGAGCTGATACTGAGCCAAAGTCCGTTTATCCGCGCAGCATCTCGCGAAAAGGGAACCATCGTCCTCAGTTTTGGACAGCTCAACGGCCTATTCGTGCGACTAAGATTCCTCTGGAATCATCATTGTTTTTGATGAAGGGGACCTCAAATTCTAGATTTACCAAAGCCACAAGGTCCTTGATATAATCTAGTAGCGTATGTAACATATAGTAGGAATGCATACATGGAGATAATGGTGGCAATAAGCATGAGGGAACTGAGAAGATGCAGCACATAATGCAGTCACCGTGAGACTTAAGTGATGATGTCTAGACGGTGGGACTAAGAGCTTCTTCCTGCGCTCAAAGATTCATTAGCCAAGATGTCAAGAAAGATAAGCAACGAATAAAGCCATAACATGATCAATGCATCGAACACATAGAGTAAGGTAAGGCATGGATAGCTTGAAGCATATAAATCATCAAAGCATGTGAAGTATATGAACTATCAAAGCATAACAAATCAATAGCATCAAAGCATATATGCCATCAGAGCATTGTTTCTTTTAAAGTCATGAGGATGACAATCTTGGCAAATCAAGATTTGGAGTTGAATGATCAAGATCTGATAATGCCCATTGGCGGAGTGACCAAGTGAAATTAGCAGGAGTTTATTAAAAGGATTTTGGACCGGTATGACATGACTAGAGAGATGATAATCAAGAGTACCCATAGTGACAAATCATGATGATGTTGGGAAGAATCAGAAGATTGATAGCGGTGAATGGAGGGGACTCATCCCGTGCTCTTGATCATTGCAAAATTGTTGTCCCTGCAAAAGCACCGTCAAAAAAATACAATGTATTTTTTTTTATTTTTGAAATATACAAATTTTTATGGGTTTTGAAAATATTTGAATTTTTATGTGGATTTTGGAAGATATTTGAATTTTTTTATGGATTTTGAAAAATATTTAAATTTTTATGGATTTTAATAATATTCATTTTTTTGGATTTTTTAAGAAATATTCAATTTTTTTTAGATTTTGGTTTGGACATTGCTAAAGCAGTATCAAATGATGTTTAAACCACTGGCTAAGGGTCCTTGTTCCTTCCCCTTTCGTTAAAAACTGCCCAAAGCCAGGCGTGCATTAAAGGTGGCGCCCTATAACCTGCTACCCTTGGTTAACGGTGCCCCTACCAAGGCCATACCTGAGAAACACTCGGTCTTAGAGGGAGAAGAGAAGAATGATTGGAGATAAGCCTGATATAAGTTAAGAAGATATCGGGTTTTGACTTCCGTCCATAGCACAACCCCTAGAGATTCGGTCTGTTGCACCGGGGCTTTGTGTCATATCATCAAACCTTAAATTCTCTTATAGGCACGCATACGTCCGGGCTCATAACGTCCCGCGGGGAAACTTTACTGCCCTCTTGCCATGCCAAATTCATCAAATTTTTCTTTTGATTTCACCATTCTTTTTTCTTCTCATGATGTTCATTTTCTTTTTTTTGTGTCCTTCGGACTTTAAAGATACTGCAATTGAAACATGATATTTGAGAATAAGGTCATAATAGACTACCCCTATTTGAGACTTCCTTTTGTTGGGGTGTGCTTAGGTTGGTTGTTTTGCCCAAGAATATCTCTATTTCTCATATTTCACCCGAGTTAAGAAGAGAAAAAGATCTCGTGCCCTCAAGCATGGCCCTAGTAGCAACGATGTTTTACTAAGGGAGATGGCTAAGGACACCGTGAAGTGTGTGGAATGCCCAATTAAGAGTTACCCTTAATGAGCGGGGAGAGAATGCCGAACTCCCAGCGCGGGGTTATTGTTACCAAAGTGCTGCATAGCAAGCCTAAAGACTCTTTTGACAATGATTTAATTAAACAAAAGCCTAAGATAAAGGTCTAAAACATCACTTTTAATCATGTTAAGAAGCACTTCATTTGAAAACCATGTATGAATAACGTGACGAAAATGCGTAAGAATGCATACTTACACACCAATGTTACCTTGTAACCTTGTAGAAGCAGCAGCTGTCGGAGGCAATCTTGATAAATGTGGGTTATGTCGTCCTCTTTTGACAGAAAGGAAAGGAAGCAAGGCTTTGAAAGTGGCTTAACAAGAAAGAGCGGTGCTTAGACTAGACTCAGACGAATATGGAGAAAAGGAAAAGAGGCGAGGGCTAGAACTCCCTCACTAAGGTGCAGAGACCCTGATCACATGGAAATGTGTACAAAATGAAAGGAAAAATCAAGAGGTGGAGTGAGGACTAAAGCCTCGGAAGCAGTGGGAGAACGGGCAGATGCCTAGAGCAGTTGAGGTGGAAGAAGTCGGGTCGGTCCTTGGATCGGGAGGAATTAAGAGGAGAAACTGATAGATGGAAAGAGGAGGATCCAGAGGAGGATCATGGTAGGAGGAATCCGGAGGATCCGGAGGAGGAGAATCCCGAGAGACGCGATACCCTGGGAAAAGGTATGGAAAAAAGTGATTGAAGAGGAAGAAAAGAATGAAGGACGTGATGTCCTAGAAGAGTAAGAAGACGAATCAAAAGAAATATGGAGGGTCCGGGGGTTCCGGAGGAGGAGAATCCTGAGAGATGCGATGCCCTGGGAGAATCAGTGGGAAGCCCAGAAGATCCGGACGTGAGGGTGTGTAGGGGCGCGATGCCTAAAGAGGGAGATCCGGAGGTTCCGAAGGAGGAAGATAGAAAAGGTCGCGATGCCCTAAGAGAGGGGATAGAACATCTGGAGGTTCCAGAGAAATAGCAGGAAAGGGGACGCGATGCCCTAGGAGAATTAGGGAGGAAAAATCTGGAGGGACACGATGCCGTGGGGAGAGTGGGTTAGAAGAGGGGGAAGGAGGGTCCGGAGGTTCCGGAGGGATAGCGAAAGAAGGGACGCAATGCCCTAGGAAGAGTGATAAGAAATCCAAAAGTTCCGAAGGAGGAAGACACTATGGGACGCGATGCCCAGGGAGGACGGGAGAGAAATCCGGAGGATCCGGACATGTGGGTGTATTGGGGCGTGATGCCCGGAGAGGGAGGTCCGGAGGTTCCGGAGGACTGAGACACCAAGGGGCGTGATGCCCCAGGAGGACAAGAGAGAAATCTGGAGGGTCCGGATGCAAGAGCTGGAAGGGGGCGCGATGCCCTGAGAGAAGATTGGAGGGTGCGCAATGCCCAGTAAGTGTAAGGGGACCCGGAGATCCTGAGGATAGAGATAGAGGAGATGGGGAATGTGGTAGATCCGGAGGTTCCGGAGGGCAAGGGAGATACGGGTCTGGAAACCCAGGAAAGAAGAAGTGCAAATGCATGCGGATGCAATGCAACGGATGCGATGGATGTATGGAATGCATGAGGTGCAAAGAACATGAAGGGCGAGGGGATGAAATCCTCCTCCTTACCCCTAGAGTGGTCCACGAAGAATCGGTGATAGACGGGAATATGGGTGGAGTTGAATAGAAGTTGGATAGGATAGCGGAAGGCCCCTTAGCACCAGGACAACCGCCCCTCTATAGCAGTGAAAGTGTATAGATAATCGGCCCAATGGATAAAGTAAAAGCCCGCAACGAAGCTTCAATAGTAAATGACAACTCCCTTGAAGAGTGAAGAGCAATAATGTGAGGGAATTGACAAATTAGAATGGGAAGCATCGTATTGCCCAGGGATTGCGGCGTATAAATAGTTTTGAACAAAACGGGCATTCGCCCCTTGTATGGAAGAATGGGTCCAAGATTGGAAAGTTGGAATAAGGGGTGCCCTTCCCGGCTCTTGGACATAGACTCATACGGCATCAACGCTTGACATTCTCTTCTGGCGAGCAGCGGCAGGGACTTGGCCTTTTCAACCATGCTCGGCACGAAAACATGGACTGGCATCCGGCAAACAAATTTTTGCATCTTGAATAGCACGGCCGTGGCCAAATCCTTCTTGCTCAGCTCTTGATCATCTTCGGCACAAGTACTTGAAGAAGCACACCCATTCCGAGTGGTAAAGGAAGGTGAAGCGGAGGTGGAAGGCTCCATAGATGGTAGAGGTGTAATGGAAGATGTTGGAGCAAACACGTCGAGCTTCTCCCCGTGCTCGGGAGCAGTCGGGGTTGACTCGAGTGCGGAAAGGGGTGGATCCTGCTCAGGATTAGCCACAGGTAAGGGTGAAGGGTTAAGTGGTGGAATAGGGGTAATTGGGTTAGGGGTTAAAGGTGTAATGGAGGGCCGAGGTGGCGGCAATGGGAGATTGATTGGAGGAGGTTTAGTGGTGGACACAACGGAGGCCGATGTTGTGGAGGCTAATGGTGTAGCTGATGGAGGTGTAATTGGTGGAGTTTTAGATGAAAGTTCGATGGGAGCCGGTGTTGTGGAGGCTGATGGTGAAGTAGATGGAGGTTTAGTGGAAGGCTCGGTGGAGGCTGGTGTTGTGGAGGCTAATGGTGAAGCTGATGGAGGTTTAGTGGAAGGCTTGGAACGGAGGAAACGTCGAATGGGGCGAGCGGTGTTTGGGGTAGGAGACATGTCTTGGTGCGCTGATGCGGGTAATTGGAATATTGACCCATCATCATAACACCAATAAGTCTCAAAGGTGGGGGTTGGATTGGGGATAATGGCTTTGTCCTGAGCAGGAGGTTCCTCTGATGGTAGTGGGGTAGAGGAAAACGAAGGAAACTCGGAAGGGGTGCTTGTGGAGCTTCATCATGTGCCGTCTTGAATTCTTCAGTTGCCGGCTCTTCATTAGCAGGCTCAAGTGGACGCCGTAATGAAGGCATATATGTAGGTGATGAAATGTAATGGTATTGCAGAGGATTTTGTGGGTGTAAGTGTGTATGTGTAAGCGGGGGCGGAGGGCCATATTGATGAGCAGGGTGAATGGGTGGAGGGCGGATGACGTCCACTTGAGCGTTGAAATCTGCCGACTTTTGCTCGCTTGAACTGCTGATGCCGTAATCGTCTCTCCTATCCTTCCAATCTTTCTCCATCTTTGTAATGTCATTCAGAATGACGTGAAGGGGATTGATTGGAGAAGGAGGAGGAGGAGCAAGCTGCGGGCTCGTAACCCTCTTTAATTGTTCCTCCAACGAAGCGACTTTGTCAATGAGAACCTGTTGGAGGGGTGTAACTCGAGCAATGGAGGGCTGGCACGATGGCCTTGAAGGAGGGGCCGCATAAGAAGGCTGTGGAGGAGGGTTAATGAGCTGACCCATAGAAGAACCCGGACGGACTGGGTTGCAAGGAATAAATGGGTCCTGGGGCCGTGGTGGAGGAGGAATAGAAGGAGGCGGGTGATGGGCCACCCGAAGAGGGGTATGTGTGGAAGGAGGAGGAGATGGGTGATGGGCCACCCGAATGGGAGCATGAACACGCGAGGGAGGCGGGTGATGGGCCACCCGAATGGGAGTATAAGGAGGATGAGAAGAATGAGGTGCACCCTCAACAGCGGCCTTAAGGGCCTGAATTTGTTGAGGGGTGAGATGATCTAATGCATGAAGAATCTGGGAGACCTTCTCATCGTCGGGAGGAGACGGTCCCGTAGGAGTAGTGGCTCACAATTGAGGCGAGGGATCATGAGATTGGAAATTACCCATAGGTCAGGCAAAACCATAGGAAGGAGGATGTGGTCCCTTGGAAGAGTTGTGGTGAGCATTATGAAGTTGAGGGGAATAAGATGTGCTAAGTTGGTCACCCTCATGAATATTAATTGAATTAAACATGCTATTTTTCTTATCAAGGTAATCCATTATGCAAGCAATTCAATGTGTAATCAAAACAATTCACAGAGATAGCAAACAAGTTGGAATGGTTACCCTTGATTTCTTTTATTTGAACCTTGGTGGATTAAGGATTTTTAACAAAGTTGATGTGATCACTCAAGGTCTTGGACCTAGTTTCAAATGTGGTTTTCTCCAGTGCCAACTAGGTTGATTCTCACCACGTATTAGGCTAACTAAACCCGAGGATTCAAGGGTACAACCTGCCCAAGTGTCCGTGAGGGAATCCACAGGTGCGGGGACTTATGGAGGTCTTGGTTTAGGAACTCCCGGTCTAAAGAGACAGAGTGCTCAATGGAGGGTCCTTCCTTAACCAAGAGAGGGGTGAGGCTCCTAGAAGTGTGGGGAGAGGAGGTCTCCTAAACCAATGCAATATGGATGCTAACGCAATAGAAGAGAAGAATCACACAGGATGATATGATGTAAATATGGTGAAGAGAGAAACTAAAACAAATAGAACAAAATGACATGCACTAATGCCAACCGTGGATGCAATGTAATGTGACAAAGAATGTAGGGATAATGGACACGTGATATGCAATGATGTGAATATAGTGTGCAACAGAGAATGGGGATGAATGTGCAACAGGATGTGAGACGAGATATAGATATGATACGTAATGAAACAATAGAATAGGTGATGAATGCAACCATATATATATATATATATATATATATATATATATATAAGATAAAAGGCATGCAGTGAATGCCTCAAGGTATGAAGCAAGATGGGGATATGGAATGGGCACAAGTCACAGCACGAATCACTGAACGTGAGATTATGTGAAAACAAAGAATGGATGCCCGGAGGTATGGACGTTAATTTCTTTTAGAAATGGCCGGAGGTTTAATAGAATGGTGGAATGCCAATTGGACAAGAAGGGGATATGTCAACACTCTCAAACTCCCACAACAATCAGAACATCATGGCATGCTCGATTTTTTTTACAGGATAATAGGAGTGGAATTTTAACAAAACCTACCAAACTAGTCAATCAATGTGGGGGTGTACAGGTGGTGTGCAAAAGAATGAGAATGGAAGGGAAGGAGAGTGCACCGTGGGTGCAAAAGAGAGGCGGCACACGTGGGTGCCCAGTAGAGAAGGGTAATCAAAAGAAAAATATGGGAAGTCCCACCGTGATCGCCAATTTGTAGATCTATTTAAAAATCCACTAAAAAATAATAATAAAAAGCATACGTGATAAAATGTGGGAAAGGGGAGAAAGAAAAGGGAGCATACATGGATGCAATTTTGGAGGGTGATCGCCAGAGACCGCTGGCCTCAAATGATATAATCAATAAACAAACGAGGGATCGCGATATAAATACCTTAGAGTGTGGGAGATGTGAGTGATTTTCTTCCCTTCCTACCGACCGGCCGATGGAGGGAGTTCTTCTTTGATTACCCTTGCAAGAAACAACAAATAAAATATGGCATTAGAAAATCGCGTGTGCAATATCAATCCCAAATATAAGCATAAGCATGAAAAGCATGTGACCGAACACACCTTGTTGGGTGTTGCCCTTTAAACCCCAATGCAAAGGGTGGGGAGATTTATGATGATGAATGAAGTATATAAACGAAAATAAAGGAGAAAGTGTGCAAGTGTTGCACTGTTGGAGGGCCTCAACGTGGTTGAGAGAGGGAGAAAGAGCTATGATATGATGTATGCGTGCAGTTAACACAAAATAAAATAAATAAAAATAGAGAGAGAGAGAGAGGGGCAATAAGAGGAGCCTGGGAATGTTCTCCTGTGCGTTGGCTTTGAAGAATCGTGCGGGAGGAAGACTCCAAAAGATGAAGCTTTAGGTGTAGAGCTTCCTCCTTAAGCCAAGAAACCAGCATCACCTCTCCCTGTAACTGAAGTTGGCCTCCGCAGGAGAGAATATAGAGGTTTTTATAGAGCCCGAATCACAGTTATAATGGGATTAAAATGATGGAAACCAATCCAAGGTGGGACCTGCCCTTCCAGAAAGTATATTCGAAGCCCAAAATAAGGAAATACTTAGGATAACCCAATTTTAGTAGGAGATAAATATTGGAAGGAATCCCCCAGTCATAGAAAGTCATTAGAGTACTTTCCGAAGTGGAAAGGGGCTCAAAACTGAGAAAGAATGGGGTTCAAGATGGTTTTAAAAATCTGGAGAAATGATGACTCTTCTCGCTGTCGTCATTTGAAATAACGACTTCCCGTGTGTCGTTAATCACAAAGATCTGAAAATGCCAAAAAAGAAATGACGCCCCTCGTTCGGGCGTCATTTGGAACGACACCCCGTGAGGGGCGCTACTTCAAATTTTGTAAAATCGGGCAATTTTTCATTTATTATTATTATTTCCTCATTTTTTTGGTGGACGTGCATCTAACTGTGCTGATTCCAATTCCTATTTTTTCGTATTTTTCTGACACCCGGAAGGTCACTAAAACACCCCTGAAATGGCCACAGAAACATATATTAAAATATTCCAAATTGAATGGACGCCTCCTCACGGATGCGTCATTTCTTTTTTATCATTTTTTCCAAAAAAGGCCATTTCTTATTTCTCATTATTATTTTATGCTTTTAGAGGTACCTGGTATGCATCTGAGCATATTAAGTCTATGTAAGGTCTTGAAATCGGTGCAATGCTTGGACTTTGGCTTTGGCTTGGAAACATGCTCGTACGTTGGAGAAACATGCACAGACCATGCAAATGATTAGACTTTGATAAAAAGGTGCTTGGACTTGGAATGAAACATGCTTAGACCTTGTAGTGGTTAGACCTTGGATTGCACCAACCTTGCCATTGGTTAGACTTGGATTGCACCAACCTTGTATGCTTAGACTTGGAAATTGCACCTACCTTGTATGCTTAGGCTTGGATTGCACCAACCTTGCCATTGGTTAGACTTGGAAATTGCACCAACCTTGTATGCTTAGACTTGGATTGCACCAACCTTGCCTGCACCGACCTGGAATGCACATACTTGGACTGAATGCACAGACTTTGAATTGGACTTAGAAGAATGCACCAACCGTGGGAATGCTAAGACGTGGGATGCTAAGACTTTGGAAAATGATGCACAGACTTGGAATTGGACTTAGAAGAACGCACCAACCCTAGGAATGCTAAGACGTGGGATTGGTTAGACATGGGTGCTTAGACATGGGCATTGGTTGGACTTTGAGGTGGGAGACTTGCACAGACGTATGGAGATGGTTAGACTTTGGAATGGTTAGACTTGGAATGCTTGGATTTTGAAGGAAAGCCTAGACGTGGGATGATGCTTGCACAGACTATGGACGTTGGGAGGATATGCTAAGACTTGAATGCTTGGATTTTGAAGGAATGCCTAGACCTTGGCATTGGGATGCTAAGACTTTGGGATGATGCATGCACAGACTATGCAAATGAATGCACTTGGAAGATGCTAAGTTGGTCTATGCATGGAAAATAAGGTCAATGCTAAGCAGGATAAAGTTGATGCATGTGCATTTAAAAGAGCGCCCACCCCATTGACTTTATTTCTTTTAAAAATTCATAAAATAGAGAAAAATACCCAGAAAATCTAAAAAATAGGAAAAATATAAAAAAGGAGAAAGAAGTGAGAAATCTAAGAATTGTGGGAAAAACCACTCAAACAAAGCTAATTTGAGGGTCAAATTGGGGCATTATAAAGTGATATGAAATGTGCTCAAAATGATGTCGATTTTAGCGTGTCTACAACTATCACTCTATTCATTGAGACATTTGATCTGATAGAACCTAACAAGAAAGGATAGCTTGGTAAATCTTTTACATCCTGAGTATAATTCTTGCTCAGCATCTTTGATCAATTTAAAAAACTTTTCAATGTCAACATCTATTCTTTGTGGAGAATTTGATACTCCAAATGTAGACGAACTCAGATTTGCGAAGATAAAAGTGTCATTCAGCATTTCATGCATTTCAGTATCAGGATTTGAATTACCAGAGTCATTGAATGCAACATTTTCTGAAGCATCATGTGAACCTTCCCCATGAAAAATCCAATGAGTGTAGTTGGCACTGAAACCATGACAAATTATATGCTCGGAGATCTCTTGCATGATCATCCTAAAGTAATTATTTCAATTCACGCAAAGACACGTGATCTTCCCATCGCTAGAGGCTTTTTGAAATGCAAAATCTAAAAATTGAAATGCTCCTTCCACATATCTCTTGCTCACCCTACAACATGGAATCAAATATATAAGTCATAGTTACATATTTTTCCCATCATAGAAAAGAATAACCATAATACCTTATTATGTATATATACCTTGGTTCTTGAATCCAGCTCTTATCTAACATTTTCCCAACAAATTTGGCTATCAAATGGTGTGAAGAAATAAATTTGATCACTACCAAAAAGGTAACGAAAAGTTAGTGTAGTGATGGTTAATTATATAATATACATTCTAAATTATCAACAAAAAAAGTATGAGGCTAAGGGATTCTTTAACAAGTTTTAGTTTAACTACATACCTTGCTGAGGACAGAATGATAAATGTGATTGTAAATTGTATGAAAACAAATCAATCACTAGGCACAGATGTGATTACGACGAGCAAGTATCGCATAAACGAAAACCAAATGAAAATGCGATTAGGTTAAGCAAGTTCATAAAGTTAGAAAAATTTTATTCTCTACACCATGCTTGAAGGAGAAGAAAAATAAAAGAAACTATTTAAAGAGAACATGAAAGTAATTTTTGTCATACAGTGTGTAGTGTTTAATTGTTCTCATAAAGTGTCATGAGCCTATTAAGCATCCACCAGAGAACTAATGTAAATGACTTCTTAAAAAATGAAAGTTAATGGTTCCATTTTTCTTCCTTTACATGTAATCCTAAAGACAATATATCGATGATGCATTGACAGTATGAAATATGTAAAACATGTAGCCCTCTGTCTGCTTTTGTGTGATGGAACCTTGGCCTGCTATTAAGTGTGAAAGACTTAGTCCATTTATAATTTGTGTACCTAGTTTATTTGTCAAAGGTATTAAGTTGTCAGGGGAGGATGAATGTGCTATTTAATTACTCGTATGTATTATTTTGACACGAACTGCATGATGTTAAGAGGGAAAATACTGCTTTGCAAATGCAACATTTTATTAGAGAAGAAAAGAATGACTTATTACATTACCTCAGATCACTGTAATCAGAAAAGGTCCAATATTCCTTTTTATTTTGTTGAGAGCTTTATTTTTCCAAAGGTAATCTATAACATCATAGGAAAGGTGCATAAGTCATGACATAATATTAAGGATAAAGCACTCAACCAAATAAAGTAGCACACGTTGGGAAAAGTATAGTGTCAAATATTAAAATACTAGTCAAATGAACGCGCTACGCGCATGGATTTATTTTAAGATTTTTTTTTCAATACCTCAAGAATCTTCCCTCTACATGCAGAACCAACCAAAATGTAACCGTATAGTCTGGCTACTCGAAGAGAACATCTTACAGTTGGATCAAAATAAAGATCTGGATAAAACACTACGAAAGTTGTAGTTATAGAATAGCAGTGCCATGAATAGTTGTCCCCTTCTGGACAAGTAATTTATGAAAAATCGAAAGATAGGAATATTTTGCCTTTGACAAAGATCAAAAAATGAAAATAAATGAAAAGCTGACCCTTTTGCTGCCAATGGCCATCTACCTGTGCTTGCTCGGAAGTAGCATGAGACAAAAAAGTGCTAGAGATGAATCATTAAGGATATTACAATTTCTATGGAGTGCACTGTAGATTATAGAAAATCCACTAAGGAAATAAGAATAATAAAGCTATGGGTGTTGGAAGAAAGGAAAAAGAAAAAAAGAAAAGAAAGGGAAAGAGAGAGAAAGAGGGGGCAAAAGAGAGCATGCGTGGATGCTGAGGGGAAAGGTGATCACCAGAGACACACGGGCCTCAAATAGATATAACAACAATAACAAGGAGGGATTGCGAATAAATACCTTAAAAGTGGGGGAGATTGTGAGTGCACCTTCTCTTCCAATCGACCGGCCGATGAAGAGAGTCTCTCTTGTCTTGATTACCCTAGCAAAGAAAACAAAGAAAACACCAATGAAGATATAGATTAGAAACCAAGGTGAGTGTAGCATCAAATCCTTAAGATAAATAAATATGACAATATGAAGATGAACACACCTTGTTGGTGTTAGCTTTAAAACCCCTATGCAAACGGGTGAGGAAAAATGATGTGATGAAGAAAATAAGGGAGGGTGCAAGTGTTGCATAAGGAGGTCTCAACGTGGTTGAGATGATGAAAAGAACAATAAAAGAAAAGTATGATGCATGAACATGAACTAAATGCACAAAAGAAGAGAATAAGAGGGAGAGATAGGCTTATTAGTTTTCTCCATGACGTTAGATCTTCAATAGGGAAGAAGCCTCCAAAGGATGTAGCTTTGGCATGGGGAAGACTTCCTCCTTGAGCCTTCAAACCAGCAACACCTCCCCTTAGATTATTGTTGAAGCCTTAAACATAAGGGAGAGAGGGGTCCTATTTATAGAGCTGAAATTCGGAGTTTAATCGAAGAGAAATTAGAAAAACCTGTTTAAGTTGGATTTGGAAGAGGATATTCCATGGCCAAGTGTCCCTTCAACCTTAGGAAGTCTTATGACCCTTTCCCAAGTGGAAGAGGACCTCAAAATGGAGAAAGAAGGAGGTTCTGGCAAGATTCGGAACTCTGTAGGAATGGGCAACCACTCAGTGGTCGCCAATTAAATTAGCGCCAGATAGAAGTGTTGCCAATCATGAGGTATTTTAAGACGGATTAGGACTTTCCAAAATTAGAAAATAATTGGCGCCCATGAGCCAGTCGCCAATTAGGAATCAATATGAATTTTGGGTAGAGTTAAATGCTCAAAATAAGGCAAGGATGAATGCGTCTTGAGTCCTGGACGTGTTCAAGAATAGGCGTCAGCTCGAACAGACGCCGTTTCTTGAATATGTTGGAAATTAAGAAAGTACCAAAAATTGGAAAAAGAATCCGCATCCGGATGGTCAGACGCGTTAATTAATTTCATGAATGTTTGGTAATTATAAAAGATAAAAATGAGAATTAACGTCAATAAGATGGTCGCCCATTAAAGAATAAGCGGCTGTGTGAAAGGGCGTTAATTCATCAAGGCGGCAAAGGAAAGGAATTGGCGGCTAAGGGCCGGCCGTAGTTTTAAGGACGCGTCTGAGCAGTCAGACGCGTTTAAGAAAAATAATACCCTTTGCCAAGGCATTAATTATATAATTATTTATGGATAATAGAAGAAGCGTCCAAGGAGCACGACGCGTAAAGTAAAATGCGTCCTTCAAGATTGACGCGTTCATGATTTATTTTCAGGGCAAAAATAGGGAAAATATGAACGCGTTTGGTGTTCGGTGTTGTACCCCTGTGCTTTTGATGATGTCAAACACTATGACTCATCTGTACATGATGTCATATGTATTGATGTTGCATTAGTATGTCTTTATGGTTTGATGATGTCTAGCATTGATGCATTACCGTTGCTGTTGCATTTGGCTGTGATACATTGCATGTTTGCTGGCGGCTCTGAAAATAAGGCTAAAGGTTAGGTCAAAGTAATGAAGAATTCAGTGCACATTCATATCTCATGCTCATAGTGTTGCATACACAGGTCGGTGTACATGCATACATTTATCATTACAAGGTCGGTGCACATTGTGTTAGATAGCAACTAAGGTCAATGCACATTTGAATTTTAGTTAACTAAGGTCGATGCACATTTGAATTTTAGTTAACTAAGGTCGATGCACATTTACCTTAGTCATCTACAAGGTCGGTGCACATCTAATCTGCACGGGACAAAGGTTGAGGCACATCTTGGCAATGAAGAAGAAAGGTCGATACACCTTGGTGATTTTAAGATGAAAGGTCGGTGCACATCAACTAACTCTGAAGAGAGGTCGGTGCACATTTCAGCAACTTCAATAGGAAGGTCAGCGCACATCGGCTAACTCTGAAGAGAGGTCGGTGCACATCAGCTAACTCTGAAGAGAGGTCGGTGCACATTTGAGCAACTTCAATAGGAAGGTCGGTGCACATCAAGCCAGCGCAGAGCTAAGGTCGGTGCACATCAAGTCTGCACAGGACAAAGGTCGACGCTACATCAAGTGAGTGCAGATATAAGGTCGGTGCACATGAGTACCTAAGGTGAACAAAGGTCGGTGCACATTTTGTTTTATCTCATATAAGGTCGGTGCACGTTTTGTTTCCTGACATATAAGGTTGGTGCATGTTTTGTTTCATGACATATAAGGTCGGTGCACATGTAGCTTTATGTCATACAAGGTCGAAGCACATTCTTCAACTGACTTTATGAGGTATGTGCACATTGTGTGAGGTCTGTGCCCATGCAATATTCAGGTCTGTGCACATGTTTTAGCTCTGTGCACTTTTGGAAGTCAAGGTCGGTGCACTTTATGTTAGGTCTGTGCACATGTTCAGTGCTGCATATAAAGTCTAAGCACATGCTGCATGAAGGTCTAAGCATGTCTAAAGTCTGTGCATGTTTGCATATTACACTATAAGGTCTGTGCATGTTTGCATATTACACCATAAGGTCTGTACATGTTTACACCACCAATGTATTAGGTCGGTGCACATGTGACCTTATGCTCAGCAAGGTCGGAGCACATGTTGAGTCTTAGTCTTAACTGGTCTGTGCACCTACACCTTACATGTCAGGTCTGTCTGAGGATCATTCATTAGTTCATGTCTTCATTCATCATCTTCATGCATATAAAGTCTACATGTGTGTTACACAGGTCAATGCATATACATCATTTTAATACACATATAAGGTGTTTTGACGAAATGCCTTTCTTCTAATTGGCAGGATTAAGGCAAGCACGTGAGCTCGAACTGAGGCTGAGGCACGTGATCCCAAGTCAACTAGTGATGGGCACATGATCCCAAGAATGGCGGGAAGCTGGCACGTGGACCCAGGGAGTATATGATGGGCACGTGATCTGAGGATAATCAAAAGGAACCTTCTCGTCCCTACCACGTGGTCTAATAGGAAATAAATGGAATAAAATCACCCTATCCAAAGAGCTTTTTCCGGAGCCCATATTTTGGGTATAAATAGAAGCATCCTCCTTTCAGCAAGGTGCCAGAAAATAGAGGAGGGCCAGAGCCACTACAGAGGAAGCCGTAAGAGAAGAAGGAGCTGCCAGAGAGAAGAAATAGAAGAAAGAGAGTGAGAGTAGAGAAAGAAGAAGAAGAAGAACCAGTGAGTGAGCAGAATAGAAGAAAAGAGAAAGAAAGAGAGAAGAGCTGAGAAAAGGATCGAGAGAAGAGGAGAGAGCTCAAGTCAGAGCAGCCGGTCACAATTAAAGATCCCTGTTCGTCTGTTCTAGGATCAAATCCTGAATAGTTTATTGCACCTGCGAGAGCTACAGTTTTCATTTCGGCAGTTGCATCTTTTTCTTTGTTATTTTCGTTTTCCATTTCACTTTGGTTTCCGATTTCATGCTCAGGGATTGGGGTTCCTCCTGAGGATTCAGGAGAAGGGAGAATTATCTCCGATTGCCCTCTGTGGATTCAGAGAAAGGGAGACTGGTGTCTCCGGTTGTGAGTGACTGGGTGTCACTCACGGGTTCCCTCTGCGCGGCGGAGGAAGAGAGGATGTGTCCTCTGGTTGTGGGCAATTGGGTGTTACTCATGGTTCCTTCTGCGATTGCAGGAGAAGGGAGAGTTAGATTCTCCAGTCACTGCGGTAGCAGTGGGTGCTAATCTTGTGGGTAGCAAGATCAGGTCGAGGGATTTGTTTCCCTCAGTCTCAAGTTGTTTGGCAGCGTCTGTTGCATACTGAGTCTGCTGCTTGCTTTGGCAAGGGAATCCTCACTCGGGTTGAGTGAGGCGTGGATGTAGGCGGACTGGTGTCTGGCCGAACAACCTAAAAAATCTAGTGTGCCGTGGTTTGCCTTGTGCGTTTGCTCCCTGTCATCCACCTCCATTCACAGGTTCACTCACGAGGGTTGTCTGCTTTGTGATTCCATTAAGTGCACAGTATTTGTCTATCGTTTACAGTCACAAGGTCATTCTCTTCGTAGTACAACTCTGGCACACTTGTAGTGGTTGCCGTATTGCCTTGGCGCTCATTTCTACAGTTTGATTCTGTCATGAATGTTTACATCTTCAATCTGCCATGTGCTCGACAGCAGGTCTGTCTGAATGTTTAAGTGTTAATCTGATTTCTGATTGAGCAGATTTCTGAACGCCATAACTTGCATGAGTTTATTTCAGTTTGAGAAATCCCTCACTCACTATACTCTGGTTTTATCTTGGACTACTCGTTATGGTTTAGGATAATAGTCTTGTTGTCTGAAATATTGCAGTGAATGTTTTGTTGCTTAGCAAATTGGGTTGTTATTGTCATTGAGCTTAAGTTTTTATTAGGGATCTATTCAACCCCCCTTCTAGATCCTAGCTACGCACCTAACAATTGGTATCAGAGCGGGTCTCTGATTGTCCAGATCCAACGATCTGCAGAGGATCCTGTTATCTTATTATGGTGCATTACTCATCGATTGCTTATTGCGTTAAATCTGCTTGATAAGTGTTTTCAATGGCTCCTCCTTTGATTTTTGATGGTTCCAACTTCTATACTTGGCTAGGAGGCCTATGCGTCTATATGGACTCCATTGATTCTAAACTATGGAGTCTTGTATCTAATGGCCCACATAAACTGTCTCATGATCAGACCGAGTGGTCTAATGAGGATAGATTGAAGAATCGTGCAAATGCTATGGTACTTAATATCTTAATGGCTGCAATTGATATTGACAAGTTTCCTTCTATTCTCATATGCGTATCTGGAAAGGGAATCTTGGATGAGGTTGAGGTGATTGCCATTCATGAGAAGAAGGAAGAAGAATGCCTCATGGTTAATAGAAGTGATCACAACAATGATCTAAATGTCATCTCAGGTGAGTTATGGATCCGAAGATATTTCTTTTGATGAATTAGTGAGCATGTATGAAGAACTATCTGACAGACATAAAAAACTAAAATTTGAAAATAAAAAATTGAAAAAGAAAGTTGATCAGAATAGTTCTAAATCCTCTTGTGAAAACTGTGTGAAACTGAAGAATTCTTATGATGATTGCTTGTCTGAATTTCATATGCATAAGAAACAAATTTGCTTATTGAAAAATGAAAATCAAGAATTTACAAATAAGATTTCTGAACTGGAAGACAAACTGAAATCATCAAATGATGATCATGATTTAACAAATGAACTTCTTGAGAATGAAAAATTGATGGAAGAAATGGTGAAATTGAAGGAGCTCAACACTGTCATGTCTGATAGATTGCTTGATCTTGAGAAAGAAAAATCAATGACTTCTTCATTAGAAAAAGAAATTAAAAAATATAAAAAATGAAAATGAAGACTTAAAAGAAAAATTGGCTGAGTATGAAAAGGAGAAAGCTAATTCAGATATCCTTATCACGGAGTTGAATAAGTCTATATCCAAATCTGCTAAAGGCAAAATGAAAATGCCCTTGGAAGATGAAGTGAGTGATAAGAGAAAAAGGATAGGCTGTAATTCTGGAAATAAAAATGATATCATGAATCAGCTATACACAACTTTTGTGCATAGCTCAAATATTGCTAGCACTTCATCTATCTCAGCAAAACAATCTGTAACTCAAAAAATTTAAAAATAAAAAATAAAAAATTAAAAACTAAGAAAAATCAGCAGCAACCACCAAAAAGGAAATTCAATAACCTGCATTCTAAAAACCCTCATGTGAAAAAGCACAATGCTTCAAACAAATCAAATGTCTCATGTTTCTACTGTAGTAAGTATGGTCATTTCATGAATGACTACTCTTTACTGAAAAAGGATGAATTAAAAGTTGATAGAATGCATGCTAGGAACCCTCGTGCCAAGAAATTTCTTGTCACTCAGAAAAAGGGCGTCACATGCTTTAGTTGTGGTAAGGTAGGACATATTGCTGTACAATACTGGTTTACAAGTGATAAGAAAAATTCACATTCATATCATGCTAAATTTCATACAAACTATCATGTTGTTAACAAGAATAAATCTGTTTCAATAAACCAGCATATTACATGTTTTAACTGTGACAAACCAGGTCATAGGGCTACTGAATTCTGGTTAGGTTCTCATAGAAGAAACTCTCCTTTTTGCTCTCACTGTGGAAAGCTAGGCCATAGGGCTAATCATTGCTGGTTGGCCGTTGAAAGAAGAAACTCTTTTTCTTGTTTTAATTGTGGTAAGCATGGCCATACAGTCAAGGACTGCTGGCAGATAAGAAACTTTCATGATAAAAATGATAACAAACCTAATCATTCACAGAAATTCATAAAACCTGCTTATCAGAAACATGTGAAAAATTTAGAAAGTTGTCATTACTGTGGAAAACCTGGGCACTCTATGGATAACTGCACTTTAATGTTATTTGATGATTTGAAAGCTCAGAAACTGTGGACAGCAACTTTCAAAGATGCCACTGACAGTTCAGGACCCAAGAACTCTTGGGTACCTAGAAATGCAAAATGAGATTTGTGCTTTGCAGGAGTGCCTTGGGGCTAAGGAATAAAAAGGGTTAATAAGCCAAGGCACCTGAATTTGGTAAACCCCATTCCTGCACTTTTTCAGGTTAGTTATTTGAATTTTCTATAACTCTGTTTAGATAGCTGCATACCATGTTTGATTTGTTAACCAAAATTCCATGCATACTTGTCCTCATTTACATCTATTATGAGTATTCATGTCTCTCAATGCATATGCTGAGTTATCTATGTAAATATTGGGCTAAAAATAAATTACACTTCTAAAAATTCTGAATTTACTGAATTTGATGCATGCATGTTGTCTCATGCATAAAATGTTCATCTGCATACATGGCATGCACATATATTCACATTTGCATATGTTTAGCATATTTTCTATATGAGATGCACATAGGACTGCTTTTGCATTGCATTATCATGCATGACCTCTATGGTATATCAAATAGTAAGTTATCAAACGGCAGATGTAATCTGTCTGGAAGTTCTTGCTATGCGTGAGATGGTCTTTAGACCAAGTCCTCTGCCTGGTACCATAGGTCAAAATCTGCACATAGGATAGTCTAGATTTTCATGAGCACAATTCATAAAACTCCCTGCATAGACTTCATTGCATGAACTGCACTCAGTGCAAAAAGTCAGGGGGAGTCTGTCAAAGTTGCTCTTGTGCTTCATGCATTGTTGGTTAGATTAATCCCCAACATGATTTTCATGTCATATACGATGGTTGAATGAAAGATGTGACCAAATCTTAGTGGATGCTAGTAAAAGAGCTCGAGGAAGACCTAAAATGAGATGGTGCGATGTTATTAGGAAGGACATTAGTTCCTTGAGTTTAAATATGAATATTACACTTGATAGAAATCTTTGGCGGAACAGGATTCATGTAGCCGACCCCAATTAATTGGGATAAGGCTCTGATGATGATGATGATGATGATACGATGGTTGAATGCATTTAGATAGGGGAAGCTCATAAGTGCTCAACATTCATGCTAACAATTGGTATCGATGCATTTAACTATGAGGAGTCATTGCATATGCATACTTGTGTTGATTGCATATCATGCATATTCATATTGAAAATTCCAAAAAGATTGACTCAATACATATAGACAGGGGGAGCATATAAATCAAACCTTTAAATTGCATGGCTATTCATCTGTTTTCTTACTATCTAACTCGGTTGACCTAAATTGCTCATTCAGTCAACCGATATCTTCATTGTCTAGCCATATCTTTGCTCATTCTCCAATCTTTGCTCTTTCTGCAATATACATCAATAATTGGCTTCAGTTTGTATCACTTCTGTCTATCTGCTCTGAATTCACTTGAACTGATACTCTTCTTGAGTTTGACATCCATTGATTACTGTACATCATTTGCTGTACATATCTTTGAAAATCTTTGTCAAACTTGACAATAATCCTGCTACTCTCCAAATGAAATCTCTTGAAATCTCATGGCTATTTGCCTGATACACTTTTGACCATATCTGCTACATGCATGAAATTCTAATGCTTTCACTTACAATGCATGCTCCTTGATGTTTCTATTAATTGGCTGCTCCTGAAACATGATCTACCTAAAATTTGGGAAGATTTCAATTTGTATACCTTGATCATAAATATGAAAAATAATTCTAACAAGGTATCTTCTATTATACAGGTTTATAAATGTTTGAAGGATCAAAGTGGTTTAAGTTTAATGTATTCATTAAGTTTGGTTGTGAAAGACTTGAAAATATTTGAATCACTCTTTTAATAAATCTTAACCGACTGTCTCATGTATTTTCATGCAAGATCATCTGAAATATGAAAATTCTAAAATCATGGCTTTCTTTGGTTGAGATACATGTAGTAAGTATTGTCTTTAAACATCTGATTTTTCTGAAATGTCTAAGGGTCAAAAGCTGTCAGAGCAATGACTTTGGTCACTGAGAAACCAAGTTCAAAGGACTGAGTTATGAAGTGCCGTAGTTAACTCTATTGCAAAAATGATTGAAATCTGACAGAGCAATGGTTTGCACACTGAGAAATACATTTGACTCATCAAAGAAATGAGTTGAGGTATGTCATGAGGTGTCAATGTTAACTATGTTCTATGAGACATGATTGTTAGTCACACTAAGTGCTTAAGGATATTGGCATCTAAACAACGTATATCCTCTAGTTACAAGGTGTGCACTGAACTAGATTGCTTTAAATTTTGTAGCATGAAAATTTTTGTTGAACAAATGCAATATTTGAATATTTTTACAAATGAAATTTCTGAAAATTGCTACAACCCTGGATAAAATCAAAAGGTTTCATGGTTGTTTAATCTCAATACTAATGATTGTAATTCCTAAAGAAGTCATTGAAATTGATTGAGTAAGATGAAGGGAGATTAATCAAGATGTTTATATGAGGACTTGGTTCTTTTTTCTTAAAACTTGATTTCAGATATGAGTACAAAACTTTGTTGGCAAACTGTGTATACATCATATTTAAACCATGTTGTTCAATAAAGATTCATTCATAAGCCCTTATAATGGAAGAATCTGAATTTTTTTTTGGATTTATGAAATTGATATCTCTTTGAAAATCTTGTTGAAATACTCATGTGTTTGAAGTTCATGTGGAATTCCTGTGCCCAGTTCCTATTTACTGTTGAAATCCAAAAATAGATTGTGCTCACTGATCTTGATGCTTCTTGGTTATGACCTGAAATTATCTATGATTGCTCATGTGTTTAAGTTGATATCATCTTTTGATCTTAACAATCGGTATCAGACTTAACTCTGTATGCCTGATGATGTTTTTCCACTCCAATTCCTCTATTTTGTCAAATGGGGAAGATGGACTCATCAGCATCTTTCTAGTATTAAGGGGGAGATTAGTCTGATTTCTCCATGCTCACATTGATATTCTTTCTTGGCTGTCCCTGTGGTTTTTGCTGATCATTATCTTGTCTGCCTTTTGTCATACTCCTATCCTCACTTCCATGCACCTCACATTTTTAGGGGGAGTAGGGTTACATGATTTGCTCTGAGTGTCAGTTTTAGATCATTTGGAAAGGGAGAGAATAATTCGTGGCTCTACCATATCATGCATGCTTTGTATTTCTCTCTACTGATTTTATCAAACCATTAATTCCTTTTTAATGAAGTCAAAAGGGGATAATAGTTTGATATGAGTCAGCATGTTGTTTTATGACTCATAGTGTTGCCATCATCAAAAAGGGGGAGATTGTTGTACCCATGTGATTTTGATGATATCAAACACTATGACTCATCTGTGCATGATGTCATATGTATTGATGTTGCATTAGTATGGCTTTATGGTTTGATGATGCCTAGCATTGATGCATTACCGTTGCTGTTGCATTTAGCTCTGATACATTGCATGTTTGCTGGAGGCTCTGAAAATAAGGTTAAATGTCAGGTCAAAGTCATGAAGAAATCAGTGCACATTCATATCTCATGCTCATAGTGTTGCATACACAGGCCGGTGCACATGCATACATTAATCATTACAAGGTCGGTGCACATTGTGTTAGATAGCTAAGGTCGATGCACATTTGAATTTTAGTTAACTAAGTCGATGCACATTCGAATTTTAGTTAACTAAGGTTGATGCACATTTACCTTAGTCATCTAAAAGGTCGATGCACATCCAGTCTGCACGGGACAAAGGTTGAGGCACATCTTGGCAACGAAGAAGAAAGGTCGATGCACCTTAGTGATTTCAAGATGAAAGGTCGGTGCACATCAGCTAACTCTGAAGAGAGGTTGGTGCACATTTGAGCAACTTCAATAGGAAGGTCAGTGCACATCAGTTAACTCTGAAGAGAGGTCGATGCACATTAGCTAACTCTGAAGAGAGGACGGTGCACATTTGAGCAACTTCAATAGGAAGGTCGGTGCACATCAAGCCAGCGTAGAGGTAAGGCCGGTGCACATCAAGCTAGCGCAGAGCTAAGGTCGGTGCACATCAAGTCTGCACAGGACCAATGTCGACGCTACATCAAGTGAGTGCAGATATAAGGTCGGTGCACATGAGTACCTAAGGTGAACAAAGGTCGGTGCACATTTTGTTTTATCTCATATAAGGTCGGCGCACATTTTGTTTCATGACATATAAGGTCGGTGCATGTTTTATTTCATGACATATAAGGTCAGTGCACATTTAGCTTTATGTCATACAAGGTTGAAGCACATTCTTCAACTGACTTTATGAGGTCTGTGCACATTGTGTGAGGTCTGTGCACATGCAATATTCAGGTCTGTGCACATGTTTTAGCTCTGTGCACTTTTGGAAGTCAAGGTCGGTGCACTTTATGTTAGGTCTGTGCACATGTTCAGTGCTGCATATAAAGTTTAAGCACATGTAGCATGAAGGTCTAAGCATGTCCAAAGTCTGTGCATGTTTGCATATTACACTATAAGGTATGTGCATGTTTGCATATTACACCATAAGGTCTGTGCATGTTTACACCACCAATGTATCAGGTCGGTGCACATGTGACCTTATGCTCAGCAAGGTCGAAGCACATGTTGAGTCTTAGTCTTAACTGGTCTGTGCACCTACATCTTACATGTCAAGTCTGTCTGAGCATCATTCATTAGTTCCTATCTTCATTCATCATCTTCATGCATATAAAGTCTACCTGTGTATTACACAGGTCAATGCATATACATCATTTTAATACACATCTGATTATAAGGTGTTTGACGAAATGCCTTTCTTCTAATTGGTAGGATTAAGGCAAGCACATGAGCTCGAACAGAGGCTGAGGCACGTGATCCCAAGTCAACTAGTGATGGGCACGTGATCCCAAGAATGGCGAGAAGCTGGCACGTGGACCCAGGGAGCATATGATGGGCACGTGATCTGAGGATACTCAATCAAAAGGAACCTTCTCATCCCTGCCACGTAGTCCAATAGGAAATAAATGGAATAAAATCACCCTATCCAAAGAGCTTTTTCCGGAGCCCCTATTTTGGGTATAAATAGGGAGCATCCTCCTTTGAGCAAGGTGCCGAAAAATAGAGGAGAGCTAGAGCCACTATAGAGGAAGCCGTAAGAGAAGAAGGAGCTGCCAGAGAGAAGAAGTAGAAGAAAGAGAGTGAGAGTAGAGAAAGAAGGAGAAGAAGAACCAGTGAGTGAGCAGAATAGAAGAAAAGAGAAAGAAAGAGAGAATAGTTGAGAAAAGGATTGAGAGAAGAGGAGAGAGCTCAAGTCAGAGCAACCAGTCACAATTGAAGATCCGTGTTCGTCTGTTCTAGGATCAAATCTTGAACAGTTTATTGCTCCTGCGAGAGCTACAATTTTCATTTCGGCAGTTGAATCTTTTTCTTTGTTATTTTCATTTTTCGTTTCACTTTGGTTTTCGATTTCCTGCTCAGGGATCGAGGATCCTCCTGAGGATTCAGGAGAAGGGATAATTATCTCCGGTTGCCCTCTGTGGATTCAGAGGAAGGGAGACTGGTGTCTCCGGTTGTGAGTGACTGGGTGTCACTCACGGGTTCCCTCTGTGCATCAGAGGAAGAGAGGATGTGTCCGCTGTTTGTGGGCAATTGAGTGTTGCACACTGTTCCTTCTACGATTATAGGAGAAGGGAGAGTTGGACTCTCCGATCACTGCGGTAGCAGTGGGTGCTGATCTTGTGGGTAGCAAGATCAGGTCGGGGGATTTGTTTCCCTCAGTATCAAGCTGTTTGGCAGCGTCTGTTGCAGACTGAGTCTGTGTCTTGCTTTGGCAAGGGAATCCTCACTCGGGTTAAGTGAGGGGTGGATGTAGGCGGACTGGTGTCTGGCCGAACCACCTAAAAAATCTAGTGTGCCATGGTTTGCCTTGTGCCTTTGCTCCCTGTCATCCACCTCCATTCACAGGTTCACTCACGAGGGTTGTTTGCTTTGTGATTCCATTAAGTGTACAATACTTATCTATCGTTTACAGTCACAAGGTCATTCTCTTCGCAGTACAGCTCTGGCACACTTGTAGTGGTTATCGTATTGCCTTGACGCTCATTTCTACAGTTTGATTCTATCATGAATGTTTACATCTTCAATCTGCCATGTGCTCGACAGCAGGTTTGTCTGAATGTTTAAGTGTTAATCTGATTTCTAATTGAGCAGAATTCTGAAGGCCATAACTTGCGTGAGTTTATTTTAGTTTGAGAAATCCCTCACTCACTATACTCTGGTTTTATCTTGGACTGCTTGTTGTGGTTTAGGATAATAGTCTTGTTGTCTGAAATATTGCAGTGAATGTTTTGTTGCTTAACAAATTGGGTTGTTATTGTCATTGAGCTTAAGTTTTTATTGGGGATCTATTCAACCCCCCTTCTAGATCCTAGCTACGCATCTAACAATTGGTATCAGAGCGGGTCTCTGATTGTCCAGATCCAACGATCTACAGAGGATCCTGCTATCTTATTTTGGTGCATTACTCATTGATTGCTTATTGCGTTAAATCTGCTTGATAAGTGTTTTCAATGGCCCCTCCTTTGATTTTTGATGGTTCCAACTTCAGTACTTGGCTAGGACGCCTATGCGTCTATATGGACTCCATTGATTCTAAACTATGGAGTCTTGTATCTAATGGCCCACATAAACTGTCTCATGATCAGATCGAGTGGTCTAATGAGGATAGATTGAAGAATCGTGAAAATGCTATGGTACTTAATATCTTCATGGCTGCAATTGATATTGACAAGTTTCCTTCTGTTCTCAGATGCGTATTTGGAAAGGAAATCTTGGATGAGGTTGAGGTGATTGCCATTCATGAGAAGAAGGAAGAAGAATGCCTCATGGCTAATAGAAGTGATCACAACAGTGATCTAAATGAGACCTCATCTCAGGTGAGTTCTGGATCCGAAGATATTTCTTTTGATGAATTAGTGAGCATGTATGAAGAACTATCTGACAGACATAAAAAACTAAAATCTGAAAATAAAAAATTGAAAAAGAAAGTTGATCAGAATAGTTCTAAATCCTCTTGTGAAAATTGTGTGAAACTGAAGAATTCTTATGATGATTGCTTGTCTAAATTTCATATGCATAAGAAACAAATTTGTTTATTGAAAAATGAAAATCTAGAATTTGCAAATAAGATTTCTGAACTGGAAGACAAGTTGAAATCATCAAATGATGATCATGCTTTAACAAATGAACTTCTTCAGAATGAAAAATTGATGGAAGAAATGGTGAAATTGAAGGAGCTCAACACTGTCATGTCTGACAGATTGCTTGATCTTGAGAAAGAAAAATCAATGACTTCTTCATTAGAAAAAGAAATTAAAAAATATAAAAATGAAAATGAAGACTTAAAAGAAAAACTGGCTGAGTATGAAAAGGAGAAAGCTAATGCAGATATCCTTATCACAGTGTTGAATAAGTCTATATCTAAATCTGCTAAAGGCAAAATGAAAATGCCCTTGGAAGATGATGTGAGTGACAAGAGAAAAAGGATAGGCTGCAATTCTGGAAATAAAAATGATATCATGAATAAGCTATACACAACTTTTGTGCGTAGCTCAAATACGGCTAGCACTTCATCTATCTCAGTAAACTAGCCTATTTCTCAAAAAATTCAAAAAGAAAATAAAAAACAAAAAACTAAGAAAAATCAGCAGCAACCACCAAAAAAGAAATTCAATAACCTGCATTCTAAAAACCCTCATGTGAAAAAGCACCATGCTTCTAACAGAGTCCAGTCCAAAGAAAGACTAGTATAGTCCAACAGAAAGGGAAACATACCCTCAAGTCGGGGGAAGCCCGACACTGGCAAACGCTGGCTACACAGAACTACCGTACAGAGGAACCTCCAGCCACGAGGTTGAACATCTACACCTGAAAAGTCAAAAGTGAGCCTCGTTTCACTGGCTCAGCAGGGGTCCCGCAGAACCCTACCGCAAAACAACGCAGTAACAACAGTGCTACACTAAAGCAAAGCTGTAACAATAGGAGTAACAACTATAAAAGTAAAGAGGAAAGCCGTAACACTGAAACGCGGCAGCTGAAGGAACCTCGACCCTCTAAACTACTCCTAACAGCAACAGAAAGGCGAACCCCTATCTCACAAAGTCAGGCGTTACCAATCCATTGACAAATCACGAACCCCTATCGTGAAAAACCTACCAAAATAGGTAAAAGCCTACCAAAGATCTACACAGTCAAAGGCACAAACATACACGAGCTCACCGTCGTGTACGCCAGACTAGACTTGACCGCGGGTAAAGCCGACACAGACTACCCGACAAGTCACGTCAATCATGACGGAAACTAGCCACGAAAACACAAGTCATAAGAGTCATGCGTCAAGTGACAGAAGCACCTCCTCACTAGAAGAACAGCCAGATGCATCCACTGACGTCTTACACTGTGCCACAGGTATCTCGCACTCACTTAGAACGGCAGTAACTGAGACACTCACAAAGAACCAAGTACAAGGAACTTTAGTACCAAGTACAACCATAATGAGTGACTAGTTAGGGTCATGCCCGTCGACGCTCGTCCAACTGCCCCTGACCACGTGTGCACACACAAGCCCAATGCCATGAGTCAGACCTCTAGCTAGTTTTCCCCCCAGTAGGACGCTACCGCAACGCAAGGGGGCCAATGGAAACTAGCCTAAAAACTGTCTGCCGAGAACTACCCCGCCACCACTCCTAGGTGGGCCGACACACAGGAAAGTGTCGTCAGGCTACGACTAGTGGAGGCTCACTAGACACAGATACTTCAAAATAGCGAACATCAAAGTACAAACCGGGTCAGCACACACCTCTCACACGTACTACGGAGCATAATGCAGCATACAACTGTAACCAGACGTAAGACCATCAACTAGACCTGCTGACAACGATCCTTGAGTCACAAGACTCAAGTCAAGATCGTCGCACATCACAACAACACGCTGTTAATCAGCCTAGTACCTAAGCCAAAATCATGGTAAAATACATTAACGATGAGTCCTTTGCCTCAAGCCACACAACGGACTCACAATTCCATATAACAGGGAACATGAAACACGAGGGATCACCATGACACTCAAAACACATGGCACGTAAATCAAGGTAAGATGATACCTCTCAGCACCTGAAACCAATGTCTCGATCCTCACAGGATAGACGAGACACTCATGAGGTCACGTGTCAACCACTAGGTCACAACCGGGTTGACCAGAAACCATAAAGACTCTTGAATAATCCAAAACACAACTCGGTACAATGGCCATCTCAGACACCCTATAACACGGTCACAACCCTCATAGGACGTCCAAGACATCCACGGGAACAGTGGACTAACCACAGGGTTAAAGCCACAATAACCGAAAGGAACACAACACTATACTCTGCTTGGGATAAGACCACCTCTCCGGGATCATTGACACACAAATAGCTCTCACAGGGTAGGACACAAAAGCATCCATCGAACCAAAAGCCAACAAGGCATTGAATCTTGGGTCCACCAGAGCCCGAGACCGAGACAACTTAAATAAAACATGAGAAACAACAAGGCATTAACGCGCTCTAATCCTATAGCACGATCTTAACGCGCTATATAGCTCGAGCACGACAACACTAGAACCCATCAGATCACGCTCACCAACCATGGCGTGACGAACAGGATTGCGCCTACCTCGAGTAGCACGTTCCAAACCGCTAATGAAGATCGCGCTCATCAGATGTAGCGCCTTCTTCAGGATCGCGCTCATATCCTATAGCGTGTTCCAAACCTGCCAGAAGCAAGTCGCGCTCACTACCTGTAGCGCGTTTAACAAGATCACGCTCAGTCCCTGTAGCGCGTTACTTAACCGACCTACTTCTCATCTCCGACACGGATCGTGACCCATCGTTGCAGCGTGTTCCCTGAGAACGCGATGCACACGAATAGCGCGTTCCCATCATGGAGCTAAAACTGGAAAATCTGCAAAAAAACCTATTTCCATGCCCCAATCATCACCAGAACGACGAGGAAACACCCATAACCACATTGCCGACCTTCCACAAGCCGGAAAAGGCCAAAACAACCACAAAAATGCAAGAAACGTGCGATTCCCACGAATCGACCCAAAACGACTCACGTGGGGAAACAACCTCGTACCTGCCCCAAATCACGACCAAACGCAACAAAATCAGCGGGAATGGCATCCAGACATGCCAAGAGTTCATTTTCAACCATTTTACGCTAGAAACATCGCTTGGAACAGTGATTCCATCGCACACCCCAAAACATGCATTAATTCCCTAAAAAATGAAAACCCACTCAAACTCGTGCTAATCGACACGAAATTCAAGAGAAACACAGAACAAGAGGTAAGGAATCCATCCCCCTACCTCTACCGACGATCTCCCGAGCTAAAAGCACTGAAAACCATCACACAAGCCCACACCGGCTTTGAATCCACCGAACGGGATCATGCCAACACCACGCTCCATTCTTCACACCAGCACGCTCCACGACACCTCCACGGTATCTCAACGACTTCCCCAGGCCTCCTCCGTCTGCAGTCAAAGCAGAGGGGGAAAGAGGAGAGAGAACGGAGGGGGAGAGAGTGAACGGCGAGAGAAGAGAGAGGAGAGAGGTGAGGGAAGAAAAAGGAAAAGAAAATAGGAAATTAGGCAATTTCCTAAAATCTGATTTTTGGCATGAAATTTTTAAATTCAAAAAAATATGAAAAAATAGTCTTCGCGATCCTCGGAACGAGCACAACGCACCTGTAGCGTCCTTGAGTAGATGAACTCAACGGTCAACTCTCCACAAGGTTCCGCAAGTTATACAAGGGAAAAACTCACGTGGATCGTAAAACACGTATCAGGACCCACAAAAGTGATGCGATAGCTCTCCAATAAAGATCCAAAGAATTCAGCATATTACAGCCCTCCCCCCTTAAAGGAATTTCGTCCCCGAAATTTAAGGAGCTAACAAGTGAACAAGGGAAGAAAAAACCCAAAACACTGGCTACGCTCTCCAAGCATCAACCAAACTTCGAACACAAAACATGATAACATAATTCTCGAAAAACATAATTCAGAGGGACATTACCAGACCATAATCACAGGCACACGTTCCGGATCTCAAGACACACCGATCCACAGAACGAGTATGGCACACTAGTGAACACAAGTTCGACACCTCCGAAATAAGGCAACGTTGCTTACGTCTCACAGGGAAAGGAGACACGACCCATGCCACGAAAAAGCTACCGATAACACACTCGGCAGACACGACAAGCATCAGCTTAAACAAGGAAACATAGTCCTCTCAGCTGACTACGCCAAAACATCGGCTCTCGCACCAAGATCAACCATGAAACTGGCACGCAGAATGCCAACGACAGCACTGGACCACGAGCACAATCAAGTCAGTCCTCACTCAGACATTACATATGATTTGAGTCGCCCGCCAATTCTACCACGACAGAAGAGTACAGCAAAACTAACCGACAAGACCTCGATCCACACAATGCCAAATCAGACTCACAGGGAACTCCTCCCAAGCTGAACACGACCACCAACCAACAACAACAACAACAACACCTGCAGAATCCCGGCTCTGTTCTCGACATAGAACCACGGGATATCTCGAGGACCACGATCACGTCCCAAAGAGCACAACTCCCAAGAAAAATAGTAGAAAAAAGGGTACTCAACCCGCAAATATGCCGATAGATTTCCCCAAATTCTCGAACCTGCCAGTGCCAACAACCACAAAGCTTCAAGCAATGGCACGACAACCAACAGCATCAAGGCACACATAGCCAAGACAAAGACACACTGAGGAAACAAACCTCTCGGCCGGCCAGAATCTTCCAACCAACGATCCTCGACCTGTGGGTTACCAGCCCACACACTTCCGCTGCGCACTCAAACAATGCACACAGGCATCAAGAACAACTCGGCATCCGCATCTCAGCACACACTCAGCGCCATCGCAATTCATGAAACTACAATATACCACGCCTCGAGTATCGATCCTGTTAACAACCGATCACAAGTCACCGGAGTGCAAAGCATGAAGAGCACCAGCTTCAGCACAAAGCACAAAGAACACCTGTCTCATCTTATCCTCACGTCCTGAAACAATAACTGAACCTTCACAGCACAACAACTGCCAAACACGGCACATAGGACACGGTGCACAACGACCCCCAAACACAAACTGGGTCCAAGGCCAAGCAACTGCCGAACAAAGGCAAATCAGGTTCAAAACTAACACTGTCCACACTTAAGTAGACACAGGACAAAGGCTTCATAGAGACAGCACTTCCAAGGCTTACATCAAAAAGACACCACCAAACAAGATGAGAAGAATCAAGCTCGACTAACAGTAGCTCAACAGGAAGGAAAATCCTAGGTTCGCTCAAGCATTCTCTCAATCAAGGCATCCAATCGACCAGCTCAACACAACCTTAACACCTCAGGGGCTGAATAAACCTCAAGCTGGGATGACCAAAACAACATAAGAATGTGCACAGCCATCACCCCAATGATAAAGTCACCAGCCACCTGAACAAACCATGGAAAAACTTGAACACCACACCGCAGATTCACACATGCCGGCGAACTCTGCCAAGTATAGCATAACCGAGACAAACATCATGACAAAAGAAAAACTCTCCGTTACATCCTGACGAGAGCAAAAACCATCTCGCACAGTGCCAACGCAGCATGTACAAGATCGCACGCGAAAACAAAGCAATCAACAATCGCAAAACCAACGCCAACTGTCGACTGTACTGGACCTTAAGGACTATGAACACTGTAATATCTCGAATTCCCATGTACTTCACAAACAAAAGCTCAGCTAGCTCAAAAAAATTCTGAACAACTCTGAACTCTCGCTCTGATACCAACTGTGACGACCTAGACTCCGGATACCGGATAAACCTGATACCACTTGGAACCTGCGAGGCCTCCCAAGAGCGGAAAAGCTCCGAAGGGATAGAAAGGTGTGTGAGAGTACATTGAACTTCCAGATATAACAGTAAGCAATTAAATTTTAATGATCAGGATTACTAAAGTAGCAGAAATAAAATTATATTTTCTATAACAAATTAAATCTAACAGAGTCCAGTCCAAAGAAAGATAAGTACAGTCCAACAGAAAGGGAAACGTACCCTCAAGTCGGGGAAAGCCCGACACTGGCAAACGCTGGCTACACAGAACTACCGCACAGCGGAACCTCCAGCCACGAGGTAGAACAGCTACACCTGAAAAGTCAGGGGTGAGCCTCGTGTCACTGGCTCAGTGGGGATCCCGTAGAACCCTACCGCAAAACAATGCAGTAACAGTAGTGCTACACTAAAGCAAAGCAGCAACAACAGGAGTAACAACTGTAAAAGTAAAGAGGAAAGCCGTAGCACTGAAATACGGCAGCCGAAGGAACCTTGGCCCTCTAAACTACTTCCAACAGCAACAGAAAGGCAAACACCGATCTCACAAAGTCGGGCGTTACCGATCCATTGACAAATCGCGAAACCCTATCGTGAAAAGCCTACCAAAATAGGTAAAAGCCTACCAAAGACCTACACACTCAAAGGCACAAACATACACAAGCTCACCGTCGTGTACGCCAGACTAGACTAGACCGCGGGTGAAGCCAACACAGACTACCCGACAAGTCACGTCAATCATGACGGAAACTAGCCATGAAAATACAAGTCACAAGAGTCATGCGTCAAGTGACAAAAGCACCTCCTCACTAGAAGAACAGCTAGATGCATCCACTGACGTCTTACACTGCGCCACAGGTATCTCGCACTCGCCTAGAACGGTGGTAACTGAGACACTTACAAAGAACCAAGAACAAGGAACAACAGCACCAAGTACAATCGTAACGAGTGATTAGTCAGGGTCACACCCGTCCGCGCTCGTCCAATTGTCCCTGACCACGTGTGCACACACAAGCCCAATGCCTTGAGTCAGGCCTCTAGCTACTTTTCCCCCTAGTAGGATGCTATAGCAAAGCAAGGGGGCCCACAGAAACTAGCCTAAAAATCGTCTGCCAGGAGCTGCCCTGCCACCACTCCTAGGTGGCCCGACACACATGAAAGTGTCGTTAGGCTACGACCAGTGGAGGCTCACTAGACACAGAGACTGCAAAACAGCAAACACCGAAGTACAAACAGGATAAGAACACACCTCTCGCACGTACTACGGAGCATAATGCAGCATACAACTGCACCCAGACTCATGACAGTCAACTAGACCTGCTGACAACGATCCTGGAGTCACAAGACTCGGGCCAAGATCATCGTACATCACAGTAACACGCTGTTAGTCAGCCTAGTCCCTAAGCCAAAATCACAGTAAAACACATTAACGATGAGTCCTCGGCCTCAAGCCACACAACGGACTCACAATTCTGTATAACACAGAACACGAAACACGAGGGATCACCATGACCCTCAAAACATATGACACGTAAATCGAGATAAGATGATACCTCTCAGCGCCTGAAACCAATGTCTCGATCCTCACAGGATAGACGAGACACTCACGAGGTCACGTGTCAACCACTAGGTACCGGGTTGACCAGAAACCATAAAGACTCTCGAATAATCCAAAACATAACTCAGTACAATGGCCCTCTCAGACATCCTATAACACGGTCACAGCCCTTATAGGACGTCCAAGACATCCACGGGAATAGTGGGCTAACCATGGGGTTAAAGCCACAATAACCGGAAGGAACACAACACTATACTCTGCTCGGGATAAGACCACCTCTCCGGGATCCTTGACACACAAATAGCTCTCACAGGGTAGGACACAAAAGCATCCATCGAGCCAAAAGCCAACAAGGCATTGAATCTTGGGTCCACTAGAGCCTGAGACAACTTAAATAAAACACGAGAAACAACAAGGCATTAACGCGCTCTAATCCTATAGCACGATCTTAACGCGATATATAGCTCTATCATGACAACACCAGAACCCATCAGATCATGCTCACCAACGATGACGCGACGAACAGGATCGCGCCTACCTCGAGTAGCGCGTTCCAAACTGCCAATGAAGATCGCGCTCATCAGATGTAGCGCCTTCTTCAGGATCGCGCTCATATCCTATAGCGTGTTCCAAACCACCAGAAGCAGGTCGCGCTCACTACCTATAGCGCGTTTAACAGGATCACGCTCAGTCCCTGTAGCGCGTTCCTTAATCGACCTACTTCTCATCTCCGACACGGATTGTGACCCATCGTTGTAGCGCGTTCCCCGAGAACGTGATGCACACGAATAGCGCGTTCCCGTCACGGAGCTAAAACCAAAAAATCTGCAGAAAAAGCCTATTTCCATGCCCCAATCATCACCAGAACAACGAGGAAACACCCATAACCACATTGCCGACCTTCCACAAGTCGGAAGGGGCCAAAACAACCACAAAAACGTAAGAAATGGGGGTTTCCCATGAATCGACCCAAAACGACTCACGTGGGGAAATAGCCTCGTACCTGCCCCAAATCATGACCAAACGCAACAAAATCAGCGGGAATGGCATCCAGACATGCCAAGGGTTCATTCTCAACCATTTTACGCTAAAAACATCACCTGGAACAGCGATTCCATCGCACACCCCAAAACATGCATTAATTCCCTGAAAAATGAAAACCCACTCAAACGCGCGCTAATCGACACGAAATTCAAGAGAAGCACAGAACAAGAGGTAAGGAATCCATCCCTCTACCTCTACCGATGATCTCCCGAGCTGAAAGCGCCGAAAACCATCACACGAGCCCACGCCGGCTTTGAATCCACCGAACGGGATCGCGCCAACACCACGTTCCATTCTTCACACCAGCACGCTCCACGACACCTCCACGACATCTCAACGATTTCCCTGGGCCTCCTCCGTCTACAGTCGAAATAGAGGGGGAAAGAGGAGAGAGAACGGAGGGAGAGAGAGTGAACGGCGAGAGAAGAGAGAGGAGAGAGGTGAGGGAAAAAAGGAAAAGAAAATAGGAAATTTCTTAAAATCTGATTTTTGGCACGAAATTTCGTAAATTCAAAAAAATATGAAAAAATAGTCTTCCCGATCCTCGGAATGAGCACAACGCACCTGTAGCGTCCTTGAGTAGATGAACTCAACAGTCAACTCTCCACAATGTTCCGCAAGTTATACAAGGGAAAAACCCGCGTGGATCGTAAAACACGTATCAGGACCCACAAAAGCGATCCGATAGCTCTTCGATAAAGATCCGAAGAATCCAAGATATTACAACTGGTGTCTCCGGTTGTGAGTGACTGGGTGTCACTCACGGGTTCCCTCTGCGCGGCAGAGGAAGAGAGGATGTGTCCTCTGGTTGTGGGCAATTGGGTGTTACTCATGGTTCCTTCTGCGATTGCAGGAGAAGGGAGAGTTAGATTCTCCAGTCACTGCGGTAGCAGTGGGTGCTAATCTTGTGGGTAGCAAGATCAGGTCGAGGGATTTGTTTCCCTCAGTCTCAAGTTGTTTGGCAGCGTCTGTTGCAGACTGAGTCTGCTTCTTGCTTTGGCAAGGGAATCCTCACTCGGGTTGAGTGAGGCGTGGATGTAGGCGGACTGGTGTCTGGCCGAACAACCTAAAAAATCTAGTGTGCCGTGGTTTGCCTTGTGCGTTTGCTCCCTGTCATCCACCTCCATTCACAGGTTCACTCACGAGTGTTGTCTGCTTTGTGATTCCATTAAGTGCACAGTATTTGTCTATCGTTTACAGTCACAAGGTCATTCTCTTCGCAGTACAGCTCTGGCATACTTGTAGTGGTTGCCGTATTGCCTTGACGCTCATTTCTACAGTTTGATTCTGTCATGAATGTTTACATCTTCAATATGCCATGTGCTCGACAGTAGGTCTGTCTGAATGTTTAAGTGTTAATCTGATTTCTGATTGAGCAGATTTATGAAGGCCATAACTTGTGTAAGTTTATTTCAGTTTAAGAAATCCCTCACTCACTATACTCTGGTTTTATCTTGGACTGCTCGTTGTGGTTTAGGATAATAGTCTTGTTGTCTGAAATATTGCAGTGAATGTTTTGTTGCTTAGCAAATTGGGTTGTTATTGTCATTGAGCTTAAGTTTTTATTGGGGATCTATTCAACCCCTCTTCTAGATCCTAGCTATGCACCTAACATCCGAGACACGACTTTGAAAAAGGTCGACACCCCTATTGGATGTGTCGACTCAGAAGAAATGGTGACAATTCAAAGAGGCGCTTATTCGTTTAGAAAAGAATTGGTGACCAACAGACTGTTGCTAATTCAGAAGAGTTCCGGAAAATTAGAGAAAAGCCCAAGAAAAATCCAGAAAAATAGGAAAAACTAGGGAAAGGCTTAGGAAAGTTGAATTTTCAAGAAAATGGGGAAAACATATCAAATAAGTCAATTTGAGGGGTAAAATCGGGGTATCGCAATGCGATAGGAGATACGCACAAAATGATGTCAATTTTGGCGTGTCTACAACTGCCCCGCCTTGGCGTCTGCTTTACAAGGGAGTGACACGAAGTGGAATGAAATGAAAAGTAGATGTCAAGATGTGATGAGACACGCAATCAACACCACTTGATAAGAATTGAATCAAAAGCTCAAGATGAAGCAATCTTGGGAAGATTCAATGAAAGTAACAATTATTTGGATATAGGAAGGAGTGTGCACGCGGGCACAAAGGGGATAAAAGAGCGATCAACTTTCAGCGCGATGGAAGTACACCAGGTCACAAACCTGTAGGTTTCACCATTGGAGAGTGGTTACCAGCCAATGTGGACGTGTTGCAGCCAAGGTAGATCTAAGGAAAATGAATTGAAATAAGAGGATAGAAATCCAAATAAAGAAGTTTTCAAGGAAGCAGCCCAAAATGGCAGCAAGGCAAGCTGAGGACACAATTCGACATGGAATATCTCATATCTTGAAAATTATTGATCAATTGACTCTTAAAACGAGTTATTAGAAGGGTTTTTCAAAGTTGATTCAAAGTCCTACATGAATGCATGCTGAGTTTAAAGGGAAAAATAAAAAATAAATAAAAATATAAGGTAATCAAGGATAATATTGTTAAGCTGCACAGACTGAGTCAAGAAATCGATTTGTGAGCTGAAACTAAGCCGAAACCCGTTTATCCGTGCACCAACTCGCAAAAGGGAACCATCATCCCCAGTCTTAGACGTCTCAATGGCCTATCTGTGTGACTAAGATTCCTATGAAATTATCATTATTTTTGATGAAGTGGAACTCAAATTCCAAATTTATCAAAGCCACTAGATCCTTGATATAATCTAATAGAGTAGATAACATATAGTAGGAATGCATACATGGAGATGGTGAAGCACTGCAATCAATGAGGTGCAAAACACCGTGGGACAAGAGTGATGTTGTCCTGACGGTGGGACCAAAAGCTTCTTCCTGCGCTCAAAAATTGATTAGCCAAGATATAATGAAGTAAAACAAGCAATGAATAGCAATAAAGCATAGTATGGATATTAATAGCATAGCATGTAAGCATAGAACAAAGCATTCAAAATGTATTAAGTATTAATAGCAAAGCAAGGCAAAGATGTCTAGCATGAATAGCATGATTTGAAGCAAAGCATGAAAGGCATAGCGTCATTGTTTGTTGTTTGTCATGAGGATGACAACTTGGCTAATCATAGGATTGAAGTTGAATGAATCATGATCAGAATGATGGCAGGAATAATCAGGTGAATAACGTAGAAAGATTTGCTCTTGAATAATTAGAATGATGCCCAGAGTGACGAATCATGAAGATAGCAATCAACATAGGGAAGAATCGAAAGGTAGATAGCAATGAACGGAGAGGACTCATCCCGAGTTCTTGGTCCTATGAAAGGTTGTCCTGCAGATAAAAACACCATCAGAAAACACAATGTATTTTTTTTAGATTTTTGAAATATGCAAATTTTTATGGTTTTTTTGAAAAAAATTCAAAATTTTACCACTTTTTTTGGAGATATTTGATTTTTTTGATTTTAAAATATTTGAATTTTTGTTGAGAAATATTCATTTTTTTAAAATTTTGGTTTAGACTTTGCTAATGCAACATCAAAGGGCGTTTAAACCACTCGCTAGGGTCCTTGTTCCTTCCCCTTTTGCTAAAAACTACCCAAAGCCGGGCATGCATAGAGGGTGGCACCCTATAACCGGCTACGGTTGGATAACGGTGCCCCTACAAGGGCCATACCTGAGAAGCACTCGGTCTTAGAGGGAGAATAGAAGAAAAGTTGGGGATAAGTTTGATGTGAGTTAAGAAGATATCGGGTTTTACTTCTGTCCATAGCACAACCCCTAGAGATTTGGTCTGTTGTGCCGGGGCTTTGTGTCATATCATCGAACCTTAGATTCTCTTTCAGGCATGCATACGACCGAGCTCATGACGTCCCGCGGGGAAACTTTACTGCACTCTTGCCATGCCATAGGTTTATTGGATTTTTCTTTTTCGCTCATATATTTTTTTTCATTTGAACATCATTTTTCTTTTGGTGTCCTTTGGACTTGAAGAATATTACAATTGAGCTTGAAATTTTGAGAATAAGGCCATAATAGACTGCCCCTATTTGAGACTTCCTCTTGTCGTGGTGTGCTTAGGTTGATTGTTTTATCCAGAATATCTCTATCCTCATATTTCAGTCGAGTAGGAAAAGAAAAAGATTTCGTGCCCTCGAGCATGGCCCAAGTAGCAACGATGTTTTAGCAAAGAGACGGCTAAGGACGCCGTGAGTGTGTGGAGTGCGCAGCTAAGGGTTGCCCTTAACAAGCGGGGAGAGAATGCCAAACTCCCAGCTCGAGGTTCTTATTACCAAAGTGCTGCAAAAATAAGCCTAAAGACTCTTTTTTTTTGTTGACATTGAATTTAAACAAAGGCCTAAGATAAGGCATAAACTACCACTCTTGATCACGTTAAGAAGCACTTTATTTTGAGAATCATGCGTAGAAGATGAATGAGATAATGACATCATAAAGTGCATGCTTATGCCAATAAATTACCTTGCGACCCTGTTGAAGAAGCAGCTGCCAGAGGTGATCATGGGATTTGTCCTCTTTTGGCAGATAAAGAAGGATAGCAAAGCTTTAAAAGTGGCTTAACAAGAAGGAGTGGTGTCTAGACCAGACGCAGATGAATAAGGAGAAAAGGAAGAGAGGTGAGGGCTAGAACTCCCTTACTAAGGTGCGGAGACCCTTATCACATAAAAGGTCTATAGAAAGAAAGGGGAATCAAGAGGTGGAGTGAGGAATAAAGCCTCGAAAATAGTGGGAGAACGGGCAGATGTCCAAAGCAATGGAGGTGGAAGAAGTTGGGTCTGACCCAGGATCGGGAGGAATCAAGAGAAATTGGTAGATGGAGAGAGGAGGAGGATCCGGAGGGTCCGAAGGTAAAGGAGAATCATGGTTGAGAGGATCCGGAGGCTCCGGAGGGATAGCATGTGGAGGGACGTAATGCCCCGGGCAAAGATATGGAAAAAGATGATTTAAGAGGAAGAAAAGAACAAAGGACGCGATGTCCTGGAGGAGCAGAAAGATAAATCGGAGGAAAGGAAAGAAGAGATCCGGAGGTTCTAGAGGAATAAGATAGAAAGGGGTGCGATGCCCTGAGAGGAGAAAGGAATCCGGAGGTTCCGGAGGGATAGCATGTGGAGGGATGCAATGCCCTAGGAAGAGGGAAAGGTCTGGACGTTCCGGAGGCAAGAGATAAGGAGGGACATGATGTCCCGGTAAGTTTGGAGGTTCCGAAAGAATATGAGAAGGAAGGGCGCAATGCCCTTGGAGAAAAGGTAGAAAGTCTGGAGATTTCGGAGAGAGAAAATTGGAGAGGGTGTGATGCCCTGGCAAAAGAGATGAAAAATCCAGAAACTTCAGAGATAGAGACAAATTAAGAGGGATAGCATGGGGAAGATCCGGAGCTTCCGAAAGACGAGGGAGGTACGGGTTCGGAAACCTGGGAAAGAAGGATAAATGCAGGTGTATTCCATGCAATGAAGGTGATGGATGCATGAAATGCAAAGGATGTAGGGAATGCAAGAAAGGAAATCTCCTTCTCACCCAGTGAGTGGCACATGAAGAGAAGTTGGTAGGGGGTAAGGTGAATGTAATAGAACAAAGGATGAGTGGATTGGCGGAAGACCCTTCAATAAAAGAATGCTCACTCCTCCATGGTAAATGGCGTGCCCGACCAAATGACTCAAAGGATGGAAATAATGCGCAAGTGATCTCATTGATAGCAGAGTGTGTTGTGGAAATTCATGAAGGGAACCCCTTCTTAGAAATTTGCACGATGACGGGATGAGGGGTAATGATAGCATAAAAAATATTTTGGCCAACAAGCAAAGTGACATGAATAACGTTAGCCTTGGGCCGACATGGCATCAATTCTTGAGAACTTTTTATGGTGAGTTTTAATGGGAAGGTGGCATTCTCAAACATGTCCGGCACAATGACACAGATCGACATTCGACAAATGAAATCTTGACTTTGAAATAGTATAGCCGTGGCCAAATCCTTCTTGTCCGACTCTTGAATGTCTCCCTCAGCACATGTGCTTATAGACACACACCCACTCCGAGTAGTGGCAAAGGAAATCATGGAAGCGGAGGTGGAGGCGGTACGCTCAATGAGTAATGGAGCTTTAATGGAGAGTGTTAACGGAAGGGTAAGTGGAAGCGGAGGTTGAAACACGTCGGGCTTCTCCCCTTGCTCGGAAGCGAACAGGATTGGCTAGAGTGCAAAAAGGAGTGGATCCTTCTCATGATTAGCCACGGGTGTGGGTAAAGGTTTAGGTGGAGGGATAGGCAAGCTTGGATTTGGGGTTAAAAGGGGAATGGAGGCCTTAGGTGGCGGTAATAGAGGGTTACTTGGTTCGGAACAAGGTATAGCGGGAGGTTCGGCAGAGGCTGGTGGAGTGGAGGTTAATGGAAACTCAGCGGAGGCCCGTGGAGTGGAAGTTGATGATATGGTAATTGGAGGTGTAGAAGGGGGAGGTTTGGTGCGCAAGAAGTGTCGAATTTTTGGGCGAGAAGTGTTAGGGGTAGTTGGAGTCTCATGATGCGCCGGCGTGGGCGATTGGAGGATCGACCCATCGTTGTAACACCAATTGGGCTCATGGATGGGGTTTGGGATGGTGACATCGTCCTGAGCAGGGGGTTCATTGGGTAATGGAGGGAGAGAAAAACGAAGGAAACTCGGAGTGGATTTCTCTTGAAAAACTTCAACGTCTTGTACCATCTCCAATTCTTCATAATCATTAAATTCAAGTGGACGCCGTGGCGGAGGCGTAATGATGGGTGACGAGGGAGTGTAATGTGGAGGGTTTTGTGGAGGGTTATGTGAAAGCAAAGGCGGAGGGCCATGTGAATGAGTGTGGCGAATGAGCGGAGGGCGGGCGGTGTCCACTTGACCATTGAAAATTGCCGGCTCGTGTTCTTCATAGTTAGACTCGAGTGGACACCGTGATGAAGGCGTAATAATGGGTGGTAAAGGAATATAAGGTGGAGGATTTTGTAAAGGATTATGTGAAAGCGGAGGCGGAGGGCCATGTGAATGAGTGTGGCGAATGAGCATAGGGCGGACGATGTCCACTTGACCATTAAAAATTGTTGGCTCGTGTTCTTCATAGTCAAACTCGAGTGGACGCCGTGATGAAGGCGTAATAATGGGTGGTAAGGGAATATAAGGTGGAGGATTTTGTGGAGGATTATGTGAAAGTGGAGGCGGAGGGCCATGTGAATGAGTGTGGTGAATGAGCGGAGGGCGGACGACGTCCACTTGACCATTGAAAATTGTCGGCTCGTGTTCTTCATAGTCAGACTCGAGTGGACGCCGTGATGAAGGCGTAATAATGGGTGGTAAACGAATATAATGTGGAGGATTTTGTGGAGGATTATGTGAAAGTGGAGGTGGAGAGCCATGTGAATGAGTGTGGCAAATGAGCGGAGGGCAGACGACATCCACTTGACCATTGAAAATTGCCGGCTCGTGTTCTTCATAGTCAGACTTGAGTGGACGCCGTGATGAAGGTGTAATAATGGGTGGTAAAGGAATATAAGGTGGAGGATTTTGTGGAGGATTATGTGAAAGCGGAGGCGGAGGGCCATGTGAATGAGTGTGGCGAATGAGCGGAGGGCGGATGATGTCCACTTGATTATTGAAAATTACCGGCTCATCTTGCTCACTTGAATTCAATGATGTCATTATCATCTCTCCTCTCCTTCCAATCTTTTTCCATCTTGGTGATGTTATTCATAAAAGCATGAAGAGGATTGACTTGAGGAGGAGGAGGAGGAGCGGGCCACGGGCTTGTGACCCTTTTGAGTTGTTCCTCCATCAAAATGATTTTATCGAGAAGAGTTCGTTGGAGGGGGGTAACTTGAACCACGGAAGGTTGGCCTTGAGAGGAAGACCGTGGAGGGGCTTGGGGTTGACCCAAAAAGGGACCCGATTGGACCAGGGTGCAAGGAATATGAGGGCCTTGGGGCTGTGAAGGAGGAGGTTGAATAGAAGGCGGCGAATGATAAATCACCCGAGAAGGAGTATGTGTAGAAGGCTGAGACGGGTGATGGACCACTCGAACGGGAGTGTGAATAGAAGAAGGTGGGTGATGGGCCACCCGAGTGGGGATAAAAGGGGGATGAGAAGGGGAAGATGCACCCTCAACAATGGCCTTAAGGGCTTGGATTTGTTGAGGGGTGAGATGATCTAATGCATGCAAGACTTGGGAAACCTTCTCATTACGTGGGGGAGATGGTTCCCGGGGAGTAGTGGCTTGCAATGGATGCAAGGGACCATGAGATTAGAAATTACCTATAGGTCGGGCAAGACCATAGGAGTGAGGATGTGGTCCCTTTGAAAGATTGTGGTGAGAACCATGAAATTGAGGAATATAAGAGGTGCTAGGTTGATCATCCTCATAAATGTGATTATGGTTAAACATGGTTTGATTATCAAAGCAAAACATTATGCAAACAAGTAATATTCAATCAAGGCAATTTTGCAAAAATATCAAATAAGTTGATGTTTACACTTGATTTTTCTTAGTTGAACCTTGGTGTGAATTAGATGATTTTGACAAAATTTGATATGGTTCACACAAGGTAAGAACCTAGTTTCAATGTGATTTTCTTCAATGCCAACTAGGTACACTCTCTCACCACGTATAGGCCAACTAAATCCGGGGAACTTCAAAGTACAACCTGCCCGGAGTCCGTGAGAGAATCCACGGGTGCCGGGACTTATGGAGGTTTGGTTTAGGAATTTTTGGTCCAAAGAGACGGAATGCTCAATGGAGGATCCTTCCTTCACCAAGAGGGTGTTGGGACGCTAAAGGGTGATCTAGAGGGGGGGTGAATAGATCAATCACCCGTTAAAAATTTACTGCAGCAGAATCAAATGTGGAATGAAAACTTCTACTGAATAGATAGTGGGCACAATGCGAATACCACCCAGAACAGATGAAGAACCGTCCTAAGCATAAATCTACTGCGCAAAGATAGAAATATAGAAGCTAGGCAAACCATAAAATAATCACACAGTAGACAAAGGCTTTTAGGTGGTTCGGTCCTCCAGACCTACATCCACCCCACACTCAACCCGAGTGTGGCTTACTGTTGACTCACAGCTTGAATCGCTGGGCCTCACAGCTTGCCTACAATCCGCTGAGCCTCACAGCTTGCTGTCCGAGGTATCCACCTCGCCTGCTGAGCCTCACAGCTTGCTGTCCAGAGGAATCCTCCTCTGTAAAACCCGCTGGGCAATACAGCTTAGCCGTCCAGTGGAATCCACCACTGCAAGTGCTGCCACACAGCTTGAACACAATAGTTTCAAAAAACAAAATAAAAGACAAACGAAAGACAAAAGGAATCCCTGCAGGGAATATAGCTCAAACAATTGAGCAAACCTCAGATCTGGTTTTGAACCAAAGATATGAGGAATAAAACTCTCAACTCTTCACTCTCTCAACTCTCTTCCTTTTCTCTCTTTTCTCTTCTCTCTTCTGCTGGATCGAAGGGTTCTCTACTTTTTCTTCAAGGCTTCTGCATTCGATCTCTTCTTCATTTGTGGACGAAGGTTTCCTTTTATAAGCAGTCACTGCAGGAGCAGCACTGGGCGCGTGTCTTCCACATTTCCCGCCCAAGTGATTTGGCCACGTGTCATCCTGTCAGCACTTCCAGCCTCAGATCACGTGCCCCTTCATTAAGCTTCACGAACAGAGCCTGTCAGACAAAGAATTATCAGTTTAATGTCGACACATTGTATAGACTTCGTTCGATGCATCAAGCAATGTGTAGACTTGATAATGCGAAGACAATGTATAGACTTTGTAGTGTGTGCAGTGATGCACAAGATGAAGTATGCACAATGGCTGTATGGACTTGGCGTTCTGAACAATGTACATACTTGCTGTGAAGACCAATGCCCAAATGCAGTGTATGGACTTAGCGTGAATGCAATGCAAACACAAGAATGTATAGACTTGATGAATGCGATGCAGACACACAGAGTGTGTAGACTTGATGAACAATGCATTCTAGGCAAACCCTGTACAGACTTGAATGATGAAGCAGACGATGCAATGTGAAGACTTTGAAGAACATATGCTGTACAGACTTCGAATCAAACGTTGCACGATGTACAGACATACTCGATGTACATACTTTCTATATGCTCAAGACTATGCACAACGAGTGTGTATACTTGCTGTAAGGGATGTGCAGACTTGATAAATGAACCAATGTATAGACTTAGATAGTCTTGCTAACATGCATGAACACAAGGCATTGTATATACTTGGCCAATGCAACGATGTACAGACTTGCACAGTTCCAGCTACAGTGCAGTGTATGGACATGAAGAATGATGCATGTAACGGATGTATAGACTCTGCAATGTTCAACTGAGACGGAAGATGAGACGACGAAGTCTGTACAGACTTTAACAGTAAGACACTGGACGTTGTACATACTTGAAGACAATGCATGCTTCAATGTGAAGACTTCGCCTATGCATACCAGTTCGATGTATAGACTTTGGCTAGACAAGCTACAGAGCCGATGTATAGACTTTGCAAATGTTCAGACTTGAAAGCTCGACCAGTGTACAGACTTGCCACCGACCAAAGTATAGACTTGAAAAGCTTGAACACAGCGATGTGCAGACTTTGTGATGTATAGACTTATGAATGCAACGTAGGTGAAGACCCCAATGTATAGACTTCCAATATGAATGCAATCGCTGTACAGACTTGCTCAACCAGTCCAATGTACAGACTTGGAATTTCAACAGAAGGATGTACAGACTTGAAAATGCTATCTCTGGGGAGCAATCGCTGCTCCAGGGGAGCATCCTTCAGTGCTAGGGGAGCATATGATGTCTGGGTTCTAGCAGGGAAGCACATGCTGTCTCTAGAGGGCATTCATATTGTCCGATGTACAGACTTCATGCGTGCATCAGTGACAATGTATAGACTTTGATCTTGTGCATGCAATGTATAAACTTGCTAAATGTATGGACTTAGCAGAACAAACGTTATGCGAAACTGGGGGGTCGACCCATCTAAGTGCACTGATGCAATGTATGCACAAAGCAGATATTGAACTGAAGCTAACTGACAGAATGCAATGAATCTATACTGACTCACTGTAATGAATGCACCTGTGATACTCTCACTGTGTTTCTATCATCAAAACAAAATACATAAGCTTGTGCCTAAGGGGCACAACATTCTCCCCCTTTTTGATGATGGCAACAAAGTGACAGTGAGTCACCTCACCAACAAAAAATATTATATTCTCCCCCTTTGACATGATCAAAAAAAAAGAAACACGTGAGTGCAAAGTGCAGCAAACATGCAGATGAACAGCTCAAAACTCCCCCTTGAATGAATAACTCCCCTTGAAATATTTCTCCCCCCATGAAAAGGAATATGGACAGATAATCAACAGGTAGAGAAGGTAGGAGGGTTACTAGACAACATCTGAAGCAGTGGTTCAGAAAAATGAGTATGATTATAAACGACTGTTAAAGTATAAGATTCAGCAATATACAGTCTTGAAAGAATTCAGGTTTAACAGTGATAAAAATAGAGTAAAGCAGCTGACCACTGAAAAAGAGTTTTAGACTCCATTTATAGCAATGAATCTAAGGCACATGTTTTTAATAGAGATGTCAGAAATAATACCCTTTGTGATTAAACATGGAAGTTCAAGAAAGGTAATTTGAATATGTATTGAGAAAAATAATTTTCACTCAATGACTTTTGATTTCAAAGGGTTACATCAGTTTGTTTTTCACTTTTTAATTTTCAGAAACTGAGCTAAGTGAATAGACCAGTGGCATTTATGCTTTTGACATTAGGTGTACACCTTGATCAGAGGCAGGTACCCCCAGTTACTAGGCATAAACTACTAGATCTATTTCAGATCAAGACCTACAAGGAACAATTTTCACCTTTGACATTAAGGGCACACCTTGATCAGAGGCCAGTATCCCCAGTTACTTGGTGAGGACTCCCCCTATAGATTTGACCCTATGAACAGAGGTAGTCTGAAGCACTTCATGACTATGAATTCTCCTGCTTCTTTGGAGGAGATCACAGTTTCTCAGTGTAATTCAGCCATTGCTCTGTCACTGTGTTCAGCTCATTACATTTATGATCTTATTTACAGCTGCCCTGATATCTTTTAGAGAGATTGTTTAAAAATCAGTACACACTCTTATTCACCTGTTCTAGACATTTCCAGTTTAACACTTTCAGGTATTACAAAAAGACTTTTTCTAGTTTAATCATGAGACAAAGATTAAGAGCTATAAAAATTTTCTTTTATTTCAAGTTCTGAAGTGCAGACACTTAACTCTTCAATTTATAAAGGTTAAACCTTTAGTTCCTTTCAATTTGTAAGAGTAATTTTTATAAATGAACAATTGCAATGACCACAGGTCAATGCACTAAACCAGATGCAACACTGTTGTTCAGTGAAGGTTAGAGAAATGATCGCAATAGTCATTAAGATCCAAGAGCATCTGATGTCAAAGAATATGAATGAATTGAGTGGGGACTATGAGGAGTGAAAAGGATTCAAAGAATTGAACTGAACTCACAGCACCCCCTAACACCATGATGCAAAATATATGCAATGCAATACACTATTCTACATGCTGAGTATGCAACAAATCTGATAATGATGACCAAGCGACAACATACAAGCTCCCCCTGTCTATATGCATGAAATGTATTGAAATCACATCACATGATATCAAATTTTGCATTCGAATATGATTCATACAAATTAGACAGAAGAGAATTACCATTAGCATGATTGTTCAATTCATATTGCAGAAGCTTCAGTTTAGCACCAACAAATCAACATGTATGCATATGCAATTTCAGACAATCATCTATATGCAAATCATGTATGAGGAAAGTTCAGAAAATCCAAATCTAACAATGATGATATGCATTACACGACATGCAGACTACAACAATAAGCAAATGATAGTCATGCAAATGATATATGCAAACATTTGACACATGCATTGACTATGAACATGGTTGTGTAGTGCATCTAGTATCTTATGTACACATGCAATAACTGGCAAGAGAATAGCATTGAATTTGAGTAGAATTAAATTCAATAGCTGAGTTTGGAATACAGATAGATCAGCTAGACAAGAATAGAATATCAGACATCAAACAATCAAATCAACATGACTTTCTCAATTTAGTTTTGAAGGTAAATCACTTACCTGCTTTACCATATTGATTTATTTTTGCCCTTGGTGTTGCACCAGATTTTTTGACAAGGCCTCCAATTTCTTTCAGCTCTTAGGATTTTGGCCCTGTCTCTTGTCCTATGCTTGAAGTAGCTTTTTTTTTGTTTCATCAGTTTGTTACCGGCTACCAGACATACCTGCAAACACACTTAGGGAGCATGTTTTGGAACTCAAGATATTTTGGGCCCCAAGACAGAACCAGACACTTGAGAGTGAAAACATGACAACAGCTGTTTAGGGATCCACATTTGTGTAAAGGTGGAAGGTTTGGTGGATTCTATAGCTTGAGAGTTCTTTTTGTTATTTTTCTTTTTCTCAGCACCAATAGGTTTAGTTTTCTTTTTCTGGTGCTTTGATGGTTGTTGTGTAGTCCTGGCATTCATTTTATTAAAAAGGTTTTTATTTTTGTGCCAGTGCCTTGGCCAATGAGTGTACTGGAAGTTGTGTTCCAAATTGGTCCTAGGCTGACCATAGAACCCCTGGTGACTAGGACTCCATGTCCTAAACTGACTATACCATCTCCTAGTTGGCTGAGGTCTATATGGCTGATACCAAGTGGGGAAATTCTGATACCCAGACCTCATGTATACAGGGTTCCACCCAAACCTATTAAGTGGTTGAGGATGAATGTTATGATAGACTTGGGCTCTAAGGAAATAGGGATGAGCAAATGGGTTCCTAGCTGCACTTGGTCTCCCTGCCACCTTTGACCCTCTAGGTTTCTGAACTGACTTATATTGGGTCTTTTTCTGAGCAGTTGATGGTGATGGAGACTTAGCAGCCTTGGGCTGGGGTTTTGATGTGCTAGCTGGCTGACCCCTAGTCTTGGACTTATCTTTGGAAGAAGAGCATGCAGCTCTAGACTCTACAACTTTCTGCTTTCCCTTGTCCTTAGCACTGGACACTTTTGATTTAACATTATTGAAGGCAAATTTTTCATTGATCATTTTTATGAGTGGTCCTCTATTCTTTTCTCCCACACATGAAATGGTTTTCAATTCAAAGCTCTTTTTAGCTGAGGGATTAAAACCAAGACCCTCCTTTCTGAAATTAACTTTTGACCCTAGCAAGGCATTTAGATTTTCAGTTCCTTGGGTCATGCTTTCAATGATTTTCATTTTGTCAGAATTTTCATTTTCTAGATTTTCAATAGTTTTCTTTAATTCAGCATTCACTGACAAAATAGCTTCATATTTTTCATTTGAAGTCTTTATTTCATTTTCAGACTTCTGAATTTTCAATTTCAATTCATCAACAACATTTTTCAGCAAATTATTTTCTTTCCTACAATCAATCACAACATGCTTTAATTCATCAAAATCAGAACATGCATTTTTCAATTTGTCATTCTCTGATTGTAAGCATGCAACTTTATCAGAAAGAGTTTTATCATTAACCAGAGAATTCATTTTCTTCTTTAAGAGTCTGTTTTCCTTCTTAATATCATTAGCTTTATCTAACAGGTCTCCATAAGCATCTGCCCAATCAGAAATAGTGTAATGTTCGAAAAGAGATGATACCTGATCATACTCTTCTTCTTCTTCTCCATTCCTGACCCTCAAGCAGATGTCCTTTTCTGATTTTCCACTATCTGAGGAAGTGCTCAGTGTGCCTTCTTCCTCATCACTCCATGTACTGACCATGGCCTTCCCCTTTGGTGCTTTCTTCCATGGTCTTCCTTTCATTTTCTATAATTCTGGACAATCAGCCTTTATATGACCTGTCTTCTTGCAATGATAACAGGCATTAACATCATATTTTTCAACAGGGTTAAATTTATACTTGTTTTGCTTCTTGCTGTGGTATTTTCTGTAGAGATTCTTCCCTTCTCTTTTAAGAAATCTACTGAACCTTTTTGTGATCATAGCTATTTCATCCTTTTCAAGATCTGATCCAGATGAACTCTGATCACTGGATGATCCAATGCTGCTGGACTATTTTGAGCAGCTATGCTTGGCCTTCAGAGCAATAGGCTTCCTGTATTCGTGCTCTTCAGTTTGAAGTAAATCCATCTCGTACGCCATCAAGGAGCCTATCAGCTCATTAGGTTTCATCTTTTGTAGATCTTTTGACTCCTCAACCACAGTTGCTTTGGTATGCCATATAGGAGTCAACGATCGAAGGATCTTCCTCACAACTTCATGATCAGTATAACTCTTTCCCATATTTCTTAGACCATTTGTTATGATGGTCAGACGAGCATATATTTCGGTCACTGTCTCACCAGGCTTCATCCAAAATGCTTCATATCTTGACACTAGCATGTTTGCCCTCGTCTCTCTCACTTAAGATGTTCCCTCATAGATGACTTCGAGGGTATTCCACATCTCCTTCGCTGTCTTACGGGATGACACTCTATCAAATTCAGTGGGATGAAGTGCACACTGAATGGCGTTGATGGCGCTCCAATTCAGAGTAGATTTCCTGACTTCTTCTCTGGTCCACAATTCCTCATTCTCGTGTAGCTCATAGGGACCTTTGCTTATAATCTTCCAGATCTCGTAATCTTTGGCTCTGAGGAAGACCTGCATCCGGTTCTTCCAATATGGGTAGTTGGAACCATCGAAGAATGGTGGCTTCGTAGTGGACTGACCCTCTGCTGTTAGCCCTCTAGCATCCATGGCCGATCCTCTTTAGGATGTTAGTCCTGCACAAAGAGTTAGGCTCTGATACCAATTGTTGGGACGCTAAAGGGTGATCTAGAGGGGGGGTGAATAGATCAATCACCCGTTAAAAATTTACTGCAGCAGAATCAAATGCGGAATGAAAATTTCTACTGAACAGATAGTGGGCACAATGCGAATACCACCCAGAACAGATGAAGAACCGTCCTAAGCATACATCTACTGCGCAAAGATAGAAATATAGAAGCTAGGTAAACCACAAAACAATTACACAGTAGACAAAGGCTTTTAGGTGGTTCGGTCCTCCAGACCTACATCCACCCCACACTCAACCCGAGTGTGGCTTAATGCTGACTCATAGCTTGAATCGCTGGGCCTCACAGCTTGCCTATAATCCGCTGAGCCTCACAGCTTGTTGTCCGAGGTATCCACCTCGCCTGCTGAGCCTCACAGCTTGCTGTCCAGAGGAATCCTCCTCTGTAAAACCCGCTGGGCAATACAACTTAGCCGTCCAGTGGAATCCACCACTGCAAGTGCTGCCACACAGCTTGAACACAATAGTTTCGAAAAATAAAACAAAAGACAAATGAAAGACAAAAGGAATCCCTGCAGGGAATATAGCTCAAACAATTGAGCAAACCTCAGATCTGGTTTTGAACCAAAGATATGAGGAATAAAACTCTCAACTCTTCACTCTCTCAACTCTCTTCCTTTTCTCTCTTTTCTCTTCTCTCTTCTGATGGATTGAAGGGCTCTCTATTCTATGCTTTTTCTTCAAGGCTTCTGCATTCGATCTCTTCTTCATTTGTGGACGAAGGTTTCCTTTTATAAGCAGTCACTGTAGGAGCAGCACTGGGCGCGTGTCTTCCACATTTTCCGCCCAAGTGTTTTGGCCACGTGTCATCCTGTCAGCCCTTCCAGTCTCGGATCACGTGCCCCTTCATTAAGCTTCACGAACAGAGCCTGTCAGACAGAGAATTATCAATTTAATGTCGACACATTGTATAGACTTCGTTCGATGCATCAAGCAATGTGTAGACTTGATAATGCGAAGACAGTGTATAGACTTTGCAGTGTATGCAGTGATGCACAAGATGAAGTATGCACAATGGCTGTATGGACTTGGCGTTCTGAACAATGTACATACTTGCTGTGAAGACCAATGCCCAAATGCAGTGTATGGACTTAGCGTGAATGCAATGCAAACACAAGAATGTATAGACTTGATGAATGCGATGCAGACACACAGAGTGTGTAGACTTGATGAGCAATGCATTCTAGGCAAACCCTGTACAGACTTGAATGATGAAGCACACGATGCAATGTGAAGACTTTGAAGAACATATGCTGTACAGACTTCGAATCAAACGTTGCACGATGTACAGACATACTCAATGTACATACTTTCTATATGCTCAAGACTATGCACAACGAGTGTGTATACTTGCTGTAAGGGATGCACAGACTTGATAAATGAACCAATGTATAGACTTAGACAGTCTTGCTAACATGCATGAACACAAGGCATTGTATATACTTGGCCAATGCAACGATGTATAGACTTGCACAGTTCCAGCTACAGTGCAGTGTATGGACATGAAGAATGATGCATGTAACGGATGTATAGACTCTGCAATGTTCAACTGAGACGGAAGATGAGACGATGAAGTCTGTACAGACTTTAACAGTAAGACACTGGACGTTGTACATACTTGAAGACAATGCATGCTTCAATGTGAAGACTTCGCCTATGCATACCAGTCCGATGTATAGACTTTGGCTAGACAAGCTACAGAGCCGATGTATAGACTTTGCAAATGTTCAGACTTGAAAGCTCGACCAGTGTACAGACTTGCCACCGACCAAAGTATAGACTTGAAAAGCTTGAACACAGTGATGTGCAGACTTTGTGATGTATAGACTTATGAATGCAACGTAGGTGAAGACCCCAATGTATAGACTTCCAATATGAATGCAATCGCTGTACAGACTTGCTCAACCAGTCCGATGTACAGACTTGGAATTTCAACAGAAGGATGTATAGACTTGGAAATGCTATCTCTGGGGAGCAATCGCTGCTCCAGGGGAGCATCCTTCAGTGCCAGGGGAGCATATGATGTCTGGGTTCTAGCAGGGAAGCACATGCTGTCTCTGGAGGGCATTCATATTGTCCGATGTACAGACTTCATGCGTGCATCAGTGACAATGTATAGACTTTGATCTTATGCATGCAATGTATAAACTTGCTAAATGTATGGACTTAGCAGAACAAACGTTATGCGAAACTGGGGGGTCGACCCATCTAAGTGCACTGATGGAATGTATGCACAAAGTAGATATTGAACTGAAGCTAACTGACAGAATGCAATGCATCTATACTGACTCACTGTAATGAATGCACCTGTGATACTCTCACTGTGTTGCTATCATCAAAACAAAATACATAAGCTTGTGCCTAAGGGGCACAACAGAGGGTGTAAGATCTCCTAGCAAGTGTGGGGAGAGGAGGTCTCCCAAGCCAAATGTGATATGAATGTAGAACTAATGCAACACATAAGAGACAATATGTATATGAACAAGGTATGCAAGAAATATGCAAAAACAAACAACAATCAATGTGAATCTGAGAAAACACAGGAAAAGGGCGACAGGGAAGTGGGCGCTAAATCAGAAAATTGCGCTTGCTTCCTGGTTGCTCATTTTTTTTTACCGAAAACAAGAAAGCGTCTTGGATGCTAGACGCTGTTATCTTTTTTGTTCTTTTTTTTTTTTACAGAACGACGCCTATTACAGTGGGCGCTAGTTCAGGAAATAGCACCCACTGTAATGGGCGCAGAATCTTCTGCTCACATAAATAGTCAACCAGCTAGAAAAATCAGAAAAATGCAGAAAACCTTTAGGAAAAGGGAATGAACACTTGCCAAATCACAAGATAACTCATGGCAATCAATCAAGATATGAAATAAAGCATGGCATGCTCAAGTTTTTTTTTTAGATAAGAAGAATGGAATTTCCAAAAATCTAACTAATTAACAATCACAAGTGGGAGGTGTGCACGTGGTGCATAAGGGATAAAAAGAAAAAGAAAAAGAAAAGTGCTACGTGGATCACAAAGGGAGATGCACCGTGGGTGCAAATGCAAAGGGCACACGTGGGTGCCGATGGGAAGGGTAATAAAAAAAAATAATGGGGTCCCACCATGATTGCCAGTTTGTAGATTATAGAAAATCCACTAAGGAAATAAGGATAATAAAGTTATGGGTGATGGAAGAAAGGAAAAAGAAAAAAAAGAAAATAAAGGGAAAGAGAGAGAAAGAGGGGGCAAAAGAGAGCATGCATGGATGCTAAGGGGAAAGGTGATCGCCAGAGACACGCGGGTCTCAAATGGATATAACAACAATAACAAGGAGGGATTGCGAATAAATACCTTAAAAGCGGGGGAGATTGTGAGTGCACCTTCTCTTCCAATCGGTCTGCCGATGAAGAGGGTCTCTCTTGTCTTGATTACCCTTGCAAAGAAAACAAAGAAAACATCAATGAAGATATGGATTAGAAACCAAGGTGAGTGTAGCATCAAATCCTTAAGACAAATAAATATGACAACATGAAGATGAACACACCTTGTTGGTGTTTGCTTTAAAACCCCTATGCAAAAGGGTGAGAAAAAATGATGTGATGAAGAAAATAAGGGAGGGTGCAAGTGTTGCACAAAGGATGTCTCAACGTGGTTGAGATGATGAAAAGAATAATAAAAGAAAAGTATGATGCATGAACATGAACTAAATGCATAAAAGAAGAGAATAAGAGGGAGATAGAGATAGGGCTATTGGTTTTCTCCATGGCTTTAGATCTTCAATAGGGAAGAAGCCTCCAAAGGATGTAGCTTTGGCATGGGGAAAACTTCCTCTTTGAGTCTTAAAACCAGCAGCACCTCCCCTTAGATTATTGTTGAAGCCTTAAACACAAGGGAGAGAGGGGTTTTATTTATAGAGCTGAAATTCGGAGTTTAATCCAAGAGAAATTAGGAAAACATGTTTAAGTTGAATTTGGAAGAGGATATTCCATGGCCAAGTGCCCCTTCAACCTTAGGAAGTCTTAGGACCCTTTCCCAAGTGGAAGAGGACATGAAAATGGAGAAAGAAGGAGGTTCTGGCCGGATTTGGAACTCTGTAGGAATGGGTGACCACTCAGTGGTCCCCAATTAAAATAGCGCCAAATAGAAGTGTCGCCAATCATGAGACATTTAAAGACAGATTAGGACTTTCTAAAATTAGAAAAGAATTGGCGTCCATGAGCCGGTCGCCAATTAGGAATTAATATGAATTTTGGGCAGAGTTAAATGCTCAAAATAAGGCAAGGATGAACACGTCTTGGGTCCTGGACGCGTTCAAGAATAGGCGTCAACTCGAACGAACGCCTTTTCTTGAATATATTGGAAATTACGAAACTACCAAAAATTGAAAAAAGAATCCGCGTCCGGATGGTCAGACGCGTTAATTAATGTCATGATTTTTTTGTAATTATTAAAGATAAAAATGAGAATTGACGTCAATAAGATGGTTGCCCATTAAAGACTAAGCGGTTGTGTTAAAGGACGTTAATTCATCAAAGCGCCGAAGGAAAGGAATGGGCGACTAAGGGCCGGCCGTAGTTTCAAGGACGCGTCTGAGCAGTCAGGCACGTTTAAGAAAAATAACGCCCTTTGCCAAGGCGTTAATTATATAATTATTTATGGATAATAGAAGAAGCATCCAAGGAGCACGACGTGTAAAGTAAAACGCGTCCTTCAAAATTGACGCGTTCATGATTTATTTTCAGGCCAAAAATAGGGAAAATAAGAACGGGTCTGGTGTCCGGGACGTGACTTTGAAAAAGGTCGACACCCCTGTTAGATGCGTCGACTCAGAAGAAATGACGACAATTCAAAGAGGCGCTTATTCGTTCAGAAAAGAATTGTCGACCAACGGACTGTCGCTAATTCAGCAGAGTTCTGGAAAATTGGAGAAAAACTCAGGAAAAATCCATAAAAATAGGAAAAAATAGGGAAAGGCTTAGGAAAGTTGAATTTTCAAGAAAATGGAGAAAATCACTCAAATAAGTTCATTTGAGGGTCAACTCGAAGTATCGCAATGCGATGAGAGATATACTCAAAATGATGTCAATTTTGACGTGTCTACGTACACTGCTGCCAGACTCAATAATATCTTGACGAATTTCAAATTTTATTATCTTCTTTTCGTTACCAATTTAAAGGCCATTTAGTTTCATCGCTTAATCGAAAGCCTATGATGTTTGGATTGCTATTCCCGAGGGGGAAAGGACTATAAGAAGGGGTTGTCTACAAAGTGATCAGAAACTATTATTCACCCATTAACGTATTGATGAATGTGGAAGGCGAAAAATGTCGACGGTTGAATACTGACATTTGGTCTCAAACATAGTGGTATATAATCATATGGTTAGTCTAAAGGTTGCATGCATTGACAGCATGGTGACTCATCCATCAACTATGTCCATGAGAGATGGGTAAGTGAAATAACCACATGCCAATCCGTAGTCCCGCTTCATGCAGACTCCATCAATCTTGGAAACTTGCACTAATTTCATGCCCCATCCACTTGGGTGGCCATCGGGAGGAAAATGATTCCTTGGAACACAATATCGAGCTCCATTCAAACGTAAATTATTGATGACAGCCAATCACCAGTGGAGTTCTGTATGCACAATCTACAGATGCATCTCATGAGTATATTATCGACTGTATCTAAATTTAAAATTACTTAAACAACCAATCCATGGAATTTAAAGTATGGTAAGCAATCCACATAACCAAAAACTTAAATGGACATTTTGCACATGGTTTCAAGACAAAAAATCCGCATCCGTGATGAATTTTAAGTAAAATAAAAAATAAAAGAGTGCAACCTGAAAAACAATGGAGTTCCCTCAAACAGGACTCTCAACCTATATAGATGATCAGCCTAGAAAAACTATGTAGTGACTGACATTAGACAAGGCCTTAATAAGAAGAGAAACCTCTCCCGTCATGAACCGAGATCCCACTCTGTAGTCCCCGAGAATTTTATCGTAATTTATAAGGAATATATGATATTTTGGTTAATGCGTGAAATATTTATTGCTTGTGTTTGACTAATATTTTGTTGAATTAAACTTAATAATAAAGGAGTAGACAATTTCTCCTGATTATAAATCAATTTTTGAGTAATGAAAATTTTGTAACTTAAATTGCTTGGGTGTATATATATATTAAGTTAGTTGTTGTTGGTAGATAGTTTTAAGTGGGTTTTAAATGAAGCGCAAGTAAATGTATATAGGTACAATTAGAAAAACGAGTGAGAAATAGTAGGTTTCACTATAAGAAATGGCGCTATTAGCGACGAAAATTTCAGACGGAATAATTTGAGTCGCAATATCTGTCTGCATTTCAGACGGATAGTTTCCGTCTGAAATGCCATCGCTATTTCAGACAGATACTTATCTGTCGCACTATCCGTCTCAATTTGAGACTTATATTCAGATGAAAATTTATCCATCTGAAATATTATTAAAATTTCAGACGAAAATACGTTTTGTCTGAAATGCCGTCTGAAAATCACGAGAACCCCCACCCAAATCGGCCCCGTCCCTGCCACTCCCTGTCACTCACTTCCCCCCACTCTCCCTCTCATTTTCTCTTTCATCCATCTCCCTACCGCCGTCACCGTCGCTGCCGCTTCCGCCGTCGTAGTCCTCCCCGTCGCCTCTGGCCATGGTCGTCCTCGCCGTCGCCGTCCTTGATCGCCGGCTGAAACTCGCCGTCGCCGTCCTCACTTCGGTAGGTAAACCCTCTCGATCCCTATCCATCTCCCTCTCTTTGTAACACTCTCCCTCTCCCTCTCCCTCTCCCCCTCTTAGTCTCCCTCACTCCCTCTCCCTCTCCCGCTCCATCACTCCCTCTCACGCACACACTCGGCAGAGGAGGTGCTCACCCGACAGAGGAGGTGCCGGCCGAGGGTGGTCGACCCCCTCCCTCTCCCTCTCCCATTCTCCCTCCCCCGCTCACGGTCCTGTCCCTCTCCCTCTCTGTGTTGGCCGCCCCCTCCCCCTCCCTCGCCCTCTATTTTTTTTCAAATTTTTTCACATTTTTTTGGGGAGGAGAAAGCGGGGGCCGCACCTCCCGTCGAGAGGCGGGACTCGATCCCTCGCCCTCCTGCCACCTACGCAGGAGGGGGGGATGTCCACCCCGCCACTGGCGGGGGGACAATGTAATTTTTGTTTCGCCCTCTCTCCCTCTCCAGTTGGCCCCCCTCCCCCTCACAGACACACGCACACACGCACACACAGACACAGACACATGCACCGTTGGCCCCCTTCCCCCTCCCTGCTCCCGCCCTCTCTCCCTCTCCCGTTGGCCTCCCCCTCCTTGCTCTCGCCCTCTCTCACCCTCACTGTGTGAAATAGATAACTTAATTTAATTTAATTTAATTTAATATATTTTTTATTCATGGTAGGATAATCGGTCGAGAGGACGGGAATGAAAGAAGCAGAAGTTTTTTTGCGAATAAACAACAAGTAAAAATTTGATTTTATTTTTATATGTTGTTTCATTTTATTTTAATTTATGTAATCTTAATTAGATTAATGGTTAGGGTGATAGGAGGGACAAATAAAGCATGTAAATTAATTTATTAATTAGATTTTAATTAATTTATGTACTCTTAATTAGAGCAGACAAAATATCCGTCTCAATAGAACATCCATGTCTACTTTCTAGCATGACCATGAAGAAAAGAGATAGAGTTAATTTAATCATAATCATAATAAGATAGATAGACAAGTAGTATCAGGGGTCTTTACTCACAGTTAATATTAAAATTTATTAAATTATACCATCCAACTCAAAATTTAAGGTGTTGAGTGGAGAGAACTTCACTAATATAAAGGCACTATATTTTAGTCCATCAAGGGGTGTGCGGATTTAAATTATAACAATGTGCTCTAATATCATACTAATGTTTATTGAATTGGATCATCCAATTTGAAATCATAAGGTGTTAAATTAAAAATATTCTATTAATATAAACATATTCTATTTTAGCCTGTTTATAATACGGGTCGACTATTCTAACTGCTAATAATATTTGGGTTGAAAATATCAATTAAGAATAACTTCAAACTAAAAGTTTCACCAAACGCACACCTCATAGGTATGCTTCAAATTTAGTTGAGTGTTTCCCTATTCTGTGATATTACAATCACATAATTGTTGCTGAAAATTAGGCACGTCAATGAAATTGCGTTGTTGCAATTACCCACTTACCAACCAATACGTGTCCACAGACTTTAAATTAAGCTGCAACAATGGAAGGGACCGTTTCCTTTTTAGGCACAAAAAAACATCCATGTTATATGACATTGCAAATATCTATCTACTATTTACTATCAATTATATGATGGGCAGCTAACCCATAAAAGATACCCTTATCTGGATGGAGTTGTCCTCTCAAAGCATAGGCTGAAAGGGAGAGAAAATTTTGGGTCCTCTCATTTTCCAAGTAGTCCTCTTAAGTAAATTAATTCATAGCCACTGGCTCTTTCTTTCTTTAATCGCCTGGTCTTTTTTTCTTATATGTTGTTTAATATTAACTAAATTAGAGAGGGAAGGGACATGGAAGTGACTTGTGAGGGTGATGGGAGGGGCAAATAAAGCATGTATGTTAGTGACGACTGTTTAAACAGTCTCCATGGTCTGTTAGTAGCTAGTTATTTGATTTCTTTCATTAAATAGGTGTTGGGTCCCGTAGTGCAGGAACACGGATCTAGAGGGGGGGTGAATAGATCCTACTACTAAAAACTATGTCCTATTAAAAACACAACTAGCACACAGCGGAATATACAAGATTGAGTAATTTAATCTAAACAGGTTTAAACTAGATTCACTCAATCTCACCGAGCTCACACGATTGCATAAACAGATAGGATAGAGAACACACAATCACAATAATCAAACCACAAGACACGGGGATTTTTAAGGTGGTTCGGGACCACGACGGGCTCCCTACGTCCACCCCTCACAAAACCGGTGAGGCTTCACTACACGCTACAAATGTAGCAACACGGGGATGAACCTCAACAACACACACGCTGTTTTCGCAGCAAACCACACACATACGAGGCCTTGCCTCAAGCTACTGCCATAGCAGCACACACACACACACACAACGTTGGGAAACACACCCCGAACAAGATACCTCACATGGAGACACAACTCCGTCCACACACACGTAGGACAAGGCCTTCACAACCACACGGGAGAAAACTCTCAACCACACACGGGGAATGCACCCCAAGTTACGTCTGACCACACACGCGGATATACTCCGCACAAATCGACACACATAAATCAACCCACACACTTAGAGACCCATTTCTCCGAACACCCACACTAAGTATTATCTCAAATGTATATGAACCAAAAATACATATATGCTATGACCCTCCAAACAAATTATAGAGATGAACAATAGACATATGTGTCAAGTATAAGGCTCCCCCTTCTTCAGCAAAATCTTATTCTCCTTGCTCATTGACGGATGATCATGATTTAGATATCATCTTATTCATCTCCTCGAGATGCATGTCTTTTCCTTCTTCTAATTTCTTCTTCACCTGAAAGAACAGATAGAAATGATAAGCTCAAACTTCAAGATAATCTCAAACAAGAGTATAGAAATGAATGGTTTAGATATCCCCCTCTTCATCTTCAACATATATGAAAGAACACATGAGCATTAAGATTGTTGTATCACAAAGATTGCAGCTCATATATATATATGCAATAGATAGGACGTATGAAGCTCTCCTATAATACCTTAAAGAAGATTTTCAAGCTCTATCAACAAAGATTGGAATAAGGAAGATTTTGCAGTGATTAGAGCTCCCCATTTCTCTTCTTCAAACATATTTGAATGCCTCTGCAGGATGAAGAACGTTCTTGAAGCAAGTGTGAAGAAATGCACCACAAACAAAGGTTGGATCTTGATTTCAGATGCAGCTTTCAGTTGTATATGATCTTGGACCTTGATTCAAGCTTCTTCCCTTCATTTTCAGCTTCAGAACAAGGTGGAGGAGGGCTTGGGAGCTTCAACTTCGAACCTGCACATACAAGGGTTAGAAGAAAATGATTTTTAGATCTAGCATCCTCTACCTTCGGGTTTGTAACCCAAGAGATGTATATAAATGATTAGAATGGTCAAGGGACAACTTGGAGACCAGATCCACGAATTAGGGAGACATATAGGGCATTAGAAATTGATTGGTAAGACTTTTGGGGCATGAAAACGGCGGTCAAAGATGGTGGCTGGACGTCCGACCGGAAAGGGTCGACCCCAGGGTCGACCCTCGGGCTCACAGAAGCCAAACAGAACCAGAAATTTGGTTCTGGGTCACATGGGTCGACCCCAGGGGTCGACCCTTGTGCTTCCAGAACCCAAACAGAACCTTATTTAAGATTCTGGGTTACAGGGGTCGACCCACGGGTCGACCCCTTTCAGCAGGTTTCACAAAAAAGAAAAAAATAGCTCTGCGCGCTTCGGCGACAGGAATTAATTCTCCTAGCTCCAAACTCCGATCGAAGCAAGACTAGAGGCGTTGGAAAGAGGACTCCTAGAGCTACAACATATAATTTTTAGAGGGAGATACAATGGTTGGATTGAAAAAGGTGAAGACTGTAAGATAGTTTGAGTTTGAAAAATAACTAAAACCTCCATCAAACCAAAGGGAAACAATTGATTAAATGTTACCATAATCCCATGAAGATCAACAATGATTTTTCATCCTGAAAAACATGATAAAGCAAGGTGTTAGTTGACAATTAAGATCTTTACATCAATCATTAACACTATGACCATGTTCACAATAAATTGCTTCGTTGAACCTATTCCAAGAGTGAAAGATGGAACTTACAACATTGTTTTACCTGAGTTTCACATTGTCCTTAAATACTTGTTCTTTTGTTGAATCGTTCATGTAAGAATCATGGAGTTCCAATATTGAATTACCATTGCATGATTAACAAATTTGGAATCAAGGTACGCATAACAATGTTGAGTCACATTCCATGTGATCAATCCACAAGCTCATCAAACCACATATCATTCCCTCCATTCATTTAGCATTACCAAAGTACATATTCATGATATGTGGCTCAATATGACATGATGCTCAATGTGAGAGGCTCAATATGACATGATGCTCAAAATGACATTTATCCAAGTATGTTTTTCACAGAGGCTTCTCATTAAATACAAAGTAATCTCACCAAGTTTATAGACAGTGTATATGCAATGTTTGTGCCAACTTCAAAGCACGTATGCATTCACATGATGATAAGTCTTGTAGAATTATAATTCATCCACATGATGATAAGACAAAAGAAAGAGTTTATGATTATTTCCACAACCAGTTCAAGTGAAGAGCATTCACGCACAAGGCTAAGCAACAAAGGCATTTTGTAATCATCAAAATCACATACACAACAATCTCCCCCATTTTGATGATGACAAAATTTTATGCTATAATGCTCTCTCCCCCTTTGACATAATCAGAAATGGGGAGCATAATGGGAAATCCAGAAGGGCAAGAACCCATGGACAACCGGATTATGAAGAGAACCAATGTGGACAATAATACATGAACATTGCAGAACGTTTGGATACCAATAGTTGAAATGAAACTCTTATACCAATTGTCTAATACCAACTGTGGAAAGTGGAAATGTAAATGTGGACAATATGGTCATGCAAGATGACAAAACGATATGCAAATGCACATGAGTTGCAGTAATTGGAAATGGCGTATGACATGAACAATGAGGAGCCAGCAAATAAGCACTCAAACACCAATAGAAAGGTATTGACTCATGCAAGACCTGATGAGTTAAGCAGATAAGATCACATGCAAAGCTCCCCCATTGACATTGACACATTAGATGACTGTTTTTTTTGATTTTCAAATTTTTGATTTTTAGTTTTCTTGTGAAATGCATGAAACATGATGTATGAAAATGATGAGACATGAAATGCATACAATGTAATCAAGCAGATATCTATAGATACATGCAACATAACTCCTTCACAAGAATTGATACCAATTGATATACAGTGAGGGGATATGTGTAGGAAAAGTACAAGTGAGTCATTAAGTTCAAAATGCTCATGATTACACCTAGAGGGTTATGCAGATAAATAGGAGAAGACGTACAGCAGGTCAAGCAATTGATCAAATTTTCAGAATACATATCAAATCAAATTACCATGTGCAAGTGAGTAACATGAGAATGAAGTTTAGCCATATGGATAACCAGATTTTCAAGTAAACATAATAGTAACTGCATAGACTATATTTCAAAGTAGAGAACAACGTATTGGAGGCTTCGCTCTACCTCAATCGAATATATCATCAGAAATTTTCATACTGACAATCTGAATTTTTCTAAGAAGGATCAGGTTCAACATAATTCTTTTTTACGCGAGGAGACACATGGAGCTCATGCCAGAATCCCCGGTTACTCAGAATACTGAACCTTGTCACCTCATTTGAACAGAGATATTTTAGTCAACACTTTACAGAAATGAACCACATCACGTCTCAGGTGACATGTGCCCAGTTTACTCAGTGAGACTTAGCATTGCTCTGCCTTTCATTCCAACCAATTTTTTTATGCGGAGGCAGGCAGCTTTTTCCTCAACTGTCTCTTATCATCCATGCAGCAAGTTGAATTACTTTATAGTGTTGAAATGAAATTCCTATATCCTTATGAATAACATTCAATTTCACATTAAAGTGCATGAAGTGTACAAATTTGATTCAACATGTATGGAGAAAATTTAACTCAAAACAAGATAGTGTAGCTCCCCCTATGTAAATGCAATAAGCATAAAATACTCCCCCTAAGAGTTTGACATGAAGCACACTTGTTAAGACTCAGATGCAACATTATTTAACAATGGAGTGTTTGGTCTTAGAAGTTTCAAGGAAGGGGTTGAATAGCATATAATAACATGCAAGCATACAATGTAATGACATGCATATGCAATGCAAAATGAAAAGGTATGCAATCTCAATGCTTGAAATGTTGGCTCCAAAGATATGATGACCAATGTTGGAAGTATTCTTTTTGGCATTTATGCAACATGAAATGTTCAAGATGATGCATTTCAAAATATGCACTATATGCATGCTAGAAATGTCAACTATGTAACAAGACACATTATGAGCTTCATCTTCCAAAAGCACTATGTGAATGATATGCAAAGAATGATATGCAAATATGCAATGTGATGCAAGATTTCAGATTTCACATGACACTCTATATGCACCTAATGCAACTAATGCATGACACGCATTATCAATTGTTAAAATGTGAGGATACAACTTTATTCTGAAAAGAGAATTCAGAAAATTCATTTAAAGCATCAAAATCATCACATGTGAACTTTTCTTGAAAACAGTTGTACTTTTTTCCAGAAAGATGAGTGGCACATTGGTAAAGACCATGGAACATTATCAACTTCAGTCCTCAAGATGTTCAGCCACAAACACAATATCATCATGCTGAGAGAATGGAAAAACATCATTTTCAAAATTTTCAGCATGCAAAACTCCCCAATAATCAATGCATGATTTCAGAAAATTCATTTAAGTTGGATGCCATATGCATAAATGATTCATGGTACCGGGCGGAGGCATATTCTCATGCATGGTGATAGCTTTCAGACAGGCTTGACCTGTCCTTCCACATGTCACCATTTTATATACCATGTAATCATTGAAATGATGATCAGAAACAAATGTATGCACATTTGACATCCGAAGTTTAGCAAAAGGCATTCAATGGCTACACTCTCATATATACTGCTCAGATGTTCCAATGCCATTCAGCCAAACATTCATTTTCCACATGGTCAAAAGCAACCAAAGAGTATTCACGATTTTAAAATCACTGTCTGTCAAGATATGGCATTAACATCAAGATCAAAGAGCTTCAAACAAACACTTTATTTTCTCACCTCTGTCTTGAGTTACCTTTATTGACATTTTCAGATTCTTTGCTTCATTTCGCTTGTTGTCATCTTCATCAACAAGCTCATTTCTTTCTCTCATACAGGAAATATATCGATATTAGCCAAAGGAGTTCCATTGAGATCCCAAATTCGCATTTCATATAAGGCAGCACATAAGGATATGACAAGATCAAGAACCCCATGCCAAAATCCTTCCAAAACCCCTCTAGGGTAATGGGGTTAAAACTCAAACCAATCGGACCTCAAGATGGGTATTTCAAAACCTAAAGTGTAGACCTATTCTGGATCTAGGCACATGGTGATACATTCAAACGTTTGAATTCTTACCATGATTTCAAGGGTTGATGGTCATAATCAAACCTGCACTGTAAAGAGCTCAATTCATGTCAATATTAAGCCAATGCATATGAAGAAGCTAACTTCAATACTTTTCATCACACATGACTCTCTCTCACTGCCTGCAATATCAGAAACTCAATTTCATATCAACCTCAATTCAATACAAATGAGAAAACCAATTTCAGTGCTTTTCTTCCACAAGACAATCTCCTATGAGCTGCAAGTATGAATGATGAGCTTCAAGTATCAACTCAGGGACAAGCCCATGTTCACCAAGGCATCACACCAGAACTGGCCAAGTTGACTTAAAGCCTTCCCCTTGACCTCAATGCAATCCTGCAACAAAGTTCTCATTTGGTTGTTTTGGGTACCCAAAATTTCTTGGGTCCCGGATGGTTAGTTGCACCTCTAGAGGGTGCCTTCCACAGTTCTTGGGCATGCATATCATCAAAATACATTAAGGAGCAAACATGCATGGTATGCACAAACTCACCACAATAATGATAACAACCAAGAGACTTCACAGGATTCTCATAAACATGATAATCAAGTTTCTGTGATTTAGCATGAATGTTATCATTATAAGCATGGAAATTTTTCTTCTTCACAACAGGATGAGCATGAAATTTCTGTGGGTCTGTAGAGATGTTATCATTTTTCAAACTAAAGCAATTGTTCATCCTGTGACCGAATCTTCCACAATGAAAAAAGTTCAAAGGAGCAAATATTTCAAATGGTCTTCTTGCATGAACATAAGAGTTATCAAAAGTTCTTTTTGTGTTCAAAAATTTTCTTGGCTTTGTGAAGCCATTCATTTTCTTGCATGCTCCTAGATCTTCAGATTTCATCAAAAAGTAATCATGCATCATATGACCAAGTTCACCACAATAAAAATATGAGATTTTCTTTATGGATGCATGTGTGTGTGCAACATGATTTTTCATGGCATTCATCGTGACACCAACAATATTTTTAGCTTTTTGATGCAAGTTTTGTTTCTTTTTCAGACTTTCATTTGATCTCTTCGTTGTTTGAGGAGCAGATTTATTTGGAGACCCATTTGATATGCTGGCTATATTTGAACTATGGACAAAGGATGTATAGACTTTGTTTTTAAAATTCTTTTTGTTCACAGGATTATAGCCCAGCCCTTCTCTTTAGAAATTCACCTTAGTCCCCAATATCTTGTTCAGATTTTCTTCCCCATTCACAAACTTAGACAAGGATGCATTCAAGTCACCAATTTCAGATTCAAGGGATGCAATGTGTAATTCATAGTTAGCTATTTCTTGTTCAAGCACATGCACCTTATCAGATTCATCAACTATCACAGATTTCCCTTTTTCAAGATTTTCAAGATTTTTCAATCGACTTTCAAGCAGGGAGATTTGAATTAGCATCGCACTGTTCTCCTTTTTGAGTTCTTCATTTTCATTTGCAAGTTTATCATTCATAATCAATTCATTACAAATATCATTATCAATAGAGTTTGACTCCATTTTGTTTCTTAGATCTTTTTCAGTTTTCTCCAATTGATCAATTATGTTCTTGAGGGTAACATTTTCATTTCTCAAACAAGCAATAGTTTCTTTGTGACATTCAACATCATGCTCTAAAAGTTCATTGAAGTTAACAAGCTCAGAACATTTATCACAAGAACCATTTTCATGGAGCATGTTTTCAGATTTCTTTTTCAATTTTCTATTTTCTGACTTGATTTTCTTATATTACTTTTCTAACTCATCATAAGCATCAACAATATCATCAAGAGTAAATTCTTCAGAATCTGAATTTACCCATTCTGCATTTTTATCACTTTGTTGATCAGCATCATCGGCCATGAGACATTTTTGTCTTTCCTTTTCTTGAGCTTTGATCAACCGGTCCATAAGCTCCTTTGCCGTCCTACAAGAAGATGCAAATGGATACTTGTTACTACTTACAGAAGCTTTCAATAAACTCAAAGCAGTAACATTATCATGATGCATCATTTCATCATGTTTAGACCACTTGGTCTCATCTAGAGGTAATATGTGTGGACCATGACAAATCAATTTCCAGAGACAAGGATTAATAGAATTGATCACCACACACAGTTTACCTAGCCAAAAATTAAAATTCAAACCAGTGAAGATTGGCAAACAGTTCATTGATATATGTTCAGTAGAAAAATTCATGATTGTGGAATGCACTGGGATCACTCTGTAGATTGCAAGATCTAGGGACAACAGAGCCTCGCTCTGATACCAATTGTTGGGTCCCGTAGTGCAGGAACACGGATCTAGAGGGGGGGTGAATAGATCCTACTACTAAAAACTATGTCCTATTAAAAACACAACTAGCACACAACGGAATATACAAGATTGAGTAATTTAATCTAAACAGGTTTAAACTAGATTCACTCAATCTCACCGAGCTCACACGATTGCATAAACAGATAGGATAGAGAACACACAATCATAATAATCAAACCACAAGACACGGGGATTTTTAAGGTGGTTCGGGACCACGACGGGCTCCCTACGTCCACCCCTCACAAAATCGGTGAGGCTTCACTACACGCTACAAATGTAGCAACACGGGGATGAACCCCAACAACACACACGCTGCTTTCGCAGCAAACCACACACATACGAGGCCTTGCCTCAAGCTACTGCCATAGCAGCACACACACACACACACACACACACACACACACACACACACACACACACACACACACACACAACGTTGGGAAACACACCCCGAACAAGATACCTCACATGGTGTAATGCCCCGCATATTTTGGATCCTTGTTCATGAGTCTCGGATCTGGTTTCTCGGAGTGCCCAACTCCGTTGTGTCCGAAATTTCATTTTGGACATCTTTCGTGTTCGGATCGGCGCGATCCAGAGTTGTTTCGGAGGCCCGGAGTGTGTCCGCGGCTTTTCCGCGTGTGTTTTTCGATTCCCGGTGTGGGTTTCGGCTTTTTTCTTCGGAACCTCGTTGTGGGTGAACCGGGCCGTTCACCTAGGCGAGGGTGGTACTGTTGCGATCGGTGCGCTCCGAGGATCGCGAGGGTGTGATTTTCTATTTTTTGGGATTTTTCCGATTTTTTGGATTTTTTTCTATATATATAATCTCCTTTTTCTCTCTCTCCCCATCTCTCATTTCTCTCTTCCCTCCCTCTCTCTTCTCTCACGTTCCCTCCTCTCCCCCTCTCACTCTGGGCGGCCGACGGAGGCGGTGAGGGCGGGGCGGCGTGGCTCGTGGGGCGTGGAGCGACGGGCATGGGATGAGGATCGCGATGGTGGAGGCGGTTCGTGGGATCGTGAACCGGCGAGGGTTTAAACGGCGTTTCTTCGGGGATCAGCGTCCACGGTGCGCGAAATCTTCGGTGGAGGTAGGGTGATGGACCCCCAGCTCATGCTCTTTCATTTCCCACGAGTTTCATAGGCCGTGGTGAGCCGAGCGGGTCGTTTGGGGCGTTTTGGGGAAAATCATGTTTTGGGGAGTGATCGCCCGATCTAGCGATTCGTTGCGTTTTAGGCCGATCCGAGGCCGTAGATGCATGCTAGGGGTTGTTGGGGAGCTTCCCCTATGTTTTCCCCTTCATCCGTGGATGATTGGGGCGTGGCGTGGATTTTTGGGTGTTTTCCCGCCGTTCCCGGTTTTTCGAAATGGTCGCGGTCCACCAGAAACCGCTACCATTTGGTCGCGGTCCTGGGAGAACCGCGTTCATCCTTTGTGTTTGGGTCGGCAGGCCTTCAAGCGTCGCGGTCGTGCGATAGACCGCCTTGGCCTAGTCGCGGTCATGGGTCGACCGCTACCATCAGGGTTGCGCGTGGCTAGTCGCGGTCGCGAGGTGACCGTGACAGCATGGTCGCGGTCGCCGGTCGACCGCTACCATCTGGTCGCGGTCACCAGGTGACCACTACCACGTTCTGGTTCCGGGTTGCGTTGTTTTGACCTCCGGTCGACCCGGTTGTGACCCAGTGGTTGACTTTAGGTCTCGAGAGTGTCTCGGACACCCCGTGGAGTTCCGTGACAGTGTCTTTGGGTGTCCGGAGGTTCCATCTACCTCGTTTAGCGTGCCCCATGGATTTATGGGTCGGAGTGACCTTCTAGCGTTTCGACTGTGTTGCATCGGTCTCCGGTCGACCCGGTTGTGACCCAGTGGCCGACCTTTGACCTCGTGAGTGTCCCAGGCACCCTGTGGATTTCGTGACCGTATTTTTGGGGTGTCTGGAGGTACCGTGCTACCTCGATAAGCGTGCCCGTGGGCTTAGTGGGTCCAAGTGACCCCAGGTGTTCCGGGCTTCTGTGTTCTCACCTGATCGAGTCACCGTGTGACGGTACTAGTGCGTGGGGCTGTCCCCGTACTTTGTCGGGTTCGGATGTTGTTTTCCATTTCTTGAGAGTCTACTCTCTCAGTGATCCTCCACTAGTCGTAGCTTCCTGCGCACGCGTGTGCGGACCCACCTGGGAGTGGTGGAGAGCGCGACCCGGTGAGACGCGGTTTTTAGGCTGGTTTCCGTCGGCCCCTTGCCTTTGCCACCAGAGTCCGGTGGGGGGGAAAGCCAGCTAGAGGACCCAACCTAGAGCAGATGGTCTGTGTGTGCACACGTAGTTGGGGGCTTAGGACACGCGCTGACGAGCGTGACCCCAGCTAGTCCTTGTTGTGGTACTGGTTACTGTGTGTGTCTGAGTCTCATGCCTGGGGCGTCGTAGCTAGACACTTGTGACGCGGTGTAAGACGTCAGTGGACGCATCCGGTCGTTCTTCTAGTGGGAGGTGCTCCTGTGCTGGACAGAGAGTGACAGACTGTCAGTCGTCTGACTTCGACCTTCGGGTTTTTTGGTCATGGGGACCGTTGAGTTTTTGATTATTTCGATGTGGCGTGTGTCGATTTTCGTGCCGTGAGACTAGTGCTAGTGACTTCGCCGAGGTTGCGTTTTGCCGTGCGGTATCCATGACCTGGTAGTTAGGGTCGCTCCTTGGACAACGTGTCCTGGTTGGCCGTGTCCCGGGAGGCGGGCCTCTACGGCGTGGTTGCCGTGAGTTCCTACTTCGATAAGTGTGACTGGTGCAAGTGTAGTTCGGTAGCCCTTGACCGTGATTCTGGGGTGTGTTTTAGGTACAGTAGGAGTAGCTGTAGCGCCAAGTTTTGACCGGCCACCGGTTTGCTGTTCCTGCTGTAGTTGTAGCTCTCCTTTCCGCTACCGCCGTTGTTTCCGGTTGGGGTTCCGCGGGATCCCTGCTGAGTCTCTGTTTTGGAGACTCATTCCCTGCTTTTCAGGTGTGGCGGTTCTTCCTCGAGGTTCGAGGGTGCGGAGCGGAGGTTCTCAGTTGCCAGCTTGCCGGGCCGAGTGTTTACTTGGCATGTGGTACGTTTTACTGCTTTAGACTGTACTTTCTGTTAGACTGGACTCTGTTGTAGCTGTAGTTGTTTATTTATTTCTGTTGAATTGTCCTGCTTTATTTCCTATTTCTTTGTGCCTCCACACTCCTTTTAGCCCTTCCGAGCCCTCCCGGCTCGTGGGCGGCGGTGCGAGTCTCGGGTTATCGGGCCTTCCCGGTAATCGGATTCTCGGGCCGTTACAGCTGATATCAGAGCGTGGTTGTGGACGTACATGGGAATTCGAGATATTGCAGTGATCAGAGTCCGTAAGGTCCAGTACAGTCGGCAGCTGGCATAGGGTTTCGTGCATGTTTTCCGCTTTGTTTCTCGCTTGAGAGCTTGAGTGCGCTGTGCGGCGCGGTGAGGGTGGTTGCTGTTCTCGTTGGAGTGCCGGCGTGGGGTCTGCGGATCGAGGTCAAGAGCTTCCTCCCGTGGTTGGTGGCCCTGGTTGTGTTGCGTTGGGCAGAGGTTGCCGGCGGGCGTGTTGCAGTTCGGGGGATTATAGCGGTGGTGCATCGAGAGAGATTGTGATCATGGTCCGACGGGACACTTGGTAAGTGTTGTCGGAGGAGCTAACCTGACGTGGTGATGGTTTTCTTGGTGTTGGAAGGTGCTATTCCCAGCATGCTCGAGGCTCGAGGTCAGGTCGAGTGCGGAGTTTTCCTTCCGTTGGTCGGAGGTGCGATTGGTCTCTCCTCTGGTTGGAGAGATTGCATTTGGCCAAGGTTCGTCGTCTTGCACTGTGCGTCCGGATTGGTTGGCCTTGGTGCGCCGTGAAATCCGTGCGAGACGTGTTCCGTGTTTTGGCAAGGTGGTTACCTGTGAGAAGTGTTGCCCGTTCCCTGATGTGTAAGGGTGTTGGCGCTGTTCCGGAAGGATGAGTGCCAGCTAGGCGGTGTGCGCGAGAGTTGCGGTTGGTGTCGTGGTTTTCGAGGTGTGGAGGATCGGAGCCTATGGGGTTGCGGGTGGTTGTCGAGTTGGTGGATCCCGAGTTGTCGATGTGGTGGCTATGCGTGTGGATCAGGGTGCGCGAATAGTGGCGTTGGTTGCTGCAGGTGGATTTTTGAGGAAGTGTAGAGCAGCGGAGGATTGGTTCATCGATGTGCGTTGTCTTCGGCGGCGTGAGACGTGTAGTTGCCGTGCCGTTGCTTGAGATATGGTGGTTCTTGGCACTGGCAGGTGGGGAGTTGGGGAAGTGTGCTGGCGAGGTTGCCGCATGAGTACCCTATTCTAGTGTTGGAGGTTGCATTCGTGGATGAGATCATGTTTTGGAGAAGTGTGCCATGGATTGTAAGGGGTTATGTGTCCCGTGGCTCTGTGATACGAGCGGGAGTCGGGATTGGCAAGCATCCTCTTGGATTGATTGAGATGGAGGTTTCGATGAGAACATGAGGGTGGTCGATGCCCGTGCGTGGGGGTCCATGAAGAGACGTTGGCGTCGGATATTGATCCTCAGTCTGCGACCAGCAAGGGAGGATTCCCCGTAAGTCTGAGTCGAGTGACGTGAGGACCGAGGGGAGATCTTGTCAGGTGGTTTCGCCATGCTCCCCTGAGAGGGTAGAGTTGGCGTGAGATCCGAGATCGGTTGTAGTGGTGGTCTGTGTGAAGAGTCAACGGATGGCTTGCCGAGGTTCGGAATGTTTCCTTCGGATCCGGTCGAGGACCAGGAAAGAAGGAAGAAGTTGAGAAAGCGGAGGTTTCCCACTGATGAGCAGTTGGCGACTAGTGGATGGTCTTTTCAGAGACAGAAGATGCTGGTTGTAAGGGCTCGAGAATGGAGAGAGCGGCGTGCAAGCGAGGCCTTTTGGTGGCCGTTTCTGAGGTGTGAACTGGTGGAAGCTCAGTGATCGGTTGCCCCTGGTGTAGGGTGTGAGATCGATTAGCGGGGTGTGAAGCTGGCTTTGGTTGGTCCGCCGGGCGTGGGCGTTGACCAGAGGATTGGTTTTCGTGGCTAGAATTGTTTTCCCTCGATGAGCGAGAGGGTAGCAGCGATGCCGTGGGTGTTCTCCGTTGTGTGTGAGGTGATACCAGACTTGTGCCCTTGTGTTATGCCTGCTCTGGTGGCCGGCGTGTGTGCGGTGTGCGGAGCGTGGGCGTTGTTCGTGATTATGGTCTGGCCGTATCCCTCATGATCGATGCTTTTGCGAGAATTGAGATTTTCTGTGCTGGGGCTCTGACAGCGTTGTCAGTTGGTTCGGTGTTCGTCCCCCTGTGACTTTGTGCTTGGTCCTGAATTTCGAGGATGAAATTCTTTTAAGGGGGGAGGGTTGTAATGCCCCGCATATTTTGGATCCTTGTTCGTGAGTCCCGGATCTGGTTTCTCGGAGTGTCCGACTCCGTTGTGTCCGAAATTTCGTTTTGGACATCTTTCGTGTTCGGATCAGCGCGATCCGGAGTTGTTTCGGAGGCCCGGAGTGTGTCCGTGGCTTTTCCGCGTGTGTTTTTCGATTCCCGGTGTGGGTTTCGTCTTTTTTCTTCGGAACCTCGTTGTGGGTGAACCGGGCCGTTCACCTAGGCGAGGGTGGTACCGTTGTGATCGGTGCGTTCCGAGGATCGCGAGGGTGTGATTTTCTATTTTTTGGGATTTTTCTGATTTTCCGGATTTTTTTCTATATATATAATCTCCTTTTTCTCCCTCTCCCCATCTCTCATTTCTCTCTTCCCTCCCTCTCTCTTCTCTCATGTTCCCTCCTCTCCCCCTCTCACTCCGGGCGGCCGACGGAGGCGGCGAGGGCGGGGCGGCGTGGCTCGTGGGGCGTGGAGCGACGGGCACGGGATGAGGATCGCGATGGTGGAGGCGGTTCGTGGGATCGTGAACCGGCGAGGGTTTAAACGGCGTTTCTTCGGGGATCGGCGTCCATGGTGCTCGAAATCTTCGGTGGAGGTAGGGTGATGGACCCCCAGCTCGTGCTCTTTAATTTCCCACGAGTTTCATAGGCCATGGTGAGCCGAGCGGGTCGTTTGGGGCGTTTTGGGGAAAATCATGTTTTGGGGAGTGATCGCCCGATCTAGCGATTCGTTGCGTTTTAGGCCGATCCGAGGCCGTAGATGCATGCTAGGGGTTGTTGGGGAGCTTCCCCTATGTTTTCCCCTTCATCCGTGGATGATTGGGGCGTGGCGTGGATTTTTGGGTGTTTTCCCGCCGTTCCTAGTTTTCCGAAATGGTCGCGGTCCACCAGAAACCACTACCATTTGGTCGCGGTCCTGGGAGAACCGCGTTCATCCTTTGTGTTTGGGTCGGCATGCCTTCAAGCGTCGCGGTCGTGCGATAGACCGCCTTGGCCTAGTCGCGGTCATGGGTCGACCGCTACCACCTGGTCGCGGTCCTCGGGCGACCGCTACCATCAGGGTTGCGCGTGGCTAGTCGCGGTCGCGAGGTGACCGTGACAGCATGGTCGCGGTCGCCGGTCGACCGCTACCATCTGGTCGCGGTCACCAGGTGACCACTACCACGTTCTGGTTTCGGGTTGCGTTGTTTTGACCTCCGGTCGACCCGGTTGTGACCCAGTGGTTGACTTTAGGTCTCGTGAGTGTCTCGGACACCCTGTGGAGTTCCGTGACCGTGTCTTTGGGTGTCCGGAGGTTCCGTCTACCTCGTTTAGCGTGCCCCATGGATTTATGGGTCGGAGTGACCTTCTAGCGTTTCGACTGTGTTGCATCGGTCTCCGGTCGACTCGGTTGTGACCCAGTGGCCGACCTTTGACCTCGTGAGTGTCCCAGGCACCCTGTGGATTTCGTGACCGTATTTTTGGGGTGTCTGGAGGTACCGTGCTACCTCGATAAGCATGCCCGTGGGCTTAGTGGGTCTAGGTGACCCCAGGTGTTCCGGGCTTCTGTGTTCTCGCCCGATCGAGTCACCGTGTGACGGTACTAGTGCGTGGGGCTGTCCCCGTACTTTGTCGGGTTCGGATGTTGTTTTCCATTTCTTGAGAGTCTACTCTCTCAGTGATCCTCCACTAGTCGTAGCTTCCTGCGCACGCGTGTGCGGACCCACCTGGGAGTGGTGGAGAGCGCGACCCGGTGAGACGCGGTTTTTAGGCTGGTTTCCGTCGGCCCCTTGCCTTTGCCACCAGAGTCCGGTGGGGGGGAAAGCCAGCTAGAGGACCCGACCTAGAGCAGATGGTCTGTGTGTGCACACGTAGTTGGGGGCTTAGGACACGCGCTGACGAGCGTGACCCCAGCTAGTCCTTGTTGTGGTACTGGTTACTGTGTGTGTCTGAGTCTCACGCCTGGGGTGTCGTAGTTAGACACTTGTGACGCGGTGTAAGACGTCAGTGGACGCATCCGGTCGTTCTTCTAGTGGGAGGTGCTCCTGTGCTGGACAGAGAGTGACAGACTGTCAGTCGTGTGACTTCGACCTTCGGGTTTTTCGGTCGTGGGGACCGTTGAGTTTTTGATTGTTTCGCTGTGGCGTGTGTCGATTTTCGTGCCGTGAGACTAGTGCTAGTGACTTCGCCGAGGTTGCGTTTTGCCGTGCGGTTTCCGTGACCTGGTAGTTAGGGTCGCTCCTTGGACAGCGTGTCCTGGTTGGCCGTGTCCCGGGAGGCGGGCCTCTACGGCGTGGTTGCCGTGAGTTCCTACTTCGATAAGTGTGACTGGTGCAAGTGTAGTTCGGTAGCCCTTGACCGTGATTCTGGGGTGTGTTTTAGGTACAGTAGGAGTAGCTGTAGCGCCGAGTTTTGACCGGCCACCGGTTTGCTGTTCCTGCTGTAGTTGTAGCTCTCCTTTCCGCTACCGCCGTTGTTTCCGGTTGGGGTTCCGCGGGATCCCTGCTGAGTCTCTGTTTTGGAGACTCATTCCCTGCTTTTCAGGTGTGGCGGTTCTTCCTCGAGGTTCGAGGGTGCGGAGCGGAGGTTCTCAGTTGCCAGCTTGCCGGGCCGAGTGTTTACTTGGCATGTGGTACGTTTTACTGCTTTAGACTGTACTTTCTGTTAGACTGGACTCTGTTGTAGCTGTAGTTGTTTATTTATTTCTGTTGAATTGTCCTGCTTTATTTCCTATTTCTTTGTGCCTCCACACTCCTTTTAGCCCTTCCGAGCCCTCCCGGCTCGTGGGCGGCGGTGCGAGTCTCGGGTTATCGGGCCTTCCCGGTAATCGGATTCTCGGGCCGTTACACATGGAGACACAACTCCGTCCACACACACGTAGGACAAGGCCTTCACAACCACACGGGAGAAAACTCTCAACCACACACGGGGAATGCAACGTAAGTTACGTCCGACCACACACGCGGATATACTCCGCACAAATCGACACACATAAATCAACCCACACACTCGGAGACCCATTTCTCCGAACACCCACACTAAGTATTATCTCAAATGTATATGAACCAAAAACACATATATGCTATGACCCTCCAAACAAATTTTAGAGATGAACACTAGACATATGTGTCAAGTATAAGGCTCCCCCTTCTTCAGCAAAATCTTATTCTCCTTGCTCATTGACGGATGATCATGATTTAGATATCATCTTATTCATCTCCTCGAGATGCATGTCTTTTCCTTCTTCTAATTTCTTCTTCACCTGAAAGAACAGATAGAAATGATAAGCTCAAACTTCAAGATAATCTCAAACAAGAGTATAGAAATGAATGGTTTAGATATCCCCCTCTTCATCTTCAACATATATGAAAGAACACATGAGCATTAAGATTGTTGTATCACAACGATTGCAGCTCATATATATATATGCAATAGATAGGACGTATGAAGCTCTCCTATAATGCCTTAAAGAAGATTTTCAAGCTCTATCAACAAAGATTGGAATAAGGAAGATTTTGCAGTGATTAGAGCTCCCCATTTCTCTTCTTCAAACGTATTTGAATGCCTCTGCAGGATGAAGAATGTTCTTGAAGCAAGTGTGAAGAAATGCACCACAAACAAAGGTTGGATCTTGATTTCAGATGCAGCTTTCAGTTGTATATGATCTTGGGCCTTGATTCAAGCTTCTTCCCTTCATTTTCAGCTTCAGAACAAGGTGGAGGAGGGCTTGGGAGCTTCAACTTTGAACCTGCACATACAAGGGTTAGAAGAAAACGATTTTTAGATCTAGCATCCTCTACCTTCGGGTTTGTAACCCAAGAGATGTATATAAATGATTAGAACGGTCAAGGGACAGCTTGGAGACCAGATCCACGAATTAGGGAGACATATAGGGCATTAGGAATTGATTGGTAGGACTTTGGGGGCATGAAAACGGCGGTCAAAGATGGTGGCTGGACGTCCGACCGGAAAGGGTCGACCCCAGGGTCGACCCTCGGGCTCACAGAAGCCAAACAGAACCAAAAATTTGGTTCTGGGTCACATGGGTCGACCCCAGGGTCGACCCTTTCAATGGGTCGACCCCATGGGTCGACCCTTGTGCTTCCAGAACCCAAACAGAACCTTATTTAAGGTTCTGGGTTACAGGGGTCGACCCCAGGGTCGACCCACGGGTCGACCCATGGGTCGACCCCTTTCAGCAGGTTTCACAAAAAAAAAAAAACAGCTCTGCGCGCTTCGGCGACAGGAATTAATTCTCCTAGCTCCGAACTCCGATCGAAGCAAGACTGGAGGCGTTGGAAAGAGGACTCCTAGAGCTACAACATATAATTTTTAGAGGGAGATCCAACGGTTGGATTGAAAAAGGTGAAGACTGTAAGACAGTTTGAGTTTGAAAAATAACTAAAACCTCCATCAAACCAAAGGGAAACAATTGATTAAATGTTACCATAATCCCATGAAGATCAACAATGATTTTTCATCCTGAAAAACATGATAAAGCAAGGTGTTAGTTGACAATTAAGATCTTTACATCAAGCATTAACACTATGACCATGTTCACAATAAATTGCTTCGTTGAACCTATTCCAAGAGTGAAAGATGGAACTTACAACATTATTTTACCTGAGTTTCACATTGTCCTTAAATGCTTGTTCTTTTGTTGAATCGTTCATGTAAGAATCATGGAGTTCCAATATTGAATTACCATTGCATGATTAACAAATTTGGAATCAAGGTACGCATAACAATGTTGAGTCATATTCCATGTGATCAATCCACAAGCTCATCAAATCACATATCATTCCCTCCATTCATTTAGCATTACCAAAGTACACATTCATGATATGTGGCTCAATATGACATGATGCTCAATGTGAGAGGCTCAATATGACATGATGCTCAAAATGACATTTATCCAAGTATGTTTTTCACAGAGGCTTCTCATTAAATACAAAGTAATCTCACCAAGTTTAGAGACAGTGTATATGCAATGTTTGTGCTAACTTCAATGCACGTATGCATCCACATGATGATAAGTCTTGTAGAATTACAATTCATCCACATGATGATAAGACAAAAGAAAGAGTTTATGATCATTTCCACAACCAGTTCAAGTGAAGAGCATTCACGCACAAGGCTAAGCAACAAAGGTATTTTGTAATCATCAAAATCACATACACAATAATAGGCAATCTGACATGCACAATTTTGGTACTGGTAGTGTTTCAGACACTATGTCGCCTGTTAGCAATATTCACATTTCTCCTGACTATAAGATCCAACATGCAGATCAGGTTTGGTCTGACAAGTTCCCAAATCCATCCTTAAAAGGTCTAGCTGTGTCCACATGGTTGCGTCTACTTAATTTGTTGTTCGTAGACGTGTTAGTTTAGGTGTCTACAATACTGACTGTTCGTAGGTTTATACTGGCTGGGGCTTGGCTCACATTAGGGTTTTAGGTTTTTTTTCTTATTTGTGACCCACCTACCAGATTGAGGTGGGACCCATTTATATTCAACTGGTACTCATATTCTATTCCAAGAGTGCACGGTTATGTGTAGTTAGCCTCCTGCCTTAATTGGCCATAAAACTAAAACATATGAAAGCCATGCTAAAGGATTGGAACAAATCTATTTTTGGTGATTTATTTGCTAACATTCAACAGGTGGAGGATTCCTTTCTTGATGCTTAGATCATGTTTGATCGTAATCCCTCGTCGGCCAATTCGAATACTCCACACTCGGTGTAGAACATGCTTGATAAAATTCACCTGTAGGAGAATATTTTTTGGTGCCAAAAAGCCTAAATTAAATGGCTAAAGGAGTGGGATAAAAACACAAAAATTTTTCATTCCTATTTTTTGTCAAACAGAAAGCGGGCTGCTAGGATCCGCGATGGCGCAAAGGGGGGAGGCGCGGTCCCAAGCAGAGCTGGCCGTAGGGGCCCTGGACTTGCAGTGTCGATGTAAGGCCCGTTCTTTAACGGATCTTTAACGGTATTTTATCTATAAATTTAGGCAATTTTAATGGATTTAATGGACTTTTTCTAGCATTTTATCCCATTTAGCTAAATCTCTTTAGAAATTAATGGGCATATACATAATTATGCTTCTTTGGGGGTTATATAGCAATTTGAGGTTAAACAAATAATATAACAAAATTTTTTTAACCCAGCCGTCGACCCCTCTCTCTCCCCATTTCTCTCTTTCACTCTCTCACCCTCTCTCTCTCTCACGCGGAAGCCCTCTCCCCTCTCTTGGTGGCGCGGCCAGTTCGGGTCGCAGACGGAGGCGTGGGAGGCGTCATCGGAAAGCTCGTGACGCGTGGAGCGCGGTGATGTCAACTTCGAGATGAACTGCGGCGCGTGGAGACGGTTGGGCGTGAGAGAGCGGTGCGGCTCTCTTGGCTTGCATGCGCCCTTAACGCCATTTTCGGCGCGATTGAGGTAGGGGGATGGATACCCGAGCTCGTTAGGATTGTTCCCTCTGCCATGCCCATCGTCGATGTGTCTTCCATAGCCTGCACATCGTCATTTTTGTTTTTGGAGCATGAACATCGTAAATTATGTTTTAATCCTCCATGCCCATCGTTGCTGGGTTTTCAGATAATAAACTGTTGTTATGAGATGGTGGAATGGCAGGGAACAGGTTGAAAATGAGTTTCCCGTCGATCTAGGTCGATCGGGAGGGGTTTCGATTACGAACCCCGCGGATTCGGTTCACTGGACAGGTGGCGGTCCTGCTAGTGACCGTTTCTGCAAAGCAGTGAGGCGGTAGACTTTGGCGGTCCACAGCCCCTATGCTAAATCCCTTGTAGTGGCCCAACATTGGACCGTCTACTGACCTTAGCGGCTCATTCTTCGATCGCTATAGACCTTTGACCCGATAGGGCGGTTAGTCTGGCGGCTTATCGTAGAATTGCTAGGACCCCTTGTTGAACACATGTGCACCATGATTACTATTATGGTTTTGATGATAGCAACTACTATGAGTCACATTGTGTTTGCATATGATGTCATTGTGTATCTGTTTAAGCAGTTTGTCATTTCATCGAACAGGTTGCATGCATGTGCACTGCATTCAATGTCTATACGTTGTACAAAGTCTGTTCATTGGACGAAGTCTATACATTGGACGAAGTCTATACGTTGGACAAAGTCTATACGTTGGACAAAGTCTATACGTTGGACGAAGTCTATACGTTGGACAAAGTCTATACGTTGGACCAAGTCTGTATGATGGACAAAGTCTATACATTGGACAAAGTCTATACGTTGGACGAAGTCTATACGTTGGATAAAGTCTGTACGTTGCTGAACAAGAAGTCTGTACGTTGGCTGCCTAGCACAACTTGAAGTCTATACGTTGCTGCAGATGAAGTCTATACGTTGGCTGCATGCACAAAACAAAGTCTGTATGTTGCACAAGACAAAGTCTGTACGTTGGTTGCTAGCACAACTCCAAGTCTGTACGTTGGTTGATGGCTACAACACAAGTCTATACATTGGCCGGCTACTTCACACACAAAGTCTATACATTGCGTTCTGTTGTGTTCGTGCATCAAGTTACCAAGTCTGTAAGTTCATGAAGCAAGTATGTACAAGCTCATGCATGCTCAAGGTGCAAAGTCTGTACAGAGTTCATACATGCACACAAAGTCTACACGACCAAGCCTTGTTGCAAAGTCTATACAACAACTACAAGCTTCATTCAAATAGCCATGTCCACTGCACAAGATGAGAGTCAAAAGATAAAGATTCAGTTGGTACTTTCTAGACCAACAAGGATGAAGTTACAAACATGAACGGGCTGCTAATGGAGTTGAACGACGAAGCTGAAGCGGATAACGGACCGACCCGGGCAAGCCCAAAATCAGCCCAGCTGGCGGTCGACCGCCAGCACAGGGGCGGTCGACTGCCCCAGCCAGCATCCGCCAGAATGTGTGTCTTTCAGTAGCGGTCGACCACCAACCATTAGCGGTCGACCGGAATTCCCAGTGACCATCCGTCTATAGTGTTTCTCAGTAGCGGTCGACCGCCAGCCCCGATGCAGCCATGTTTGACTTCGAAATCCACCTCGTGGCCAGCCCCTTTCCATGGATTTGTTTAATCAAAACTCACCTAATCTCCCATGATTTGTGGATCTGGTCTGGGGGGTGTCCAAGGACCATTCAAGGTCTATAAAACCAACACATGAGGGGTTGGAAACCCTATCACTTCAAGGCTTCAAGGGAGATCAAGGGTGGCCATTTTCGAGGTACTGTAGCACCTCCGTGAACAGTGTTTCGGGAGGAAGTTCTTCATCCATCCAAGGTGATTCAAGCTCAGATCTGAAGCCAAGCAATCTCCAACAAAGCTAGAAGCACTCAAGGGCAAGAAGGGTGATCAAAGGAAGCTAGAAGGAGCGTATTCCAAGAAGGAAATCAAGCTACTCCGGGAAGAAGCTCTTCATCGAATCCTCAAGAGATTCAAGCTCCAGCAAATCTCAGACAAGATCTTTTCTCTTAAGCATATTCTATATCTTGTTTGAGTGTTTTTCATAAGTTGTGTAGATTCTAAGAAATCCACTTAATGAAAATTAATTAATAAGCAATGCAATAATAGGAGAAAAACATGCACGAGGTGCACAAGGGGAGTTTGTGTGATCGCCAGAGACACGAGGGTCTCAAATGGAGATTATATGGGGAGATGATCACAAAATACCTCAAATATGCGGGGGATGTGAGTACTCCTTTCTCTTCAAAATCGGCCGACCGACGAAGAGAGTTCTTCCTTTAATTACCCTTGCAAAAAAGACAAACACCAATGAAGAAATTGCATTAGAACATGGTGAGTGTAGCATCAATCCTTAAAAGATATGAGCATGTAAACATATGTGAGAACACACCTTAAGGGTGGTTGCCCCTTAAACCCCTATGCAAAAAGGGTATGGGAGATGATATGAATGATATGAAAAAATATGAATAAAAAATAGGGGGAAAGAGTGCAAGAGTGCACTAAGGAGATCTCAATATGATAGTTGAGAAAAATCAATGAAAACAATGATATATGATGCATGATCTATAACAATAATGATAATGAAGATAAGAAGATTAATGAAGGGAAGATAAGATAAAAAAAATCTTTTTTTGTGGTTCCTTGGCTTGAATGCTCGATGGGGAGAAAGGCTTCAAAGGATGAAGCTTGATGTGAAGAAGCCTTCCCTTAGCCAAGCACCTTCGGTTCCTGTAAAAAGAAAAGAAGACAACAGAAGAAAAAAGAAGAAACAGAAGAAGAAGAAGAAGAATAAGAAGAAGAAGCAGGAGGATACGGAAGAAGAAGAAGAAGAATAAGAAGAAGAAGCAGAAACAGAAGGAGACGTAGAAGACAGAAGAAAAAGGGGAAAGAAAAAAAGAAGAACGCAGGGGAGAATAAAAATTATCGGAACCAACCCCTTAACAGAGGCGAGAGCCTCTATTAATAGGTTAGAAAAAGGTGATAAGAAGGGAAGAGATTAAAGGAGGAAAGGATAAGAACGGGCAAGAGCCCAACTGGGGAAAGATAAGAACGGGTAATGACCAAACAAAGTAGGAATATTGGGGGAAAGGCTGCGTTCGTCCGGGGCACAAAAGTGAAACACGCCCTTGGTCAGGGCGTCAATTCAAAAATGGACGACCTACCAGAGGGCGTTTCTTTAAAACACGCCTTGCACAAGGGCGTTTATTTCAAAACCATTTTTAGAAATAAAAACTCCCCATATTTGAAAAATATAAAACACGTCGTAATCAAAGACATTTTTTTTAAAAAGTGCCCCTTGGAAGGGCGTTAATTTCAAGAGCTCAAATGGGGAAATCGGTCAAACCAAAAGAATTAACGCCCTGAGGAGAGGTCGTCCTTTCTTTAAGAAACGCCCTAGGTTAAGTCATGTTTTGAAGAAAACACGCCCTTACCCAGGTCGTGAATTTAGAAAATTCATAAAATAGATAAAATGGGGGAGAAATAGATAAAATGGGAGAAAACGCCCTAGACAAAGTCGTGTTTCAAAAACACGCCTCTGATGAGGGCGTGAATTCAAAAAAAAAAAGAGATAAATGCCCAAAAAATTCAAAAAAAATAGGAAAAAGGAGATAAATGGGGAAAAATAGGAGAAATTCAAGAAAAGTGGGAAAACCACTCAAACAAGCTGATTTGAGGGTCAAATGGGGCATCGCAGAGCGATATGAAATATACTCAAAATAATGTCAATTTTGGCGTGTCTACAGCTGCCCCGCCTTGGCGTCTGCTTTGCAAGGGAGCGTAGCAAACTGAAAAGTAGATGCCAAGGTGTGATGAGACACGCAATCAACATCACTTGATGAGAATCAAATCAAAAGCACGAGATGAAGCAAATCTCGGGAAATTCAAGGAAATCAACAATGTTTGGATAAAAGGGGAGATGCGCACGCGATGCACGAAGGAGATAAAATAAATGATCAACTTCCAACGCGGTGGAAGTACCCCAGGTCACAAACCTGTAGGTTTCACCATTGGGGAGCGGTTACCAGCCAGTGGACGTGCTGCAGCCAAGGTGGATCAAAGAAAGGAGATTAAAAATAAGATGATAAAAATCCAAACAAGGAGCTTTCGAGAAAATCACCCAAAACAGCGACAAAACGAACTGAGGATCCAATTCGGCAAGGAAAATCTCATATCGAGAAAGATTAAGATCAACTTCAACCCTCAACATCAGCTTATCAAAATGATTTTTCAACAATTGCTTCAAAGTCCTACATGAATGCATGCTGGGCTAAAGGGAAAAATAACAAATGAAAATATAATATAATCAAGGATAATATTGTTAAACTGCCCAGACTGGGTCAAGAAACCAATTCTGCGAGCTGATACTAAGCCGAAGCCCGTATATCCACGCACCAACTCGTAAAAAGGGAACCATCGTCCCCAGTCTTGGACGGCTCAACGGCCTATCCGTGTGACTAAGACTTCTGGAATCGTCATTGTTTTTGATGAAGGGGAACTCAAATCCCAGATTTTACCAAAGCCACAAGGTCCTTGATATAATCTAATAACATATGTAACATATAGTAAAATGCATACAGGGAGATGGTGATAGCAATAGGAATGGGAACTGAGAAATGAGCTGCAAGCACCGTGGGACTTGGATGATGATGCCCAGCCGGCGGGACCAAGAGCTTCTTCCTGCGCTCAAAATTTTATTAGCCAAGATATAAAAGATAACAAACAATAAATGAGGCATTTAAGCATAGCAATCATCAAAGCATCAATTATAGCATGTATATGGCATGAATAGCATAAGTCAAATCATAGCATTATTTGTTGTTTTATCATGAGGAGACAATCTGGCTAATCAAGATTTGGAGATGAATGATCAAGATCTGATATAATGCCCATCGGCGGAGTGATCAGATGAAATTAGCAGGAGTTGATTAAAAAAGATTTGGAGATGAATAATCATGAGATCAGAATGATATAGGGAGATGATAATCAAAATGCCCAGGGTGGCATGTTATGAAAATATCGGGGAAGAATCAATAGATTGATAGCAATAAGTAGAGAGAGGACCCATCCCGTGTTTTTGGTCTCTGCAAAGCTGTTCCTGCAAAACACCATCAGAAAATACAATGCAATTTTTGGATTTTGGAATATGTAAATTTTTATGAGTTTTGAAAAATTATATGAATTTTTATGGAGATTTTGGAAATATTCAAATTTTTATGGAGATTTTGGAAATATTCAAATTTTTGTGGAGATTTTAGAAATATTCAAATTTTTGTGGAGATTTTAGAAATATTCAAATTTTTGTGGAGATTTTTGAAATATTCAAATTTTTGTGGAGATTTTAGCTTAGACTTAGTTAATGCAGCATCAAAGGGTGTTTTAAATCACTGACTAGGGGTCCTTGTTCCTTCCCTTTTCGCTAAAAACTGCCCAAAGCTGGACGTGCATTGAAAGTGGCATCCTATAACCGACCGTCTTTGATCAACGGTGCCCCTACCAAGGCCATACCTGAGAAACGTTCGGTCTTGGAGGGAGAAGAGAAGAATAATTGAGGATAAACTTTGTGCAGGATGGGAGATATCGGGACTTGAATTCCTTCCAAGGTGTTAACCCTCAAAGAGGTAGTCTGTTGTGCCGGGACTTTGTGCCTTTGATTTTTTAGACCCTTGACATGCATACGACCAGGGTTTTCCCTGCGGGGACTTTGCCCTCTTGACATGCCATAATTCATGATTTGCTTTTATCAAAATTTGACTTGATTTTCATAATTGCCCTTTTGGCGAAATGTATATCATGAAAACTTATTTAATTTGGGTCAAGACTGCCCCTATTTGAGACTCCTCTCGTATTGGGGATTACCAAGGTTGGTCATCTCATCCGTCAACCTCTTGCACCTGCATTCGGCCGAGTAAAGAAGAGAAAAGACTTTCAGATATACTCATGGCATGGCCAAGGTAGCAACGGTGTTTAACCAAAGGAGCCGGCTAAGGACGCCGTGAAGTGTGTGGAATGCCCAGCTAAGGGTTACTCTTAACAAGCGGGGAAAGAATGTTGAATTCCCAACACGGGTTTTTATTAACCAGAGGTGCTGCAAAAAAAATAAGCCTAAAGGACTCTTTCGAGAATGATTTCAATTAAACAAAAGCTTAAGATAAAGGTTTAAAACACCACTCTTAATCTCGTTAAGAATCACTTGATTTTGAAAATCATGCGTGAAGTAATGAGAAAATGATATCATTAAAATGCGTACTTACGTCAATATGTTACCTTGCAACCTTTGTAGAAGTAGCTGTCAGAGGCGAGGTTGATCATCATGGGATTTGTCCTCTTTGGCAGTCAAAAGGATTGGAAGCAAAAGATTTTGGGAGTGGCTTAACAAGAATGAGTGGTGCTCAAACCAGACTCAGATGAATAAGGAGAAAAGGAAAAGAGGCGAGGGCTAGAACTCCCTCACTAAGGCGCGGAGACCCTGATCACATGGAACAGTCTACAGAAGAAGCGGAAAATCAAGAAGAGGGGTGAGGACTAAAGCCTCGGAAGCAATGGGAGAAAGGGCAGATGCCCAAGGCAGTGGATGTGGAAGAAGTTGGGTCAGACCCAGAATTAGGAGGAATCAGAAGAAGAAATTGGTAGATGGAAAGAGGTGGATCCGGAGGGTCCGGAGGCAGAGGAGGAGAATCATGATAGGAGGAATCCGGAGGCTCCGGAGGGATAACGAAAGAAGGGACGCGATGTCCTGGGAAGAAATAAAGAAAAAGATAATGAAAAAGGAGGAAGAAAATGAAGGATGTGATATCCCGGAGGAGCAGAAAGATGAATCGGAAGAAAGATGGAAGGTCCGGAGGTTCCGGAGGAAGAGGATGGAAAGGGGCGCGATGCCCAGGGAGAGAAAAATTCGGAGATTCCGGAGGAATGAAATCAGAAAGGAGAAGGTGGAAAGGGGCGTCGTGCCCGAGAGAAAAGTCCGGAGGTTCCGGAGGAAGCAAATAAAGAAGGTGGAGAGGGGCGTCGTGCCCAAAGGGAAAATCCGGAGGTTCCGGAGGAATAAGGTGGAAAGGGGCGCGATGCCCTGGGAGAAAGTCCGGAGGTTCCGGAAGAATAAGGTGGAAAGGGGCGCGATGCCCTGGGAGAAAGTCCGGAGGTTCCGGAAGAATAAGGTGGAAAGGGGCGCGATGCCCTGGGAAAAGGTCCGGAGGTTCCGGAAGAATAAGGTGGAAAAGGGCGCGATGCCCGGGGGAGAGGTAAAGAGAATCGGAGGGAGAATCCGGAGGTTCCGGAGGAATAAAATCAGGAAGGGAATGAGAATCCGGAGGTTCCGGAGGAATAAGAGAATGGAAGGGGGCGTCGTGCCCGAGGAAAAGGTCTGGAGGAATAGAAAGAATAAAGTGGAAAGGGGCGCTGTGCCCCGGGAAAAAGTGGAGAAAATCAAGTGGAGAATCCGGAGGTTCCGGAGGAATGAGATGGAAAAGGGCGTCATGCCCGATTAAAGTGGATGAAGATGAACAAGATGAGAATCGCGGAATGTCCGGCGGTGCCGGAAGACGGGGGAGATACGGGTTTGGAAACCCGGGAATTAGGAGGTGCAAATGCATGCAAAATGATGGATGTGATGTGTGGAATGAATGGAATGAATGAATGAATGAAAAATGCATGAAATTTAAAGAAGATGAAGAATATGAAGGGTGAGAGGGGGAGATCCTCCTCTTTTCCCTTGGAGTGGCCCATGAAGAAAAGGTGATGAAAATAGATGAATAGAAGATGGAACAAATAGGAGATGGCCCCTTAGCGCCAAGATAACTGCCCCTCCACGGCAGTGAACATGTACGACCAATTGGCCCAATAAAAAAAACTTCAATAGTAAAAGACAACTCCCTTGGAAAGTAAAGATCAATAATGTGGGGGAGTTGTAGAGTTGGAACGGGAAGCATTGAGTTGCCCATTGAATGTGGTGTATATGGAGTGTTAAGCAAATAGGGCAATCGCCCCTTGTATGGAATAATGAATTCTGGATTGGAAAGTTTGAACAAGGGGTGCCCTGCCCGGCCCTCAAATGGCGTCAACGCTTGGCATTCTCTGAGCAATGGCGGCGACTTGGCCTCTTCAATCGTGCTCGGCACAATAACCCGGATTTGCATCCGAAAAATGAATTCTTGAATCTTGAATGGCACAGTCGTGGCCGAAGTCTTCTTGCCCGGCTTTTGATCGTCTTCGGCACGAGTACTTGTAGCAGCGCTCCCCTTCCGAGTAGTAAAGGGAGGTGAGGCAGAGGCGGAAGGCTCCGTGGATGATGGAGGTATAACGGGAGGTATTGGCAAACGAGTGAGTGGAGGCGGAGGTTCAAACACGTCGAGCTTCTCCCTTTGCTCGGAAGCAGTCGGGGTTGGCTCGAGTGCAAAAAGGGGTGGATCCTGCTCAGGATTAGCCATGGGTAAAGGCGAAAGGCTATGTGGTGGAGGTATAGGCAAAATGGGTTTTGGGGTTAAAGGCATAATGGAGGGTAATGGTGGTGAAATTGGGGAAGTGGAGGCCGAGGTGGAGGCTAATGGGAGGCTGATTGGGGAAGGTTTAATGATGGGTTCGACGGAGGCTAATGGTGTGGAGGTAGATGGCTTAACGAGTGGAGGTTTAATGGTGGAAGGCTTGGGGGAGGCCAGTGTTGCGTGGGTTAATGGTGTAATAGGAGGAGGTGTAATGTATGCGGTGTCAAGGATAGGAGGAGACTTACAATGTGCCGGTGTGGGTGATTGAAGTATCGACCCATCATCGTAACACCAATTAGTCTCATAAATAGGGATTGGATCGGGGATGGTTTCATCCTGAGCAGGAGGTTCATCGAATGAAAATGGGGAAAGCGGAAAGTTAAGGAAACTCGGAAGGGGTGCCTGCGGAGCTTCATCATCATCGTATACTGCCTCAGATTCTTCAATTGCCGGCTCTTCCTCGCTTGGAATGCCGAAGTCATAATCGTCCATCCTGTCTTTCCATTCATTCTCCATCTATGTAATCTCATCCAAAGCGGCATGGAGAGGATTGACTGGAGTAGGAGGAGCTGTGACCCTCTTTATTTGTTCCTCCATCAAAGTAATCTTATCAAGCAGAGATTGTTGGAGGGGTGTGACTTGAACAACCGAGGGCTGGCAGGGCATTGAAGGAGGAGGGGCCGCATAAAAAGGCCGTGGAGGGGAGTTGACGGGATGACCCGTAAAAGAACCCGGATGGGCCAGATTACAAGGAATATAAGGGCCTCGGGGCCGTGATGGAGGAGGAATAGAAGGAGGCGGGTGATGGGCCACCCGAGTAGAATGAACAGGAGGAGATGGGTAATGGGCTACCCGATCAGGATTGGAAGGAAGAGGGGGGTGATGGGCCACCCGTGTAGAATTGGAGGGAGATGGGTGATGGGCCACCCGAATAGAATTAGAAGGAGATGGGTGATGGGCCACCCGAATAGAATTGGAAGGAGGGGGTGATGAATGAGATGCACCCTCAACGGCAGCCTTAAGGGCTTGGATCTGTTGAGGAGTGAGATGATCTAATGCATGGATGATTCGGGAGACCTTCTCGTCATTGGGAGGAGACGGTCCCGAGGGAATAGTGGCCCGAAATTGAGTAGGAGGACCATGAGAATGGACATTGCCTATGGGTCGGGCATGACCATAAGAATGAGGACGTGGCCCTTTGAAAGAATGGTGAGAATTTTGATGAACATGTTGAAATTGAGGATCATAAGATGTGCATGGACGATCATCCTCATGAGCATTATTTGAATTGAACATGTTGTTTTGTCTATCAAAGTAAGCCATTATGCAATCCAAGTAATGTGCAAACAATTTGCAAAGAAACACACAAGTTGGAATGGTTACCTTGATTTTTATTTGTTTAAACCTTGGTGAATTAATGATTTTTAGCAAAGTTTTGAATGATTCACACAAGGGGGGGGGGGTGAGCCTAGTTTCAAATGAGATTTGAACTCCAATGCCAACTAGGAACCCTCTCTCACCACGTATAGGCCGACTAACTCGGGACTTCAAAAGGGTACAACCTGCCCGGCGTCCGTGAGGGAATCCACGGGTGCGGGGACTTACGGAGGCTTGGAAAAGGGATTTCCAGTCCAAAGAGACGGAATGCTCAATGGAGGGTCGTCCCGATTCCAAGAGGGTGTGTGGATCCTAATGAAGAGGAGGGGGCCTCCCAAACCAAATGCAAAGAATGAATGCAACAGGGTAAATAAGCCAAACAGCACAATATGATCAATCAATATAGGCATGAATCATGATAAACCCACAGTAAAAACACGCCCTGGCTGGGGGCGCTACTAAACAAAGACACGACGATGTGACTGTCATGAATAAACGTGAGGGGCCCAGGGGCAGGGTAAAACGCGCCTTAGGGTGAGGCGCTATCAATAAACGGACGCCTTGTTTAACGGGCGTCAAATCAAGAGAAACGCCCTGATGTGGGGCGCTAATCAAGTAAAAGACGCCCTGGAGAAGGGCGTGAATTCACAGGCAGCAATATAAAGCAGGAAAACCCAGAAGTATGCTGGAAAACGTCCTGTCAGAGGGCGTAAAATATTCAGAAGACGCCCTTGGTTAGGGCGTTAAATCAATAAAAACGCCTCTTCCAGAGGCGTGAATTCACTTTCTCCAGGAAACCTTCACGGCCAGCAATATTAACACTCAATCACAGCATCATGGCAATCAATAAAATAAGCATGCTCATCAAGAATTTTAGATAAGTGGAAATTTTTAAAGAAAAATCAACAAACTGACCAATCACTTAGGGGAGAGTGTAAAACCAATGGAGGGTGCCCGAGGGGCACAAAAGGGAGACGCACCGAGGGTGCAATAGGGGAGACGGCACGCGCGGGTGCCTAAGGGGAAAGGGGTAATGAAAGAAGAACACAAAGGGTCCCACCGTGATCGCCAATTTGTAGATTCTAAGAAATCCACTTAATGAAAATTAATTAATAAGCAATGCAATAATAGGAGAAAAACATGCACGAGGTGCACAAGGGGAGTTTGTGTGATCGCCAGAGACACGAGGGTCTCAAATGGAGATTATATGGGGAGATGATCACAAAATACCTCAAATATGCGGGGGATGTGAGTACTCCTTTCTCTTCAAAATCGGCCGGCCGACGAAGAGAGTTCTTCCTTTAATTACCCTTGCAAAAAAGACAAACACCAATGAAGAAATTGCATTAGAACATGGTGAGTGTAGCATCAATCCTTAAAAGATATGAGCATGTAAACATATGTGAGAACACACCTTAAGGGTGGTTGCCCCTTAAACCCCTATGCAAAAAGGGTATGGGAGATGATATGAATGATATGAAAAAATATGAATAAAAATAGGGGGAAAGAGTGCAAGAGTGCACTAAGGAGATCTCAATATGATAGTTGAGAAAAATCAATGAAAACAATGATATATGATGCATGATCTATAACAATAATGATAATGAAGATAAGAAGATTAATGAAGGGAAGATAAGATAAAAAAAATCTTTTTTTGTGGTTCCTTGGCTTGAATGCTCGATGGGGAGAAAGGCTTCAAAGGATGAAGCTTGATGTGAAGAAGCCTTCCCTTAGCCAAGCACCTTCGGTTCCTGTAAAAAGAAAAGAAGACAACAGAAGAAAAAAGAAGAAACAGAAGAAGAAGAAGAAGAATAAGAAGAAGAAGCAGGAGGATACGGAAGAAGAAGAAGAAGAATAAGAAGAAGAAGCAGAAACAGAAGGAGACACGTAGAAGACAGAAGAAAAAGGGGAAAGAAAAAAAGAAGAACGCAGGGGAGAATAAAAATTATCGGAACCAACCCCTTAACAGAGGCGAGAGCCTCTATTAATAGGTTAGAAAAAGGTGATAAGAAGGGAAGAGATTAAAGGAGGAAAGGATAAGAACGGGCAAGAGCCCAACTGGGGAAAGATAAGAACGGGTAATGACCAAACAAAGTAGGACTCTTGGGGGAAAGGCTGCGTTCGTCCGGGGCACAAAAGTGAAACACGCCCTTGGTCAGGGCGTCAATTCAAAAATGGACGACCTACCAGAGGGCGTTTCTTTAAAACACGCCCTGCACAAGGGCGTTTATTTCAAAACCATTTTTAGAAATAAAAACTCCCCATATTTGAAAAATATAAAACACGCCGTAATCAAAGACATTTTTTTTAAAAAGCGCCCCTTGGAAGGGCGTTAATTTCAAGAGCTCAAATGGGGAAATCGGTCAAACCAAAAGAATTAACGCCCTGAGGAGAGGTCGTCCTTTCTTTAAGAAACGCCCTAGGTTAAGTCATGTTTTGAAGAAAACACGCCCTTACCCAGGTCGTGAATTTAGAAAATTCATAAAATAGATAAAATGAAGGAGAAATAGATAAAATGGGAGAAAACGCCCTAGACAAAGTCGTGTTTCAAAAACACGCCTCTGATGAGGGCGTGAATTCAAAAAAAAAAAGAGATAAATGCCCAGAAAATTCAGAAAAAATAGGAAAAAGGAGATAAATGGGGAAAAATAGGAGAAATTCAAGAAAAGTGGGAAAACCACTCAAACAAGCTGATTTGAGGGTCAAATGGGGCATCGCAGAGCGATATGAAATATACTCAAAATAATGTCAATTTTGGCGTGTCTACAAGTTGTTCTTTTTCTATTTCACTCAAACACTTGGAAGTTGAGAATCGTCCCTACCGGTGGTTAGTAGGAAGGCAATCGGAGGTTATCCGATCTGCGGTGTTGACGTCCCTACCGGTGATTAGTAGGAAGGCAATCGGTGGTTCTTCGATTTGCGCTTTGGTGTGCTGCACTAGTGAAGCCTCACCGGATTTGGTGAGGGGTGGACGTAGGACTGGGGATTCAGTCCGAACCACCTTAAAATCCTTTGTGTTGTGGTTTGATTGTGTGATTGATAAGTGTTAGATGCATGCTTAGGTTCAATATCTATATTGCGTAATCATCTTACCAAGCAAATCATTTGTGTTCTTCGTCAAGCTAGTTATATTCCGCTGCTTATTTCATCATCTAGCTTTAAAGAGGGTTGCATTGCGAAAAGAGGGGCAGATCTATTCACCCCTCCCCTCTAGATCCGCTGTCCACTACACAACAAGTGGTATCAGAGCCTAATCTCTCATTATGGGGTCCAACGACCTTGAGGGAAATGGTGGATCAGCGTCTAAGGGTTATTTACCTGAAGGACATTCTGTGAATATGCCTCCTTATTTCACTGGATCTAGTTATCCCTATTGGAAACATCGTATGCAGGTGTTCATTCGCGCCCAAGATTATGAACTTTGGCGAGTGATCAGCAAAGGTCTGTATGAGCTTACAGATAATGAGGACTTGTGGACCAAAGAACAGATAAGGCAATCCATTGTCAACTGGAGTGCCAAACACATCATGCAATGCTCACTCCATCTAATTGAATTCTCAAGAGTGGCTACCTGCGCATCTGCAAAATGAATGTGGGACAAGCTAGAGGTAATCTATGAAGGAACCTCTCAGGTACGAGAAACAAAAGCCAATATTTTAGTTTCTGAATATGAAATGTTCCGCATGAAGCCTGATGAATCAATTCAAGATATGTATGCTCGATTGACTGTGCTTACTAATAGTTTAACTAATTTGGGAAAGAAATATTCAGAGCAAGAAATTGTAAGGAAAATTCTCAGATCGTTAACTCCAGCATGGCACACAAAGGCTACCGTGGTTGAAGAATCGAGAGATCTCGCAACTACCAAGGTAGATGAACTCATTGGGTCATTGATGACCTATGAGATCAACCTCAAGAACAAAGAGGCTGAGGCACCTAAGAAGAAGTCCCTAGCTCTTAAAGCAGGACCCAGCGGTCATGGCACTTCTGATGAAGGTGAGGATTCGACAAGTGAGTGAGAAGAGGATGACGTAGCCATGCTCACACGTATGTTCAAAAAATTCATAAGAAAGAAAGGTAAGAGCTTCATGAGAGGAAGGTCAAAGGTAAGAAATGGTTTCAAATCTAATTCTGAAAACTCTAAGAAATCTGATAAAATCATTTGCTATTCTTACAATAAATCAGGACATTTCAAGAATGATTATCCCGACAAATTCAGAAAAGCCGACAAATGGAAGGGCAAGAAGAAGAATAAGGCCATGGTGTCCACATGGAGCGATGAAGAGGAAAGTGATGACGGAACTAGCTCCTCAGACAAAGAAAAAGAAGATTTCTGCCTTATGGCCAAAGGTGATGAAGAAACTGAGGTAAATTCTCCATTTGAAGATTATACAATTGATGATTGGGAGGATGCATATATACAACTCATGGAAAAATATGAAATGTACAAAAAGGAGAATAAATTATGAAAAAATAAAATTAACTCATTTGTGCATGATCATAATATGAATGATAAGAATGCTCTACTTGAGACTGAAATTGAAGATCTTAAGAAAATGATTGAGAATTTGGAGGAAGGAAGAAAAGAAATGGCTGACTTGGAAATTGAAAATGAGGATTTGAGAAATGAGATTGATAGCATGAAGCTAAAAATGCAAAGCTATGAAAAAGATAGTAAATTGAGCAATGAAAAGTATGAAGCTTTCAAACAAGTCAACATTCAACTTCTTCAAAATATTGAAAACCTACAAAAAAAGTTGAAGGATAAACAACAATCTCTAGAAAAGTTTGTGGATGGAAGAGAAAACCTAGATGCTTTGCTAGGTACCAGAATGAACTTCAACAAGGAAGGGTTGGGTTTTGAACCAACAAACAAAAGGTCAATTGGGCTCAAAACTGTCACATTTGTTTCATCTTCTGAAGCTTCCACCTCAAACAACACTCCCACACAAAACCAGCAAAAATAAAAGGAGAAAGGGAAAGAAAAGATTGAAGAGGCAGTCACCAACATTCCCAAAAAGCCTGTCCAAAAATCTAAGAAAGGTCGACCTTCCCCGCAGCATAGGTCAACACTTCCTTGGCCATTGCATGCTCAATCTTCCAGATATCACCAAAACTGGATTGCTCATTCATATAGGCCAACACCACCATACTTTCGGAGAAATTGTGATTAATGTGTTCATCAATCCTATAACTTTCAATCTCCTAGGTGGCAGAACAATCACTTTCAACCCAAAAATAACCAATGGCCACAATGGGTTAAGAAGCCAACTTCATCAAACTTTCATAAAATCCAACAAAGAGCCTCTAAACAAAAAGGAAATATCAAGGCTGAAAAGAAAAACAAAATCCCTGCTTTAATCAAACAAAACATGAATGTTAGAAATGTTTGGATTCCAAAAGAAATGGTTTCATGTTTTGAAAATCTTAAGAGTTTGATGGGACCCAAAATTGGTTAGGTTCCAAATACAATTGTTTAATTGTTTGTGCAGGAATGTCTTGTAGCCATGCATAACAGGTGGTATCTTGATAGCGGCTGTTCAAGACACATGACTGGAGACAAAATAAAATTTTGTCTCTTGGAGGAAAAGGAAGGAGGATACGTTACGTTTGGAGAGAATAACAAAGGAAAAATCATTGGAACAGGTAATGTAGGTAAGAACCTCTCCAACTCCATTGGAAATGTGTTGCTAGTTGAAGGTTTGAAATATAACCTACTTAGCATAAGTTAATTGTGTGATAAAGGTCATAAAGTGTTGTTTGACTCTCATGAATGCAGAATTCTTGAACCAAAATCTGATAAGGTAAAATTCTCTGGTAAGAGAGTCAACAATGTTTACATGATTGACTTAGATGATCCTGCTCATTTAAATCTTTGTCTTGCTGCACCAAAATCTGAAATTACTTGGTTATGGCATCGTAGATTAGGACATGCTAGGTATAATGTCTTACATAAATTGTTAAAGCATTCAATGGTGAAAGGGTTGCCTGAATTATCATTTAAACAAGAAAACAAGTTGTGTGATGCATGTGCCCTAGGTAAACAAACAAGAAAATCTTTCAAGGGAAGATCTGAAAATACATCATCCAAACCACTCGAGCTAATTCATATGGACTTGTTTGGTCTAACCAGAACTGCTAGTTTAAGTGATAGAAAATATGGATATGTCTTGGTGGATGACTTCTCTAGGATCACATGGGTTTTCTTTCTCACACATAAAAATGATGCTTTTGATGAGTTTTAGGCGCTCTACATGAAGATAAAGCAGGACGGTGTGTTCAAGATCTCCAAGATTCAATCTGATCACGGTGGTGAATTTGAAAACACTGACTTCTATAATCTTTGCAGAGCTGAAGGTATTTCACACCGATTCTCTTCACCAAGAACGCCGGAGCAAAATGGTGTAGTTGAAAGGAGAAACTGAACACTTGTAGAGATGGCAAGAACCATGCTTGCTGAACGGCAACTTCCAAGGAGATTTTGGGCCGAAGCGGTAAACTCGGCATGTTACATTATCAACCGCTCTATGGTAAGGCCACACTCCAAAAAGACTCCTTATGAGTTGCTGAAAGGTAAAAAGCCCTCTCTCTCACATATGAAAGTGTTTGGGTCAAAATACTTCATCCACAACAATAACAAAAGAGTCTTAGATAAATTCGAGCCCAAGAGCGATGAATGTATATTCCTTAGATATTCTGATAGATCTAGGGCTTATAGAATTTATAATATCAAAAGTCAAACTGTGGAAGAATCACTCCATGTTTCCTTTGATGAATATCATGATTCTAACAATGATAACTCTTGCAGGAAAAATGATGAAGATGGGGAATTTCTAAACATGAAGGACAAGAGTGATCCTCCACAAGAAGAAATAAAAGAAGATGATGACCTAGCTGAATCAAGCAATGCAAGGGATCAAGCTTCAGGGGAAGGTAACGATTCTACAAACATTAGAATTCTTAAGGATCATCCCTTGGAAAATGTCATTGGCAGCTTGAATGACCCACCTAGAACAAGGTCACATTTTAGAATTGTGGAAGAACTAGATCAACTTGCTCTTGTCTCTCAGCTTGAACCCAAAAATATTGATGAAGCATTAAAAGATGAAAACTGGATAAATTCAATGCAAGACGAGTTAAACCAGTTTGAAAGGAATAAAGTCTGGCATCTTGTTCCTAGACCTTCATCACAATCTGTCATAGGCACTAAACGGGTCTTTAGAAACAAACTAAGTGAGGATGGCAAGATAATAAGAAACAAAGCTAGATTGGTGGCTCAAGGGTATAATCAAGAGTTTGGGGTAGATTTTGATAAATCTTATGCCCCAGTTGCTAGACTCGAAGCCATCATAATTTTACTTACCTTTGCATGCTCCCTTAGAATAAAGCTGTATCAAATGGATGTCAAAAGTGCTTTCTTGAATGGCTTGATCAAAGAAGAAGTGTATGTTGAGCAGCCCCCCGGCTTTGAGAATTCTAACAATGCAGATTTTGTATACAAGTTAGACATGGCGCTTTATGGACTTAAGCAAGCACCAAGAGCTTGGTATGAGAGACTAAGCTCGTTCCTCATTGAAAAAGGGTACACACGAGGTAAGGTAGATCAAACACTTTTCACCAAGAAGCAAGGTAAGAACATCTTGATTGTTCAAATTTATGTTGATGACATTGTGTTTGGTTCTACAAAATCTGAAATGTGTGAGGAATTTGCTAACCTCATGACTAGCGAATTTGAGATGAGCCTAATGGGAGAACTTCAATTCTTTCTCGGTTTGCAGGTCAACCAAGGAGAAGATGGTTGCTTCATAAGCCAAGCCAAATACATCAAGGAGCTGCTAAAAAGATTTGACATGGCAAACAGCAAAATCATTGCAACTCCGATGAGCACCTCAACTTCACTGGATTCGGATGAAAATGGTAAATTGGTGGATGCAAAGGTCTATAGAGGTATGATTGGTTCTTTACTTTATTTGACTGCATCCCGACCAGATATCCAGTTTAGTGTATGCCTTTGTGCTAGATTTCAAGCTAGTTCTAGAGAATCTCATTTGACTGCCGTCAAACGTATCCTTCGATATCTTGTCGGCACTCAAGATTTGGGATTGTGGTATCCGTCATCATGTGATTTATCTCTTATATCTTATTCTGATGCGGATTACGCTGGATGCAAGCTGGATCGTAAGAGTACTAGTGGCTATTGCTAGTTTCTAGGCGGGTGTTTAGTTTCTTGGGCCTCCAAGAAACAACACTCGGTTGCCCTCTCAACCGCGGAGGCAGAATATGTTGCTGCGGGGAACTGTGGCACCCAAGTGTTGTGGATTAAACACCAACTCCAAGACTACTTGATGGATCTTGGTTGTGTCCCGATTCTGTGTGATAACACTAGTGCTATCAACCTTGCAAAAAATCCAGTCCAGCATTCTAGGACTAAGCATATTGAGATTAGGCATCACTTCATTAGAGACGAGGTCAGTAAGAAAAATTTTGAACTGCATTTTGTTTATACTCTAAATCAAATTGCTGATATTTTCACCAAGCCCTTGTGTAATGACAGGTTTTCAACACTCAGAAGGGAGCTTGGTCTTTGTCGACCTCAGGCCAATAAGAATTTGAAATGATGATAATGTTCAATTAGTTGTGTATTTTGCACGTTGGTATTCATGCATTATTTATATGTCAATATGTCTTTTTACATATGGTGTCGCATTGCATGTAGTTGCATAATCAAGTTGAATCTATATTCCCAATGCATTGCATGGTTTGTGTCGCATCATTCTTGCATGGCCATGGTATATCAAATGTTGATGTATGGAAGGGCAGGTTATGCTTGTCTCGAAGCACTCAATATGCGTGAGGTTTCACCTCCGCCAAGTACCATGTGTCAATGTCGCATATAGGCCATATAATAAGGGGGAGTTGTCCTTGTGCAACATTCATGCATATATTTCATATTCATTCTGTGGCATTTAATAAGTGTACAACCATGCGTTGGGTCATACATTTCATTTCTGCTACCTTCATGAGTGACTAGGTCAACCTCCTTTGCCATTCCACTTGATTGTAAACATAACCCCTTCGCGTATCCATTGCATATCCTTAAGGGGGAGTTTTGTTGATTCTCTTAACCTCTTGCAAACTGCACTTCAGTGGCTTACAGTCTGGTTTGAGTTCATGAGACAGACACACATATGGTGTAAGAGCTTTCTAGTATATGGCCTAATGATTGTCCATTCAATGAAAATGGTTCAGATTTAATGATTTCCTTGTAGTTCTAATATATCTTGTTTGAAATCATCTATGTTCTATAATTTTAATAGACTGTCACTAAAGACTACATGTTATGTCTTGAATGACTACCCTGAAATCTGAAAATCCAGACTTCATGACAATCTTGGTGATACTCTAGAGCTTAGTATTGTTTCTAAACATCTTGATGAGCTGGAATTCTTGAAAATCAATTTGCAGAGTAATGATAGTGTTGCACGGAGAAATATGTCACGTCATCAAATCAAGTGACGAATGATATGTCATGATGTACCTCTGTTATCTCTGTCTTAATTCATATGGACTCTAGGCAGAGCAATGGCATAATTGCTGAGAAACATATCTTCTCATCAATGAAATGAGTTTGGATAAGTCATGACGTGACTTTGCTATCTCTGTTCATTCTGAAGCATAACCGTCAATCTTGCCAAATACCTAGGAATACTGGCGTCTAAACAACGTGTATTCTTATGGTTTGGAGGCATGTACTAGACTTGATTGCTCGTAAAATATGAGTCATGTGCCTTCAAATTCAAGAGATATTGAAAATCAAATTTGTTGAACTCATAAAATTCCATGCTTTAGTCATGATTGTTTAGCCTCAATACGCGTTTTTTGTGTTATTCCCTTTGTAGTAACTGAATATGGATATATAAGACAAGGGACGGTTAAACATTGCCATGATATGCACATTTGGTTCATTTCTATTACATCTTGGATGTAGCTACTTTTCGAACTCTGTTGATGAATTCGGATTTCATTAGCTTTGAACCATATATATTGCTCACGGTCTGTTTCAGGTTTGCATATAATGGCTTGCTCTTAACTCCTTTCAGCTCTGGTCTCACAGACATTTTACTATTATCACTCTTTTTTTGCTGTTGGCAAAGGGGGAGAATTCTTTGTGTGAGTCCTTTGTAAGAGCTATATGCGTTATCGCATTGTCAAAGGGGAGAGCTTATGTGCTTTGTGAGTTGTCATGGGGGATGTGTGAATGGTGTACGGGGAGAGTCAAAGGGAGGAGAATCCATTGCTCACTTTGCATCTCATATGTGTATGTGATGGGGTTTGCGTAATTGCATAGCATTCATATCTGCATTCATAATTGCATTCACATGCTATTACTATCATGGATCTTGAGCTGCATATGTTACATATATCATACACTTTGCCATCTTGGCTATTTCTGCCATATAATGACTCACAGTGTTGCCATCATCAAAAAGGGGGAGAATGTTGAACACATATGCACCATGATTACTATTATGGTTTTGATGATAGCAACTACTATAAGTCACATTGTGTTTGCATATGATGTCATTGTGTATCTGTTTAAGCAGTTTGTCATTTCATCGAACAGGTTGCGGGCATGTGCACTGCATTCAAAGTCTATACGTTGGACAAAGTCTGTACATTGGACGAAGTCTATACGTTGGACAAAGTCTATACGTTGGACCAAGTCTGTATGATGGACAAAGTCTATACGTTGGACAAAGTCTATACGTTGGACGAAGTCTATACGTTGGACAAAGTCTGTACGTTGCTGAACAAGAAGTCTATACGTTGGCTGCCTAGCACAACTTGAAGTCTATACGTTGCTACAGATGAAGTCTATACGTTGGCTGCATGCACAAAACAAAGTCTATACGTTGCACAAGACAAAGTATGTACATTGGCTGCTAGCACAACTCCAAGTCTGTACGTTGGTTGATGGCTGCAACACAAGTCTATACATTAGCCGGCTACTTCACACACAAAGTCTATACATTGCATTCTGTTGTGTTCGTGCATCAAGTTACCAAGTCTGTACGTTCATGAAGCAAGTCTGTACAGGCTCATGCATGCTCAAGGTGTTGGGTTAGATGGACGCAGTCTATCTCCACAGATTGTGGATCTAGAGGGGGGGTGAATAGATCGACTTGCCTAATTTAAAACTATTGTAAGTTCTAAAGCGGAATTTAGGCAAACATCAGTAAAGCTAAAGGAAGAATGCTAAGCAAAAGGTAGAAAGCTAGACATGAGCATAAGCGATGCAATCAAATAAGCTAAGCAAGAAATTCTCATCGCACACAGATCACACAAAAACACAAACACACTGCACACACAATTTTTAGGTGGTTCGGTCAACGACCTACGTCCACCCCACACTCAACCGAGTATGGCTTCCTGCTGCGCAGCACAGCTTGCGTCCGCTGGGCTTTACAGCTTGGCCAAACAATCCGCTGATACACAGCTTCGCTGGGCTCTACAGCTTGCCGACCAGAGGATCTGATCCTCTGCAACCGCTGGGGAAATACAGCTTAACCCGTCCAGTGGAGACTACCACTGCAATACCGCTGACGCACAGCTTGAAGAAACAATGTTCGGAAATGAAAGACAGAATCAAAACGAATAATCAAAACTCAAAAGCCATATAGCTCTTAAAGAGCAAAGCTCAGCTCTGGTTTTGAACCACGAGACTGAGATACAAACTCTCTCACTCTCACTCTCGATCAGCTCTCTCTCGACTCAATCTCTCTCGATCTCTTCCTCTCTCTTTTTCTCCATCTTCTCTATTTCTTCTTCTTCTTCTCTGTATCTTCTTCTTCTCTCTTTTCTCTCTGTGGATCGAAGGAGGCTTGCTGTGGCTGTATAGACTTTCTCCCTTCTCTTCGATCTGTCTTCTTCTGTGGAAGAAGGCTTGTTTATATAACAGCAACAGCAGCAGGCGTGTGCTCTCCACGTTTCCTGCCTAAAGCATTTGCACCACGTGGCAGCATCCAATGGAGTGTCAGTACACGTGTCCTCATCTGGATACCTTGTCCTTCTCGGATCACGAGCCAGGTACCTCGGATCACGTGCCCCTCATTAGCCTCTTCAGTCTGATGTATAGAGTTCTCAGCTCACGTGCTCAATGACAACAGTCTGACTTGCTGCGTCGACGCTGTCAATCAATGGCGTTAACGCAGTGAGGCATTCCAGTAGCCATTAGCCTCATCTCTTTAGCTGCTACGTCGACGCTGCTCAATTGTGGCGTTGACGCAGTGGAATAGCCTGTGAAGGTGAATGCTTCTTTAACTACTGCGTGGACGCTGCTTGCTTGTGGCGTTGACGCAGTGGAAGATATCGTGAAGGCTTCGTCAACTGATGCATGGACGCTTTAAGCTCCCAGCGTCGACCCTGTTCCCTTCAGCAACAAGAGTGAAGTAATAAGATTTAAGTATGTACATTGCAGTGTATATACTTCGTTGTATAGACTTGTGAAGACGAATGCAACGTACAGACTTGCCCAATGTATGGATTTCATGTAATGCAAACTAATGTGAAGACTTCAGTGTATAGACTTTAGAAGACGAGTGCAATGTATAGACTCCATGAGACTCTAGTGCAGACAGACGATGTATAGAGTTCTCAGTTCAGCCGTCAGTGTATAGACTTGAAAGTCTTGAAGCCAATGTATGGACATGAGAAGCTGAGGCCAGTGTACAGGCTTGCCACCGACCAGTGTGTAGACTTGATCAGCATAAGGCACAGTATAGACATCAACTCTGCACATCGAATGTATGGACTTCAAGTGTGAAGACCATTGTATAGACTTTGGATTCGAAGACCAATGTGCAGACTTTGGATTTGAAGACCAATGTGCAGACTTTGGATTTGAAGATCAATGTCCAGACTTCAAGTAACACTATGGATGTACAGACTTGATGGAGCGAAGCGATGTGTAGACTTGAAGCTCCTGATGGATGTATAGACTTCAAATATCAAGACGCTAAGGAAGACGGACAATGTACAGACTTGCTGTAACATGAACCAGTGAGATGCGTTGATGCTGTACACACTTAACGAATTCAAATGAAATGCAGTGTGTGGACTTTATCTGAAATGGACGATGTATAGACTCAATTGATATGAGAGTTTTTAGTGTATAGACTCAGTCTAAACAAATCTGCTGGAGGAGTCGACCCATCCTCTGATGTGTCGACCCATGATAGTGAGAAATGCAGACAGCAGTGTATTAAATGCAAAGAACACATAGTCAATATGATAGAGCAATTTCATCAAAACAAAAGTAGTTGCCAATCAATCAAAATAATGGTGTTGCCAATGAAATAAAGCAAGTGTCAACATCATCAACATAGAGGGGTCACAACAATCTCCCCCTTTTTGATGATGGCAACCCCATATGAAGTAGAATAGCAACATCCTGTCATATAGATATATGTTTGATGAAAGACATGATGTGTTATGCAGATTGACATGCAGATGCTATGAAGGCATGCAACTCACTACCTCAAACTCTCCCTTGGAATGAATTCAGAATTGAATTCAGAATTCAGATAGATATGCCCCCTAGACATCCCCTAGATAATATTCTTCCCCTTTGCCATCAATAAAGAGGAGGGAAAAATTAAATACAATGGAGGAATCAAGAGAAGAACTGACTGGCATTCTGAACAGGTAGTTCATGAATAAGCATTCTAAAGTATAGAGTCTTCAGCCATATGAAATTAGAAACTGCCGTCAGAAAGAATTCTGGTTTAAAGATGATAAAATTTGGAGTTCATGCACTACAAGCAATAGATAAGTTCACTGTGCATGATAAAACAATAAACCAGAATCATATTTGCATGAAAGATTTAGTTTCATGATATCTTACTTTCATAGTCTCAAAAATAATATTGAGAGAACCCAAGTCATGTATTGAAACTAAACAAATTTACACTCATGAACTTTTCTTTTGAAGGAGCAGCATTATCAGTATTAGATCATTTTGAGCATTCAGGTACCATAAGTATTTCTACGTAAGGGTATACGTTTATAAGATGCCAATACCCCTAGATACTCAACAAGATGGACCATTCTGCCTATGATCAAATTCAACAGAACTGAGTTACACCTTTTGGTGTGAGGGTACACGTTTATCAGACGCCAGTTACCCCCAAGTACTCAGTGAAACTAGCCTGCTGTTTTGAACATTTTAAACAGAGATAGCTGATACACTTCATGACATGATTGTTGTCCACTTCTTTGATGAATCACTCAGTTTCTCAGTGATTGACCAGTCATTGCTCTGCCAATATATATATTTTCAATGATTTTCAATATTTTTCAATATCTTTCTTAGCTGTCCTTTGTATGTTTCAGAATGACTTGTTTAAGAACAATACACATACTTAACCTCTCTAACATGATTTCAGATGAGTTTTCAGATTTCAGATATGATTAACTTTGTCTGACATGAAATAAGAAGGAGGTTGAGAGTTTTATCAATTTTCAACTTACTTATATACTGATTGCAATCTTTAAACTCCAACCATTATAAGGTTTAATCCATTACATCAGTCTTTGAGCAATTCAAATTCTTATAAATGAAGAAGTCCATTTTCTACTGCTTAGAAATCAGAACTGACCAACAGATTGCCATAATGTCAGAGATAAGTATTCAGAATTAAAGGTTGAATGACTTCAAGAAAATTGAAACCACTCTGAATTTCTAGCAATACTCCCCCTGTCTATATGCATGTAATTTGCTAATGAAAGGCAAGAATTAATTGAGAGAGAGCTTATGCATAGGTCATAAATGAATGATATGCAAGGACATGCAAAGACTCGACAAGCTCCCCCTGAATATATGCAATGCAGGACAGTTCTACATCCATATTCACATCCACATGATTTATCCAAGCAATCAAAAATAAGTCCACATCAGAAATTTTTATTCACAGTAATTAAGCAATCATTCATCATGCTGAAATTTACATAAGCCAAGTTCTCTTCTAAGAAACTTAAAATTTTCATTCCCAAGAGGCTTAGTAAAAATATCAGCAATTTATTTTTCAGTTTCTATGAAATTCATTTCAATCTCATTTTTATTTATAGCATCTCTAAGAAAATGATGTGTTATCTCTATGTGCTTAGTCCTAAAATGGTGAACAGGATTTTTAGCAAGGCATATAGCACTAGTATTATCACATAAAAGTGGAATGCATCCCAGATTTATCTCTATATGCTGTTACTCTTTCTTGGGCTGCACAATTACATGCTGCAACATACTCAGCTTCAGCTGTGGATAATGCTACAGTGTGTTGCTTCTTAGATGCCCAAGACACTAGACAGCCACCAAGGAATTGACAGTAGTCACTAGTGCTTTTTCTATCTACTCGACACCCAGCATAGTCTGCATCAGTGTAGGCTAGAAGCTCTAACTCACACTTAGCAGGATACCGGAGACCTAGTTCTTGGGTGCCTAGTAAATACCTAAAAATCCTTTTCACAGCTTTAAAGTGATTTTCTTTAGGACTGGCCTGAAATCTAGAGCATAAACACACAACAAATTGTATGTCAGGCCTAGATGCTGTAAGATAGAGAAGAGATCCGATCATACCTCTGTATAGCCTTTGGTCCACATGTTTACCTTTAGAATCTTCATCCAAACTGGTTGATGTACCCATTGGAGTAGCTATTTCCTTGAGGTTGTCCATTTTGTATTTTTCAATAAGTTCTTTACATACTTGGACTGAGAGATGAAGGTGCCATCTTCTGTTTGTGTAACCTGCAGTCCAAGGAATAGTTTGAGCTCACCCATTGAGCTCATTTCAAATTCATCAGTCATTATTTGAGAGAATTCCTCACATAATTTGGGGTTAGTTGACCCAAACACAATGTCATCCACATAAATCTGAATGATAAGAATATCTGGATGGCTTACCTTGGTAAATAATGTTTGATCAACTATACCTCTTGTGAAGTTCTTGTTGGTGAGGAATTTGCTCAACCTGTCATACCAAGCTCTAGGAGCTTGCTTTAAACCATAGAGAGCTTTATTGAGCTTGTAAACATGATTAGGGAAATCTAAACATTCAAACCCAGGAGGCTGTCTCACATATACATCCTCATTAATTTCCCCATTTAGAAAAGCAGATTTCACATCCATCTGCTGAAGATTTATTCCTAGGAAACGTGCATAAGCCAATAAAATTCTTATTGCTTCTAACCTAGCTACAGGGGCAAAAGACTCTTCAAAGTCTATTCCAAATTCCTGATTGTACCCCTGAGCTACAAGTCTGGCTTTATTTTTAATAACATTCCCCGCTTCATCAGTTTTGTTTCTAAATACCCATTTAGTCCCTATGACTGTTTCATGATCAGGAGGTGGAACCAAATGCCACACCTTATTCCTGTTTAAACTGATTGAGCTCCTCATGCATGGCATTAATCCAATGCACATCTTGGAGAGCACAATCAATGGACTTGGGTTCTATGTTTGATACAAAAGCATAAGCATTCAGTTCATGTTGATTTCTTAAGTGGCCTCTAGTCCTAGGGGGGTCATGCAGATTTCCAATAACATTATCTACATGATGATCCTTGAGATATCTAATATTTGCAATTGGAGTATCATGAACTTGATTTACCTCCCCCTGAACTGTAGGCTCATCTTCATTAAGCTCTTTATGTTCTTCTTCATCCTCGGATTTGTCTGCAGGATCTCCTTCCTTCAGAATTTCACCATTGTTTTCATTCCTGCATTGACCAACATTAGAATTTGCCAAGGATTCATCAAAAACTATATGTGGAGATTCTTCAACAATTTTAGAGTTCAGATTGTACACTCTGTATGCTCGGGTGTTTTCAAAATAGCCAAGAAAAATTCATGGTTCTCCTTTAGGTTCAAATTTATCAAGGTCCTTTTTATCATTTATGTGTATGAAACATTTACAACCAAAAACCTTGAAGTGAGCAATAGAAGGTTTCTTACCTTTTAATATCTCATATGGTGTTTGCTGGGTAGAAGGTCTTACCATGGCTATGTTAATTACATAACAGGCAGTGTTCACTGCTTCAGCCCAAAATTTCCTTGGTAGACCACCTTCGACAAGGAGTGTACGACCCATTTCCACTAGGGTTCTGTTCCTTCTCTCCACAACTCCATTCTGCTCAGGTGTCCTTGGTGAGGAATACCTGTGGTTGATTCCATTTGACCTGCAGAATTCATCAAATTGTGAGTTTTCAAACTCACCTCCATGATCAGACAAAATGTTTTCAATTTTCAGATTTGTTTTAACATAGAACTCCTGAAATTCTGAGAAAGCATCACTCTTATTGGATAAGAAATAAACCCAAGTATACCTAGAAAAGTCATCTACCATGACAAACCCATACCTCCTCCCTGATAAGCTGACAGATCTAGTTGGCCCAAAAAGGTCCATATGTATCAGCTCATAGGGTTTGGAAGACAGATTTTCAGTTCTAGACTTAAATGACTTTCTAGTTATCTTTGATTGAGTGCATGCATCACAGATTTTATTTTCTTTCTTGAATGAGACTTCAGGAAGTCCTCTAACCATGCCATGCTTATTTAATTTGTGCAAAACAGTGTAGCTAGCATGACCTAACCTACGATGCCATAAAAATGCTATGTCTTCTCTACTGGTAGTAAGGCAAAGGTTAGTGTGTTGAATTTCATCTAAATTTATCGTGTAAGTATTGTTTATTTTTTTTCCAGAAAATTTGACAATATCAGAATCAGGTTCAAAAACCTTGCAGCATTGAGAATTAAATAAAACACTGTAACCTTTATCATATAACTGGCTGATGCTAAGTAGATTATAGGCTAACCCTTCAACCAGCATAACATCATCAATGCAGCAGGTAGAACACTTACCTACCTTACCTGATCCGATAATCTTACCCTTTGTGTTGCTTCCAAAGGTGACAAGGCCTTCTACTTTCTCAGTCAGTATGCAAAATTTGGCCTTATCTCCTGTCATATGCCTAGAGCAGCCGCTATCCATGTACCACAAGTTGTTCTTGGCTGCCAGGCATACCTGCATACATAATTAGGTAGAGAAGTTTGGAACCCAAGACTGATTGGGCTCCAATGTAAATGAACTAGCAGCAAAGCAGGAAAGCAATTGTTTCGGAATCCACATTTGTTTAAATGAATTTTGTTCAGTGGATCCTACAGATTTTCTTCTGTTGTTGTTCCTTTTCTTTTTATTGTTCTTTTTCTTGTTGGCAGTAGCATGATTATTGACAGTATTGTTATTTCTGTGCCAGTGCCTTGGCAAGGGTGTGTTCACAAGATTTTGGCCATAGTAGTTCCTGGGCTGGCTATGAAAGTATTGATTTCTAGATGTCCAGTAACCATACCCATTGACCCAATTTCTACTGTAAGGTCTTTGATATTGAGCACCCTGGTGTGCAAGACCTGTAAACCTACCCTGAGTTCTAGACCAATTTGACCTATTGAAGTAGGTTGGCTATGCATTGTAGTGGGTCTGAGCTCTGGGTTGATAAAAATAATTGGGTTGACTCCTAGCAGCACTTTGTCTCCCCTGTACTTTGGACCCTGCTGACCTATACACAGGTTTGTATTGGGTCTTCTTCAGAGGTGGAGGTGTTGGTGGAGACTTGGTTACCTTGACCTGGGGTTTTCCGGACTGTGTAGGTTGACCCCTAACCTGAGTATGAGCCCTAGGATTCTGCTTAGGTGTGCTAGCTCTACTAGGCTCATTAACCTTTTGTTTGCCCTTCTCCTCAGCACTGGGCTTTTTCAGATTAGCAGTTTTGTTCATCAAATTTATTGAGAGGTCCCTTTTCCTTTTGAGCAACAAATGAAATTGTTTTCATCCCGAATGTTTTTGTTGCACTAGAATTAAATCCTAGGCCCTCTTTTCTGAAATTAACCTTTGACCCTAACAAAGCATTTAAGTTATCTGTTCCTTGGGTCATTTTCTCAATGGTTTTCATTTTATCCTCATTGTCTTTCTGAAGTTCATCAATAGCCTTTTTCAGCTCATTTTTGATATTGAGGACAGCTTCATATTTTTCAGAAATGATTTTTACTTCACTTTCACATTTTTGAATCTTCAGCTTCCATTCATCAATTTCATTTTCAAGCCTTAGATTCTCTTCCTTAGAAGCTTTTAACTCATTTGTGATTTTATCTTCTTCAGAGCATGTGAGTTTCAATTCATCAATCTCAGATTCCAAATATGCAATTTTATCGGTTAGTGTTTTATCATTTTGCATGGAATTGATTTTTCTTCTAAGATGCCTATTCTCTTTTCTAATATCATCAGGTCTATCAGCTATGTCATGATAAGCATCTACCCAATCAGCAATTGTGAAGTTTTCGAATCTAGTGATTACCTCATCTGTATCCTCCTCTCTATCTTCGGAGCTTGTTGCCATAAGGTAAATGGGCTGTTCAGATTCGGCTTCACTATCTGAGCTGCTGCTGAAAGAGCCTTCATCTTCATCACTCCATGTGGTGATCATAGCTCTTCCCTTCTTGGTTTTCTTCTTTGACCTGTCCTTATATTTCTGATTGTCTGGACAGTCAATTTTCAGATGCCCTGGTTTCCTGCATTGATAACAGACATTAGCTTCATTTTTCTTTGCAGGTTTAGATTTATACCTTTTATCCTTTCGGCCACCACTGTATTTCTTCTGACCGAACCGTCCTGCTCCCTTTCTGAGAAATCGCCTGAACTCTCTAGTCATCATGGCTATCTCAGATCGAGTCACATCTTCTTCTTCATTTAGGCTCTCCTCTGATGATGAAGAGCTGCTGGAGCTGGATTTTGTTGATTTACTGGAACTAGCCTTCAGCGCTATCGGCTTCTTCTTCCTCTCGGCTTCATCTGTCCTTGGCATGTTTATCTCATATGCCATTAGTGAGCCAATCAGCTCATCAGCTTTAGTATTACGCAAGTCCCTTGACTCCTCCATCACTGTTGCTTTGGTGTGCCAAATGGGAGTCAGGGAGCGCATAATTTTCCTCACTATATCATACTCTGCCTGAGGTTTCCCAAAACCTCTGAGGCCATTGGTTATGACAGTCAGCCGAGCGTACATTTCGCTGATGGACTCGTTCTGCTTCATCTTGAAGGCTTCATACTGAGATACAAGAAGATTGGCCTTCTTCTCTCTTACTTGAGATGTACCTTCATGAATTACTTCCAGCGCATCCCACATCTCCTTAGCTGATTTGCAAGCAGACACACGGGAGAATTCTGTAGGATGCAGAGCGCATTGGATAGCATTAATAGCACTCCAATTCAGCGTGGACCTTCTGATCTCCTCCTTGGTCCATACATCTTCATTCGGGGACAGCTCATAAGGTCCCTTGCTGACAATCTTCCAAATCTCATAATCCTTAGCCCTGAGGAACACTTGCATACGGTTCTTCCAGTATGCGTAGTTTGATCCATCAAAGAATGGGGACTTTGTTGTTGAGTGACCTTCGACAGTCATCCCTCGAGCATCCATCTCTGCCTATTCTCTTCGGGCGATGAGTCCCTGTAGAAGAGTTAGGCTCTGATACCAAGTGTTGGGTTAGATGGACGCACTCTATCTCCACAGATTGTGGATCTAGAGGGGAGGTGAATAGATCAACTTGCCTAATTTAAAACTATTGTAAGTTCTAAAGCGGAATTTAGGCAAACATCAGTAAAGCTAAAGGAAGAATGCTAAGCAAAAGGTAGAAAGCTAGACATGAGCATAAGCGATGCAATCAAATAAGCTAAGCAAGAAATTCCCATCGCACCCAGATCACACAAAAATACAAACACACTGCACACACAATTTTTAGGTGGTTCGGTCAACGACCTACGTCCACCCCACACTCAACCGAGTATGGCTTCCTGCTGCGCAGCACAGCTTGCGTCCGCTGGGCTTTACAGCTTGGCCAAACAATCCACTGATACATAGCTTCGCTGGGCTCTACAGCTTGCCGACCAGAGGATCTGATCCTCTGCAACCGCTGGGGAAATACAGCTTAACCCGTCCAGTGGAGACTACCACTGTAATACCGCTGACGCACAGCTTGAAGAAACAATGTTCGGAAATGAAAGACAGAATCAAAACGAATAATCAAAACCCAAAAGTAATATAGCTCTTAAAGAGCAAAGCTCAGCTCTGGTTTTGAACCACGAGACTGAGATACAAACTCTCTCACTCTCACTCTCGATCAGCTCTCTCTCGACTCAATCTCTCTCGATCTCTTCCTCTCTCCTTTTCTCCCTCTTCTCTATTTCTTCTTCTTCTTCTCTGTATCTTCTTCTTCTCTCTTTTCTCTTTGTGAATCGAAGGAGCCTTGCTGTGGCTGTATAGACTTTCTCCCTTCTCTTCGATCTGTCTTCTTCTGTGGAAGAAGGCTTGTTTATATAGCAGCAACAGCAGCAGACGTGTGCTCTCCACGTTTCCCGCCTAAAGCATTTGCACCACGTGGCAGCATCCAATGGAGTGTCAGTACACGTGTCCTCATCTGGATACCTTGTCCTTCTCGGATCACGAGCCAGGTACCTCGGATCACGTGCCCCTCATTAGCCTCTTCAGTCCGATGTATAGAGTTCTCAGCTCACGTGCTCAATGACAGCAGTCTGACTTGCTGCGTCGACACTGTCAATCAATGGCGTTAACGCAGTGAGGCATTCCAGTAGCCATTAGCCTCGTCTCTTTAGCTGCTGCGTCGACGCTGCTCAATTGTGGCGTTGACGCAATGGAATAGCCTGTGAAGGTGAATGCTTCTTTAACTACTGTGTCGACGCTGCTTGCTTGTGGCGTTGACGCAGTGGAAGATATCGTGAAGGCTTCGTCAACTGATGCGTGGACGCTTTAAGCTCCCAGCGTCGACCCTGTTCCCTTCACCAACAAGAGTGAAGTCATAAGATTTAAGTATGTACATTGCAATGTATATACTTCGTTGTATAGACTTGTGAAGGCGAATGCAACGTACAGACTTGCCCAATGTATGGACTTCATGTAATGCAAACTAATGTGAAGACTTCAGTGTATAGACTTTAGAAGACGAGTGCAATGTATAGACTCCATGAGACTCTAGTGCAGACAGACGATGTATAGAGTTCTCAGTTCAGCCGTTAGTGTATAGACTTGAAAGTCTTGAAGCCAATGTATGGACATGAGAAGCTGAGGCCAGTGTACAGGCTTGCCACCGACCAGTGTGTAGACTTGATCAGCATAAGGCACAGTATAGACATCAACTCTGCACATCGAATGTATGGACTTCAAGTGTGAAGACCATTGTATAGACTTTGGATTCGAAGACCAATGTGCAGACTTTGGATTTGAAGACCAATGTGCATACTTTGGATTTAAAGATCAATGTCCAGACTTCAAGTAACACTGTGGATGTACAGACTTGATGGAGCAAAGCGATGTGTAGACTTGAAGCTCCTGATGGATGTATAGACTTCAAATATCAAGACGCTAAGGAAGACGGACAATGTACAGACTTGCTGTAACATGAACCAGTGAGATGCGTTGACGCTGTACACACTTAACGAATTCAAATGAAATGCAGTGTGGCCGGACTTTATCTGAAATGGACGATGTATAGACTCAATTGATATGAGAGTTTCCAGTGTATAGAATCAGTCTAAACAAATCTGCTGGAGGAGTCGACCCATCCTCTGATGTGTCGACCCATGACAATGAGAAATGCAGACAGCAGTGTATTAAATGCAAAGAACACATAGTCAATCTGATAGAGTAATTTCATCAAAACAAAAGTAGTTGCCAATCAATCAAAATAATGGTGTTGCCAATGAAATAAAGCAAGTGTCAACATCATCAACATAGAGGGGTCACAACACAATGTGCAAAGTCTGTACAGAGTTCATACATGCACACAAAGTCTACATGACCAAGCCTTGATGCAAAGTCTATACAACAACTACAAGCTTCATTCAAATAGCCATGGCCACTGCACAAGATGAGAGTCAAAAGATAAAGATTCAGTTGGTACTTTCTAGACCAACAAGGATGAAGTTACAGACATGAACGGGCTGCTAATGGAGTTGAACGACGGAGTTGAAGCGGATAACGGACCTACCCGGGCAAGCCCGAAATCAGCCCAGCTGGCGGTCGACCGCCAGCACAGGGGCGGTCGACCACCCCAGCCAGCATTCGCCAGAATGTGTCTTTCAGTAGCGGTCGACCGCCAGCCATTAGCGGTCGAACGGAATTCCTAGTGACCATCCGTCTATAGTGTTTCTCAGTAGCGGTCGACCGCCAGCCCCGATGCAGCCATGTTTGACTTCAAAATCCACCTCGTGGCTAGCCCCTTTCCATGGATTTGTTTAATCAAAACTCACATAATCTCCCATGATTTTTGGATCTAGTCTGGGGGGTGTCCAAGGACCATTCAAGGTCTATAAAACCAACACATGAGGGGTTGGAAACCCTATCACTTCAAGGCTTCAAGAGAGATCAAGGGAGGCCATTTTTGAGGTACTGTAGCACCTTCGTGAACAGTGTTTCGGGAGGAAGTTCTTCATCCATCCAAGGTGATTCAAGCTCAGATCTGAAGCCAAGCAATCTCCAACAAAGCTAGAAGCACTCAAGGGCAAGAAGGGTGATCAAAGAAAGCTAGAAGGAGCGTATTCCAAGAAGGAAATCAAGCTACTCCGGGAAGAAGCTCTTCATCGAATCCTCAAGAGATTCAAGCTCCAGCAAATCTCAGACAAGATCTTTTCTCTTAAGCATATTCTATATCTTGTTTGAGTGTTTTTCATAAGTTGTTCTTTTTCTATTTCACTCAAACACTTGGAAGTTGAGAATCGTCCCTATCGGTGGTTAGTAGGAAGGCAATCGGAGGTTGTCCGATCTGCGGTGTTGACGTCCCTACCGGTGGTTAGTAGGAAGGCAATCGGTGGTTCTCCGATTTGCGCTTTGGTGTGCTGCACTAGTGAAGCCTCACCGGATTTGGTGAGGGGTGGACGTAGGACTGAGGATTCAGTCCAAACCACCTTAAAATCCTTTGTGTTGTGGTTTGATTGTGCGATTGATATGTGTTAGATGCATGCTTAGGTTCAATATCTATATTGCGTAATCATCTTGCCAAGCAAATCATTTGTGTTCTTCGTCAAGCTAGTTATATTCCGCTGCTTATTTCATCATCTAGCTTTAAAGAGGGTTGCATTATGAAAAGAGGGCAGATCTATTCACCCCTCCCCTCTAGATCCGCTGTCCACTATACAACACCCCTGTGGCGGCCCAAGCATCGACTGCTAGAGCTTGATTTTCCTGTATAAAACAATATAGCGGTGGAGTTTAGCGACCTATTAGTGGAGCGCCACACCCCTTGTAGTGCCCCGACCTTCGACCGCCAGAGATTGTGGCGGGCCAATGTTCGACCGCCATTTTCTACAGAATTTTAATTTTATCATGTTCCTTTAATTATGCATTCCATGTTACATATGCACCATGTTTAAATTATTTTACAACTGTGGCATATTGTTGGATCCTAATGGAGTTACTTTCCCTTTCCTTGTGATGGAACCACTAGTCGTAGCCCGACGACGTCTAGTGTCGACCCACCTAGGAGAGGTGGCGGGGTAGTCCCGGTTTTCAGTTTTTAAGCTAGTTTCCGTGGGCCCCTGCTTTACAATAGCATCCTCCTGGTGGGGAAAATTAGCTAGAGGCCTGGCTCAAGGCAACGAGCCGGTGTGTGCACACATGGTCAGGGGCTTGGACTGGCACTAACGAGTGTTACCCTGACTAGTTCTTATTTCTGGTACTGTTACGTATCTCACTTGTCGCGATCCAGACTTGTGTAGATGCTTGAGACGCAGTGTAAGCCGTCAGTGGAAGCATCTGGTTTCTCTTTCTGGTGGTCCTTCTTTCTCCTGTCACTTGGAAATGTTGAGTTTATTCTATTGGTAGATTCCGAGTACTCACGTTTAAACTCAATTGGCATTATAGTTAGCTGTTGTTAACCTGTGTAGATAGTTTTACAACTTTACTGAATTGTTGTTTAATTCTGCCAATGCATGCTTCAATTGCTTTCCTTGTTTAGTGGCGAGGTAGGGATCCGCGTGACCCCTACTGAGTCTGGTTGTGAGACTCACCCTTACTTTTTCAGGTGAGCAGTCTCAACTGTCTTCCAGAGCTTCCCGTGCTTTTGACGGTCGTACTTAGTGCCAGCAGTGGTCTCTCAGTAGATTGTCAATAGTCTTTTGTCTTTTCTTGTACCTTTTGACGGGGGTATGCCCCGAGTAGTTGTATATTTTTGACTCTTGTACAGTTGTTGGACTTGTATATATTATGGATCTGGACTATTATATATATTTATCACTCTGATATTTAATTTGCTTCCATTTATAGTTCAAATTGTTGCTATAATTAACATTGCGCGTGTGTAATTCCAATTCGTTATGCATCCCCTTGACAAAACCCTCCAACCCTTACGGGGCCTCATCAGCCTCTTGGATGGCTTCCCCGAGTTGTTGGTATCAGTTTACCGGTATCCGGATCTCCGGGTCGTTACAGTTGGTATCAGAGCGGTGTTGAGGTTATGTATAAGGAATTGAAATTGCATTAGTCCAGAACAAGTCCATGTGAGTCTACTACTGTTGGCTTAGGATGTTTTCCGTGATCACTTGTGGATTTTCCGTTGTTATGTGTCTTCTAGATTAAAAATGCCGCCTAGAAGAAGAGCCCGTGGTCCAAGGGAGGAAAGTGGTACCTCTCCTCCTCCGGTTAATGTGCCAACGCCAGTTCAAGTTGATCCTGCTCCCCATGATGATTTGCCGTCAGGTGGTCGTGGCAGGGCATTAAAAGAATTTTTGCTATTCCACCCACCGATCTATGAAGGGCGAGCATATCCTGATGCAGCCAGAGTGTGGCTAGATGCAACCGAGCGTGTATTTCGTTCAATGGAATGCACTGAAGAGGAGAAAGCGATGATGGCTACATTCCAATTGCATGGAGTAGCACTCGCGTGGTGGACCACGGAGTGGGAAGTTGCTTTCCGATCTCATCCGCTTCGCCAGATTACTTGGAAGGAATTTGTCACGTCTTTTGAGCGTGCATATAGTCCAGCCTATCTCAGAGTGGACAAGATGTATCAATTCATGGAATTCGCTCAGGGTGACATGACCGTGCTGTAATACCATAACAACTTCATAGAATTGGGTCGATATGCACCTCACATTCTTGCCGATGAAGGGTTGAAAACCGAGCAATTTCTGCGTGGCTTGAAGACAGAATTAAGGAAGCCTTTGATTATAACCAGGGTAGTAGAGATGGATATAGCATATCAGGAAGCTGCGGCATTAGAACTGGATATGGCAAGATCCCGAGGGCGTACCCAAGTTGACTTAGTTTAGCCTAATGTGTAGCATCAGCAGGTCAGTCAGCCGACTGTGACAGGAGTCCAATCTTCTGCCCCTACTGCTAGTGGCACTTCTTTTTCTAAGCCTAAATTTAAGAAGACGTTCAAGAAGTTTAAGAAACGGTATGACCAGCAAGCAACTTCTGGCACCGTGCAGCAATCAACACCTTCTTCCCAGCGACAGGGATCAGTGGCTAGTCAGCCGAGACTGTGTCCAAGGTGTGGTGGTTATCATCCAGGCAAGCCTTGTTCAATGCTGGTGATTTGTTTTCGTTATGATCAACCGGGGCATGTGGTTCGAGACTGTCCTCAAAGGCTGAAACCTGTACAATTTTCTTAGTTCTCTCAACCACCTCCGTCTCAGTCCAGACCTCCCCCACCACCACAATCTCAGCAATATTATCCTCAAGCTTCAGTGTCTTCATCTCAGCAATCTACAGCAGCTGGCAGAAAGTAAAAAGGGAAGGTCTCTCACATTACTCGCGCTGAAGCTATGGCATCTCACCTCGTAGAAGGTACTATTATGATTTATGGCCATGCAGCTCGTGTTCTAGTTGATTCATGTGCTTCCCATTCATTTATTTCTGAAGACTTTATTGCATGGATTAAGGAGCCGACATCTGAGATATATTGTGAGTTGCTTGTGGAATTACCTTCTGGGGATTTCATGTTCACTCCTCTTTGTCTAGAAAAGACTCCCATTGTGATTGGCAATCACCAGTTGCCAGCTAGATTATATGCTTTGCAGCTGATGGATTATGATATTATTCTGGACATGGACTGGTTAGAAGAGTATGGAGCCGTGGTTGACTGTAGATCGAAGAAAGTCTATTTTCAGCCACAAGGGAAACCATCATTCTACTTCCAAGGTATTCGATCTCGTTCCTCTCGCTTGATTATTTCTGCTATTCGAGCCTGTAGATTACTTAATGCAGGTTGTCAGGGATTCTTAGCTTCCGTGGTTGCTGTTGAAGCACCACAGCAGGACATCAATGATATTCCTGTGGTTTGTGAACTTACTGATGTGTTTCCTGATGAGTTACCAGACTTACCTCCTCAGCGAGAAATAGAAATGGTGATTGAATTGATTCCAGGTACGACACCTTTAGCAAAGACACCTTACCGTATGGCTCCAACTGAATTGAAAGAATTGAGAGCACAGTTGTTAGATTTGTTGGAAAAAGGCTACATTCATCCCAGCTTTTCTCCATGGGGTGCTCCTGTTTTATTTGTGAAAAAGAAAGATGGAACCCTGAGACTATGTATTGATTACATGCAATTAAATTAGGTGACTGTCAAGAACAAGTATCCTTTGCCCAGGATTGATGATTTGTTTGATCAACTTCAGTCAGCTACTGTCTTTTCACGGATTGATCTTCGATCTGGCTATTTCCAATTGAGGATTCGGGAATCTGATGCGGAAAAGATTGCTTTTAGCACGCGGTATGGTCATTTTGAATTTTTGGTTATGTTGTTTGGGCTAATGTGGGAGATGAGATTTTTATTAAGAATATATTTTTTAGATTTATTTGGTTTATTTATTAGAGGTTTATTTACGTGGGGCGTGCCAGTCACTGAGTGACAAATTTATTATGCACACCGTCTGACTAACCAGACGATTATAGGTGATCGTGTCGGGACCCAGAACCCGCCGTACCATAAAGGCTACGGCGTTAATTACATCTCTCCAGAAGAGAGAAAACCCTTGATTAATCGCCAAAATAGAGAGGCCATGGGGCCCGTAGAATATGTAAAAGATGTGATTGCATGCAAGCACATAATATAGTAGTATTTATTTATTAGACCGGCTCCCGGTACAGGGCGGAGAACCTAGGTCCGAGGACCATCATCACGCATAGTGAAAACCTCCGGTCTGGCGTAACCCGACTTTCTGCTAATCACCATTCGATATACCGGAGACTCAGATCATGCAGGCATGCAAGGTGGTAATATTTAGTTTTATTGTTTACTCCTTATTTGGTCATTTATTTGTAAATTTAGGGAAGACTTTGACAATCCCTGTCACTTGCAGGGCTATCGATTAGTCGTCACCTTTTTATTTTGAGACTGTGCATAGCATTACGGTGCACACATATGGGCCCATGAGGTGGGCCGAGTATGACCGTATTCGGACAGACTCGTGTATCATCGGGACAATGTATGCCAGGGTATGGAAAATTTGATATTTAAAAATTAAGGGGATGCGGTTAAAACCCGGTTGAGACGAATTGAATTCGACGGCTTATCGGCCCGGGACAAGGTCATGCCATGGCCATAATGGGATTAATCCCGAGGAGCAGGCACGACCTGTCAAGGGGTCATCAGTATTCCCATGCCTGGGGTCTAGAGGAGGTTAGAGCTCAGGAGTAGACACGGTCGTGTTTATTATTCTTCATTTATTCTTATTATTATTTTTAAATGCATGAACGCATTTTATTTATTATTTATTTATTTCTTTGTTTTATTTTATTATTATTTTTATTATTTTTACATTAGATACATGCATTTTATTCCCTTTATTAATATTTATTTGGCATTTATTTGACAATTATTCATTCATCAATGCTTTGTTGTTCATTTATTATTTCTTTATTCTTCCTTTTTATTATATTATTCTATTATTTTATTGTCATTTGGTCACACATCATTTATTTATTTTTTGTTTTATTTTTGTTTGTTGTTTGTTTTATTATGTTTGTTTATTTTATTATTTGGTATTTGTTATTTTTATTTGTTATTATTATTATTATTATTATTAGTTGTTGTTGTTTATTTGTTTCATTATTTATTTTTATTTATTTATTATTTGTTTTATTATTATTATTTTATATTATTATTATTATTATTATTTGTTTATTTTTTATTATTATCATTATACTATTTTATTTATTATTATTATTATTTTTTTTTATTATCACATTTTTTAGTTGTTATTTGTTTTTATTTATTTATTTTATTATTATTTTGTTTGTTTGTTTGTTTTATTATTATTATTATTTTATTTTTTTAATTATCATCATCATTATTATTATTATTTTTTATTCATTCCCGATCTTGCAAACGTCATGGTAAAGATCCGGTAGCATCTCCCCTGGACCCGGAGGGTTGCGGGGATAAGCAGAGGTTCACCCTTGATGACGGACTCCTAAATACCGAGAGGCCAAACATGGCGACCGACGGACCCAGATGGACGGAGACCCCGAGGGCGAGCCTACGAGGGGTACCGATGTTCCACGGGCCTGTAATCGTAAATCCGGTAAACACCCAAATGGAGGGTCCCCGAGGGCTAGCCTACAAGGGGTTTCCATGTGCCCATGGGTTATCCAAATCGGGACAGTGTTCGCCATTAAGGCGGTTTAATATTCACTCGGAGAGTGATCATTTAACACTGCGTGACAGAAATCACCTTAAAACGGCGGGACAGAAATCACCTTAAAACGACGCGGAGAGACGTAGGTAAAAAGGTTAAAACGACGCGGCCAAGCGTAGATAGAATGTTAAAATGGCGTGGTATGAGATGGATGGGCTAAACCGGCGTGGGTGGCTTGGGGCGCGCCGGAATAGGACCACAAAAAAATTCTCATTTTGAGTCTAACGCTAATACGGCGCGGGGGGGTAGCGCGCCGTATTAGGGCGCGCCGGATTAAGCTATTTTCTAGCTATTTTCAATCCGTTTGAGTTCCAGATTTGTTTATTGGACTCTTTGATGTTAATTGAGTTAATTAATTATTGAACTGGAGCCCCAGGCTCTCCAGAAGTAGAGTCATAAGCTCGTGCGAGGTTCATACTCAAGCACGGAGGTTCATTCTTTCAAGAGTATGCTTTATTAAGTCAAAATCATGAGAGTAACTCATTAGTTAAAATCTGACAAAAAATGGACAGCATCTCCCCATCCCTGAAGGATTGCAAGGGAGAAGCGGGGTCATACTCACGTGCGGAGTAAGCCCCTAACAAGCCGGACGGCATGATGGCGGCCAGCGGACCCCAAACGGATAGGAAACCCCGAGGACTAGCCTACGAGGGGCACCATTACTCCGTGGGTTGAAACGTGATCAGATGAGATGACCAATAAGGGAAGGAAAACCCCGAGGGCTAGCCTACGAGGGGCACACGACCCATGGTCAAATCACGATCTAAAGGGACGACCGGTAGGGAAGGAAACCCCGAGGGCTAGCCTACGAGGGGCACCCGACCCATGGCCACCACAATATCCCTGAGGATGGTGGATTTGATGTTGGGCTTAAGCCCTATTTATATTCACCGGACGGCTCATGAGGATACATACCACGAAGGGGTATGACCCTGTGATCCACTAGTGATTCAGGGGGAATGTCCCCTCTCCCCGGTCAGTGAATAACCTCACAGATAATGCATGTAGATAACACACTCGGCATAACCACGGCTGATCGCATGTAGCAATGAAGGGTGACTGGTTAGCGTATTAACAGAGGAAGGGCGTCAACAGGTTAACGGGGGTGAGTCGATTAGAGGAGAAGACTTCAGAAATTAACCCACAGTAGCTAATAAGGCGATGATGCCATAGAATTCTATAGGGACGACCCTCATCTCCCTCTAGTTCATGATTAAGAACAAGAGGGTAGTGGGGGAGTGAGTTCGTGGAATCGCCCAGGAAAACATATACGACACCCCTGGTACCAAAACCATGAAGGGCATAAACGAACCTCGCGTAAATACTCCCTCGACAATAATCCCCGGGGAGAGGGGATATCACTGTTGCCCTTTGGGGATACCCAGGGCATAGTCAACGTCGCCGAGAAAACCCAGGTAATCACACACCAAGGATAGTCGAATGTGAAGATCCGGGGAAAGGATCAATGAAACAACACATACAAAAGAACATCGCCAGAAGATATATATTCCATTCCATTGGAGAGAATACAGAGCCGAGGATACACCTCGTTTACATTTGGTGCGGTCCGGCGTTGTCGCACGGAAACTGCCCTTCGATCACACAGGGGATGCATTCCCATACCAAGGATTACATAGAAGAGACAAAGGGAAATTGAGGGGGAGATGGGCTCATATCATCGCCCTCCTCCCTCACTTACACTACATTAGGAAATAAAATCAAAGGGGGATCAACGAGAGGAAAACCACGGAAACCCACCTAAGCTTCGCCACAGAAACAGAGTATCGGATGGCGCGCTTCTTCTCCGGCTCTGGGTTTCTTCAGACAGAAGGATGAAAGGGGCGGTGGCTCTCCGAGGCTCACTCTCAGAAACCCCTGCTTCTTCCCCAAGCTTCCCCCTCTCAGGCGATTGACTTCTCTCTTTCCCTGTCTCCTCGTGTTCTCCCTTTTTCCTGGTCAAAATTCCCCTTTTTATAGCCTTCACCGGCTTGGCCTTGCCCGGCGCGCATATGGGAGCGCCGGTTTAGCGAGGATTGCTTTGGAGCGCGCCGGATTAGAAGCTTTGGAGCGCGCCGGATTAGAAGCTTCTCCATCCTATCTCCAACATCTTTCGGCCCATTTAACTTGTCTAGGCCCATCTGTGCTTATTTTCTTCTTTTGTAAGGGTTGGCCAATCGTCCGGCTTGTACTCGTTGTCCAGGCTTCCGCTTGTTTCTTCGGGGATGGTCCCGAATATTCTTCCGAACTCTTAGGTCTTACTTTAGCGGTTGGCCGTTGGAGCCGAGCATCTTGTCTTTTCTTCTTCTTTTTGGTCTCATCTTTTGTTCGGCTTCCGCCATTTTTCTTTCTTTCTTTTCTTCTCTATCGGCACAGGAGCACCCGATCAGAACTTAAGACCTGCAGAAGCAACAGTCAGGAAATATTAGGAATATTCTCAGTGTCAACAGCTAACCAATGCTCCAGCAGCTTTTATGGACCTGATGCAACATGTGTTTCATCCATATCTGGACCGGTTTATGGTGATCTTTATGGACGATATTCTATTCTATTCTACTTCTGAAGAAGAACATGCGCATCATCTCAGGATTGTATTACAAACTTTGCGAGACCACGAACTTTATGCAAAGTTCGGCAAATGTGAGTTTTGGCTTCGGGAAGTGTATTTTCTCGGCCATGTGATTTCTGGTGACGGAGTTGCAATTGATCCGGCAAAGATTGAAGCTGTTCTTCAATGGCAAAGACCAAGAATTGTGAGAGAGATCAGAAGTGTTCTGGGTCTTGCTGGTTATTATCGAAGATTCATTCAAGATTTTGCACGGATTGCCGCGCCAATGACTCGTTTGACTCGTAAGGATGTGCCTTTTATCTGGTCAGATCAGTGTGAGCATAGCTTTAATGAATTTAAAAGGCTACTCACTACTTCTCTAGTGCTGGTTTTACCTTCTGGCTCGGGTGGATTCGTGGTATCCACGGATGCTTCTCGAGTAAGTCTGGGTGCAGTGCTTATGCAACATGGTAAAGTTATAGCTTATGCATCCCGACAATTGAAATAGCATGAAGAAAATTATCCAACTCATGATTTGGAGCTTGCAGCGGTGATCTTTGCACTGAAAATCTGGAGACACTATTTGTATGGCGAGAAATTTGAGATCTTTACTGATCATCAAAGCTTACAACATGTGTTTTCTCAAAAAGATTTAAATCTTCGACAGCACAGATGGATGGGATATATGAAAGACTATGATTTCACTCTTTCCTATCAGCCAGGTAAAATGAATGTGGTGGCTGATGCTGTGAGCAGGAAAGTGCAAATTAGTCATTTGCTGGTTCGAGAATGGAAGTTGTGGGAACAATTTCCTTGCGAGACATTCAGTGTGGAAATTCCTTCTGATCCGATGGTAGCGGTGTGTGCTAATCTAGTGATGACTCCAGCTATTTATCAGCAGATCAAGGAAGCTCAGCAAGCAGATTCTGATTTGTCCCGCATTATAATGATGCACGATATTGAGTTTGATGATGAGTTAGTAGTCAGCTTCAGGGGCAGGCTGTATGTTTCAGCTGATGATGTGTTGAGAAATGCCATTTTACGTGAAGGCCATGGATCCCGTTATGCTATTCACCCCGGCACTACCAAGATGTATCAAAATCTGAAAAGGCAGTTCTGGTGGCCAGGAATGAAAAAGGATGTTGCTGAATTTGTGTCTAAATGTTTGACATGCCAATAGGTTAAAGCTGAGCATCAAAAGCCTAGAGGAATGCTTCAACCTTTAGAAATTCTGATGTGGAAATGGGATCATGTCATGACAGATTTTGTTGTGGGTTTACTCCGGACTTCACAGGGCTTCGATGGAATCTGGCTGTTAGTTGATCGTTTAACAAAGACAGCAAGATTATTGCTGATTAAAGTTGCTTGGAGTGTTCAAAAATTGGCCGAACTTTATGTTAAAAAGATTATGCCATTGCATGGAATTCCAATATCTATTGTGTCAGATCGTGACCCACGGTTTACTTCTGACTTCTGGCGCAGCTTTCAAAAGGCGCTAGGCACAGAGTTAGCTTTCAGTTCAGCGTATCATCCTCAATCTGATGGTCAGTCAGAAAGGACTATTCAGACTTTAGAAGATATGCTGTGATCATGTTGCCTAGATTGGCAGGGCTCGTGGAGTCAGCATTTGCCATTAGTGAAATTAGCATATAATAACAGTTATCACTCCAGCATCAATATGGCACCATATGAAGCTTTATATGGGCGTCCTTGTCGTACACCATTAAACTGGTTTGAATCTGGTGATCGGCTATTGACAAGACCAGATATGGTGCAGCAATGTGCTGATGTGGTTCGTTTGATCAGACAAAAAATGTGGACAGCCCAGAGTCGACAGAAAAGCTATGCAGATCAACGCAGGCGACCATTGCAATTTGAGCCTGGAGATATGATGTTTGTAAAAATATCTCCGATGAAAGGCGTTATGAGATTTGGGAAGCGTGGAAAGCTCAGTCCCCGTTACATTGGTCCGTTTCCTATCTTGGAATGTGTGGGCCAAGTGGCTTATCGACTCCAGCTGCCAGCGGCGATGCAAGCAATCCACGATGTGTTTCATGTTTCCCAGCTGAGAAAATATGTCCCTGATGCATCTCACGTGCTAGATGATTCAGTTTGGCATGAAGTGACAACAGATTTATCTACACCATGTAGACACGCCAAAATCAATGCTATGTTGAGTAAATCTCATGTCACCATGTGATGCCCCAAAGTGGACCTCAATATTGGCTTAATATGGAGTTTTTTTTCTAATTTCTCCATGTTAATTGTAATTTCTTGACTTTTTCCTTTAATAATTAAAATTAACGCCTGGAGGGAGGCCGTCATTTAATTGACGACCTAATTAGGGGCGTTTTTCTTAAATAAACGACTGTTCAAACAGTCATTGTTTCCTGGATTTAACGAATTCTAATGAAAATAAAACTCAAGGTAATTGGCGTCCTAAGGAGGGGCGTTGATTATTTAACGCCCGTTCAAACAGGCGTCATTTAACAATTTTAAATAAGAAAAGTCCTTTATTTCTATAATTAAATTCAGGAATTAACGAATGTATGAATGTCATCATTTCAATTGACGCCCCTAAGTAGGTCGTCATTTTCACCTCCGCCTCCCTTTCGCCTGCTTCTTTCCAGTAGTAATCCTTTCCCCATTTTACACCTTGTGCTCGATTGGGAAGAGGGTTCCTTATTGAGGATTCATTACCTTGTTTTAATCCTATTGTTGCAAGGATTTTTGGCCTATAAATACCCCCTTGAATCCCTCACGCGCGAGGGAGAGAAAAAAAAGAAAGAAGAACAACAAGAGAGTTTAACAGGCAGAAAGCTTTTCACTGAACAAAGAACATAGAGAAGAGAGTTCTTTTAATTTCCTTGCAGGTTCTTCCTCCTAGTGGCGTTCTTCTCCCAAGGGCGACAGTTCTTCCTCCAGCATAATCTTCATCCACTGCTGCAGCCGTGTCTTTTTGTTTTCTCCTCTTTACTGCTGCACACACAGCAGAAGGGCGTTCCCTCTTTTAGCCCTTTTAGTTTGTTAGTTATATTCATCTCATCACACACGCACCCTTTTTCTCTAGTTCTCTACTAGAGATACTCCTTGGTATAATTGCTTTGCATAATCATATCATTGCATCCATTATCTCCAACCTTGTTACTCCTTCCTAAAGGGGTTTTAAACCAAAACACACAAGGTGTGTTCATACTTAATTTGATTGATTTCATAATTTTAGAGCACTGATACTACACACTTTGACTAATCCATATCTTTGTTTATTTTGTGTCTTTTCTTGCAAGGGTAATCAAGCTATAAACCCCCTTCATCGGCCGGCCGATAGAAGGAGGAAGGAAGAATCCCCAATCTCACCCGCTCAATACAAGGTACATGCGATCACTCCTTTGATATTTTGAGGTAACCCCTCTGGTGATCACCATCCTTAGAGCACCTCATGCTCAACCTCTTTTTCTTCATGTCCCACATGTTTTAGCATAGTTTTTTTTATCCCTAATCACCATCTTTTTTTTTTATCATTCAATTCTCTCTTTAAAATGTGTATGTGACACGTTCACAAATTGGCTATCACGGTGGGACCCTTTTTGTTTTAGTTTGATTACCCCTCCCTTTTGGCGCCCTCACGTGCCCCTCCCTTTGGCGCCCTCGCGTGCCCCTCCTTTGGCGCCCTCGCGTGCCCCTCCTTCGTGCTCCACATAGCACACTCCATTTGTGCACCACGTGCACACCTCTCACTGGATTAGCCAATTTGTGTAGTATCCATATCATTTTTGTTAGAAAAGAAATTGATTTCTATTTGTCATCAGGGTTAACCGTTCTCTGGAATTGAGTAACGCCCTTCATACCGCCGTCATTACTACATACAACGACCGTTCGAACAGGCGCTGTTTCCATTTTATTGCGAGCATTTTCAACATTTTATAATTAACGCCCCTCACAGAGGCGTCATTTCCCAATAAAATGTCTCACACCAAGGCGTCAGTTTCTTTGACTGTTATTGATTTTCGTTGTTGCTTGATTACTGATTACTGTAGTTTGACGCCCCTGTCAGAGGCGTCTTTCACTGGTACAACGCCTTACTAAAAGGCGTTATTTGGATTATCATTGCTTCTGTTCATCATTTTAAGTATTGATTACTGCCATTTGACGCCCCTGTGGACATGCGTCATTTTCACAGACAGCGCCTCACTTCAAGGCGCTATTTTATTTTGATTGCCATCTATTTGCACTATTCATAGTGACTAGCGACTGACACTCAGTCGCTTCTTGTTGATATAGCGACCTTACTCAGGTTGTCATTTTTTATTCTATGCCCATAGAACCCCTGTTTACTGCTATTCATTCGCTTGATTGATTCTGATATCATCTGCTTGATATTGCCTGCATTAGGCTGCATTTAGGGCATTCGGCTTGGGAGACCTCCTCTCCCCACACTTTTAGGAGTCACACCCCCTCTTGGTGAAGGAAGGACCCTCCTTTGAGCATTCCGTCTCATTGGACTGGAAATTCCTAAACCAAGCCTCCGTAAGTCCCCGCATCCGTGGATTCCCTCACGGACGCTGGGCAGGTTGTACCATTGAAGCACCCGGAGTATAGTTGACCCATACGTTGGTGAGGAGAGAGAAAGAACCTAGATACCCGGAGATTATACCCAAACTTTCAACCAGGACCCACATTCAAAGGAGAGAGCTTATTATAAAACTCACCTTAATCTTCGAAGAAAACCTTAAAACTTTGGGCTCATTACAACTTGAGTGTTTATTTTGTTTGATAAGGTGATATCTCTTGGGTATACTTGCTTGTTGGAAACCTATTTCTTCCTCCTTAAGCATGAAACTTCGTTCAGGTAAAATCATCAATATGGCGAACTACGGGTATACTTATGATGGTTATGAGGAGGGTCACTCTGACCCGTTTTACGAGATTCCCTCTCAGGATCCTGCCTACTATGAGGGAAACTACATTCCTTCTCCCATTTAGGTCCACATGATGGACACCACTTCTCTGGAGGTTGAGCATTCTTCCCAAGCTCAACCTACCACTCAAAATACTTCAGGGGATGTTTCCCCTTCGTTCAACTTCAATGATGTTCCCAAAGTTCTTGCACAGCTGGATGACTCCCAGCGCCAGGCGACACAAGCCGCTTTAAAGGGAAAGTCTGTCCCGTCATCTTCTAATCCTCCCCAGGCCAGGGATGGCCACTCTGTTAGTTCTCCCAACGACCAGGCGGTCACACCTAGGGTGCCCTCGCGCCCACCAACTCCTGTTATGACTACGCCGACCCAACCGGCGAGTCACTCTGTTGCTAGGCCTCAACAACCTCCTGTTCCTCAAATCTTGAGAAGGCCTATGCCAAACCAATACTCTTTTCGTCCGGCCCCAGCCGAGTCCGATAACCACACTATACTCCTCCAAAGGATGGCTAGTATGGAGGAGCAGCTCAAGAATGTCACTGCACCCAAGGCCGCTCCCGAAGTTATGATTCCCACTCTGCCAGTTTTTCACCTACCCCCATCTGAAATGCCAAATTTACGGCGATAGAATGGAACGGGTAATCCGTACATCCACTTGAAAGACTTCTTATATGAGGCATCATTTTGGTAAGATAACAAGACTTCTCTGGCTTATCTCTTTAGGCGGTCTTTAGATGGTCCGGCATTAGAATGGTTTTACTCCTTGGAGCCGGCCGATGCCGGTGACTTTGATGCTGTTCAACGGAAGTTTCTGCAGAAGTACAAGGACCGTGTGGGTCCCTCTTTGTCTGTTACTGATTTGGTGGCCGAAAAGATGAAGCCCGAGGAGGACTTCATTTTATTTGCTAATAGGTGGAGAGCTATGGCCGAAAAATTGAAAGACACCCTTTCCGAGACGGAGCAAGTGAAGATGATTATATCAAACTGTTGTGCCTCTCTGGTCATTTGATTCATCTTGTGGTTTGGGTCATTCGACATCATCTTGTGGACATTTGAGTTATTGGATATTCTTGATTTTGATAATAGCTAAACACTATAAGTCATTATTATTTTTCACTCTCATGTGACAGATACACGTGATGTTTTGTTCATGACAGATACGAAGGAATTCAGTGAAAATGGCAAAGGTGAAAGCTCAATGTTGCGCCCTCGCACGCGGATCGACCTGCGCGGTCAGGTCGCGGGGGTCAAGGGAGCAGCGCCCCTTGCGGGGGTTTTCGGGGGCGGAGCCCCCGGAACAAAATTTAGAAATGCTCAAAGCATATTCTAAATTGAATCCAATCCCCAAATGCATGGATTTGATATGAACATAGAGCTCTTGACTTTTGGACATGTTTCATTGGTCTAACACTTCATTTTTGCAGGTATAGGTGTTTCCGGTCGACCAACATGCCTTGGCCGGTCGACCAGATTTGCTAGAGCCTAAGAATTCCACGTATTACAGGTTTCGGTCGACCGCCCCTAGGCGTCCGGTCGACCGGTTCTTCCAGAAACGAACCACTCTAGGATTTACAGGTTTCGGTCGACCGCCCCTACTCTTCCGGTCGACCGGTTCTCCCAGAACCGACAAGTTGGAGATTTTGCAGGTTCCGGTCGACCGTCCCATGAATTCCGGTCGACCGCCAGCCCCGATGCAGCCATGTTTGACTTCGAATTCCACCTCGTGGCCAACCCCTTTCCATGTATTTGTTTAATCAAAACTCACCTAATCTCCCATGATTTGTGGATCTGGTCTGGGGGGTGTCCAAGGACCATTCCAAGGGTTATAAAATCAACACATGAGGGGTTAGAAACCTAATGCTTCAAGGCTTCAAGAGAGATCAAGGGAGGCCATTTTCGAGGTACTGTAGCACCTCCGTGAACAGTGTTTCGGGAGGAAGTTCTTTATCCATCCAAGGTGATTCAAGTCAAGATCTGAAGCCATCTAAACCTCCAAGGAAGAAGAAGCAATCAAGGCTATCAAGGGTGATCTAAACTGCATCCTTCTTCTTCTTCATCAACTCAAGAAGATCAAAAGGAAGATCAAAGCTACATTCGACACTCTCTCCATCAACTCAAGGTGATTCAAGTTCATATCTCAATCCAGCAACCTTCAAGGAAGAGAAGAAGCAAGAAAGGCTAATAAGGGAGATCAAAGGAGGCTGCAAAGGTGTGTTCAAGGGAGAGGAGTTCGAGTACTGTAGCTGTGAACAGTACTCCGGGAAGAAGCTCTTCATCAAATCTCCAAGTGATTCATGCTACTTCAAAAGAAGATTCAAGCCCCAGCAATCTCAGACAAGATCCTTTCTCTTTGAGCATATTTCATATCTTGTTTGAGTGTTTTCATATCTTATTCGTTTTCCATTTCATTCAAACATTTGGAACTGAAGATCGTCCCTACCGGTGGTTAGTAGGAAGGCAATCGGAAGTTGTCCGATCTGCAGTGTTGACGTCCCTACCGGTGGTTAGTAGGAAGGCAATCGGAGGTCTTTCCGATTTGCGGTTCAGTGCGTGGCATTAGTGGAGCCTCACCGGATTTGGTGAGGGGTGGACGTAGGACTGGGGATTCAGTCCGAACCACCTTAAAATATTGTGTGTTGTGGTTTGCTTGTGCGATTGCTTTGTATTAGATGCATGCTTAGGTTCAATATCTATATTGCTTAATCATCTTGCTAAGCAAATCACTGTGTTCTTCATTTAGCTAGTTATATTCTGCTGCTATTATCATTATCTAGCTATATAGAGGGTTGCATTACGAAAAGAGGGGCAGATCTATTCACCCCTCCCCTCTAGATCCGCTGACCACTACTCAACAAGTGGTATCAGAGCCTAATCTCTCATAATGGGGTCTAACGACCTTGAGGAAAATGGTGGATCTGTGTCTAAGGGTTATTTACCTGAAGGACATTATGTGAATAGGCCTCCTTATTTCACTGGATCTAATTATCCCTATTGGAAACATCGTATGCAGGTGTTCATTCGCGCCCAAGACTACGAACTTTGGCGAGTGATCAGCAAAAATCCATATGAGCTTACGGATAATGAGGACTTGTGGACCAAAGAACAGATAAGGCAATCCACTGTCAACTGGAGTGCCAAACATATCATGCAATGCTCACTCCATCTAGTTGAATTCTCAAGAGTGGCTACCTGCGCATCTGCAAAACTAACGTGGGACAAGCTAGAGGTAATCTACAATGGAACCTCTCAGGTATGAGAAACAAAAGCCAACATTTTAGTTTCTAAATATGAAATGTTCCGCATGAAGCCTGATGAATCAATTCAAGATATGTATGCTCGATTGACTGTGCTTACTAATAGTTTAACTGATTTGGGAAAGAAATATTCAGAGTAAGAAATTGTAAGGAAAATTATCAGATCGTTGACTCCAGCATGGCACACAAAGGCTACTGTGGTTGAAGAATCGAGAGATCTCGCAACTACCAAGGTAGATGAACTCATTGGGTCATTGATGACCTATGAGATCAACCTCAAGAACAAAGAGGCTGAGACACCTAAGAAGAAGTCCCTAGCTCTTAAAGCAGGACCCAGCGGTCATGGCACTTCTGATGAAGGTGAGGATTCAGCAAGTGAGCGAGAAGAGGATGACGTAGCCATGCTCACACGTAAGTTCAAAACATTCCTGAAAAAGGAAGGTAAGAGCTTCATGAGAGGAAGGTCAAAGGTAAGAAATGGTTTCAAATCTAATTCTGAAAACTCTAAGAAATCTGATAAAATCATTTGCTATTCTTGCAATAAACCAGGATATTACAAGAATGATTGTCCCGACAGATTCAGAAAAGTCGACAAATGGAAGGGCAAGAAGAAGAACAAGGCCATGGTGTCCACATGGAGCGATGAAGAGGAAAGTGATGACGGAACTAGCTCCTCGGATAAAGAAAAAGAAGATTTCTGCCTTATGACTAAAGGTGATGAAGAAACTGAGGTAAATTCTCCATTTGAAGATTATACAATTGATGACTGGGAGGATGCATATATACAACTCATGGAAAAATATGAAATGTACAAAAAGGAGAATAAATCATTGAAAAAGAAAATTAACTCATTTGTGCATGATCATAATATGAATGATAAGAATGCTCTACTTGAGACTGAAATTGAAGATCTTAAGAAAATGATTGAGAATTTGGAGGAAGGAAGAAAAGAAATGGCTGACTTGAAAACTGAAAATGAGGATTTGACAAATGAGATTGATAGCATGAAGCTCAAAATGCAAAGCTATGAAAAAGATAGTAAATTGAGCAATGAAAAGTATGAAGCTGTCAAACAAGTCAACATTCAACTTTTTCAAAATATTGAAAACCTACAAAAAGAGTTGAAGGATAAACAACAATCTTTAGAAAAGTTTGTGGATGAAAGAGAAAACCTAGATGCATTGCTAGGTACTAGAATGAATTTCAACAAGGAAGGGTTGGGTTTTGAACCAACAAACAAAAGGCCAATTGGGCTAAAAATTGTCACGTTTGTTTCATCTTCCGAAGCTTCCACCTCAAACATAACTCCTACACAAAACCAGCAAAAACAAAAGGAGAAAGGGAAAGAAAAGATTGAAGAGGCAGTCACCAACATTCCCAAAAAGCCTGTCCAAAAACCTAAGAAAGGTCGACCTTCCCCGCAGCATAGGTCAACACTTCCTTAGCCATTGCATGCTCAACCTTCCAGATTTCACCACAATTGGATTGCACACTCATATAGGCCAGCATCACCATATCTTTGGGAAAATTATGATTTCTGTGTTCATCAATCCCATAGGTGGCAAAACAATCAGTTTCAACCCAAAACCAACCAACAGCCTCAATGGTTTAAGAAGTAAACCTCCTCAAACTTCCACAAAATCCAACAAAGAGCTTCTAAACAAAAAATGAATGTCAAGATGGAAAAGAAAAATCAAATCCCTGCTTTAAGCAAACAAAGCATGAATGCTAAGAAGGTTTGGATTCCAAAAGAAATGGTTTCATGTTTTGAAATTCTTAAAAGTTTGAAGGGACCCAAATTTGGTTGGGTTCCAAACACCATTACTTAATTGCTTGTACAGAAATGTCTTGCAGCCATGCATAACAGGTGGTACCTTGATAGCGGCTGTTCAAGACACATGACTGGAGACAAATTAAAATTTTATCTCTTGGAGGAAAAGGAAGGAGGATACGTTACGTTTGGAGGGAATAACAAAGGAAAAATCATTGGAACATGTAATGTAGGTAAGAACCTCTCCAATTCCATTGGAAATGTGTTGCTAGTTGAAGGTTTGAAATATAACCTACTTAGCATAAGTCAATTGTGTGATAAATGTCATAAAGTGTTGTTTGACTCATGAATGTAGAATTATTGAACCAAAATCTGACAAGGTAAAATTTTCTGGTAAGAGAGTCAACAATGTTTACATGATTGACTTAGATGATCCTGCTCATTTAAATCTTTGTCTTGCTGCACCAAAATCTGAAATTACTTGGTTATGGCATCGTAGACTAGGACATGCTAGCTACAATGTCTTACATAAATTGTTAAAGCATTCAATGGTGAAAGGGTTGCCTGAATTATCATTTAAACAAGAAAATAAGTTGTGTGATGCATGTGCCATAGGTAAACAAACAAGAAAATCTTTCAAGGGAAGATCTGAAAATACATCATCCAAACCACTCGAGCTAATTCATATGGACTTGTTTGGTCCAACCAGAACTGCTAGTTTAAGTGGTAGAAAATATGGATATGTCTTGGCAGATGACTTCTCTAGGTTCACATGGGTTTTCTTTCTCACACATAAAAATGATGCTTTTGATGAGTTTCAGGCGCTCTACATGAAGATAAAGCAGAACGGTGTGTTCAAGATCTCCAAGATTCAATCTGATCACAGTGGTGAATTTGAAAACACTGACTTCTATAATCTTTGCAGGTCTAAAGGCATTTCACACCGATTCTCTTCACCAAGAACGCCGGAGCAAAATGGTGTAGTTGAAAGGAGAAACCGAACACTTATAGAGATGGCAAGAACCATGCTTGTTGAACGGCAACTTCCAAGGAGGTTTTGGGCTGAAGCGGTAAACTCGGCATGTTACATTATCAACCGCTCTATGGTAAGGCCACACACCAAAAAGACTCCTTATGAGTTGCTAAAAGGTAAAAAGCCCTCTCTCTCACATATGAAAGTGTTTGGATCGAAATGCTTCATTCACAACAATGACAAAAGAGACTTAGATAAATTCGAGCCTAAGAGCGATGAAGGTATATTCCTTGGATATTCTGATAGATCTAGGGCTTATATAATTTACAATATCAAAAATTAAACTGTGGAAGAATCACCCCATGTTTCCTTTGATGAATATCATGATTCTAACAATGATAACTCTTGCAGGAAAAACGATGAAGATGGGGAATTCCTAAGCATAAAGGACAAGAGTGATCCTCCACAAGAAGAAATAAATGAAGGTGGTGACCTAGCTGAATCAAGCAATGCAAGGGATCAAGCTCCAGGAGAAGGTAACGATTCTACAAACATTGGAATTCTTAAGGATCATCCCTTAGAGAATGTCATTGGTAGCTTGAATGACCCACCTAGAACTAGATCACATTTTAAAATTGTGGAAGAATTAGATCAACTTGCTCTTGTCTCGCAGCATGAACCTAAAAATATTGATGATACTTTAAAAGATGAAAACTGGATAAATTTCATGCAAGAAGAGTTAAACCAGTTTGAGAGAAACAAAGTTTGACATCTTGTTCCTAGACCTTCATCATAATCTGTCATAGGCACTAAATGGGTCTTTAGGAACAAACTATGTGAGGATGGCAAGATAATAAATAAGACTAGATTGGTGGCTCAAGGGTATAATCAAGAGTTTGGGGTAGACTTTGATGAATCTTATGCCCCAATTGCTAGACTCGAAGCCATCAGAATTTTACTTGCCTTTGCATGCTCTCTTAGAATAAAACTATATCAAATGGATGTCAAAAGTGCTTTCTTGAATGGCTTGATCAAAGAAGAAGTCTATGTTGAGCAGCCCCCTGACTTTGAGAATTCTAATCATACAGATTTTGTATACAAGCTAGACATGGCGCTTTATGGACTTAAGCAAGCACCAAGAGCTTGGTATGAAAGGCTAAGCTCATTCCTCATTGAAAAAGGGTACACACGAGGTAAGGTAGATCAAACACTCTTCACCAAGAAGCAAGGTAAGAACATCTTGATTGTTCAAATTTATGTTGATGATATTGTGTTTGGTTCTACAAAATCTGAAATGTGTGAGGAATTTGCTAACCTCATGACTAGCGAATTTGAGATGAGCCTAATGGGAGAACTTCAATTCTTTCTCGGTTTGCAGGTCAACCAAGGAGATGATGGGTGCTTCATAAGTCAAGCCAAATACATTAAAGAGCTATTGAAAAGATTTGACATGGCAAACAGCAAAATCATTGCAACTTCTATGAGCACCTCAACTTCACTAGATTCGGATGAAAATGGTAAATTGGTGGATGCAAAGGTCTATAGAGGTATGATTGGCTCTTTGCTTTACTTGACTGCATCTCGACCAGATATCCAGTTTAGTGTTTACCTTTGTGCTAGATTTCAAGCTAGTCCTAAAGAATCCCATTTGACTGCCGTCAAACGTATGCTTCGATATCTTGCCGGCACTCAAGATTTGGGATTGTGGTATCCGTCATCATGTGATTTATCTCTTATATCTTATTCTGATGCGGATTACGCTGGATGCAAGCTGGATCGTAAGAGTACTAGTGGCTATTGCCAGTTTCTAGGCGGGTGTTTAGTTTCTTGAGCCTCCAAGAAACAACACTCGGTTGCCCTCTCAACCGCGGAGGCAGAATATGTTGCTGCGGGGAGCTGTGGCACCCAAGTGTTGTGGATTAAACACCAACTCCAAGACTACTTGGTGGATCTTGGTTGTGTCCCCATTCTGTGTGATAACACTAGTGCTATCAACCTTGCCAAAAATCCAGTCCAGCACTCTAGAACTAAGCATATTGAGATTAGGCATCACTTCATTAGAGATGAGGTCGGTAAGAAAAATTTTGAACTGCATTTTGTTGATACTCTAAATCAAATTGCTGATATTTTCACCAAGCCCTTGTGTAATGACAGGTTTTCAACACTAAGAAGGGAGCTTGGTCTCTGCAGACCTCAGGCCACTAAAAATTGAAATGATGATCATGTTCAATTTAGTTGTGTGTTTTTGCAGATTGGTGTGTTCATGCATTGTTTATATGTCAAATATGTCATTTTGCATATGTTGTAGCATTGCATGTCATAATGCATAATAAAATTGAATTCATGTTCATAATGTATTGCATGATCTGTGTAGCATCATTCTTGTATGGCCATGGTATATCAAATGTTGATGTATGGAAAGGCAGGTTATGTTTGCCTAGAAGCACTCAATATGCGTGAGGTTTCACCTCCGCCAAGTACCATGTGTCAATGTCGCATATAGGCCATATAGTAAGGGGGAGTTTTGTTGATTCTCTTAACGTCTTGCAATCTGCACTTCAGTGGCTTACAGTCTGATTTGCGTTCATGAGACAGACGGACATATGGATTAAGAGCCTTCTATTATATGCATTGATGATTGTCCCTTCAATGAAAAATGGTTCAGATTTAATGATTTCCTTGAAGTTCTGATATATCTTTTGAAATCATCTATGATCTGTGGCTTTACTAGACCTTAACAAGAGGTTGCATGTTATGCATTAACTGACTATCCTGAAATCTTAAAATCCAAATGTCTTGACAATTTCGGTGATACTCTAGAACTTAGTATTGTTTCTAAACATCTTGATGAGCTGGAATTTCTGACAATCAATTTGACAGAGCAATGATATTGTTGCATGGAGAAATATGTCACGTCATCAAATCAAGTGACAAATGACATGTCATGATGTGCGCTTGTTATCTCTATCTTAATTCATTTGGACTCTAGGTAGAGCAATGGCATAATTATTGAGAAATATATCTTCTCATCACAGAAATGAGTTTAGATATGTCATGACGTGACTTTGCTATCTCTGTTCATTCTAAAGCATAACCGCCAGTCTTGCCAAATACCAAGGGATACTGGCGTCTAAACAACGTGTATTCTTACGGCTAAGTGACATGCACTAGACTTGATTGCTCGTAAAATATGAGTCATGTGCCTTCAAATTCAAAAGATATTGAAAATCAAATTTGTTGAACTCATAATATTCCATGCTTTAGTCATGATTGTTTAGCCTTAATACTAGTCTCTGTGATATTCCCTCTGTAGTTATTGAATATGTATCTATAAGACAAGGGAAGGTTAAACTCTGCCATGATATGCTCCTTTGGTTCATTTCTATTAACTCTTGGATGTAGATGTTTTTCGAACTCTATTGATGATATCAGATTTCATTAGCTTTGAACCATATATATTGCTCGTGGCATGTTTCCCATTTCTATATAATGGCTTGCTCTTCCACTACAACTCCACTCTGATCTCTAGGACGTTTGTCAATCGCTGTACCGTATCCCTCCTTTTTGCTATTGGCAAAGGGGGAGAGCGTCTTGTTGTGAGTCCTTGTTATGGACATGAGAGAGTGAAAGGGGGAGATGCTGGGGAGATGTTGTCTTTGTGCTTTGTCAAAAGGGGAGAGTGCATTATGGACATGGGAGAGTCCACGGGGGAGAGAACCTTTGTGAGAGCTTTGGAGTCTTCATATGTGATGTGGTTTGCATCAGTGCATAGCATTCATCATATCTGCATTCACATGCTTTTCCTTATCATGGATCTTGAACTGCATATGTTGCATTTTGTCACGCCCCAGGCCGATAGCAGCGGAACGTGTCGTTTGGTCGGAACGTGGCAGTTAAACAGTCGTGAATGATCAAGAGCAATCGCATAAGACCAAGATAATTTTGAACAACAATAGAATTTATATTTCTATTATAAATCTCTTACAAGAACTTGTTTTCCAACTTGGAGACTTCAACATAATGAAAAAGAAGATAACGACATACTAACAGACTTAGACAAGATAACTGAATAAGAGACGCCAAGCTGACTTAGCTAGACAACACTATCTAGACTCAAGAAAGATAAAAGACTCGGGTTCACTAGTTTCCGAAGCTCGCTTGCACACTTGTCCCGCCCGTGTGAGTCTCGGTCTTGCTAGCCACCTGATTACCTGAAAATGTTGGAATAAAACGGAGTGAGCGAACGCTCAGTAGGAAATTATATCTCAAGAACTAGCAATGGGTTTAAGTAATTACAAGTTTTCACATGTTTATGCAATAGGGCTATGCATGTATAAATAACTGAGCAAGTGAAATAAACTGATCAATAGAATAACACGTCGTGCAAAACATCCAAGCGAGTATTAATCAAGAAGTATTCATGAGAGACTTTATAGATTATTGGCTATTTCACGCAAGTACATTGCCCGTGTCGGGCCACGCTAGTAAAGTCACGCAAGTCAAGTCACGCACGCAAGAAAAGAGAGATCGTGGAATGCCAAAGATCAAGATAAAGAGTACTCCGGTGCAATGCTAGACACCGTTATCATTAAAACTCCCATGGGCACTAGTACTTTCGGGTGCTCCTCCCAGGACCAGATCGGGCCCTATATGCACAACATTCACGATAGATCTAGACATCCACGATAGTTTATAGCCAATAAGGAGTTCCAAGAACAAGATTTAATAGGATGATAAGATAAGATATTTCATGGAATTCAAGGGCACGACCCTTGAGCAAGGATATACTGGCGATAAAATCCATGCGAAGCATATAAACCGTGACATATTGATAAACTAGGTGGAATTGGTTCCCTAACCGGGTACCATAACAAATAAGTGCCCATATGTAGATGGTCACTCTTTTATATAGAATTGAGGTCCACAAGAACATCAATTTTTGACATAGAATTGGGGTCAACAAGAACATCATAATAACGTCATGTTTTCCCCATTGAATTTAATTCTCATATCATACATATAGCATGATATGAGGGCCGGTATACTATGTTTCTATAGAGCGACATGGCAAAGATTGTGTAATGGGTTTTTATGGTACAACCAGCTCAGTCGGCCTTGAGGGAATCCAAGGCTCGAGGAGTCTTACGGAGGTCTCTATGACTAACTCACTAGTCCAAAGGAACAGAATGTCCAATGGAGAGCTTGTATGTCACCGAGAATTGAGGGGTAAGTGTTAAAACATCGTGAAACGTGGGACTATATTCACGGAATGGAGATATAGTGCCTATATATGAATATATATATCGATATGAAACCCTCGATTAATCAGAAACAGTGTAAAAATATTTTTACAGGAAACTAACGACTTTGATTAAGTCACTACTTAAGTAAATAACGCCTTAAATAAGGGCGTTTACATACATTTCCAATTTTGCAGAAATTTCCATAATTCTGTGTTTTATCAAAAACACGCCCTGGACAGGGGCGTTTTATATAAATTTGACGACATATACAGTCGTCGTCTATTTCTTAATTTTCATTTTTGCAAGATATCAATTTCTGTAGTTTAACATGAACGCGCCCTAGGAAGGGTCGTAAATTTTTAAAATCACGCCCTACACAGGGGCGTTATCACCGTGAGAGACGGCCTAGTCCAGGTCGTGAATTCAAGGAATTTTCAATATTTTAGGAAATAATATTTCAAGAGACAGGAGACATGGTCATGACAGGAAAATTAGCATGAATTCACAGGTAGAGTCATGCAAGATATTAGAATCGATATTTCATATTTATTGAATTTTAAACAGGATCAATTATTAATTACATGCGATTTTCATGAAATTAACGCCTATAGGGCAGGGCGTCAAATCTTAAATTGACGACCTAGTGCAGGTCGTTTCTAAAAGTAGCGCCCTAGACACGGGCGTCTCTTTCAAAAAATATTACAGAAAAGATATTAAAGCCAGCAGAAAACTATACTACATGCATCTAATGCTGGTATATATATTAAATCACTTGTTTGGGCTACGTTGCTTGAGAAAACCTACCTTGATGATGATAATCTGATGAACGGACGAAGGTTTTGAATAGAAGATTAATTCTGTTCTGACAGAAAATGAACTCTGTTTGCAATAGAGCCTTGATTTCTGGAAGAAGAAGAAGATTTAGAGGACGTTGATGAAGAACAATCGTTCTTCCCGTTATACCCAAGCTTCCTCCGGTTGCAGGCAACCTGCAGAAGAAAGGAAGAGGAAGGGTCAAAAGCTTTGATGAAAAATGAAAGGTAGGGGAAGAAGAACTCACTGTTGTTCTTCACGACGTCAAGGTTTCTTCAACCTGTAATAGAGGAAGAGGAAGAATAATCAATATTCTTCCCGTATTAGGGAAAGGGAACTATAAGGAAAACTTACTGTTCTTCATCATACCGTAGCAGAGAGGATCGATCAAATGGTTTTAGGGCTTGGGTGATCAAAGGTATTTATAGGATTTTGGGGGTCCTATTAGGGTTAGAGTTCTAGTGGAAGTAACACTTCCAAGATTGAGTTATTACTACATTCGAACTCTTTCCCATAGTTATCACTTACCCTGGATAAGTCCCTGGGTCGAACAGAAGACGAAAGGAATTAGCGTCTTAGGTAAGGGCGTCGAATTTAAATTGACGCCTTGTCCAGCGTCGTTTCTTATATAAAGCGCCCATGTGTAAGGCGTTACGTTCACTTGCCATTTATATTTATTTTAGCCGTTTGAGAATTGACGCCTTTATCTTTGGGCGTCCTTTCTATAATTAGCGCCTTCCCTGAGGGCGTGTATTCTTTAAGTAGCGCCTGTACTAGAGGCGTTATTTCCATTTCACTCTTTTATTTATTCATTCGTATATAATATATACTTTCCTTCTATTTCTAGGTATATATATATATATATATACATATATACAGGTTTATGTTATGTACTTATGTATATATATATATATATATATATATATATATATATATATATATATATATATATATATATATATATATATATATATATATATATATATTGCCTATATGGGAGAAGATAATAAAACGTGTTAAAAAGCCCATTAAGCGTAAAATGCTTGGGTTGAGTTTGGGCCAATGGAGCTTAGCATTAAAATGTTAATCCTTTATCAAGGCCTAATAATTATATTTGTAACTAGTTATTTCTATTTGTTCCTTTACACAAGTTTACTTTGTTTGAAAGTCTTACTTGTTTATTTGTCAAGACCTTACACATACGACTTATATCTTTTAATAACTTGCATGTATTTCCGTCTATGCATAAATAAGGCTCTTAAGACTATCTCTAAGGTTCTATACCTCATTGATTTGGTGTGGCTAGTTCTCACATACATTGAGATCTTAGTAATCTTCTATTTAGAGATTTTATTGCTCATAAGTTCTTTAACTTTTATTAGCCCTTGTCCTAGGTATCAGAGGCAGGTTCGATCTGAGCAACCCTTTAGGAATATCACTTGACCAAGTATTTATTTGAATAAACTTTAATCATTAAACATTATATACTTATGTATATATTTTATTCCTATTCCAAAATTACCGGGCGTTACACCCTCCCCCACTTAAAAGAATTTGGTCCCCAAATTCACATCACCTTTCATTCCTAATAGAGAACTTATTATGAGCTTATACAGAAGAAATCTTCAGAATAAAAAAGGGCTAGTTTAGGATTACGGGTGAGGGATACCTTTCGCATCTTTCTCTTTGGCAAGTAGGGTTAAATCTTGAACTCCTCTTGGAGGCTTCTTGGGACATTCTGCTATCTTGTGATTTAAGTTCCCGCAACGCAGACATGCACCCGAACTCCACCAACACTCCTTCGATTTGTGACCATATCTTCCACAAGATTTACACTTATCTTGCGGGCGATCCGCCGAAGTTTCCTTCTTATTACACTTATTACACTTCTTACATTTCTGGCATTTCTTACACCTTTGTGAAATATCTTCCTCATTTATTCTTTTCTTGGTAACGGCGAAACTTTCGGAGTTATTTGTTTGATCTTTCCCTTCAACTCTTTCTTTTTCTTCCACCACTTTCTCTAGTTCTTGAACTCTCCTCACAAGGTCCGCGTAAGCTTGGATATCCACTAAGATCATCTCATGAACAAAGCTTGGCTTAGATGCTTCCATTTTATCTAGGTTCCTGCAAAGATGATTGGGGAGATAATTTATTTACTCAAGAATTAATATTATTGAAATATAAATATTTTATCTTTCTTTTATAACTTTTACCCCAAGTTCTACCCATCTCTCACGAAATTCCTATAGGATGACCGACAAGGATACTTAACCTATCTCCTGGACTTAATGACTGGAGGATATGAAAGCCGACGCTCTGATATGACTGACAAGGATGCTTAATTAACCTGTCATTGGAACCTAATAACTGGAGGATAAGAAAGCCGAAGCTCAGATATGACTGACAAGGATGACCTATCCTTGGGACTTTAATAACTGGGGGATATAACAACTGGAGGATGTGAAAGCCGAAGCTCTGATATGGTTTAATAACTGGAGGATAGGAAAGCCGAAGCTCTGATACCACCTCTGTCACGCCCCGGGCCGATAGCAGCGGAACGTGTCGTTTGCTCGGAACGTGGCAGTTAAAAAGTCGTCAATGATCAAGAGCAATCGCATAAGATCAAGATAATTTTGAACAACAATAGAATTTATATTTCTATTATAAATCTCTTACAAGAACTTGTTTTCCAACTTGGAGACTTCAACATAATGGAAAAGAAGATAACGACATACTAACAGACTTAGACAAGATAACTGAATAAGAGATGCCAAGCTGACTTAGCTAGACAACACTATCTAGACTCAAGAAAGATAAAAGACTCGGGTTCACTAGTTTCCGAAGCTCGCTTGCACACTTGTCCCGCCCGTGTGAGTCTCGATCTTGCTAGCCACCTGATTACCTGAAAATGTTGGAATAAAACGGAGTGAGCGAACACTCAGTAGGAAATTATATCTCAAGAACTAGCAATGGGTTTAAGTAATTACAAGTTTTCACATGTTTATGCAATAGGGCTATGCATGTATAAATAACTGAGCAAGTGAAATAAACTGATCAATAGAATAACACGTCGTGCAAAACATCCAAGCGAGTATTAATTAAGAAGTATTCATGAGAGACTTTATAGATTATTGGCTATTTCACGCAAGTACATTGCCTGTGTCGGGCCACGCTAGTAAAGTCACACAAGTCAAGTCACGCACGCAAGAAAAGAGAGATCGTGGAATGCCAAAGATCAAGATAAAGAGTACTCCGGTGCAATGCTAGACACCGTTATCATTAAAACTCCCATGGGCACTAGTACTTTCGGGTGCTCCTCCCAGGACCAGATCGGGCCCTATATGCACAACATTCACGATAGATCTAGACATCCACGATAGTTTATAGCCAATAAGGAGTTCCAAGAACAAGATTTAATAGGATGATAAGATAAGATATTTCATGGAATTCAAGGGCACGACCCTTGAGCAAGGATATACTGGCGATAAAATCCACGCGAAGCATATAAACCGTGACATATCGATAAACTAGGTGGAATTGGTTCCCTAACCGGGTACCATAACAAATAAGTGCCCATATGTAGATGGTCACTCTTTTATATAGAATTGAGGTCCACAAGAACATCAATTTTTGACATAGAATTGGGGTCAACAAGAACATCATAACAACGTCATGTTTTCCCCATTGAATTTAATTCTCATATCATACATATAGCATGATATGAGGGCCGGTATACCATGTTTCTATAGAGCGACATGGCAAAGATTGTGTAATGGGTTTTGATGGTACAACCAGCTCAGTCGGCCTTGAGGGAATCCAAGGCTTGAGGAGTCTTACGGAGGTCTCTATGACTAACTCACTAGTCCAAAGGAACGGAATGTCCAATGGAGAGCTTGTATGTCACCGAGAATTGAGGGGTAAGTGTTAAAACATCGTGAAACGTGGGACTATATTCACGGAATGGAGATATAGTACCTACATATGAATATATATATCGATATGAAACCCTCGGTTAATCAGAAACAGTGTAAAAATATTTTTACAGGAAACTAACGACTTTGATTAAGTCACTACTTAAGTAAATAACGCCTTAAATAAGGGCGTTTACATGCATTTCCAATTTTGCAGAAATTTCCATAATTCTGTGTTTTATCAAAAACACGCCCTGGACAGGGGCGTTTTATATAAATTTGACGACATATACAGTCGTCGTCTATTTCTTAATTTTCATTTTTGCAAGATATCAATTTCTGTAGTTTAACATGAACGCGCCCTAGGAAGGGTCATAAATTTTTAAAATCACGCCCTACACAGGGGCGTTATCACCGTGAGAGACGGCCTAGTCCAGGTCGTGAATTCAAGGAATTTATAATATTTCAGGAAATAAAATTTCAAGAGACAGGAGACATGGTCATGACAAGAAAATTAGCAGGAATTCACAGGTAGAGTCATGCAAGATATTAGAATCGATATTTCATATTTATTAAATTTTAAACAGGATCAATTATTAATTACATACGATTTTCATGAAATTAACGCCTGTAGGGCAGGGCGTCAAATCTTAAATTGACGACCTAGTGCAGGTCGTTTCTAAAAGTAGCGCCATAGACACGGGCGTCTCTTTCAAAAAATATTACAGAAAACATATTAAAGCCAGCAGAAAACTATACTACATGCATGTAATGCTGGTATATATATTAAATCACTTGTTTGGGCTACGTTGCTTGAGAAAACCTACCTTGATGATGATAATCTGATGAACGGACGAAGGTTTTGAATAGAAGATTAATTCTGTTCTGACAGAAAATGAACTCTGTTTGCAATAAAGCCTTGATTTCTGGAAGAAGAAGAAGATTTAGAGGACGTTGATGAAGAACAATCGTTCTTCCCGTTATACCCAAGCTTCCTCCGGTTGCAGGCAACCTGCAGAAGAAAGGAAGAGGAAGGGTCAAAAGCTTTGATGAAAAACGAAAGGCAGGGGAAGAAGAACTCACTGTTGTTCTTCACGACGTCAAGGTTTCTTCAACCTGTAATAGAGGAAGAGGAAGAATAATCAATATTCTTCCCGTATTAGGGAAAGGGAACTATAAGGAAAACTTACTGTTCTTCATCATACCGTAGCAGAGAGGATCGATCAAATGGTTTTAGGGCTTGGGTGATCAAAGGTATTTATAGGATTTTGGGGGTCCTATTAGGGTTAGAGTTCTAGTGGAAGTAACACTTCCAAGATTGAGTTATTACTACATTCGAACTCTTTCCCATAGTTATCACTTACCCTGGATAAGTCCCTGGGTCGAACGGAAGACGAAAGGAATTAGCGTCTTAGGTAAGGGCGTCAAATTTAAATTGACGCCTTGTCCAGCGTCGTTTCTTATATAAAGCGCCCATGTGTAAGGCGTTACGTTCACTTGCCATTTATATTTATTTTAGCCGTTTGAGAATTGACGCCTTTATCTTTGGGCGTCCTTTCTATAATTAGCGCCTTCCCTGAGGGCGTGTATTCTTTAAGTAGCGCCTGTACTAGAGGCGTTATTTCCATTTCACTTTTTTATTTGTTCATTCGTATATAATATATACTTTCCTTCTATTTCTAGGTATATATATATATATATATACATATATACAGGTTTATGTTATGTACTTATATATATATATATATTGCCTATATGGGAGAAGATAATAAAACGTGTTAAAAAGCCCATTAAGCGTAAAATGCTTGGGTTGAGTTTGGGCCAATGGAGCTTAGCATTAAAATGTTAATCCTTTATCAAGGCCTAATAATTATATTTGTAACTAGTTATTTCTATTTGTTCCTTTACACAAGTTTACTTTGTTTGGAAGTCTTACTTGTTTATTTGTCAAGACCTTACACATACGACTTATATCTTTTAATAACTTGCATGTATTTCCGTCTATGCATAAATAAGGCTCTTAAGACTATCTCTAAGGTTCTATACCTCATTGATTTGGTGTGGCTAGTTCTCACATACATTGAGATCTTAGTAATCTTCTATTTAGAGATTTTATTGCTCAAAAGTTCTTTAACTTTTATTAGTCCTTGTCCTAGGTATCAGAGGCAGGTTCGATCTGAGCAACCCTTTAGGAATATCACTTGACCAAGTATTTATTTGAATAAACTTTAATCATTAAACATTATATACTTATGTATATATTTTATTCCTATTCCAAAATTACCGAGCGTTACACATTTGCTATAACTTTTGCCATTCTTGATATTGCTGACACATAATGATTCACAGTGTTGCCATCATCAAAAAGGAGGAGAATGTTGTGCCTCTCTGGTCATTTGATTCATCTTGTGGTTTGGGTCATTCGACATCATCTTGTGGACATTTGAGTTATTGGATATTCTTGGTTTTGATAATAGCTAAACACTATAAGTCATTATTGTTTTTCACTCTCATGTGACTGATACACGTGATGTTTTGTTCATGACAGATACGAAGGAATTCAGTGGAAATGGCAAAGGTGAAAGCTCAATGTTGCGCCCTCGCACGCGGATCGACCTGCGCGGTCAGGTCGCGGGGATCGACCTGCCCGGTCAGGTCGCGGGGGTCAAGGGGGCAGCGTCCCTTGCGGGGGTTTCTGTGTTGTGCCCCTATGGTTTTGATGATGGTTTTGATGATTGGTTTTTGATGTGAGTTAATCACTGTGAGTCATCTTGCTGTGTGTGTCATCATGCTATTATTCAGTCATTCTCTGATCATAATGCTTTCTTTTTCTGCTCGATTAATTCATGTTTTATCATGTAAGTGAATGGAGTTCATATGGCTGTCAGATAACATGCTCTATTTAATTGTGTCTACACTCTGTCTGCACAGTCTCCACAGCAGTGCGTCAACTCATTGTGCTGATGCGTCGACCCTTCAGTCATACTTGTCTCTGTCCTCACAGTAGCGCGTCAACTCCTTGAGCTGATGCGTCGACTCTTCGCTTCCATCTTCAAGTCCATACAACGGGACTGAAGTGTTCAATTGAAAGTCTCTACACTCGTTCCATTGGAAGTCTATACAATCGTCTTCATATCATCGAGTCTGTACACTGGCTCAGACTTTCCAAAGTCTACACAATGCCTCCTTGACTCAAAGTCTATACATCCGGAAAGGGGCCAAGTCTATGCAGTCTCACGTTCAAATCCTTCAAAGTCTATACATTCTGGCCTATTCCTACGCTCGATGCTTTAGCTACACCCTAAGTCTATACATTGCTAAAGTCTGAACATCGCTGTGTTCAAGCCTTTCAAAGGCTGTACATTGGCTTCGCTTTTGCAAGTCTGTACATTGGCGTCTCATCTTCAAGTCTGTACATCGGGCATCTTCTAATTGAAGTCTGCACACTGCCCGAGCTTTCAAGTCTAAACATTGGCCAAGTCTACACATCGGCACTGTAGCATGCTCTTTGTAAAGTCTACACATTGCCAAAGTATGTGCAGCCCCAACTCTATACATCCGATTGGTGTTGCAGTGTTCACCAAGTCTATACATTGTCTTCAGACTTCAAGTCTATACACTCCATGCCCATTCAAGTCTATACATCGGCTTGATTCAAAGTCTGTACACTGCTTCACTTCGGCAAAGTCCATACATTGGACTGTAGCATCTGAAGTATGTACATCGTCTGTTGTCTAGAGTTCTTGAAGTATATATACATTGGACTGTTTCTTTCGAAGTATATACACTACAATGTACATACTTAAATCTTATGTTTTCATTCTTGTTGCTGACAGGAACAGGGTCGCCGCTAGAGCTTAAGGCATCCACGCACCAATGAAGATGCATCCACGGATACTCTTCACAGCGTTAACTCTACGCAAAGGCTGCGTCAACTCAGCCACTCAAGAAGTAGAGGCCTTTTCAGAAATACTCCAACGCGTCAACGCAGTAGTAGAGCAGCGTCGACGCAACAGTTAAAAAGGCTAGGCTGGTTGCTCACTGGAACGCATCAATGCGTCAACGCCACAGGTTGGAAGCGTCGACGCAGCAGTTAAAAAGGGTTGAAGATCTCTGAAGGCTGCGTCAACTCGTTGGAGCAAGTGGGTTGACGCCATCTAACTCCAGTTGCTGAGCGTACTGATGAATGGGCACGTGACCCGAAGCTGGCACCTGACACGTGATCCGAGGTGGGTGTTGAGCACGTGATCCAAGGAGGAATCTTCTGGACGGAAGGCTAGATTGGTGGCTCAAGGGTATAATCAAGAGTTTGGGGTAGACTTTGATGAATCTTATGCCCCAATTGCTGGACTCGAAGCCATCAGAATTTTACTTGCCTTTGCATGCTCTCTTAGAATAAAACTATATCAAATGGATGGTAAATATTGCTTTCTTGAATGGCTTGATCAAAGAAGAAGTCTATGTTGAGCAGCCCCCTGCCTTTGAGAATTCTAATCATACAGATTTTGTTTACAAGCTAGACAGGGCGCTTTATGGACTTAAGCAAGCACCAAGAGCTTGGTATGAAAGGCTAAGCTTATTCCTCATTGAAAAAGGGTACACACGAGGTAAGGTAGATCAAACACTCTTCACCAAGAAGCAAGGTAAGAACATCTTGATTGTTCAAATTTATGTTGATGATATTGTGTTTGGTTCTACAAAATCTGAAATGTGTGAGGAATTTGCTAACCTCATGACTAGCGAATTTGAGATGAGCCTAATGGGAGAACTTTAATTCTTTCTCAGTTTGCAGGTCAACCAAGGAGATGATGGGTGCTTCATAAGTCAAGCCAAATACATTAAAGAGCTATTGAAAAGATTTGACATGGCAAACAGCAAAATCATTACAACTCCTATGAGCACCTCAACTTCACTAGATTCGGATGAAAATGGTAAATTGGTGGATGCAAAGGTCTATAGAGGTATGATTGGCTCTTTGCTTTACTTGACTGCATCTCGACCAGATATCCAGTTTAGTGTTTACCTTTGTGTTAGATTTCAAGCTAGTCCTAGAGAATCCCATTTGACTGCCGTCAAACGTATCCTTCGATATCTTGCCGGCACTCAAGATTTGGGATTGTGGTATCCGTCATCATGTGATTTATCTCTTATATCTTATTCTGATGCGGATTACGCTGGATGCAAGCTGGATCGTAAGAGTACTAGTGGCTATTGCCAGTTTCTAGGCGGGTGTTTAGTTTCTTGGGCCTCCAAGAAACAACACTCGGTTGCCCTCTCAACCGCGGAGGCACAATATGTTGCTGCGGGGAGCTGTGGCACCCAAGTGTTGTGGATTAAACACCAACTCCAAGACTACTTGGTGGATCTTGGTTGTGTCCCCATTCTGTGTGATAACACTAGTGCTATCAACCTTGCCAAAAATCCAGTCCAGCACTCTAGGACTAAGCATATTGAGATTAGGCATCACTTCATTAGAGATGAGGTCGGTAAGAAAAACTTTGAACTGCATTTTGTTGATACATTGAATCAGATTGTTGATATCTTTACCAAGCCCTTGTGTAATGACAGATTTTCAACACTAAGAAGGGAGCTTGGTCTTTGCCGACCTCAGGCCAATAAGAATTTGAATTGATAATCCTGTTCAATTAGTTGTGTGTTTTGCATTCATGCATTGTTTATATGTCAATATGTCTTTTTGCATATGGTGTCGCATTGCATGTAGTTGCATAATAATGAATTGAGTTCATGTTCATAATGCATTGTATGATTTGTGTAGCATCATTCTCGCATGGCCATGGTATATCAAATGTTGATGTATGGAAGGGCAAGTTATGCTTGTCACGAAGCACTCAATATGCGTGAGGTTTCACCTCCGCCAAGTACCATGCGTCAATGTCGCATATAGGCCATATAGTAAGGGGGAGTTGTCCTTGTGCAGCATTCATGCATATATTTCATCTTCATTCTGTTGCATTTAATAAGTGTACAACCATGGGTTGGGTCATACATTTCATTTCTGGCACCTTCATGAGTGACTAGGCCAACCTCATTTGTCATTCAACTTGATTGCAAATATAACTCCTTCGCGCATCCATTGCATATCTTTAGGGGGAGTTTTGCTGATTCTCTTAACCTCTTGCAATCTACTTCTTGGCTTATAGTCTGGTTTGAGCTCCTGAGAGTGTCGAATATAGGTGTAAGAGCTTTCTATTATATGCCCTCATGATTGTCCAATCAATGAAAATGGTTCAGATTTAATGATTTCCTTGCAGCTCTGAAATATTCGTTTTGAAATCATCTATGTTCTATGGTTTTAATAGACCTTAACTAAAGATTACATATTATGCTTTGAATGACTATCCTGATATCTGAAAATCCAGACTTCATGACAATCTTGGTGATACTCTAGAGCTTAGTATTGTTTTTAAACATCTTGATGAGCTGGACTTCTTGAAAATATATTTGCAGAGCAATGATATTGTTGCACGGAGAAATATGTCACGTCATCACATCAAGTGACGAATGATATGTCATGATGTGCCTCTATTATCTCTGTCTTACTTATATTTGGACTCTAGGCAGAGCACTAGCATAATTGCTGAGAAATATATCTTCTCATCATAGAAATGAGATCGGATATGTCATGACGCGACTCTGCTATCTCTGTTCACTCTGAAGTATTACAGTCAGTCTTGCCAAATACCTAGGGATATTGGCGTCTAAACAACGTGTATTCTTACGGCTAGGAGGCATGTACTAGACTTGACTGCTCGTAAAATATGAGTCATGTGCCTTCATATACTACGGATATTGAAAATCAAAATATGAAACCTCTTGCCTCAATCATACAATTCCATGCTCTAGTTATGATTGTTTAGCCTCAATACGAGTTCTTGTGTTATTCCCTTTCTAGTTATTGAATATGGATATATAAGATAAGGGACGGTTAAGCACTGCCATGATATATCTTTTTGGTTCATTTCTATTAAATCTTGGATGTAGCTACTTTTCGAACTCTGTTGATGAATTCGGATTTCATTAGCTTTGAACCATACATGTTGCTCACAATCTGCTTCAGGTTTACATATAATGGCTTGCTCTTCACTCCTTTCCGCTCTGGTCTCACAGATATTTCACTTTATTGCTCCTTTTTGCTGTTGGCAAAGGGGGAGAATTCTTGTTGTGAGTCCTTGTTGAGGTTGTGGACATGGGAGTCCTTGTTGAGGGGGAGAGCCTTCATCTGTTTCATCTGTCATCATCCAACCGTCACATTATGCATAGTATTCCCATATAGCATTCACATGCTTTGATCATCATAGTATTCCCATATAGCATTCACATGCTTTGATCATCCATGTATCCAAATCTGCATTCTCATGTTTTACTATCATGGATCTTGAGCTGCGTAGGTGCCATCATGTCATACACTTTGCCATATTGGATATCTCTGTCATATAATGACTCACAGTGTTGTCATCATCAAAAAGGGAGAGACTGTTGTGCCCCAATGGTCATATGAGTTCTAATGTATTCTTGGTTTTGATAATGGCTAAACACTATTAGTCATTGATGTTTTTCACCTTCATGTGATTGACATACGTGATGTTTTTGTTCATGACAGGTGCGCCAATGAATGGACAAGGAATCAAGTGTAAATGGTGAACGTGAACGCTGAATGTTGCGCCCTCGCACGCAGATCGACCTGCGCGGTCAGGTCGCGGGGGTCAAGGGGGCAGCGCCCCTTGCGGGGGTTTCCGGGGGCGGAGCCCCCGGAACAAAATTTAGAAATGCTTATAGCATAATCTAAATTGATTTCAATCCCAAAATAAATAAAATTGATGAGAACATGAATATCTTGACCTATGGACATGTTTCCTTGGGCTAACAGTTCAATTTTACAGATACAGGTCTTTCCGGTCGACCTACACGCTTTGGCCGGTCGACCTGATTTGCCAGAGCCTCAGAATGTCAACGTTTACAGATTTCGGTCGACCTATACACCTTGGCCGGTCGACCGGTTTTCCCAGAACCGAAATGATGACGTTGTTACAGGTTTCGGTCGACCGCCCCCAGGCGTCCGGTCGATCGGTTTTGCCAGAGCCGAAAAGTTCTGGCTGCAGCAGGTTCCGGTCGACCGGCCCATGAATTCCGGTCGACCGCCAGCCCCGATGCAGCCTTGTTTGACTTCGAAATCAACCTCGTGGCTAGCCCCTTTCCATGGATTTGTTTAATCAAACCTTACCTAATCTTCCATGATTTGTGGATCTGGTCTAGGGGCATCTATGGACCATTCAAGGGTTATAAAACTAACACGTGAGGTTAGAAACCCTAATGCTTCAAGGGGCTTCTTGTGAGATCTAGGGTGGCTGCAAGGAAGGTTGAAGAGAGCTTGGAGACGAGCTACTGTTCACGTGAACAGTAGTTCGTGAAGGTGTTCTTCATCCAATCAAAGGGGAATCAAGCTCAAATCAAAGCCAGCAAACCTCAAGGAAGATTACATCAAAGCAAGGCTATCAAAGTGATCCAAGGAAGCTGGTTTGATTCAAGTTCTTCAAAGGAAATCATCTTCATCCATTCAAGTTCTTTCCACCTCATTCAAGGTGATATTTCAAGCATTCAAACTCCTAGAAGCTAAAGAAGCAATCAAGATTCAAGGTAGCTTCATCATCTCCTTCATTCATTCAAAGAAGTTCAAAGAGAAGATCAAGAGAGAAGAATTGAAGGAAGAGGTACTGTTCACGTGAACAGTACTCCGTGAAGAACATTCATCCAATCAAGGGTGAATCAAGAAGATTGAGTTGAAGCCAAGAGGAGCCTTGTTGCTGATCAACATTCCATACAAGGGCCAATTCATTTTCACTCATAACTCAATCTCTTGTTTTAGTTCATTCACATTTGTTTCATTTTCATTATTGTTTAAACATTGAAAGTGTGATTCATCCCTACCGGTGGTTAGTAGGAAGGCAATTGGAGGTTGTTCCAATTTGCGGTTGACATCCCTACCAGGTGGTGAGTAGGAAGGCAATCGGTGGTTTCCGATTTGCGGTTCTGTGCGCTGCACAAGTGAAGCCTCACCGGGTTTTGGTGAGGGGCGGACGTAGGGCTGAGGATTCAGTCCGAACCACCTTAAAATCCTGTCTAGTGTGGTTTGCTTGTGTGATTGATTCGTTCTAGGTGCATGCTTAGGATCGAATTGTTATATATCTTGCTTATCTTGCTAAGCAAATCATAACGCACTTGGAAGCTAATTTCTATTCCGCTGCAATTCATTTTAACTAGCTATATAGAGGGCCACATTGCGAAAAGTGGGGCTGATCTATTCACCCCTCCCCTCTAGATCCGCTGTCCACTACACAACATGAACTTCCTAAGGATAAGTCCAAGTGGACTCATGTTCACAAGTTGAAAAATGACGATAATGTGAGAGCTCTAAATCTAATGAAGGCTGCAATCGGTTCTGATGATTTTTCCTCTTTCTCAGGTTGTAGCTCGGCAAAGGAAATATTGGATGAATTGCTTCGCATCCACAATGGAAAGGAAGAAGAATGTCTCATGGCAAGAAGGAGTGATCAATCAGATGAGTCCTCATCCCAGGTAAACTCTGAGACCGAGGATATTAGTCATGATGATTTAGTTACCATGCATGAGCATCTACTGGAAACATATGAAAGAGTTAAATCAGAAAAGAGAAAATTAAGAAAAGAGAAAAATTCTGAAGTCAGAAGTCTGAAAGAAGAAAATGTCTACTTGAAAGATCAAAATAAAAAGCTAATGGTTCTTAATACTGTCTTCTCTGAAAGATGGTTGTCAATTGAAAAAGGAAAAACTGTTGTGAAGGAAAATGAGAACAACATTGAAATTATGGTTCAACAAGAAAATGAAACTCTGAAGAACCTGAATGATGCTTTGCAACAACAGCTGATTGTTTGTGAATCTGAGCTATCCAAGTATGAAGTGAGTATTGCTTCATTGAATTCTGAGATTGAAGATCTGAAAAATTCTTTGTCAAAATTCGTTAAAGGAAAAGACAATTTGAATAAGCTGCTTGGTTCTAAAGTAAATTTTCAGAAAGAAGGACTTGGGTATGTGCATGTTAATAAGAAAGTGAATGAAAAGAAGAAGTCAACTGTATTCGTGAAAAGCTCTGAACAAGCTAATCAATCTAGTTCTTCTATTTTTCAATTCACTACTAAGAAAGTTGAAAATTCAGATAAGAAACAGAAAAAGATTCAAAAATAAAAGAAAAATGCTGATTTGGATAAGTCCAAATATGTCTCTGGTTTACATGTGCATGCTGCTCACTGTTCACACACACATTCACACTCTCATGAGAATATCAATCTTGTCAAACAAGTGAATGTGAATAAAAAGGCTATAACATGTCACTATTGTGGGAAAGTTGGCCATATTTTGCATAACTGTGTAGCATTGATAAATGATGAAAGAAATACTGTTAGAAAGTATCCTAGAAATCATCTTAGGAAACATTCTACTGATCAGAAAAAGAAAATTCAATGCTATTGCTGTGGGAAGTTTGGTCACATTGCTGCCTTCTGCTGGCATGCTCAGGGAAAGAAAAAGAAAACTAACTCTGGATTTGTTAATTTTTCTGTTAATAAAAACATTGTTGATAGAAAGAAGTTTGGTTCTAGAAGCAAACACATTGTATGTTTTGAATGTGGAAAGCCAGGCCACAGAGCTGTTAACTGTTGGCTGGCTGGTTATGAAAAGAAAAATTTTCATGTCAATAACAAAATTAATCATGTTCACTCACACCATGTTCACGCCAATGCTGATGTATACAAGGAGAACATGAAATCTGTTATTTCTTGTTATCATTGTGGGCAGGTAGGGCATTCCATGTATAATTGTCATATCATGTGTTGTGATGATAAACATGCGAAAAATTTGTTGAGAAAACCTGCTAGGAGTGACACTGTTAATTCAGGACCCAAGACTTCTTGGGTGCCTATCTGTGCAAGATAGTTTGCTAACCTGCAGGTGTGCCTTGGAAGCTAAAGAATAAACAGGGGTAAATAAACCAAGGCACTCAAAGAAAAACCCCTTCTGAAATTTTCAGGTAATTTCTTTGCATTTCTCATTTTGAAATTCATTGCATATCTGATTTGATGTATTCTTGCATATCTGTCATTTGTAGCTGTTTGGTAATTGTTGAAATGCATAAACTCTGAAAATAAATTACATTCTGAAAAATCTAAACTGCATATGTATGTGGCTTGAAATTTGTCTGATGCATAGTTCATTGAAAATCTATCTATTGCATTCTGAAAAATCTGATAAGCTGAAATTTGATCAATGCATGCTGCCCATGTAGAATTATCATGATTGACCTCATTGGTATATAAATGGTAAGGTATTAAAAGGCAGGGAAGTCTGTCTGGAGGTTCTTACTATGTGTGAGGTGGCCTTTTAGACCAAGTGCTCTGCCTAGTACCATGGGTCACTTTGCTGATAAGACAGTCTGATTGTGTACAAGTCACAATATCATTTGGAATCATATGTTCAGTTTTCAGTGTAAACATTGCATGTTTTCAGGGGGAGTTAGTTGCATATCCTTGCATAGCATTCAATGTTGAGTCTTTGCATGTCCTTGCATACATATAGTGCATTGCATTTCCTTATATTGAAAATGCCAAAAAGAGAGTTGAATGCATGTTGTCAGGGGGAGTCAATGCATTGCATATAGGTTGTCAAATACATACATTTGTCAGAATTCATTGCATATCCCTTCTTATCATTTTTGTTGACAAACCTTGATCGTATTCGGGAAACATTGAGCTTCAAAATCTCTTCTATCAATTGGTATCATTTGGCTTCAGATTTCTATCAGTCTTTCATGAAGATTTCAATGGGCTATCTCGATCATAAATCTGAAAACTTTTGAACTAGAAATCTTATATTATACATTTTTATGAATATCTGAAATAACTCAGGTGGTTTAAGTTTAATGTACTCAAGGGTTGACTTTAAAATCTCTTAAAAATATCTGAAGCATGTTTAATAAACCTTAACCATCTGTTTCATGTTGAGTCTTGTGAAAACTTCTGAAATATGCACTCTTGAATACATGACTTCAACTGATTAAGTACATGAAATTATTATTGACTTGAAGCAAATAAATTTTTCTGAAAAGTCTAAAGGGTAATATCTGTCAGAGCAATGACCTTGGTCATTGAGAAACACATGTCCAAAGGACTGTGTCATGAGGTACCATAGTTAACTCTGATTAAGAATAATTGAAATTCAGGCAGTGCAATGACATGCACACTGAGAAATACAACTCACTCATCAAGAAATGATTTGCAGTGTGTCATGATGTGTAAATGCTATCTCTGTTCATATAAAGCATGACAGTTAGTCACACTAAGTGCTTAGGGATATTGGCCTCTAATCAAGGTATATCCTCTAGTTACAAAGTATGCACTGAACTAGAGTGCTCGTAAAATTTGTAGCATGAAAAATGTTGAACGAATTGACATATCTGAATATTGATTCTAAAATCAAATTGCTACAACCCTAGACAAAATCATATGACTTCATAATTGCTTGATCTCAATACTAATTCATGTAATTCCGAAAGAAGTCAATAAATTTGATTGTGTAAGAGAAAGGGAGTTTTATCAAGATAAATATGAGGGCTTGGTTCATTTTTATTAAACCATGGTTTTAGATATCAATACAGAATTTTATTGATAAACTCTACATACATCATGTTTAAACCATGCTGTTCAATAAAGCTCATTCATAAGCCCTTATAATGGAAGACTTTGAAAAACTTATGTTTTGGATTTATGAGATTGATATCTCTCTGAAAATCTGACTGAATTTTCTGAGATTGGAGCTTCTTTAAAAATCTGCTAATTGAACCTCTTCTGCTCATTGACCTGAACTTTTCCTTGTTTGCCCCTGTGGTCTCCTTCTCATTCATTTCATAAGGTTCTATTTATTGAGGGGGAGCCTCCTTGTCATATGCATCATGCTGCATAGAAGGAGAAGAATTGTGCTCTTGCATTCATATTTCTGGTATCTGCATCTACATTCATACCCCTTCCCATGGTTTATTTTGATTATACCAAAGGGGTAGATTGTTTGCCAAAGAGGGAGAATATCATTCAATCAGTCCATGCAGGTTCCTTTTGATCATCTCTAACTCATGCTTTTGCTGAAACTCTTAAAGGGGGAGAATCATGTTCTTGCAAAAGGGAGAAATTGACTGAATTTTAATACATGCTTTAATTTCTCAAATTATTTTCTTTTTGATGAAGTCAAAGGGGGAGAATAATTTGAGTCATCAGAATGCCTCACATCATCAGAATGACTCAATGTGTTGAAAGTGTTGCCATCATCAAAAAGGGGGAGATTGTTGTGCCCCTGTGGTTTTGATGATGGTTTTGATGATTGGTTTTTGATGTGAGTTAATCACTGTGAGTCATCTTGCTGTGTGTGTCATCATGCTATTATTCAGTCATTCTCTGATCATAATGCTTTCTTTTTCTGCTCAATTTAATTATGTCTACACTCTGTCTGCACAGTCTCCACAGCAGTGCGTCAACTCATTGTGCTGATGCGTCGACCCTTCAGTCATACTTGTCTCTGTCCTCACAGTAGCGCGTCAACTCCTTGAGCTGATGCGTCGACTCTTTGCTTCCATCTTCAAGTCCATACAACGGGACTGAAGTGTTCAATTGAAAGTCTCTACACTCGTTTCATTGGAAGTCTATACAATCGTCTTCATATCATCGAGTCTGTACATTGGCTCAGACTTTCCAAAGTCTACACAACGCCTCCTTGACTCAAAGTCTATACATCCGAAAAGGGGCCAAGTCTATGCAGTCTCACGTTCAAATCCTTCAAAGTCTATACATTCAGGCCTATTCCTACGCTCGATGCTTTAGCTACACCCTAAGTCTATACATTGCTAAAGTCTGAACATCGCTGTGTTCAAGCCTTTCAAAGGCTGTACATTGGCTTCGCTTTTGCAAGTCTGTACATTGGCGCCTCATCTTCAAGTCTGTACATCGGGCATCTTCTAATTGAAGTCTGCACACTGCCCGAGCTTTCAAGTCTGAACATTGGCCAAGTCTACACATCGGCACTGTAGCATGCTCTTTGTAAAGTCTACACATTGCCAAAGTATGTGCAGCCCCAACTCTATACATCCGATTGATGTTGCAGTGTTCACCAAGTCTATACATCGTCTTCAGACTTCAAGTCTATACACTCCATGCCCATTCAAGTCTATACATCGGCTTGATTCAAAGTCTGTACACTGCTTCACTTTGGCAAAGTCCATACATTGGACTGTAGCATCTGAAGTCTGTACATCGTCCGTTGTCTAGAGTTCTTGAAGTATATATACATTGGACTGTTTCTTTCGAAGTATATACACTACAATGTACATACTTAAATCTTATGACTTCATTCTTGTTGCTGACAGGAACAGGGTCGATGCTAGAGCTTAAGGCATCCACGCACCAGTGAAGATGCATCCACGGATACTCTTCACAGTGTTAACTCTACGCAAAGGCTGCGTCAACTCAGCCACTCAAGAAGCAGAGGCCTTTTCAGAAATACTCCAACGCGTCAACGCAGCAGTGGAGCAGCGTCGACGCAACAGTTAAAAAGGCTAGGCTGGTTGCTCACTGGAACGCATCAATGCGTCAACGCCACGGGTTGGAAGCGTCGACGTAGCAGTTAAAAAGGGTTGAAGATCTCTAAAGGCTGCGTCAACTCGTTGGAGCAAGTAGGTTGACGCCATCTAACTCCAGTTGCTGAGCGTACTGATGAATGGGCACGTGACCCGAAGCTGGCACCTGACACGTGATCCGAGGTGGGTGCTGAGCACGTGATCCAAGGAGGAATCTTCTGGACGGAAGGCGTGGGAAGCGCACGCCCTATCTCCCTACTGCTGCTGGTATATATTGGAGCCTTCGTCTTCAGATGGAGGCTGATCGAAGAAGAAGCCTGGAGAGTAGAAAGCCCTTCGATCCAGAAAAAGAAGAAGAAGAAAGAGAGTGAGAGCAGAAGAAGGAAAAGAGAGAGATAGTGCTCGTGAGAAGTGAGAAGAAAGAGAGAAGAAAGAGAAGCAGAAAGAAGAGGAAGAAAAGAAGAGGACGAGAGAGTCTATTGAAGATCAGTTTAGTCTGTTCGTGGATCAAATCCAGAACGACTATGCTCATTGAGAGCTACATCTCTTGTGTTTCATTTCCAACTTTTGTTGCTGTGTTTTTTATGTTTCCTTATTTTTTCTTTTGTTTCTTTGGTTAGCCTTGCTCTTCCGATTGCCCTGCTAGGGATCGGGTTCCTCCTATGGATTTAGGAGAAGGGAGACTTGTCTCCGGTTCTGGGCTTGTGGCTTGCAAGTCCAGGGGTCCCTCCGGTTGGAGGAAGAGAGTTCTTCGACCTCTGGTTGCTGGTGATGGGGAGTCACTGGCGGGTTCCCTCCTGGACTGGAGGAAGAGAGACTTCGGTATCTAGTTTTCAAGTGGCTGGGAGTCACTTGGGGTGTCCCTCAGGTTGGGAGGAAGAGGGGAGGCTGTTCCCCTGGTCAAGCTGTGTGGCAGCAACTGTTCGCAGACTGAGTCTGCTTGGTTCTAGCATTGGCTAGTGAAGCTTCACTCCGGTTGGGAGTGAGGGGTGGATGTAGGTCTGGAGGACTGAACCACCTTAAAATTATTTGTGCAGTGGTTTGCCTTGCGTTAGCTCCATATCTTCTACCTCCCATTCACAGGTTGTGCATGCTTGGCTAGTTGCATTATCTAGAGAGTTACTTTTGAGCATTATTTTCTGCTAAGTGTGTTTGGGTTGTTTAGCTCTGCCTTTGTTTCTGGTTGTTCAGGTGGCTGCATTGGTGCAGTCCAACTATTTGTTCATTTGTTGCCTTATCATTTCATCTTGGAAAGCTCATTAGTCTTTATTCCGCATATCTGAGCTTTAGAGTTTTAATTTGGGCTATATTTTCTAGAGGGATACATTCACCCCCCCTCTGTATCCGGGCCTAGCACCCTAACATTCCGGGGGCGGAGCCCCCGGAACAAAATTTAGAAATGCTCAAAGCATATTCTAAATTGAATCCAATCCCAAAATGCATGGATTTGATATGAACATAGAGCTCTTGACTTTTGGACATGTTTCATTGGTCTAACACTTCATTTTTGCAGGTATAGGTGTTTCCGGTCGACCAACACGCCTTGGCCGGTCGACCAGATTTGCCAGAGCCTAAGAATTCCACGTATTACAGGTTTCGGTCGACCGCCCCTAGGCGTCCGGTCGACCGGTTCTTCCAGAAACGAACCACTCCAGGATTTACAGGTTTCGGTCGACCGCCCCTACTCTTCCGGTCAACCGGTTCTCCCAGAACCGACAAGTTGGAGATTTTGCAGGTTCCGGTCGACCGTCCCATGAATTCTGGTTGACCGCCAGCCCCGATGCAGCCATGCTTGACTTCGAATTCCACCTCGTGGCCAGCCCCTTTCCATGTATTTGTTTAATCAAAACTCACCTAATCTCCCATGATTTGTGGATCTGGTCTGGGGGGTGTCCAAGGACCATTCCAAGATTTATAAAACCAACACATGAGGGGTTAGAAACCTAATGCTTCAAGGCTTCAAGAGAGATCAAGGGAGGCCATTTTCGAGGTACTGTAGCACCTCCGTGAACAGTGTTTCGGGAGGAAGTTCTTTATCCATCCAAGGTGATTCAAGTCAAGATCTGAAGCCATCTAAACCTCCAAGGAAGAAGAAGCAATCAAGGCTATCAAGGGTGATCTAAACTGCATCCTTCTTCTTCTTCATCAACTCAAGAAGATCAAAAGGAAGATCAAAGCTACATTCAACACTCTCTCCATCAACTCAAGGTGATTCAAGTTCATATCTCAATCCAGCAACCTTCAAGGAAGAGAAGAAGCAAGAAAGGCTAATAAGGGAGATCAAAGGAGGCTGCAAAGGTGTGTTCAAGAGAGAGGAGTTCGAGTACTGTAGCTGTGAACAGTACTCCGGGAAGAAGCTCTTCATCAAATCTCCAAGTGATTCATGCTACTTCAAAAGAAGATTCAAGCCCCAGCAATCTCAGACAAGATCCTTTCTCTTTGAGCATATTTCATATCTTGTTTGAGTGTTTTCATATCTTATTCATTTTCCATTTCATTCAAACATTTGGAACTGAAGATCGTCCCTACCGGTGGTTAGTAGGAAGGCAATCGGAAGTTTTCCGATCTGCAGTGTTGATGTCCCTACCGGTGGTTAGTAGGAAGGCAATCGGAGGTCTTTCCGATTTGCGGTTCAGTGCGTGGCATTAGTGGAGCCTCACCGGATTTGGTGAGGGGTGGACGTAGGACTGGGGATTCAGTCCGAACCACCTTAAAATATTGTGTGTTGTGGTTTGCTTGTGCGATTGCTTTGTATTAGATGCATGCTTAGGTTCAATATCTATATTGCTTAATCATCTTGCTAAGCAAATCACTGTGTTCTTCGTTTAGCTAGTTATATTCCGCTGCTATTATCATTATCTAGCTATATAGAGGGTTGCATTATGAAAAGAGGGGCATATCTATTCACCCCTCCCCTCTAGATCCGCTGACCACTACTCAACACAAACTCCACTCTACAATTCCGTCATATTTTAGCCATGAACAAGTTGAGCACTATGGAAGAGCTCTATGAAAGAGATAGATACATACAAAAACAGATGAAAGATTCGCCCATTATGGGCATGTTCGAGCCAAGGCCAAAAGTAAAAAAGAGGAACATTAATATCGGCAATACTGGTGCGACCACTGAAGGCACTGTTACTAATGAGCAGGTTAGCGCGTTCGGCAATTCCACACCCTTTCGCCACCCTCCAAACCAAGGGCCGCTACCACAGCAGCCCACCTTCCAAAACCAGGTCCACCAGCCAAATAACAACCCTCCTCAGACCTTAAGGCCTCTTCCAACTCCTCAACAACAACCCCACTTTACTCCACAGAATCAACCCGCACAGTACCACCAAATGCCCTCGCCAGCCAATTATGCACAACAACAACTGCAACAACCAAGAAGACCATTGGGTCCCCGAAGAGCACAATATCCTCCCTTACCCGAAAGCCTATCAGATATTTTCAATGCCCTCATGGCCACCAACCTGCTCACCTTGCCTAAAGAAAGAATGATATGGCCGCAACATGTAGACACCTCCCGGTATTGCATCTTCCATCGGTAGCCAGGGCACAACATCGACCATTGTTTTCATTTCAAGGATTACATACATGATATGAATGATCAAGGTGATATTGATTGGGATGAGATGAGGAGGGTTATTGCTACTTTAAAGGCTCGAAGGCCTCCTTGGCAACCACCGGCTCAGCAGCCTCCGCAACAAGGACAGCAGCAACAAGTTCCCCAGCAACAGCTGGCTCCGGCACCCCAGCCAAATATGGGAATTGTCAATAATCCGCTACCGGAGCACCCGGTTCGAAATCAATACGTAAACCTTGTCACCTCAATCCATGAAGTGGAGAGAGGGCAGGTTTGGCATAAGGAAAGCGCCTATGTCGGGGCCATTAATCAAAACTCCAGCCAACCACAACCACCATAGTTGCTAAGAAGGCTTCAACCTGTACCCCCTTCCCAACCGCCACGTCCCCTTATACGTTCCAGTGCTCCAGGGCCATTCAACCTTAACCCTACTCCTTCACGGCCTCTTCTTTTATGCCAACCCACGAATTCTCCTTCACCCCAAAACCCTCCACCAAATAGACCTCTCCTTATCCACCCCTCGCCGGCAACCGTCACCCCTCCTGTTTCACCACAATCCACCACCATCATGCTTCCAAGGCCCCTCCTTGTCACTCGATCCCCGTTGCCACATGCCGATAATCCCCATCCGCCGAGGCCTCTTATGAGAACCCCTCCTCCTGCCAATCCTGCACCAGCACCCAACACGCCCTACACCATTCCCTCTACCTCCTCTACCCCTTCACCCACTCTAGGCCCGACAGAGGCTCCGAAAAAAATGGTGCTCCGTAGTGGACGGATGTTCCATCGAGTGTTTCCCCAGCGGGAGCAGGAGCCGATACAAGAACAAGGAGAACAGGAACAAGAGTCTGCACCGGGCACAGAGTATGACTTATTAAAACATTTGGACAGAACACCGGCCCGAATTTTTATTCTTGAATTGATCAAAAGATCTACTACACACCAGCTAGCCCTGAAGCAATATTTACAGAAAGTAATGGTAAATGAAGACATCCCAGTTGAGCAAGTCACTACAGTTTTAAATCCGGCCAGAAAATATGCACTGTGCATTACTATTGACATTAACAAGGTGGCAGTGAAACAATGTTTGGTGGATACCGGGGCATCCATTAAAGTTTTGCCACCAAGTACCTTGAAAATGTGTGGCATTCCTGAGAGTCAAATCCGGCCATCTACAATCACTGTCACAGCTTATGACAACACCAAGAAGCCGCATTTAGGAATGATCACTTTAAAAGTTGATTTGGGTCCAGTCTCAGTCACAGTGGATTTCCATATTCTGGACATGGACCCGACATTCAATGGCATTTTGGGTCGCCCTTACATTCAAGAGCTTGATGCTGTGCCTTCCACGAATCATCAATGCATAAAATTTCCGCACAAAGGGCACATTATTAAAGTCACTAGCATGCCCATTTTGCCAACAGAAGATGTACATTCCGCAACATCGGTGCCTTCTGTGTGGCCTTCCAATAGGCCTTTGCTCTCAATTTTGGATGTTGCCGACCTGCGGCAAGACTTGGTAAGGCCGTCTTCCTCAACCCCTCCTATCACCCAAATGTCACTACAACCATCCAAAGGCAAGAAGAAAAAGGGTTTGATGAACACACCAGGATGGAACATTCTGATGAAAATGGGGTATAGGACTGGTAAAGGCCTGGGTGTTAATCTTCAGGGGAGAGTCAAGCCCGTCAGGCATCAAAAGATGATTCCCCGGGGTGGCCTAGGGTACAAAGGGCCAAGCAAAGACAAAGATGAGCCATGGGCCGTTATGACCTCCACTCTCAAGACAGATCGGCAGCCTCTTACATGGACCCCACAAACACATTTTATGAAAGGAGGCACTCATAATGATGAGAAAACCACGCTAGTCACTTCCATGATGGATTGTCAAGATGTACATGCACGGCAGTTTACTCGCCACATAGCCCCGCTAGTTACATATAAAGCCTTGGAGTCCTTACGGCCAGATAAAAGAAGAAAGATGGATGACCCCGAATGTGACTGGTATAGATGGTTCGACATGAACGATATCACTATTGCTCTGGGCCGATTGTTTATGCCGACTGATCTTGAATGGCCACCACTGATTCATGAATTAATTGAAAAGCCAGCAGTGATCACGGACAAGAGGCAGCTCCTAAGCAATTACACAGATACCGTGGAGCCTGATGTGCCATATGAAAAAGGCTTCAATGTGGATAGGATGTGGGCCGGCCTTTTCTCTCTTAAATCTATCCATCCAACAATTGTTGTCCATTTGCTTGATAAAATGTTTTGCTCGGATGTCCCTAGACCGCCTGCGGTCTTGATAACCTTTTCTCCAAATTCACTTCAAATTTCTCCGCCGATTCCTCCCTTGCTCCTCAAGCAATTGTCTAAACTCTCCATCACACCCCCGTGTGGGTCATCATTTACTCAATCTTCCGTCAATCTGTCCATCTCAACACCGCCTCCTATTCCTCCCTCTCATTGTCTTCTTCTTGAAAATGAAAATGAAAAAAAAATGCCAAAATTCAAACTTTCCAATCTTTTATCTCCATTGAGGAGACCTCCTATCTTCTTCCTGAGTGTGTCCTGACCCAGGGGCCGCTCTTCCAGGATTCATTAGAGGACCTTCTCTACCCCTCCGGTGAGGGGTCTTCATCTGTATCCCCTTCTGTACCCATCTTTTCCTCACCTCCTTCATCTTTGTCGAATTCTAGTGATCAGGCTAGTTGCTCTTATTCTTCTAATTTTAAGACTCATGGCGTAGCTTCGCATAAGAGATCCAAGGGTAAGTATATTCCCCGTAGATTCTTGTTGGAACTAGCTAGAAGGTGTTGGGCATGCTTAGCTCTTCCGAATTTCTGGAGAATCCGATTATCTTGCCAGAAATAGAATATGAAGATACTTGTGTTTTTAATGAGGGTTTTGATGTTTATGAGATCATGAATGATGAAGACCCTATTGAAGAGGGGGATGAAGGTTACGAAGAATATGAGGACGAGGCTGATGCTTTTGCCAGTGGCATGAGAAGATTTGATGAACCATCAGCCTCAGTAGAAGAGCCTACCAAAGAAATAAATCTGGGTACTGAAGAAGACCCTAGGATTGTCCTCATTAGTAAGAACTTGCCGCCCTCCGAAGAGGAGGCGCTTATTTTGGTTCTTCAAGAATATAAGGACATGTTTGCATGGAGTTATGAAGATATGCCTGGACTAGACCCTACACTCGTTGAACATCGACTTACGCTTAAGCTAGGGTCCATTCCGGTCAAACAGCGGTTGAGACGTTTCCACCCTAATATGGCATTAAAAATGAAAGAAGAGGTCGACAAGCTTCATAAGGCTAGATTTGTTAGAGTTGTCCTATATCCCAATTGGGTGGCTAACATCGTCACAGTCATGAAAAAAGATGGAAAGGTGCGGATTTGCATAGACTTTCAGGACCTCAACCGCGCGTGTCCTAAAGATGACTTCCCCCTCCCTCATATTGATGTTTTGATTGACAATATAGTAGGATATGAGACTCTCTCCTTTATGGATGGCTTTTCAGGTTACAATCAGATTCGCCTGGCTGAGGAGGATCAAGAGAAAACATCGTTCACTACACCATGGGGAACCTATTGCTATGTGGTCATGCCCTTCGGACTTAAGAATGTTGGAGCCACCTATCAAAGGGCTATGATGGCAATTTTTCATGATATGATTCACATTTATATAGAGGTGTACGTTGATGACCTGGTAGTAAAATCAAGAACAAGGATTGAGCATCCCGGGGTTCTAACCAAAGTCTTGCAAAGAGCGCGGGAGTATCAGCTAAAAATGAATCCCAAAAAGTGCGTGTTTGGTGTTTCATCAGGAAAGTTGCTTGGATTCATCGTAAGTAAGAGGGGTATCGAGATTGATCCCAACAAGGTGAAGTCCATAAGGGAAATGCTTCCTCCTAGGAATTTGAAAGAAGTTCGAGGATTAATCAGGAGGTTGTAATTTATTCGCCGATTTGCTTCCCAGCATTCATAAAGATGTAGGCCGTTCTACGAGCTTACTAAGCCGGGAGTCAAGTTTATTTGGGATGACAAATGTCAGGTGACTTTTGATGGATTGAAGGATTATCTCTCAAATCCTCCTATCCTGAGGCCGCCAGTTCCAGACAAACCGCTTGTTCTCTTCATTTCCGTCCTGGATGACTCTGTTGGCACTGTCCTAGCCCAAGTTGACGAAGAAGGAAAAGAAAGGGCAGCCTACTACTTGTCAAAACTTCTCAACCCCTGTGAGCAGAGGTACTCAACCATAGAGAAGACGTGTGCTGCTTTAGTCTGGGTAGTTCAGAAACTTAAGCATTATTTCTTAGCTCACGAAGTTCATCTCATTGCCCGTATGAATCTAATCAAGTTTCTTCTTGAAAATCCGTTCTCACCGACCGATTAGCACGATGGCAAAGCTTCCTTTCTCAATTCGATATTATCTACATTCAGCAAAAAGTGATTAAAGGCTATGCCATAGTAGAACATCTTGCTCATCACCCTCTCCCTAGATTTGACCCTGTTCGCTTGGAGTTTCCGGATGAGGAACTAATGTCCGTCAATCAGTCCGATTCGATGTGGACGTTACATTTTGATGGAGCTTTGAATTCAAAAGGAAAAGGGATTGGCATTGTTCTTCTGTCACCAGAGGGTATCACTATTCCACTCGCCTCTCAGCTTGCATTTTCAGTTACAAATAATATAGCTGAGTATGAGGCTCTTCTGGCCGGACTGGAGGCTGCTCATCAATTCGGTGTTACCCAATTGCGGATTGTAGGTGATAGTCAGCTTATTCTTCGCCAAGTGCTCACCAAGTGCCGTACGCTCAATCCTAAACTCAAACCCTACCAGGAATTGGCTTCTGCTTATACCAAGCTTTTCACCAAATTAATCTTCGTTCACGTTCCTTGTGATAATAACATTTTAGCTGATGCTCTCGCTTCTCTTGCATCTTCTTTGGTTTTCCTTCCCGAAAGGGATTCCCATTCTATCATTGTTCACAAGCGGCTCACTCCATCTATTAAGGATCCAGCTTTCCTTAGTGTTAAGGAGGAGGTGCTTAGGAAGGTTAAGCAAGGAGGAATCATTGAGAATAAGGAGATCATGCTGTTAGATTTAGAGGAAGAATTGGACGATGAAGAAAAGCCATGGTATTACGAGATTGCTAAGTATTGCCAGGATCAATCATATCCTGAGGAGGCCACGGCTGAAGAAAAGAAAGCCATTCGAAGAGTTGCTCAGCGATACACCTTGATTGGAGGTGTGCTCTACAGAAGAGGTCTCACTAGAGTTTTATTAATGTGCCTAGATGATGATGAATCTTGGAAAGTCATGGAAGAGGTGCATTCAGAAGTATGTGGTGGTCATGTCAACAGCCTGATGTTTGCTAAGAAAATCCTTAGGCTAGGTTTCTATTGGCCCACTCTAGAAGAGGATTGTTCCATCTGTGTTCGAAGGTGTGTTAAGTGCCAACTACACGTCGATAAAATTCACTCTCCTGCTTCTTCACTCCATCCTAACCTTTCTCCATATGGGCTTTCGATATCATTGGACCCCTTGGTGATCCGAACCTCCTCACAAAACCAAAGTCATTTATACTCACGGCCACGGAGTACTTCACCAAGTGGGCGGAAGCGGAAGCTTACGTGGAGATAAAAGCGTCAACCATCTGCAAATTTATAATGAAGAACATCATCGCAAGGTTCGACATCCCAAGTACCATCGTCACCGACAATGGACCGCAATTCATCTCTCAGGAGCTTCAGGACCTCTGCAACAGGTATAACATTGCATTACATCATTCATCTCCTTATTATCCGCAGGGCAATGGCCAAGCAGAGGCAACTAACAAAACTTTGATCAAGATTATTAAGAAAACATGTGAGGCTAATAAATTTGTGGATTGGCCGGAAAAACTAGTTGAAGCTCTATGGGCCTATCGCACTTCTATTCGTACCCCTACTGGATAAACCCCTTTCGCCCTTACTTATGGAATGGAGGCGATAGTTCTTTACAAGAATCTTATCCCTTCTCTACGAGTACAATTGGACAAGGAGCTCCCTATTGATGAGCACCACGAATCTCTCCTTGCTCAGTTGGAACTTCTAGACGAGAAGCATTTGGCCGCCGCCGAGCATGCGCGTATTTATCAAAACATGCTTTCACGTTTTTACCAAAAGAAAGTAATTGAGAGAAAATTCAAAATAGGTGAAATGGTAATTAAAGGAATCTTCGTAAAGCCCAGAGGGCCTCGTTCAAAACTTCAACCTAACTGGGAAGGGCCCTTCATCATAAAAGATGTTTATCCTGGTAACGCTTACAAATTAGTTAATGCTGAAGGGGAAGAATTGACGCAACCTGGGAATGGACTTTATTTGAAGAAATACTATCCTTGAGTCTTCAAAAAAAAAGAAAAAAAAAGAAAAAAACAAAAAGGGGAAAATGAACAAAAAGAAACAAAAAAGACAAAAATACTAATCAAACAAAAATAAAAAAAGGTTGCTGATATGGTGCACAGGTCGCGAGACCCGAAAAATTAAAATCCTTAATTCATTCTTCAGTCTTGATGGTTTAACTTTGGGGTCAACTCCCGCACACACTACACGCTTTACTTTTAAACTCGAGCGGCCCGGAATTTGAGAAAAGTCAGACCCAAACTAAGAGTGTACGAACCTTACCTATTCTCTCCTCTTCGGCTCACGAGAGGGAGTACGAGTCAGGGAATACTAACCAAAGCTTTCCATCGCCCTAGTAGGTGGAAGTCAGGGCCCAAAAGGGAACAAAATACTTAAAGCCCAAGTACAATTAGGTTTCTATCTCAAAAAAAAAAGGAAAAGGAAAAAGAAAGTTACAAAAAAAAAGCATGTCAAGAGGGCAAAGTCCCCGCAGGGAAAACCCTGGTCGTAAGCATGTATGAATAAGGGCAAAAAGAGCAACAAAATTTTCCTAAGCCGAAGACTGAATCCCAACGGGCATTAGGGCAGGGGAGGAAAGTTTCACCGTTCTCAGAAACCTCCCGTGAGTTTCCTCAACTTGTTCTTCACATCCCCCTCCATGGTAGGTTATAAGCTCAAAGTATGGCAAAGACCGACTAAGAAGGATGGGCCGCGAGGGAACATGAGTAAAAGCATAAGTCTTTAAGCACGTTGACCCGATGTTAAATCATTCGAGAAGGATTAATGAATTTAAGATAATGATTGTGTAAGGTTCAAGACACTATGCTCTACTCAGTCCCAAACAAAAGAAACCCAAAAATTTTTTTTTTATAATTAAGCCCCTTCTTTCGGGCGTCATTTAGGAAATTAGCGACAGTTGATAAGTCGTCATTTTCAAATAAAAAAAATAAAAAAATATAAACAAACAAAAAATGATTTTCTAATAAACGCCTTATAGATCGGCGTCAATTTCACAATCAACGCCCATTTGCGAGGGCGTCATTTTTAAAATGTAATATAAAAAAAAACAAAAGAATCAAGCCTGCTGCTGCTCATTTCATATGCTTGATTGCATCTTTGTGTGGACATCTTTTATTTTAAATTGACATCTGCTTGCTTGCATGCTGCATTTCCTTAGATATATTTTTTTATCCACCTTTATTAATTAGAGGCTTGGCCCCTTGACCCGTCAACAAGGTCGAAGAAGAGACAACCCCTTGCTTATTGAGCAAGGGGCCAAGCCGGACAGATGGATTAATCTGTTTGTTTAAGTATGAACTACAGGGCAAGAATGGGCAAGAACGAACAAGAACGAAAAGAAAAGTGAAAGCAAAAGCAAGTACACAAGTCCACAAGTGCTCAAAGTAACTCAGGTAATAAAAATTTCAATTTCATATATATATCAATGTATATCTGAGTACATGTGTGAGGGTGGAGGGGCACAAGTAAGTCTCTCTCAACTCTCGCCTCCACCCTCCTCTCTCCTACTCTCTACCTCACTATCGTCGTCCCGACGAGGCACTCGTGGAGGGGGCATGGACCCCCGGGAAGTAGCTGGAGCTCGAGCCTGCTCCTCTGCCTCACTCCTCTGCCGAAGGGAGGAACCCACTATAAAGGTAGAACAGGTAAACGCGTACCCCGCAGCCCTCGCTCGGTCCCGTCCTTGCTGTAACCGCTCCTCGGTCGACCGTAGCCGCTCCTGAGTGACGGCTAGATGGATCCTCAAGTCTGTAAGCTCCCGCTCGCGTGCTGCCTCCTGCTCATGGCGCTCCTCTCGCTCCCGGGCACGGTCCCTGCGCTCCATCTCAATGGCGACTCTCAGCTCTGCCATGTCCTGAGGTAGCTCCTCTCGCCGCCTCAAGGCTCTCTCAAGCTCCGTGACTTGCTGCTCACGAATGGCCAGCTCCGTCCCTGCTAGTGCAGCCTGGGTAAGAGCCGCCTGTAACTCAGAGGTCTACAACCAATTAAACGAATCATCAGTTACACATTTAATTCAATAATTCATGAAATAAGCAACTGAAATAAAAACTTTGTTAACTCACCCGGGTAGCCATCGCTTGCTGTCCTGCCTCGATGCAGGTAAGCGAGGCTTGGAGCTCCTCAGTCTGTAAAACACAAATTTTCATCAACACATAATAACATATAATCAAATGTAAATCTGAGTTTTAGTTTAAGTTTACCCGTGTGGCGAGGTCGCGCTCTACTGCCTCGGCCCGTGCCACCGCCCCAGCCAACTGCTCTGCTAATGCAGTCGTCTCTGCACTAGGCCCCCTCGAGCTGGAGACTCCTCCCGTCTCTCTCATCACCGCTCCCTACTGGGCACGCTACATTCATTCAGATTGTCAGTGGCTAATCATCAATAATTCAGGAAATCATTTGCATATAGATAATTTAAACACTCACCAGGGTCTGTAGGTCTGCCCGTGTGGTAGCCAGCTGGGCCTCTAAGCTGTGAAGATGGGCTTGCATGTCCATCGCCGCTATGTCCCGTGCATCCTGCATTCATCATACACATCAGTCAGACAATAGATATATAACACTTGCAAGAAATTAAAAATAAGTGCATGCATACCCCTAAGACCCTCATCTGGGGTCGGTCGGCGTAAACCTCCCAGTAGCGTCGGAGGTACTCAGAGCTGTCTGCCGCCTGTGAAGTAACTCGGGTCCCGCCACGTTGCCAGTCGGCATACTGGTCAGGATACCGGACTCTCCAGTTGATCACCTTCGTGCGACCGCGTGTCTTCTTGCCTATCCCCCGGGGCTCTTCTACCTCGACCCACTCCTGGTGTAGGCCGAGGGTCATCATCACCAGCCTAAGCCGTAACGGCTCAATCTCGTTTAGGCAATGAACCTAAAGCTCATGCCCAAAGCGAGGTCGGCCCGCTACGACCCAGGGCTGACCCTCATCGGTCATCCCCTCGTAGGGTCTCCACACCACCTGCATTCACAAACATGCATCATCACATCTCATCATCATATCATCATTTCATAAAAAAAATCAAAAATTTTTCATCATATTTAGCATGCATACCAGTGAGGTAGGGTAGTCACGGAACTCCCTCCGTAAAACTCGCAACTCGTAGGCGAGTGGCGCTCCTGTCACGACAGTCATCCAACGCCGTGCTAGAGGGAAGGATCCCTCATCTCCGGGTCGAGGGTCGACACGCCCCATCGGCATGTATAGATGGATCCATATCTGCATCCATGCATTGCATTAGTAAAGCATTCACATACATTTAAGAAAAAGAAAAAGGAAAAATACCTGAAGAAAAGGTGAGAAGCCGTTGACAGTTGTCTCTCGACCTGTCCCTATGGACAAGTCGGCCATCAAGTGTGCCAGCAGCGCTGCTCCCCAAGCGTATATGCCGACGCCCTCTAAGTCCGCGAGGATCCCTAAGAATCGACAGTTGATGATGTCGCCCTTCGTGCCAAGTAATAACCTCCCGAGCATCAGGAATAGAAACCTCCTCAAATCTCGGTCTGCTCTCTCTCTCTCTCTGCTGGGTCCTGGCAATAGGCAGCCCTAGCCCCATCAATTAGCCTCTGTGAGAACTACTCTAGATACTCCCTTGACCTCTGCCTAGAATCACCCAACCCCATAGCAATGGTAAGATCAGTGCGGTAGATGGTCCTACACTCACTCGATGTCTCGTAGACTATCTCTAACCCTAGCTATCTCTGTGTCAACTCGCTATAGTCAGGTAGGGTGATCCCGCTCACAGCCTCGACGTCCACCCTCAGCCCGGTGATCCTAGCAACATCCTCTAGGCTAGGAACCATGTGACCCCATGGCATCAGGAATGCCCGGCTAGTCCTATCCCATCTCTCCCTAAGCACCTGGATCAGGGGTAGGTCAGGTCTCATAGGCTCTATGCTAAGAAAGGGTCCGAACCCCATAGCATCTACCCTATCCCTCTGAAAGTCCGGAAGCCCGTAGTAAGCTGCTCGAACTTGGACCCAGGAAATCCGAGTCCTCATCAATCCCTACAAACAACAAAAGAACATTTCACTTGAGTATATATAAGTTTCTTATGAGGGTAGTCATTTGTTGTTACATTTTGTTCTTTGTTTGAATTGACGACCTATCATAGGTCGTGACTTATTTAATTGATGCCCCCGTGGGAGGTGTTATTTCAAAATGGGTTTCTGGTGATTTTACACGTAATTTTAATTGACGACCGATCCTAGGTCGTTGTTTATTTAAATAACGCCCCTGTGGGGGGCGCTGTTTTGAAGTTAATTTTCAATTTTAAAACGATAATTGTGATAATTTTCAATTGACGACCACCCCTTGGTCGTTGTTTAATGAATTAACGCCCCGGTGGGGGGCGTTGTTTTTCGGGGTGTTTAAAAAAATATTACAGTGCACGAAATAGAAATAAAATAGAGATATATATCAAAAATAAAAAGAAATGATATGATGTTTTAAATGACGACATGCTGCAGGGCGTGGTTTCATAAATTATCATTTTTCAGAAAATAAAAACAATTTTAATTGACGACCCAGGGAGGGATGTTGTTTCAATTGACGGTACCCACTGGGGCGTCATTTGACTGTGTGTCACTGGTTTTCCATTCACCGAGGGCTATGGAAAATTGAGAAAAAAAATGAAAATTAATTAAAATGGAGGGTAGGGCACCTACCTTGCTTCATTCGGGTGTTAGAAGCCCTCCCCGGAGTGGTTGCCGAGGTTGACGTGGCCGCCGTGGTTGGCGAGGGGGCGCCACCGCCACCACTGGTTGTTGTTCTCCATCTCCTCCTCCTCCTCCTCCTTCTTCTTCTTCCTCACCATCGTCCTCTTCCTCGTCATCTTCTTCATCTTCGCCATCGTCTTCATCTTCTTCTTCTCCATCATCTCCTCCTTCTTCCTCGGTCGCGCCACCTTGCTCCACCGTCGGAACTTCTTCGGCCGGTGGTGCATCTTCGGCCGCCGCAGGAGGGACTTCCTCCACGGCGTGCTCGTCGAGGTTCACCACCTCAGGGGTGATGACCCTCTGCCGCTTGTGTGCGCTGCCTGCCATCGGTTCAGAGCAGAGAGAGAGTAGAGGAAATAGAGAGAGAGATGGAGGAGAGACGGAGATGGGGGGCTCGGTTAGGGTTTGAGAAAGGGGGGAAAGGAAAGAAAGGAGACGAAGGAAGGAGAAGAAGGAGGGATAAGGGTTTAACGGTCAAAAATAATTGACACCCTGAGGGTTGTCGTCGCTATATTAATTGACGGCCTACGCTGAGCCGTGGTTTCAGGATTTGATGACCCGATATTAGGCGTCATTTGTGTTTGCATGGGAACTCATAACCGTCGTCAGGCGCATTAATGGGAAATTGATTGATGTGATCGATCGTCATGATTACTGGTTAGAATTGACGGCATTGTGAGCAGGCGTCCGTTCGTTAAGGCACGACATGAATGAAGGCGTTATTTCTCTGAAATTGAGGAAAATATTTTATGGAATTTAAAGTAATTAACGCCTTACCTTGGGGCGCGAATTAATAGACGCCTGTTTGAATAAGCGTCAATCATGGTTTTATCTATTTTTTAGAAAATTGATTAAATGAAATGGATGACATGTGGTAAGGCGCTAGTTGAGTAATTGACGCCATGCCTGGAGGCGCGTCTCATAACAGAGAACCCGAGGCTTCGTTTTGTCAGACATAATCATTGAATTGGAATACAAGATCATATAACATGCTATTTTGGCTCAATTAAAGGAAAAATCCTTTTATTTCATTTGATGAAAATCATTGTTACATTCACTGAGCCACCGTGGGCCTTATTTTCCTAAGTGCTATTACATAAGATCTGCATTTGTTCTCTTCTTCTTCAACATATGTCTTGGACCTATGGAGAAGTCCAACCTTCCATTGAGCCATGATTGTTTTGACTTCTTCTTGATCTCCACTTGAGCCTAGTTCCCTCCTCTTAAGTGGTGAAAGATGAGAATGTTCTTCGAAAGTGTGCCGAGGTAATCCAAGTTGTGGGAGGCACCGATGAGCATTATAGAGGATAAAGTCATTCCCGCCAATCAATCGAAGCTCTATGCCGGAGGAGAGTATTGAGCAAAGTTTTTGGGTCTTGAGGAACCCCAGTGTGCAAGTGAAGCCGCTCTTGGGCATGCTCTTGAAGTAGTTCCTCCATTCGCTTCTTTTCTTGAGCTTTGGCACCCGATTAGTCACCCTCTCACAGAGGCCTAGAGAATCCGTCATATATCGAAGAGGGCTTTTAGAGAAGATTTTTGAGGCCGATTGTGTTTCTTGGCATGGGTCAAATTTTAGGTGGAAGTCCACCCAACAAGAAAGGAGTAGCATTGACCCATAGAGAGGCCACCCCTGGGAAGCCGATGTGAGTCCATTATATAGGTTGGCTAGTACTGCCGGCCCTATTCTTTTGCCTTCCCATATGCTAGCTATGGTGCTTAAGTGGCATTCTTCTAGGTGGTCTTCTATTGAAGGGAAGAGGAGAGCTCCTACCATGCATAATGTGAAGCCTTTCATCACTCTCTCCAATAAATCTTCATCTTCTTGGGCCTTGTCCATGTTCTTGTATACCCATGAAGCTAATTTTAAAAGATTGATTCCTTTGTGGGCTTTGATTTGGTTCACTAGTTTGGGCTTTGTATAAGGCTAGTAAGCATATCATGGGCACTCATTGGTCTAGTCAAGCTAGCCATCTTTGATTCTTCCCCTTGTTTCATCTTTCTTAATCCAAGGAGCATCTCTACTTCCTCTAGAAGAATGGTGGCTTCAAAAGTGGGAAATAGGAAGGTATGAGTGTTTGGATGCCATAATTATATTAGTGCTCCTATGGAGGCCCAATCTAGGTGGATATCTTCATAGTGGGTAGCATGGGTTATAAGGCCAAGTAGGTGCCATCTACTAAGAAAAGACATCATATCCAAAGAGAGTTTAGAGAGGAGTAAGGGGAGCCACTTAATTCTTAAGAACCTCCTTGGTCCCAGTACATTTGGGTAGTCCTGAAAAGCATAAAAAGAAGAGAAGAAGAGAAGAGAATGCAATCAGAGTTTTTGAAAAAGAGAAGAGGAAGAATGAAATAAAAGCTTTAAATTAAAAATAAACTTACTTGGCCTTTGGCTATCCTCCCGCTAATGTGACTTGCAACTTCAGAGATCCTAGGAAATCCCATCCTAGGCTTCTTAGAAGGCCTCTGCATCACCATCATCTTGTCCATCCCTTCTTTCGGTTTGAAGAAATACCTGCGGTTCCCCTGTTTACTATTCTTTAGTTCTGTTGTTATTGAGTGTTTGGCTGATGCAGTGATCAGTCAGTCGATGAAGTAGCAGAGGATGCATCACCTTTTATAATGATTCAGAGCTTTGGCTAGCCGTTTAGAACATCACAGTTTGAGTTCGAATTCGAATCAGTCGCTGGAGGTTTGATTCCGAGCAGAGAACGGAGCGCCAGTGAGACAATTAATTGACGACATATAGCGTGGCATCAATTATTTGATTAACGACATTCTCAGTGTCATCATTTATCCAACGCCTCTCTTACGGGTGTTAGTTTCAGTCCGATTCCAAGTCTAATGGTGATTTTAATTAACACCCCAATAATCATCGTCATTTATGCTTTTGACGCCGCTGCATAGGGTCGTCATTTCCTAGGTTTACGTCATTTGAATTGCTTTACGGCATGATGATTGTTGATGAACTTAAGTGCTTTATTTATTGATTAGATCATTTATGACACGCACTTATGATCATAGTTTGAGCTTTATTGAGCTGAGCTAATAATTTTTGAGCATAGAAAAGCGCAGGTTATGCAGGTCTTGAGACGATTGGATTTCTTTCGCTGGTAACATCATCCCATCTTTGTATTTTCTCATGTACGCATTCTTATTATATGGTATCTACGCTATTATAGCATATCAAGGACCTTGTGGCTCTGATAAACCTGGAATTTAAGTTCCCCTCCATAAAAAATAGTGATAATTCCAGGGGAGTCTTGATCGCATGGATAGGCCGTTGAGTCATCTAAGGTTTGGGACGACGGTTCCACTTTCTGAGTTGATGTGTGGACAAACGGGTTTCGACTTAGTGTCAGCTTAGAGGTCTGGATTCCTGATCAAATTCTCGATGGTTTAGCAATATTATCCTTGATTATCTTCTATTTTTTTAGTTTGTTTTAATTTTTCTTTTAGCTCAGCATGCATCATGTAGGACTTTGAGCTTTAATGATGAAAATCCTCATATTACGCCAATAATGAGGGCCACCCGCTCTTAATGGAGTTGACATGAGATATTCCATTCCAAATCAAGTACTTTATTCTCCTTGAAGCCGCTTAGACTGGTTCCTTAAAAAGCATTCATATGCTGGATCTTTATCTCAATTCACTTTATTTTCTACAAATCCACCTTGGTTGTAGCACGTCCACATTGGCTGGTAATCGCTCTCCAATGGTGTCTTTCCTTCCGTGCCCTCGCGCACATTTTGTTCTTTAGATTAGTCCCTTCATCTAGCTGATCATTGCTTTCTTGTAATCATCCGAAGTTGTTTCATTTAGAATCCTGGAAAGATTTTCAACGCTTAGTGTCGGAGGCGTGTCACATCACACCTTGACATCTACTTATCAGTTCGTTCTCACTTCATTCCCCTCGTTACACTTTCGCTTCATTTCGTTTCACTCCCTTGCAAAGCAGACGCCAAGGCGGGGTAACTGTAGACATGCCAAAATTAATGCTATGTTGAGTAAATCTCATGTCACCATGTGACGCCCTAAAGTGGACCTCAATATTAGCTTAATATGAAGTTTTTTTTCTAATTTCTCCATGTTAATTGTAATTTCTTGGCTTTTTCCTTTAATAATTAAAATTAACGCCTGGAGGGAGGCCGTCATTTAATTGACGACCTAATTAGGGGCATTTTTCTTAAATAAACAACTGTTCAAACAGTCGTTGTTTCTTGTATTTAACGAATTCTAATGAAAATAAAACTCAAGGTAATTGACGTCCTAAGGAGGGGCGTTGATTATTTAACGCCCGTTCAAACAGGCGTCATTTAACAATTTTAAATAAGGAAAGTCCTTTATTTCTATAATTAAATTCAAGAATTAACAACTGTATGAATGTCGTCATTTCAATTGACGCCCCTAAGTAGGTCGTCATTTTCACCTCTGTCTCCCTTTCGCCTGCTTCTTTCCAGTAGTAATCCTTTCCCCATTTTACACCTTGTGCTCGATTGGGAAGAGGGTTCCTTATTGAGGATTCATTGTCTTGTTTTAATCCTATTGTTGCAAGGATTTTTAGCCTATAAATACCCCCTTGAATCCCTCACGCGCGAGGGAGAGAGAAAAAAAAGAAAGAAGAACAACAAGAGAGTTTAACAGGCAGAAAGCTTTTCACTGAACAGAGAACAGACAGAAGAGAGTTCTTTTAATTTCCTTGCAGGTTCTTCCTCCTAGTGGCGTTCTTCTCCCACGGGCGACAGTTCTTCCTCCAGCATAATCTTCATCCACTGCTGCAACCGTGTCTTTTTGTTTTCTCCCCTTTACTGCTGCACACACAACAGAAGGGCGTTCCCTCTTTTAGCCCTTTTAGTTTGTTAGTTATATTCATCTCATCACACACGCACCCTTTTTCTCTAGTTCTCTGCTAGAGATACTCCTCGGTATAATTGCTTTGCATAATCATATCATTGCATCCATTATCTCCAACCTTGTTACTCCTTCCTAAAGGGGTTTTAAACCAAAACACACAAGGTGTGTTCATGCTTAATTTGATTGATTTCATACTTTTAGAGCACTGATACTACACACTTTGGCTAATCCATATCTTTGTTTATTTTGTGTGTTTCCTTGCAAGGGTAATCAAGCTATAAACCCCCTTCATCGGCCGGCCGATAGAAGGAGGGAGGAAGAATCCCCAATCTCACCCGCTCAATACAAGGTACATGCGATCACTCCTTTGATATTTTGAGGTAACCCCTCTGGCGATCACCCTCCTTAGAGCATCTCATGCTCAACCTCTTTTTCTTCATGTCCCACATGTTTTAGCATAGTTTTTTTTTATCCCTAATCACCATCTTTTTTTTTATCATTCAATTCTCTCTTTAAAATGTGTATGTGACACGTTCACACGCCAGAGTACCCAATCCGAATTGAAGATCGTTGGGAGCAACGATTGAGGAATAAGGTAATCCCTCTAGTTAAAGTTGTATGGCAACGTCACTCTGGTAATGAAGCGACTTGGGAACGTGAGGATGAAATGCGTCAACAGTTTCCTTTCTTATTCGAATAAGGTATAATTCCTTTTGGTTCTCTCCTTGTTCTTCCTTTTAAATTTCGAGGATGAAATTTCTATTAGGAGGGAGGGACTATAAGGCCCATTCTTTAACAGATCTTTAACGGTATTTTATCTATAAATTTAGGCAATTTTAATGGATTCAATGGGCTTTTTCTAGCATTTTATCCCATTTAGCTAAAGCTCTTTAGAAATTAATGGGCATATACATAATTATGCATCTTTGGTGGTTATATAGCAATTTGAGGTTAAAAAAAATAATATAACAATTTTTTTTAACCCAACCGTCGACCCCTCTCTCTCCCCATTTCTCTCTTTCACTCTCTCACCCTATCTCTCTCTCACGCGGAAGCCCTCTCCCCCTCTCTTGGTGGCGCGGCCAGTTTGGGTCGCGGACGGAGGCGTGGGAGGCGTCATCAGAAAGCTCGTGACGCGTGGAGCGCGGTGACATCAACTTCGAGACGAACCGCGGCGCGTGGATACGGGTGGGCGTGAGAGAGCGGTGCGGCTCTCTTGGCTTGCATGCGCCCTTAACGCCGTTTTCGGCGTGATTGAGGTAGGGGGATGGATACCCGAGCTCATTAGAATTGTTCCCTCTGCCATGCCCATTGTCGTTGTGTCTTCCATAGCCTACACATCGTCATTTTTGTTTTTGGAGCATGAACATCGTAAATTATGTTTTAATCCTCCATGCCCATCGTTGCTGGGTTTTCAGATAATAAACTGTTGTTATGAGATGGTGGAATGGCAGGGAACAGGTTGAAAATGAGTTTTCCGTCGATCTAGGTCGACCGGGAGGGGTTCCGATTACAAATCCCGTGGATTCGGTTCACTGGACAGGTGGCAGTCTTGCCAGTGACCGTTTCTACAAAGCAGTGAGGCGGTGGACTTTGGCGGTCCACAGCCCCTGCGCTAAATCCCTTGTAGTGGCCCAACATTGGACCGTCTACTAACATTAGCGGCTCATTCTTCGACCGCTATAGACCTTTGACCCGATAGGGCGGTTAGTCTGGCGGCTTATCGTAGAACCGCTAGGACCCCTGTGGCGGCCCAAGCATCGACCGCTAGAGCTTGATTTTCCTGTATAAAATAGTATGGCGATGGAGTTTAGCGGCCTATTAGTGGAGCGCCACACCCCTTGTAGCGCCCCGACCTTCGACCGCCAGAGACTGTGGCGGGCCAATGTTCGACCGCCATTTTCTACAGAATTTCAATTTAATCATGTTCCTTTAATTATGCATTCCATGTTACATATGCACCATGTTTAAATTATTTTACAACTGTGGCATATTGTTGGATCCTAATGGAGTTACTTTCCCTTTCCTTGTGATGGAACCACTAGTCGTAGCCCGACGACCTCTAGTGTCTACCCACCTGGGAGAGGTGACGGGGTAGTCCTGATTTATGATTTTTAAGCTAGTTTTCGTGGGCCCCTGCTTTATAGTAGCGTCCTACTGGGGGGAAAAACTAGCTAGAGGCCTGGCTCAAGGCAATGAGCCGGTGTGTGCACACGTGGTCAGGGGCTTGGACTGGCACTGACGAGTGTTACCCTAACTAGTTCTTGTTTCTGGTACTGTTATGTATCTCACTTGTCGCGATCCAGACTTGTGTAGATGCTTGAGACGCAGTGTAAGCCGTCAGTGGACGCATCTGGTTTCTCTTTCTGGTGGTCCTTCTTTCTCCTGTCACTTGGAAATGTTGAGTTTATTCTATTGGTAGATTTCGAGTACTCACGTTTAAATTCAATTGGCATTATAGTTAGATGTTGTTAACCTGTATAAATAGTTTTACAGCTTTACTAATTTTTTGTTTAATTCTGCCAATGCATGCTTCAATTGCTTTCCTTGTTTAGTGGCGAGGTAGGGATCCGTGTGACCCCTACTGAGTCTGGTTGTGAGACTCACCCTTACTTTTTTAGGTGAGCTGCCTCAGCCGTCTTCCGGAGCTTCCTGTGCTTTTGATGGCCGTACTTAGTGCCAGCAGTGGTCGCTCAGTAGATTGTCAATAGTCTTTTATCTTTTCTTGTACCTTTTGACCGGGTTATGCCCTGAGTAGTTGTATATTTTTGACTCTTGTACAGTTGTTGGACTTGTATATATTGTGAATCTAGGCTATTATATATATTTATCACTCTGATATTTAATTTGCTTCCGTTTATAGTTCAAACTGTTGCTATAATTAACATTGCGCGCGTGTAATTCCAATTCGTTATGCATCCCCTCGACAAAACCCTCCAACCCTTACGGGGCCTCATCAGCCTCTTGGGTGGCTTCCCCGAGTTCTTGGTATTGGTTTACCGGTATCCGGATCTTCTGGTCGTTAGAGTGGAGCACCGCCCCCTCTGGCAGATGCTGTCCCCGGTGCACCAAGAGCAGCAGATATTTTTGATTTGTCCACCCAATTTCTGACATTGGCTCAGGGAGCGCTGTTGCCAGTTGCCCTGTATTGGGCAAGGTTCAGGGATTTGAGCCGTTATTCACCGCCGGCCATGGCGGATCCGTGATTTTTGACTCAACAGTTCATTGCTGGACTGAGGCCAGAGATTCGTCAGACCCTCATGGCGTCTGGGGTCACCGACGTGGAGGTAGCGTTCCGGACGGTGGTGATTTTGGAGGTAGAGCTGCTGCGCGCCCAGGAGCATGGTCGGGCGTTGCAATTCCTATAGGGTCTCCCTCAGATGGTTCAGGAAGAGCCAGCCGCATCCTCTTCCCCTGTCCGTGGTCCTCGCTGACGGAATAGGAGGAGGTGTCGACAGGCGGATCGGCGTGGTGTAGGGCGTAGGCGTCAGCGACAGGAGAGCATGTTGAGGGAGGCCTCAGAGGAGTCTGTGCAGTAGCCAGCCGCGAGGCAACCACGGCATGGCTCAAGCGGGTGACTGTAATTTGGCCCTGGCAGAGGCGCTCTTGTATAGAAGTTACGGCTTCAATTCTTGTCTAGCTTCTGCCAGTTGGGGTATGCCCCAAGACTTTGTACTTTACTTTTTGTTTAACTGTAGTTTTGGGACTTGTATATATCTGGATAGGGCTACCACTCTCTTGTATACAACCCCTTGCACTATATGTATATGTGTAAACCCCCTAATCATTCAAGAGTTTTTCCAAGCAACCCCTGATAAGTGTGTATTTTCTCATCTTAATTCATGTTGTTTATATTTTTTATGGGATTAAAGAATAATAAATATGCACTTATCACGCTTACTATTAATTTAGAGTAAAATAATTAATTTTTTGTAATTAAACGATTTTAATAAAGATATTTCCTTATTTAACAAGCATTCAAAATAATAAAAATAAGAAAAACAAGAAAATATAATGTACGTTGAAATGGGCCAAAAATCCCAAGGATTTGTTCAATAAGAATAAAAAATAATAAAAGAAAAAAAGAAATAAAATAAATTTATTTGATATTTTTTAAAGGCCTTAATAAGCTATATACATAATATATACATATATACATATCTATATATATATATCTATATATATATTAAGAAAATAAAAAAAATAAATAAAATTTTGGACTTGTTCCAAATGAAAAAAAATAATAATAATAGAAAAAAATATTTATTTGATATTTTTACGGATTTGTTTGCTATTTATAAACATTTAAACATAATATATATATATATAATATATAGTGTGAATGTGTGTGTTTTGTGTGTATTCGCAGGGAGGCGGAGGCGGGTTCGAACCCGCCACCTCGCGAGAGCGCACACGCGCGCAAGGAGGCGCACAAGCCGCACGACGAGGCGGCCGGGCGAGGTCAACACCGCGGCTTCCACGCGCTGGACCCGGTCAACGGCGCACGCGGCGCAGCCATGGGGGGCAACCAGGCGGGCGCACGCGGTCGGTGCCGACGGCGCACGCGAGCGCGTCTCACGCGGGAAGAGAGAGAAGCGGCCGGTCGGCGCAACGCGCCGGCAGGAGAGAGAAATAGAGAGAAAGAGAAAAAGAGAAGGAAAAGGGCCTAGAAAAATATAGAAAGAATCTAGAAAAAAATCAGAAAAAAATGCCCAAGTGTGCAGCACATGTCAGCCTACCATTTTGGGTCAAATAGAGCAGCAATTATGTGTTCATATTAGCATGGATGTTCACATGAAGAGAGGGGTGTTGTGTATTCTATATAAAGGGGTTCATTTGTAATGAAGAGGGGTTGTTAGGAAGTTAAGTTAGAGAGGCTAGGAGAGTAGCTAGCAAAGGGGATTATGAAGAATTTGTAAGGGGTGCTTTGTGTTCTTAAGTTTCATTCTTGTTGGCCTTTTGTTTTAGGATTAGAAGGTATTGGTTTGAAGACTTTTGTTGCAAGCTTTGTAAGTTCAATTTGTTTTAAATTGAAAAGTTTTGGTTAAGCATTCAGCCTCTTCTTAGTCTCATAACTTATTGTGTGATCTCCATTTCAATTTCTTATCTTCTACAAAGTTGTCCATCTGTAAGTGTTCTTCAACTTCTCTATTTATCATTTCCTTTAATTCCTTCTAGTTTAAAAGTTATTCTCTCTGTTTTTAAGTGCTATCCTATGTATGTACTGTTCATCCGAAGTGATAGTCTCCACCAATTTATCATTTGGAAGCCTTTACAATCATAATTGTATTCTGAGTTCTTCATAACAGTTGTTCCTCTCTTATAGATCTAACTTTTGTTCTTCTTCCACTTAGTCAAATTATTCTTAGTGTGAGCTCTAAAATTAATTCTTTACTATTCTATTTTTCTGTCAGTTACTGTTCACCAGCAGCAATAGATCTTGATTTTCAAGTTTTTCGTTATCTTCCTTTCGTTTTCTGTTTCTGTGTTCTTCATAAAACTTCTTCATCTTTTAATTCTCTACAACTTTCATGTATTCCATTTTTTCTAATTCCATTTAGATTTTAAGTTATTCTATTTCTTCAAAACCCTATTCTCAATAGAATTATGTTTTGTTTTCAACTTAGTTTTTCAAACTTGTTCCTTTCTTCATAAGTGTTTCACTCACACCCAAAGCAGTGATCATCTTCCGAACATCTCACGACGTCGACTTTCAAGGCGGAGCGATCTTCATCCAAGGCTCGGCGAGGAAACGACGGCATTCTTCAATTCATTGGCTAAATATTTCTTTCACTTATATCTTGTTATTTAAAGTTGCAATTTCATTTCTGTTAATTTTAAACGCACTCAAATCAAATAAAAGCAATTGGTTTTCAAAACATAAGGGTATTTTCCAACTTAAATTTAAATTTCCTCCCCATGGGATCGACCCGTTCTTACCACTTTACTCTTTTTTTCAAAATCATCTAAGTGAGTGAGTGCGGTTGTATAAATTTTAAAATTTGTGTGGCACGGCATTTTTAAACGACGACTGTCGAGCGCATCAAATTTTTTGGCACCGTTGTCGGGGACCGAATTTTTGAAAGTTGGAATATTCTTGTGTTTGATTTGTATATTTGTATATTGATTTTGCTATTTTTACTTGTGCAGGAAAAAGAAAAAAAAGTCATAACATCAAGGAAAGAGGAAAATCGGACCTGAAATCCTCAGAAAATGTAGCGTCGTTAAAAGCTCAGAAGCATCGCTAAAGGGCAGAAATGTCGGAACAGGTTCTATTTTTCCAATTTCTGAAAAATCTAGAAAAATTTGAAAAATTCTTCAAAACTCTATAAAAAATCAAAAACATCAAAACAAAAGATATTTTTAGTCTAGCTAGATAGGTTCATTAATTAAAAACAAAAAAAAATTACTTACACCAAAATAAAAAAAATCATTTCAAGATTAGAAACCACACAACATGTTTTAGGTCATGCATCATTTAGCATATAATTTTTTCTTTGTTTAATTCCTGTATTGCATTTTGAAGATTGCGAGGGGCAAGGTACGTTCTACTTATCCTATTATGACATATATATTGCATAAGAACCCCTTGTTTGCGATTGTGGTGTGCATTTCATTTCAAAATATTCTAAGGGCACTACCTTTAAATAACATAAGGTGGGGATTTCATCACCCTTCCTTAGCCCACAAACCACATTTCCCTTGCATCTTTGCATGACCTATGCCTTAAATAAAAGTCAGTAAACATTGGCCCTAGGATCACATTGTGATTTTAGTACGATTTGAGTTTACCCTCTTATGAAAACCGGTGCCTAAGGCAAGACGGTCGGACGGCAAATGCCTTAAGCGGACTAGTGGTTTGACATAATTAGGTCCCTACGAAAGTAGGGGGAGCCTCCCACTACCCCACCCCTTACCTAGCCGGTGGAAATATTGAGGGTGAACTTCAGTTGCACTTTATTTACTTTGTGAAACCCTATTTGTAGGTCTGAGTCGCATCTAGGTCATTAGATAATTTGTGTTAATTTGTTTGTGTTTGCATAAAAAAAATTTTAAAAAAATAAAATAACAAATCCGCGCCTATGCTGAAGCACTTTATTCCTTCTACTTACAAGCCCTCAACCTGTATTCAACTCCTTGACATTCTCGTTGATCAATATGAGATTCACCCTAGTCTCATCTAGATGCTCATATCTTTTTATGGGAATCTCAATGACAATCCTTATAGGCATCTAGATGATTTTCTAGAACTTTGCTCCCTGATCAAAATTCAGAATTATAATGATGATACCCTTAAGTTGATCTTATTTCCATTCTCATTGAAAGATAAAGCAAAATGTTGGTTAAGGAGTTTTGGAAAGATTATCAGGACTTGGGAAGATATGCAGTTAGAATTTTTGAAAAATTTTTACCCCATAGTCCGGACCAACATGATGAGAAAGGCGATTATAGGATTTACTCAATGTCCGGGAGAGAAAATTCATGAATCTTGGGAGAGATTGAAGGATCTAATAAGTCAATGTCCACACCATGGGTTGTCCAAATGGCAAATTATATTTACATTTTATGAGGGGTTATCCGATTATGATAGGCAAATGGTGGACATATATTGTGGAGGGGCATTTTTGACCAAAGGTGAAGATGAGGCGTATGATTTGTTTGAAATTTTGAGTGAAAATTCGATAAACCGTGCCTCCATCTCATCTCATCAACAATCCGTAGGACATGTCAAACAGGCTGAAAACTCAATCCATACTTTCACGAAAGCTTGTGAATTCTGTGCCAGTCTCACTCACCATGTGAGTGAATGTCCTACTATTGCCCGACTCTCTCCAGTCATCCGAGCACAGGTCCAAAATGGCCTAGGATTCTCTCCACGCTAGTGTGATACCCTTTCCGATAATTCTACATCTGGCTGGAGCAATCACCTAAAGTTTCCGTGGACGGACAAAACAATCCAAACCCATTTGTCTACACTTTCACCCCAAGAAGGTCACGGGCGGCCCCTGTGTCCTCAACTTCAGCTCAACTCATCTCACCCAGATTTCAGATTCAACATTGATACTAGGAGTGATTCATCGGGCCACTATTTTGAACCTCAAAACATGTACTCTCAGTCTACTTATCAACCTTCTCCTTCAACATCACATCAACCCCCTCGATATGTGAATGATGATGATGATGACAGTCTTCTGCCTGTCATTTTGGCTCACGATATCACTATTGAGAGTGAAGGGGAATGCGCACGTAATGTCATGATGCAGGAAGGAAAGGAAGAACGGGGTCGCTTTAAGGATAATGATGATCATATCACCCCAAATCTATGAATGTTTTGAGATTGAGAGTATTACTGTAAAGGATAATGGCCCAGACAACTCACTTGAGGAAATACATAAAGAGGAGGATTACTTTGTAAGTAATAATATTATTGATTTAATGAAACAAAATTCTGAATATCCTCCTCTCTTGGAAGAACATGATGATGGGGCCTTATTAGAAAAGTTTACATTTCATCTATCGACCCCACTCCTGGAAAATTTGGTGGATAATTTTGAATTTAGTGAGGATTGCAATGATGGGCCCGTCTTAGAGAAATTCAACTTTGATCTGACCTATGATGAAAGGGCCGAACTCGAATCATTTACATTTCCTCTATCCACCCCATTATTGGAAAATTTGGTTAATAATCCTCAGATGAGTGAGGAGTGTGATGAAGGGGTTTCATTCGAAACTTTTCTATTTGATCTAACCCCTAAAGCCTCTCCAATGACGTCTGAATTTGTGGATGAGTTAGATACTGGTCTAGTGTTTCGTTCTCCTTTGATTCCCCTGCCAGTTGAGCCTTTTCAATTTGACATTCTAAGACCTGAGGGGGATGTGCCAACCACATTCACCTTTGATTTGACTTCCTCTCAGGAAGACAAGTTGATCAATGCCCTGAAAGTTCCAGAGGTTGTTGCTGACAGGAAAGTGGCTCAGGCTGACAATCTTATTCCTAAGCTACCAGGGCCTGAACAAATTACCCTAGAGGAAGCCTGTTGGGAGAATGTTGTGCTCAAGTTGGGCATGTGTGGAACGTGAGTGTTTCTATTGTTTTGATGATGTCCAACTATGACTCAACTAATGATTGGTTCTATTGTTTTGATGTGATTCCACCTATGACTCAACTATGACTCATTTCTAGTGTTTTGATGCTGTCAGTCTTTAGAGTCAATTTGCTATTCATTATGCATTTGCTATGCATTTGATAAAGTCCATTTGCATACAATTCAGGTCATTATATTGCCAATTCAACATATCAAGAATGGCTTGCAACGCTTAGCCAATTGGTCGCACAGAAATCAAGATAGATCCAAAGGCTCCAAGATCACTCAAGATGCAACGTGGAAACTCATGATGCCAAGTGCACTTCCAGATCAAGAATGGCTTGCAACACACAATTCAAGCATCAACTGAAGCCATTCAGTCATCTTCCAAAGCCAATGAGTTCCAATCAAGCAAGGATTTCAAGAAGAGCTTAAGGGAAGACTGTCCAAGTGAAGAGCTTAGTAGAGACATATGTGAAAGCTCAATGTTGCGCCCTCTCACGCGGATCGATCTGCGCGGTCAGGTCGCGGGGATCGACCTGCCCGGTCAGGTCGCGGGGGTCAAGGGGGCAGCGCCCCTTGCGGGAGTTTTCGGGGGCGGAGCCCCCGGAATAAAATTCTGATTATAGGAATGATATAATCAACAGAATTCTTCAAGACAGTCAAGGGTGATGCTACAAACATGCACGGGCTGCGAATGGAGTCTGAACAAGACTTAACGGACCGAACCGGAGACTCAACGGATCGACCCGGGCCAACCCGAGCCTTGCCCAGCTGGCGGTCGACCGCCAGCACAGGGGCGGTCGACTGCCCCAGCCAGCAGCTGCCAGCCTGCCTGAGTCTCAGTAGCGGTCGACCGCCAGCCAGAGGCGGTCGACCGAAAATCCCAGGGATCGCCCGTTTTCAAGTTTTATAGTAGCGGTCGACCGCCCCATGAATTCTGGTCGACCGCCAGCCCCGAGTGCAGCAAAGTTTGACTCGAATTCCACCTCGTGGGCTGCCTAATTATCATGACTTCTTTAATGCCAAAGAACCCCAAAGTCTCCCAATCACCCACAAATTGTGGATCTGGTCTAGGGCTTGTCCAAGGACCATTCAAGGTCTATAAAACTAACACATTGGTGGAGGCAAACCCTGATGCTTCATTTGGGATTAAGAGTGGCTGCAAGAGGGATTTTCAAGAGAGAGGAGACGAAGTACTGTTCATATGAACAGTAGTTCGTGAATGAGTTCTTCATCCACTCAAGAGTTTCAAGTAAAGATCTGAAGCAATCCTGAAGCAATCACCTTCTACTCTTCAATCAACTTCCAAGAAGGAGAAGAAACAAAGCTTTCAAGGCGATCCAAGAAGCTCATTTCTCAAAGTGATTTTCTTCATTCTTTCAAGTTCATCCAAGGTGATTTTTGAAGCAATCAATCTCCTACAAGCTGTTGAAGAAACAAGATTCAAGGTAGAATCAATTACTCTCTTCATCCACTTCAAGAAGATACAAAGAGAAGATCAAAAGAGGAGATTGAAGGAAGAGTTACTGTTCACATGAACAGTACTCCGTGAAGAACATCTTCATCCAATCCAAGGTATTCAAGCTCATATCAAAGAGATCATCTTCCAAGATCTGTGAAGAAGGAAGCAAGGATCAAGGTAGCATCTATTCACTTCTTCATCCATTCAAAGAGATCAAAAGGAAGATCAAAAGAGGAGGATTGGAAGAACAGTTACTGTTCACATGAACAGTACTCCGTGAAGAACAATCATCCATTCAAGGGTGATTACAAGAAGATTGATTTGCAAGAAGAAGAGATCCCTGCTGCTGATCAACAAAGCATATCGATACAAGGGCCAATTCCTTCTTACTCAATCTCTTGTTTTAGTTCCTTCACATTTGTTTTACTTTCAATATTGTTAAACATTTGAACTTGTGATTCGTCCCTACCAGGTGGTTAGTAGGAAGGCAATTGGAGGGTGTTCCAATTTGTGATTGACGTCCCTACCGGTGGTTAGTAGGAAGGCAATCGGGAGTTCTCCGATCTGCGGTGTAGCCGTCCCTGCCGGCTTTGTGTGTAGGAAGACAGAAAGAGAGTTTTTCTCCGTTCTGTGGTTTGGGGCGTGTCCCCGGGTCAAGCTGTGAGCCAGCAAGGAAGCCTCACCGGGTTTTTGGTGAGGGGTGGACGTAGGTTGCGGTGTTACAACTGAACCACCTTAAAAATCCCTGTGTTGTGAGTTGTTTATTGTGTGTGATTGATCTATATCTTCTAACCCCATTCGCAGGTTCGTGTGCTTCCACACTTGGTTATATTGCTCACACACATATGCACTTTGTGTGATCAACATAGCATACACACACACGCACGGTTGTTGCAAGCTATTGCATGCTTTAGTGTTATGCTTTATGATCCCTACACTACAAGGCTTATTTCCTTCAGGATCACAAATATGCTTAAAGAAGTGTGGATGTTTCATAGCTTGTAATTCCGGTCTTTTCATTTGAGCCACTCTACTTAATTCCACTGTGCATTGTGTCCAAGTGATTCATTCACTTAATAAGAGTGGTTTAAGTTTCTGTTAGCTAAGAGTTTTTAAATAGGCCAAAGTTTCTGATAGGATCTATTCAACCCCCCCTTCTAGATCCGTTTACACCTCACGGGACCCAACAAGTGGTATCAGAGCTAAGCTCTGTCATTCCCAGATCCAACGATCTGCAGGGAAAGATCCCGGTGTTTGTTATTTAAATGGATTCACATGCAACACTTGTTTCGATGGTTTCTCCGCCCATTTATGATGGTTCAGATTTTTCTACATGGGTTGGAAGAATGTTCATCTATGTTAGCTCCATAGATCCACAATTGTGGACTTTTATATATAATGGTCCTCATGAGCTGCCATCAAATTCAATTGATTGGTTAGCCGAACATGAGACCAAACACAATGATAATCATCTTGCATATAACTTAATTACATCTGCAGTTGATCAAAGACTAACTCATCTTGTGTCTTCTTGCAGCACAGCCAAGCAAGTGCTGGACAAGTTGGTGAAAATCCATGAAGAACAAGAACAAGAATGCTTCATGGCCGACCGTGCAGAACAGTCCAGCAATGCATCCTCATCACAGGTAAACTCTGACTCAGAGGAATTCACTTTTGAAGAGCTTATGGAAGCCTATGGTGAGTTGATTACTCAATACAAAAATGTCAAATCAGAAAATAAAAATTTGAAAAAGGATCTCAAGAAAATCAACCAAAATGAAAGCTTATTTTGTAAAAAGTGTTCTATTGTTAAAGAGCTTAACAATACTCTCTCAGTTGATCTAGATACGCACAATCAAAGCATTGCATGTCTAAGAGATGAAAATGAAAATCTTCATGATGAAATCACTAGGTTGGAAGAAATTGTAATAAAACTTCAAAACCAACCTAAGGCAATCTCTAGTGATCAAACTATGGCCGATGGGCTAATCCATGATGAAAGGTTGATTGAAGAAAATAAAAATTCTGTTTCATGCTCTGCTAATTTTGTATGTGAAAAATGTTCATTCTTGAGAAACATAAATGTTGGTCTTCATGATGATCTTGAATGGCAACAAAATTTGATTGATTCTCTAAAGGAGGAGAATAGAGAATTATTGGAAAAGAAAATTGAACATGAAAAAGTTGAAGAAAAATTGCTTGAAAAATTGGCTGCACATGAAAAAGGCAAATCTGTCATTGATGATCACTTCGAAACATTACTTGCTTTAGAACAACAAAGTCAAAATCTTAAAGCTGTAAATGTCATGCTCAATGAGCAATTGGCAGCATGTGAAGAGGGTCTTAATGAGTCTAAACAGCATATTTCCTCACTTGAAAATGAAATTCAAGGTTTGAATGATTTCCTGTCAATGTTTGCCCAAATCCAAGATTTTGGCTCACCGGAAGCCACCACTTCATGTGGTCACCAAAAAGGGCATATTGCTCGAAAGAAAAGCAAAACTCAGCATGCTCATCCAAACATGCACCATAACATGTCCAATGCTAAATACCATGCCTTCCACAAAATGAATGTCAATTGTTATTATTGTGGTAAACATGGTCACACTGTGCATGATTGTTTTATCTTGAGAAATGATGAGCTTAGAGCAGGAGATCAAGTGAAAGAGTAAGGAAAGAAACAGGTCAACATTGGCAGAGGGCTTGCTCAACAGAATTCTGTACAAAACCACATGGAGAATCAGAAGTGTCGACATTCCTATCCAAACAGGTCGACACTCCCCATGGCCTTTAAGAGAAATGCTTCTCTTTGCTGCTCTCATTGTGGTAAGTCTGGCCATACTATCCAAGAGTGCTGGCATTTGAAGGGAAAGCATCACCTTCATGCCATGAAAGGTAAATCCCATGCTCACTCACAAAAGCATAATCCACATGCACACGCACATGAACAGAAAAAGAAAAATCAATCTTTTGTGTGTTATTTCTATTGTGGTAAAAATGGGCATGAGATGTATGGTTGCCATACAATGAGGGAAGATGATTTGACTGCCCTGAAAAAGATGGGTCAAGATGCTAAACATGTTGCTAACCCACAAGGACCCAAGCAAGCTTGGGTACCTAAAAATTCCAAATAAGAATTTTGGGTGCAGGATGCCTTGGAGCTGAACAAATGAATGGTCAGGTAAATAAAAGCTCAAGGCACAGGTATGTACATAAACCTTTTAATTTCAATCATCTTGCCTGTTTAGTCCTAACATGTAGATAGTGCATTATAAGTCTGCCAAATGTCATTAAATTCTGTAAATTGAATTACTGTTTGAAATGCAATACCCCCAAGGTGTGAGATGAACTTTTAAGCTTGATAACTTGTTTACACCATGCTTGATTTCAGCTATTTAACTCATGAAAAATTTGTTATGCTGATGAAGTTAATGTGATGATGAGTTGCATAAGTCTATCAGCCACATGAAATTCTTGGACTTTGGTTTTGATGATGCATGTCATGGCTGCATTTTCAACTCATTATTCATGTTAGCACTGCTCAAAGGGGGAGTCTATTGGCATCATCATCATCATATTGCATTCAGTTCAAAACCCATTGTGAATGATTTGTGTTTGCATCATCTCACAATCACACATACCTTAATGCACATCATGTTTAGAAGACAAATGATAATGCACAATCATTTTGCAGCATCGTCATTGCATTGTGTATTCACATAAATCTTAGGATGCATAGTTCATTGCCAACCCTTGCATGTATTCAGGGGGAGTCAACATCAACCTAGCTTGAATCACTTTACATCATATCATTCGTGCATGACCATGGTATATCAAATGTTGATGTATGGAAGGGCAGGTTATGCTTGCCTTGAAGCACTCAATATGCGTGAGGTTTCACCTCCGCCAAGTACCATGTGTCACTGTCGCATATAGGCCATATAGCTAGGGGGAGTTGCTTTCTTAAGGCATTCGTGCATATGTTTCATATTCATTATGTTGCATTTAATAAGTGTACAACCATGAGTCGGGTCATAGCATTCATGCATATTTCTTTTTGCCCATCTCATGAGTGATCTAGCTATTCCATGCACATCCTTAGGGGGAGTCTTGCAATCTGAACATTCTTGGGTAATTGTCTGATAATGGTGTAAGAGCTTTCTATTATTTGCACTGATAATTGTCCATCAAATAACAATGGTTCAGATTTAATGATTTCTTTGAAATTCTGATAAATATATTTTTGAAATCATCTATGTCACGTAGTTTTTAATAGACTTTAACTAGAGGTTGCATGTTGTGACTTGAATGATCTTTCTGAAATCTGAAAATTCAAATGTCATAGTCAAGTTGGTTGAGTTGCTATAGTCTCGTATTGTTTTTAAACAACTTGACATATTGGAATTCATAAAGGCAAAATTTTAGACAAAGCAATGACATTAGGTCACTGAGAAACATGTCTTCTCATCAAGGAAATGAGGATAGATATGTCATGAAGTGCCTTTGTTATCTTTGTTATCTATTGCTTAGACTCAAGGCAGAGCAATGGCTACATTGCTGAGAAATATATCTCCTCATCAAAGATATGAGATCGGATATGTCATGAGGTGATTCAGCTATCTCTGTTCAAATCTGAAGCATAACAGTCAGTCTTACCAAATACCTAGGAATACTGGCACCTAAACAGCGGGTATTCTTATGGCTAGGCGGTATGCACTAGACTCGCTTGCTCGTAAAATATGGGTCTAATGATATGAATGTCTTTGAAAAGGATATATGGGAAAAAGTGCTGCAACATAGAATTCATTATAATTGTCATGGTTGTTTAACCTCAATACAAGTTGTGCTTCTCCCGATGACGATTATGAATATGGCTGTGTAAGACAATGGAGGATTACCATTGCTAGAGCATGCACTTTTGGTTCACTTCTATTAAACCATGGATATAGCTGTTTTTCAAATTCTCTTGAAAATTCAGAATTCATTAGCTTTGAACCATACATATTCATCACGGCATGTTTCTAGTTGCTTATAATGGTTTGCTCTATACTCCTCTTTCCCTCAGCTTCCTACATAATTTGTTCATTTATTTAGATAGGAGGAGAAAGTTTGCATTCATTTCTATAGGGGGAGATGGTTTGATGGCTTGGTAAGTCATTCATCATACAGGGGTAGAATGTTTGCATATATTCTTGTAAGTGTTTGCATTGTGATGCTGTTTGCATTGTGGTTTGGTGAGCATCATATATAAGGGAAGAAGAACGAGAGGTACATGTCATCTTGTGAGCATTTCATTGTCAAAGGGGTAACATGTTTTCATGATTCATGTCATAGCATAACATGTTCATCTGTCATTGCATATCATGTGTAAAGCATGTTTTCATGATTCATTGCAAAGTATGTGTTGAAACTTCAAAATTCATTGCCATTGCATAGCATGGTTTCATTCATTTTAGAGCATATCACACATTGCACTCTTTGCATTCACATGCTCTACCTCATCTATGCATATATGTGTTCACTCATGCATACATATTAGGTGAAATCATTTTGTGCTCATGCATACATATTTGCATTCACATGTTTTGATCATCCTTTCATTGCACATATGTCTTGCTCTTGCCTTCCCATGCATTGCATAGAAAATCCTGAAAACCATAAAAAGCTAAAATCTTGAAAACCTCTAAAAATTGAAAAATCTGAAATCAAAATTCCTTTATGACTGTCTTATCTATCTCTTCTATTGGACCATGTTGGCATACTTCATCTCATTCTTTGGTCTCATAAATGAAAAAGTGGAAAAGATTGGCATCCTTCTTGCTGAACCCTTCTTGCTGATGGCAAAGGGGGAGAAGATTTGATGGAGCCATTTCAAAGATTTTGGTATTCTTTGTGTGGAGTCGATTTGGTTGAGCCATATGCATGTCATAGTGTTCTTGAATGTTCTTGAATCTTTTTATGACTCATAGTTGCCATCATCAAAAAGGGGGAGAATGTTGGGAGAATGTTGTGCTCAAGTTGGGCATGTGTGGAACGTGAGTGTTTCTATTGTTTTGATGATGTCCAACTATGACTCAACTAATGATTGGTTCTATTGTTTTGATGTGATTCCACCTATGACTCAACTATGACTCATTTCTAGTGTTTTGATGCTGTCAGTCTTTAGAGTCAATTTGCTATTCATTATGCATTTGCTATGCATTTGATAAAGTCCATTTGCATACAATTCAGGTCATTATATTGCCAATTCAACATATCAAGAATGGCTTGCAACGCTTAGCCAATTGGTCGCACAGAAATCAAGATAGATCCAAAGGCTCCAAGATCACTCAAGATGCAACGTGGAAACTCATGATGCCAAGTGCACTTCCAGATCAAGAATGGCTTGCAACACACAATTCAAGCATCAACTGAAGCCATTCAGTCATCTTCCAAAGCCAATGAGTTCCAATCAAGCAAGGATTTCAAGAAGAGCTTAAGGGAAGACTGTCCAAGTGAAGAGCTTAGTAGAGACATATGTGAAAGCTCAATGTTGCGCCCTCTCACGCAGATCGACCTGCGCGGTCAGGTCGCGGGGATCGACCTGCCCAGTCAGGTTGCGGGGGTCAAGGGGGCAGCGCCTCTTGCGGGGGTTTCCGGGGGCGGAGCCCCCAGAACAAAATTCTGATTATAGGAATGATATAATCAACAGAATTCTTCAAGATAGTCAAGGGTGATGCTACAAACATGCACGGGCTGCGAATGGAGTCTGAACAAGACTTAACGGACTGAACCGGAGACTCAACGGATCGACCCGGGCCAACCCGAGCCTTGCCCAGCTGGCGGTCGACCGCCAGCACAGGGGCGGTCGACCGCCCCAGCCAGCAGCTGCCAGCCTGCCTGAGTCTCAGTAGCGGTCGACCGCCAGCCAGAGGCGGTCGACCGGAAATCCCAGGGATCGCCCGTTTTCAAGTTTTATAGTAGCGGTCGACCGCCCCATGAATTCTGGTCGACCGCCAGCCCCGAGTGCAGCAAAGTTTGACTCGAATTCCACCTCGTGGGCTGCCTAATTATCATGACTTCTTTAATGCCAAAGAACCCCAAAGTCTCCCAATCACCCACAAATTGTGGATCTGGTCTAGGGCTTGTCCAAGGACCATTCAAGGTCTATAAAACTAACACATTGGTGGAGGCAAACCCTGATGCTTCATTTGGGATTAAGAGTGGCTGCAAGAGGGATTTTCAAGAGAGAGAAGACGAAGTACTGTTCATATGAACAGTAGTTCGTGAATGAGTTCTTCATCCACTCAAGAGTTTCAAGTAAAGATATGAAGCAATCCTGAAGCAATCACCTTCTACTCGTCAATCAACTTCCAAGAAGGAGAAGAAACAAAGCTTTCAAGGCGATCCAAGAAGCTCATTTCTCAAAGTGATTTTCTTCATTCTTTCAAGTTCATCCAAGGTGATTTTTGAAGCAATCAATCTCCTACAAGCTGTTGAAGAAACAAGATTCAAGGTAGAATCAATTACTCTCTTCATCCACTTCAAGAAGATACAAAGAGAAGATCAAAAGAGGAGATTGAAGGAAGAGTTACTGTTCACATGAACAGTACTCCGTGAAGAACATCTTCATCCAATCCAAGGTATTCAAGCTCATATCAAAGAGATCATCTTCCAAGATCCGTGAAGAAGGAAGCAAGGATCAAGGTAGCATCTATTCACTTCTTCATCCATTCAAAGAGATCAAAAGGAAGATCAAAAGAGGAGGATTGGAAGAACAGTTACTGTTCACATGAACAGTACTCCGTGAAGAACAATCATCCATTCAAGGGTGATTACAAGAAGATTGATTTGCAAGAAGAAGAGATCCCTGCTGCTGATCAACAAAGCATATCGATACAAGGGCCAATTCCTTCTTACTCAATCTCTTGTTTTAGTTCCTTCACATTTGTTTTACTTTCAATATTGTTAAACATTTGAACTTGTGATTCGTCCCTACCAGGTGGTTAGTAGGAAGGCAATTGGAGGGTGTTCCAATTTGTGATTGACGTCCCTACCGGTGGTTAGTAGGAAGGCAATCGGGAGTTCTCCGATCTGCGGTGTAGCCGTCCCTGCCGGCTTTGTGTGTAGGAAGATAGAAAGAGAGTTTTTCTCTGTTCTATGGTTTGGGGCATGTCCCCGGGTCAAGCTGTGAGCCAGCAAGGAAGCCTCACCGGGTTTTTGGTGAGGGGTGGACGTAGGTTGCGGGGTTGCAACTAAACCACCTTAAAAATCCCTGTGTTGTGAGTTGTTTATTGTGTGTGATTGATCTATATCTTCTAACCCCATTCGCAGGTTCGTGTGCTTCCACACTTGGTTATATTGCTCACACACATATGCACTTTGTGTGATCAACATAGCATACACACACACGCACGGTTGTTGTAAGCTATTGCATGCTTTAGTGTTATGCTTTATGATCCCTACACTACAAGGCTTATTTCCTTCAGGATCACAAATATGCTTAAAGAAGTGTGGATGTTTCATAGCTTGTAATTCCGGCCTTTTCATTTGAGCCACTCTACTTAATTCCGCTGTGCATTGTGTCCAAGTGATTCATTCACTTAATAAGAGTGGTTTAAGTTTCTATTAGCTAAGAGTTTTTAAATAGGCCAAAGTTTCTGATAGGATCTATTCAACCCCCCCTTCTAGATCCGTTTACACCTCACGGGACCCAACAAAGCCGTTCCTATAAAGCTCGTCAGGAGGGACATTAGGACAAGTGAAAACTTCAATAAAATGCGCAACCCGCATATTTCTAGCCCCAATCCATACATGGTTACTCTTGTCTTCCAATGGCATAAGGGCTGGAATTTGAAGGAGGACAAGATCATGAGGTGGCTCATTCTGAATGCCACGCGTTGGTTAGTGATCTACCTTGTGTCTGGCTGACGATATAAAATTTAGCGCTTCTTGGGAGGCAACCCAAAGTTTAAGTGATTTTTGTGTGGTAATCAGTGTTTTTTTTTGGGAAGCTAGATGTGTGCAAGAATTTGAGAGGCCAGAATGAAGCAGATAACCAAGCATAGAACATCTTATTCCACTCTCAACAACAAAAACAACAAAGAGATTACATCAGATTCCACCCTCTTTCTCCACATTACTCGTATTGCCACTCTCTGGGCAAGAAACTCTAGAGGGTACTCCCACGCCGAGAGAAGCGGTATTCCTACCGCTCTGTGATCCTCTTTCTATCTCCACTCCTCCGCGCCGATCAGCGGGGGCAGCAAAGAAGCTACTAACACGAAAGCCACGCTCTCGTGCTCTTCGATAGCGTTCTTCGCCATCCTTCAGCCATTGATCGGCAAGGCCGAGACTGGTCCTCAATTCAAATAGTTGGGCCTCCAGGGCCCTCTTCTCCTCTTTCTCGGCCAATCTCTTAGCCTTCTCTCTGTCTCTGCCCCTTGCTCTCTCAGCCCTTTCTCTCTCTCTATCTTCTCTTTCCAGCTGAAGGGTGATCCTCAGCTCCACAGCGTCCCTAGAAGAGTCCTCATCAGGACGACGCTGTAGTTCCTTTTCCAGCTCAGTTATTCTAGCTTCCTTCTGGGTGGTGAGCGCGAATGCCTCCTGTGTTTCTTTCTCCTGCCATACATATCATCTCAGGCATATAGCAATGCTTGCACAAGGGATATTAAATGGTGAAACCCTCACCTGTGCAGAAAGCATCCCTTCTGCCTCCGCAGCACGTTGTGTGGCATGAGCAAGCTGCTCGTGGAGTAGATCCAGCTCCGCAGTAGGAATCCATAGACTGGAAGAAACGCCATCTGCCCCCATCGCAGATGAAACTACATCGAGCTGGGCACGCTGCGACACAATGAGGTGACATTAAGTGGTTAGCGCCATGAATCTCAAATCATACCTGGAGTATACACAAAAATACTTACTGATGAACCCAGAGCCGCTCGGGTGTCACTCAACTCTTGCTCCGTGTCCGCCAAACGAGCTCGTAAGTTCATTATTATGGTATCACGGGCATCCTACAGTTATGACTTATGAGTTCACAAAATGAAAAAAATCAAAAACAAATGTAAAAGATAAAAACATGGTTTCTTTTTACTTAACCTCTACAAGCCCTCCAGGCTGGAGTCTCTCTGCATACATTGCCCTATAGAGGCGTAGGTAATCCTCACTATCTTGTGCTTGAGATTCCACGAGCGTGCCACCCCTTTGCCAGTCTTCATATTGTTCGGGATGCCGGTCCCCGCGTCTGCTTTCCGACACTGGGAGATATGGTCATATCCACCCATTCTTGGACCAGCCCTAGGGTCCTCATAGCTAATTTCAGTCTGAGGGGCTCGATTTCATTCAAGCAATGGAGCCAGAGGTCCCGTCCGAATCGGGCGCGGCTTCCAATTACCCACGGCTGGTCAACATCGACCATGTTCGAGAAAGGCCTCCAATTCACCTTTGATGGGTTGTACGCATCATCTTGGTTAGCTAAAAAAATGATGATAAAACAAAACAAACCAAAAAAGGGAGAAAAAGTATCATACCATCGCTGCAGGGAACTCTTGCAACTCCCGCCTTAACACCATCAGTTGATAAGATAGAGGTGTTGTACTCATGATGGGTTGCCACCGTCTAGCAAGAGGGACCGTCAGTGGCCGGCAGTGACGAGCTCTCCCCATTGGAAGGTAATAGTAGCCCCATAGCTACACCATCATGTGTCATTAATATCAACAAATTCAAAAAAAAGGGCATAAAATAAATAACAACAACAAAAAATTTTTTTTCTTTACCTGGATGAAGGGCGTAAACCCACTTATTGTCATCTCTCGATCTGTCCTTTGCGACAGACCTGTAAACAGATGTGCCAACACGGCAGCTCCCCAGGCATATTGTCCTACTCTTTCCAAGTCTACAAGCAGTTCTAAGAAGCGACAGTGGATACTGTCTCCCTTGGAGCCCAATAGCAACTTGCCCAAAAGAAAGAGGAGGAACCTCCTGAGATCCATATTGGTCCTCTCCCAGTTGTTGGTGTCCACGCAATATACAGCACGGGCACCTCTTTCGGCCCTTTCCATAAATTCTTCGAGGGATTCATCATCACGCGGACGCATGTCAGTAAGCCCTAATGCCTCCATGATCGATGCCTTAGCTACTGACCTATTATTCCGACCGTCTAAGTCCATCCCCAACAGCTTCTGGGCACCTTCTCGGTAGTCCGCATAGGTAACGTCAGTCACTGCTTCCCCATCTACTTTGAGGCCCGTAATTCGGACCACGTCTTCCAGGCTGGGCACCATGTGCCCCCACGGCATCAGGAATGCTCGACTCACCGGGTCCCATCTTTCACGTAGTGCTTGGATCAGGGCAAGATCGAGCTTGATCGGCTCAATTCTGAGAAAGGCCCCGAACCCCATCACGTCTAACCTCACCTTCTGGAAGGCCGGGAGACCTCGATAGGCCGCCACTACCAGCTCCCACGAGATGTGTGATCTCATCACGTTCTGCACATACATACGAAATGAGCAATGGGAGATTTGCAAAGGAAGATAGGAGACGAAAGCATGAAGTAAGGAATGCAAGGAGCCACTTAAAAGCTGTGATAGAGTCCTCTCCCTCAGTTGTCCTTCGACTTCTGAGAGTCTCCTGGAACTACTGCCCGATCTGCTCCTCTTCGAGGAGCGAGAGGACTCACCTTCTGCTCTGAAGCTAGATTCACCCTCCATTCTAAAATTGAGCAACACTCACTACTTCCCTTTACAACCTTTCACTCCTCAAAATCTACTCTCAAGCCTTCGATGTGCCTAAGTTGAGCGGAAAGGGAGGTATTTATAGGATTGGAGAGAAGGTGATCTTCATCTATCCCCGTCACCTTTAGCAACAGCTTTGGCGACAAGTCCTCCTCCCTTTACTCTCGCGCCCACTCTACCATGTGGAGTGATCGAGTCGGAGGCATGCTTTATTGACTTTTTCAGCCCAAAGATTCCATGTGTTCATTGTCCCGTTGTGACTGCCTTTCGCATACACATGAAATAGGGGGACATTTCTACGGGAAATCCGGATCCGTAACCCAAGTTGAAATCAATAGTCGATTCCCTTTGCAACTCATGGACACGGTAAGTTCCCCTCCTTCTGTGCTAAGCAATGACTTCTGGGAGGGGACCCAAGATTTTGTGATTTGATGTTTTGCTTGAGTGTGTTTGTGTTTCAGTTGATAGGCCGAGCGGAGAAGGAGCCTTCATCACTTCGCCCCACACATCAGGTTGTCCCGTTCTTTCACAAACTATCATGTTTACATTGTTCCTTATTCCATATTGTTCATGCCATTGAGGACAATGTCATTTAAGTTGGGGGGACGGGAATCATATTATCCTATACAACTTTATTTCGCCTACAATTTTTTTTCCTAAATCTAAAATAACACCCAATTGAGTTTTCTTGATTTATGCTCTCATTGAAAGTAATTCTGGAATGGAAATGACTAGGGAAAAGGATGATGGAAAATTTATTTACTTTAGCCATGGAAAACTGATTTAAGAATCTCTTGAAAGTTCATGTGCACTTTAGAAAAATACAATCACGTTGTATACTAATGAAACAAGTAGGACAAGCCTTCTGCTATTTTAGGTATACTGTCTGATATTCAGCACTTCTTAAGGAGGAGATTTTTTATTTATAAGCTTTTTGCCATGCTATCTATCAAAAATTAGTGCAAATGCATAAGTGACAAAAGTATGAGAAAAACACCATGAAAAATGCTTCGATTCTGAGTAACCGGGCCTACTTCACCTAAGACGTATTGAGATTCGCGTCAAAAGGAAAAGGGAACTTTGATCTGTGTAACCGGGCCTACTTCACTTAAGACGTGTTGAGGTTCGCATAAAACAGTGAAGGGTAGTGCAGCATCATGTGTGTATAGAAAAAAAGAGAAGAAAAGAATACAAAAGATCCCAAAAGGGACATAGCAATAAGGCAGATAAAAAGCTATTATGCTGAATACTCTGATTAAGAAGTGCAGAGTTGAAAGACACTTGCTTGCAATAGTAAATGGGGGACGCAATTGTCTTCACTGTAGACTTAGCAATTCACATGCACAAGTGCTACTGAATTTTGATTAGAATTCTTGATCATGTACCTGAATTTCCTACATAAGGCTAATATGTGATAATAATTCCAGATTCCTCATCTTTAGTAGATTCTATGAACGATGATCTAAAAATGAGGCAAGAACTTTATAAACTCTTGTTAGTCCTTACATTTTGAAATTATTTGCATTGCTAAGGGACTAGCAATGAGTAAGTTGGGGGGTGTGATAAGTGTGTATTTTCCCATCTTAATTCATGTTATTTATATTTTTTTATGGGCTTAAAGAATAATAAATATGCACTTATCACGCTTACTATTAATTTAGAGTAAAATAATTAATTTTTTGTAATTAAATGATTTTAATAAAGATATTTCCTTATTTAACAAGCATTCAAAATAATAAAAATAAGAAAAATAAGAAAATATAATGTACGTTGAAATGGGCCAAAAAGCCCAAGGATTTGTTCAATAAGAATAAAAAATAATAAAAGAAAAAAAAAATAAAATAAATTTATTTGATATTTTTTAAAGGCCTTAATAAGCTATATACATAATATATACATATATACATATCTATATATATATATATCTATATATATATTAAGAAAATAAAAAAAATAAATAAAATTTTGGACTTGTTCCAAAAGAAAAAAATAATAATAATAGAAAAAAAAATATTTATTTGATATTTTTACGGATTTGTTTACTATTTATAAACATTTATACATAATATATATATATATATATATATTATATATATATATAATATATATAGTGTGAATGTGTGTGTTTTGTGTGTATTTGCAGGGAGGCGGAGGCGGGTTCGAACCCGCTCGCGAGAGCGCACACGCGCGCACGGAGGCGCACAAGCGCGCATGACGAGGCGGCCGGGCGAGGTCAACACCGCGGCTTCCACGCGGTGGACTCGGTCAGCGGCGCACGCGGCGCAGCCGCGGCGGGCGACCAGGCGGGCGCACGCGATCGGTGCCGACGGCGCACGCGAGCGCGTCTCACGCGGGAAGAGAGAGAAGCGGCCGGTCGGCGCAACGCGCCGGCAGGAGAGAGAAATAGAGAGAAAGAGAGAAAGAGAAGGAAAAGGGCCTAGAAAAATACAGAAAAAATTCACAAAAAAATCAGAAAAAAAATGCCCAAGTGTGCAGCACATGTCAGCCTACCATTTTGGGTCAAATAGAGCAGCAATTATGTGTTCATATTAGCATGGATGTTCACATGAAGAGAGGGGTGTTGTGTATTCTATATAAAGGGGTTCATTTATAATGAAGAGGGGTTGTTAGGAAGTTAAGTTAGAGAGGCTAGGAGAGTAGCTAGCAAAGGGGATTATGAAGAATTTGTAAGGGGTGCTTTGTGTTCTTAAGTTTCATTCTTGTTGGCCTTTTGTTTTAAGATTAGAAGGTATTGGTTTGAAGACTTTTGTTGCAAGCTTTGTAAGTTCAATTTATTTTAATGAAAAGTTTTGGTTAAGCATTCAGCCTCTTCTTAGTCTCATAACGTATTGTGTGATCTCCATTTCAATTTCTTGTCTTCTACAAAGTTGTCCATCTGTAAGTGTTCTTCAACTTATCTTTTTATAATTTCCTTTAATTCCTTCTAGTTTAAAAGTTATTCTCTCTGTTTTTAAGTGTTGTCCTGTGTATGTACTGTTCATCCGAAGTGATAGTCTCCACCAATTTATCATTTAGAAGCCTTTACAATCATAATTTTATTCTGAGTGCTTCATAAAAGTTGTTCCACTCTTATAGATCTAACTTTTGTTCTTCTTCCACTTAGTCAAATTATTCTTAGTTTGAGCTCTAAAATTAATTCTTTACTGTTCTATTTTTCTGTCAGTTACTGTTCACCAGCAGCAATAGATCTTGAATTTTCAAGTTTTTCATTATCTTCCTTTCGTTTTCTGTTTCTGTGTTATTCATAAAACTTCTTCATCTTTTAATTCTATACAACTTTCATGTATTCTATTTTTTCTAATTCCATTTAGATTTTAAGTTATTCTATTTCTTCAAAACCCTATTCTCAATAGAATTCTGTTTTGTTTTCAACTTAGTTTTTCAAACTTGTTCCTTTCTTCATTAGTGTTTCACTCACACCCAAAGCGGTGATCATCTTTCGAACATCTCACGGCGTCGACTTCCAAGGCGGAGCGATCTTCATCCAAGGCTCGGCGAGGAAATGACGACATTCTTCAATTCATTGGCTAAATATTTCTTTCACTTATCTCTTGTTATTTAAAGTTACAATTTCATTTCTTTTAATTTTAAATGCACTCGAATCAAACAAAAGCAATTGGTTTTCAAAACATAAAGGTATTTTCCAACTTAAATTCAAATTTCCTCCCCGTGGGATCGACCCGTTCTTACCACTTTACTCGTATTTTCAAAATCATCTAAGTGAGTGAGTGCGGTTGTATAAATTTTAAAATTTGTGTGGCACGGCATTTTTAAACGACGATTGTCGAGCGCATCAACCCCTTAAAATATGGTGTATATGTAAAAAACCCCTTGCACTATTCGTATTTAGTTCAGAATAGAAATCCAATATAGAACCTGAGCCAAAATCCTTCATGAACAAACCATTGAATTGAAAATTCAATCAATATGAATCGATGCATACTGAGCTCCAAAAGAAGAGGAAGACAGTGATCAACACAATTTGATGGAATTGTCGAAATCAGAACAAATTGAACAAGGAAATTCAGCCAAGATGAATTCATGCACACTAAACTTCGAGAGAAGAAGGTAACAATCAACATGATTTTTGAACTTCTGAGATCAAAGTGAACAAAGAAATGATGATAAGCATGAAATTCAACCCTCTTGGTTTAAAAATCAAAATCCTTGCACAAGGGTATTTTCTTGCATTGGTATGAAATCTGTTATATGAGAATCCATCTCATGATTTTACAACCATTACCTTCTAAATAAAAAAAGACAAATGAATAATAAAAAAAGAGAACTAGAACCTGACGTGCAGTGGGAGGGGAGTCGACTCCCTCCCAGCAGTTCGGGGTCGACTCCATAGTCAACCCGCAGCCCATCCTACTGCTCTTTGCAGCAGGCTCATCCTTAAAAAAATGAAATAAAAAGGGAAATAATAAGAGAGACAAGAGAAGAGGGATGGCTTTGTCTGTTGAAGTTTGGATCCAATAAACCTGCAGTCCGTGCAGATCAATCAGCCCATGGCCTATATATGAAGGAACGATGAACGAAATGAATAACATGAGCAGAGGAGATGTGAAGGAGCCTAAGGCAAATAATCATGCAGGCGCACCCATTGCTTTGACAAATGAATTGGGCAGATAGCAAAGGGTGGAGTCAAGATAATCAATGTAGTAACCCAGAGGAAGGTGTTAATGAATTTTCTTCCAAGAATGATACTCAACAATGGGGCCGAGGTATTTGGGCTAGATTGGACAGGGTTCTTTACAATGCTGCTTGGATGACCTTATTCCCCATTTCTGTGGAGCATCTTTCTAGGGAAGCCTCTGATCATGCCCCTTTATTAGTTAAATGTCTTTCTCATGACAGGTTAAAAACAAGATTCTATTTTCAGAAAATGTGGACTTATCATAATCAAATTCTGGAGGATGTCAGAAATTGCTGGGTTAATAGCCCGATGGCTAGCTCTCCCACTACTACCCTTTACCTCAAATTAAAGTCTCTGAGGAACATGTTAAAGGTTTGGAATAAACATGTATTTGGTGATGTCCATATGAACTTAACTACTGCTGAAGATGCAGTCATAAAGGCTGAACATTCTTATGATCTTCAACCTTCGGATGCAAACTCAGTAACATTAGAAGAGGCCAAGACTGTTTTGTCAGAGAGATTGCTTCAGCAGGAGTGTTTCTGGAGGAAGAAATCCAGGGTGCGATGGCTCACTGAAGGGGATAGAAATACTAAGTTTTTCCATTCTACCACTTTGGCAAACAGACGAAAACTTGTTATATCACAGCTTCAGAACTCCAATGGCATGCTTACTTCGGATCCTGAGGAAATTAAAGACATAGCAGTTTCACATTTCCAACATGCTTTTGCTTCTCAAGAACACTATATAGAGGACAACTTTCTTGATTGTATTCCTTGGTTAGTGAATAGGACTGATAATGAGTTCCTATGTGCTACTCCAGCTGAATCTGAAATTCATGATGCAGTCCTAAAACTATCCCCTGATAGTGCCCCAGGGCCTGATGGATTTTCAGGTGCATTCTATCATAAAACATGGGATATTATTTCAAAGTCAGTTGTAAGTGCAGTCCATGATTTCTTTATTTCTCAGCAAGCTCTCCCTAGGACTGTCACTGCAACTCTTGTAGCCTTGATCCCCAAACAGCCAAATGCCACTAATATATCTGATTTCAGGCCAATCAGTCTGTGTAACTACTTTTACAAAATCATTTCATCTATTATAAACAGCAGATTGGCCACTATTCTACCAAAGATCATCTCATTAGAGCAGTCTGCTTTTGTGAAAGGGAGACAAATTGTTGAGAATATAGCTCTAGCACAGGAACTATCTCATGAGCTGGGCAAGAAAACCAGGGGCTCTAATGTGATGTTTAAACTTGATATGGCCAAGGCTTATGACCGATTGGAATGGGATTTACTTTTCTCAGTCTTGCACAAGTTTGGGTTCAGCAACAAATTCATTTTCTCTATTGAAAAATTGGTGAATAACTGTTGGTTCTCAATTCTCCTGAATGGGGTACCAGCTGGCTTCTTTAAATCTTCAAGAGGGGTATGACAAGGTGATCCCATTGCCCCCTCTCTTTTCATCATTGTTGAAGAGGCTCTGAGCAGATCCCTGAATGCAGCCTACTCCAATGGCCGAGTAGAATGGTATTCCGGCCCCAGAAGATGCCCTAATATTTCTCACCTTCTTTTTGCTGATGATACTTTGATTTTCAGCAAATATAGTATTCCTTCAGTCAGGAACCTGCTCAAAGTCCTAAGAACTTATGAGAGAGCCTCGGGCCAGCAGATTAATGTCTCAAAAAGTGGTTTCTTCATGCATTCTAGGGGCAACAACAATGCTGCTAGGAGGATCCAGGATGTCACTGGTTTTGCCCATCATTCCTTCCCACACAAGTATTTGGGTTTTCCATTGGTTCATGGTAGATGCAAGAAAATTCACTATGCTGGCATCATAGATTCCATTCAGAAACGCATCACTGGTTGGAGTTCTAAGCTGTTATCTCAAGGCGCCAGGTTGGTCCTTATCAAACATGTTCTGTCCTCAATGCCAATTTATTTTTTGACTTCCTCACCTCTCCACATTGGTACACATAAAGAGCTAGAGCAGGCCTTTGCCAATTTCTTTTGGGGCTCATCCATCCATGGCAATAAAAAATATTGGAGGGCTTGGCAGGCCATTTGCAAGCCGATTTCCCAGGGTGGACTTGGAATTATGTCTCTCTGACATATGGAATCGGCATTGATGGTCAAGATGTTGTGGCAGGCTTTGCATTCAAATTCCTTGTGGGTGGATTATTTTAGAGCCAAGTACATCCGAAGCAGACCTCTAGCAAATGTTTAGTTTAAAAACATGAAAGCTTTAGCTAGAAGAAGCTGGAATATGGCCAAAGACCTCATTATATAGCACAAAAGGGTGATTATGGGTGATGGAAAACACACCAACTTCTGGTTTGATAAATCGGTTGGCAATCTCACCTTGGCTGAATTAGTCCCTGCAAATTTAATTCCCAATTCATCAGTTTCTGCCCGAGATTGCTTATTACACCCCACCACTGCAGAATTAGCACTACAAGACACTTACTTCCCTACTGATATCAAAACTACTTTAAATGAATGTTATGTTGAATCAGGAACAGGATTTGGAGGCTTGGAGTCTTTCTTCATCTGGGAATTGCAGTGTTTCATCTACTTATAAATTAATCTGCAGCAGTAGCAATTCTCCAAGCTACTTCCCATGGACTCGGTTATGGTCAAGGTGGATTCCTATAAAAATCTCTGTTCACATGTGGAAAATTTTAAACAACTCTCTTCTCCTTGATTCCATTATCCAACGGGTGGGAGTATCTCTTTGTTCCAAATGCCATTGCTGCAAGGTGCCACAGGCTGAAGAGTTTAATCACCTTTTTGCTCATAGTGAATTGGCTACTCATGTTTGGTGTTCTTTTAGAAATTTTGGTCTGTAAATTGAAGGTAACTCTGTCAGAGATATTATTCTGAATACTACCAGCAATTCACAGCATAAGTCCCTATTCATACTTTTCACTTTAGCAGTTATTGGATATGGTATGTGGGAATTATGGTGTGCAAGAAATCAATTCAGGTATGATGGTCAACATTCCTCCAAGCAAAGTCTTGTTCACAACATCAACTTCAAAGTAAAGCAAATCTGCCTTGCTGCTGATCTCAAAGAAGCTAATCACAGCAAAAGGTTAATCTTGGAAGCATTTGGGCTGCGGAATATCAAATCAACACAACAACACTTCTTGATCATTAAATGGATGTGTCCTCCTTGGCCATCCATCAAACTTAATACTGATGGTGCATCAAAGCAAAATGGAGATTTTGGAGGTGGTGGTGTAATTAGAGATCACAGTGGAAGCACTCTCCTAGCCTTTTCTCACTATTATGGAAAATCTAACAGCATTAGCTGAGGCCCGAGCTCTCCTTGATGGTGTAAAGTACTTACGCACCATTGATTCTATGCCTACCCTCATTGAATGTGATTCGAATATACTTGTGTAGATCATCAAAAGAAAAGCCCATTGTCCACGGTCTATGCTCAATTATGTCTGAGATATTTTGAGCATTATTTCTCCGATGGATACCATTACTCACATATACAGAGAAGGCAACACTGTGGCGGATTCTTTGGCTTCTTTAGCATGAACCTTGAAATGTAATTCTTTTTATTCTTACCATGAGCTTCCCTCTCATATAAAGGGTGCTGCTCGCTTAGATAAGCTACGTATGCCTAGCATTCGATTGATGTAATTGTAATTATTCCCCTTTAGTAATAAAATTCACCCCCTAGTGATACGATGGTGGTTGATTCCACCTCCTATCCCTAGGCAGGGCTTTCCACAAAAAAAAAAAAATCTACATGAATCAATGCTAGAAAGGATTAAAGGCTCCCCATTGTTGACACCCGTTTTGTGACCAATAAGTTGGGTCATCTCCTTGTTTATCCATGTGATGCTCCGAGTTGTTCACTCTTCATCGAGTCTCCTTGATCAGTTTGAAGCCTATTTCTTGGGTCTTCTCCTTGGTTGGAGTGTGGTTTATTGTGGCCTTGTATTCGATGAGCTTAGCAAGCTTTGCACCCTTTTTTATCCTCATTGTTAATAACGGTCCTCACTGGGGGCGTTACTTCCATATAACGCATGATCCCTAGGCCGTTACTTATTGAAGAGTCCTAAAGTTTGAGGCATTTGTTCTAAAGCTTATCCTCTTGCTTATCCGTTGAATCTAACGGTCTGTCGTGCAGCCGTTATTTATTCTAACGTGTCCAGCCTTGGCCGTTACTTTTTTTCGAGAGTCCAACTTGTTTGATCTTCTTCCCGTTGATCTTATCTCTTTTGAGATAAGGTTGAATGTAACGGACGTACCCTGGCGTGTTATTTTCATGAGGCGGTCTGTCGACCAGCCGCTACATCCAACAGAGAGTCCTGGCAGTTCAGGCCTTTTCTATGCTACTCCGTGGTCGAGATAAGAGCTTGAATTGTTGATTTCTCTTCCAAATCTGATCCTCAGAACCTTCTGTTTGTTTCTATGGACTCTTGGTGATATTATCTTCAAAGATTTGCTAAGAGTTATCCTCTTTTCTTGCTGGATTATCCTCTGCTCGACCAGAGAGTTTGAGGGTCTATAAATAGCACCCTTAACTTCATGGCCCGAAGGAGGAAGATCTGGAGTTTGCGTCGAAGTGCTGCCGCATTCTGGAGTCACATCTGACCAAGGAGAAATTGTCTCTCACGTTCATCTGCTTCACAGTGAAGAGAGTATTCGTTCCATTGGTTTTCAAAGTTCATCATTACATATTGTGTTCTTCCTCATCTCCCTTTCATCAAAAGCATTGTCCCTCTTCTTTTTCCATGTTCTCCCTGGTTTTTCATCATCTAAACATCCTCCTATCTTTTTAATATGCCCAGAGGGGTTAAAAAACCAAAACCTCCCTGGTACTTTCCTTTCCTTTTCCATGCTATTGAGTTTATTGAAGAATTGATGCTATATTGTTTAAAGGGCTAATCTGGGTTTGTTCTCTTGTGTTTTCACGTTCTTTGGCAGGTTTACAGGTTCACCACACGAGGCCCAAGTCTTCTGGCCGGCTGGAAGAGTTGGAGTTAAAAGAATCCACAAGCTATTACTGCAGGTTATTTGACGGTCTTGTGCAGGCGCGTCAGATTCATATAGCGGTTCATCGAGCGACCGTCACTTCCTAGTGACGCGTGGGCTTTCGGCCGTTACATTCCGTTGATCTGCAGATTTCCCTGATTTTCTCTCTCCCTTGGGCGGGTGCTTGATCCACCTATTTCCAAGGTATTTTCAAGTCTTTGGCTTGTTTCTACTTTGGTGGCGATCACGTTTTTTCTTAGTATTAGGCATTAGCTTTCTCTCCATCTCATATCTCTTATCCTCTTTGCTTGCTCCACCCTTGCGGTGTGTTTTTTATTTGCTCTTGTTCCACGCCCCGGCGTGTGTTTTCCTTTATTCCCTTAGCTTAGTTTGATGATTGAGATAGCATGCCCATGCTAGAGCTTGTTTTGGTTGCCTAGGTTCATGGTTTGCATGTCCTTAGGTTGATTGAGATCTTTGATTTTTGCCTATCATCTTTATTGCACATAAAACAAAAAGAAGAAGAGAAGCAAAACAAATCAACAGATAATTTTTTGGCGATCATGGTGGGACGACTTGCGCCAATTGTGTCTTGATCTCTGTTTAAACCTACCATCATTCCCTTGTTTGATTGTCCTCGGATCTCCCTCTTACTTCAACTTATTTCTGGTTCTCTGGGTGTTCTGACGGCCCTCTGTCCCTACGTTACTCCACTCTGACGCAGGGGTATTGGACCGTTATACGCCTCATCCTGTGTGCGGGCTTTTCACAGATTTCCCTTTTATTTCTGGTTGTTTTTGGCTCTCTGGCTCATCCGACGGTCCTGGAGCTCTGCGTTATATTACTTCTGGCGGTCTGGTCTTCGACCATTATTATCTTCTGACGTAGGGTCTATAGACCGTTATACTCCAGATAGGTACGCATCTCGAGGTGCATTACTTTTCGCAGTTTTTGCTGTGATTTCCTTGCTTGGGTGATATCTGACTTCCTCCCTGATTGTTCTACATATTTACATCATTGCGTGCATAATTGTTTGCTAGATTCTAGGCTAGATTTTGCATGCACTCCGGTGCACATAGGTTCATTCATACTTTCATACATTAGATTACATTTTCTACCTTGGTGTGCGGACCTCTCGTCTCCATATTCCTTGGGGCCGACTAGGAAATCACACCAGGGACCTCCATAAGTCCCCGCGAGCCGTGGATTCCCACACGGACGCCGGGCCGGTTGTACCTTTCCACCCCGTGTCTAGGATTGCATAAGTGAAGGAGTGGTCACACTTAGAGTCAAACCAAGCTTAACATCCATCTCCCGTCAGGAACCTATTGTTGAGAGCTCATATTAATCCATCCACTAAAGTTCCAAAGGAGAAATCATAAGAATCTTGAAGCATCATATTAAACAACTTGGTTGACTTTGAGTGCCTTCATCTCTTGCTACTTACATCTTTGTGATAAATCATCTAAGTTTGGTTGCTCATTGTGTGTTTGTGTTGTGTTGTTTCCATCTTGTCAAGGTTGTTCGTTGCATGTGGAGTTATTTTCGTCAGTTGGAAGCACCTCCTAGGGTCAACTCATTCTCCAAGTTCTACTCAAATCCGCTCTTCGAATCCACCATGGCTTCTTTCAATCCTCCCCGTTCCCAAGAGGATTCTCTTCCTCAAGGGCTTCTTGAAAACCCTGCTAGGGTTACCTCGTTCTCTTCTGGAGAGGGGACGGCCCCTCTTCCATCCTCTACCTCCATGGAAGGTGGTCAGGCTACCCCTTCCTTCTCTACTCCTTCTGCGGGCTCCATTCTCCAGATGATGGCCCAATTGGATCCGGCCCAACTCCAAACTGTCTATCAGGTCATGCAAGGATCCAATATCTCCCCTCCCACGATCATGCAGGGTCAATCCAATCCTTCCATCCAGCTCACTCCAATTAATCTCACTCCAATCCAACCCCGAACCATCACATTCGCTGGCATGGAGACGGGCCAATCTTCTACTTCGGCCCAGCAATCTTTTGACAAGGGAAAGTCTCCTATCCCTTCTTTCATTCAGGAGGATCATCATTTGTCTAGCCCACTGGTTCCACAAGTCCTGCTGGGTCCCTCCGATTTTCTGCACCCTCAGTCAGGGGTGGTCCAAGCCCACTCCAATCTGGGTCAATCTCGGGCCCAATATCCTTCTTATGGGCCCCCTACTACGGCCGTTTATCCTTCTGCTCCTGCTTATGGGCTCCCACCTCCTGCCACGGTCCACCCCTCTGCTCCTCAACTCCAATCATCATCTCTTGCTACCCCTGCTCCGTCCAGAGAGCAGGAATTACTTGATAAATGGGCCACCATGCAACAGCAACTCGATTTCCTCCAGAAGCGGGTCGGCCCACAATCCTTGGTAGATGTTCCAGTTCCCAGCTTCCAGAACATCTGGTTCCCTCCGCAGTCTGAGCTCCCCAATTATAGAAAATAAGACGGGAACTGCAATCCCTTTATTCACGTGAGGGATTTCTTATATGAATCGGCCCAATTTCAATATGATGATCGCCTTATGGCGTATTTATTTCGCCGATCATTGGACGGTGTTGCACTGGAATGGTTTTATTCTCTGCCATTGGAAGAAGCTGAGAGCTTTAAGGTAGTAAAAGACAAGTTTATTCAGCAGTTTCAAGACCGGGTCGGCCCAGAATATTCTTTTACAGATCTGGTGGCTGAAAAGATAAAAACAGATGAGGAGTTCGCTACTTATGCAGATAGGTGGAGGCAGATGGCTGCTAGGGTGCCCGGCCATATACCGGAGGAAGAGAAGGTCAAGCTACTTATTTCAAATGCTACTCCAACCTTCCGAAACATCCTGGCAATGAACGACATAGCCAACATGCACCAACTATATAGCCGGGCGCGCTTTATTCAGACTCAGTTCAAGGACTCCCCCATACACTCTCTATTTGAAAACCAAAAGCCCAAATATCACAAGAAACCCCAAGGGCCGGTTACAGAAGGGGTCCAAACGAATGAGCAGGTTCAAGCCATTGCTTTTCCATTCCAAAACGCACCTTTCCGCTTCCCTCAAAACCCCCGCACTCCAAATCACTCTGCAAAACCCTCCGCCCACCTTCACCATTCCACAAAACACCTTTGCCGCACCACAGCAGCCACCATCACCCCCGCAATACCACAACGTCCCTCCACCCAACGGCTATAACAACAACCCGAACAACAAGCGCCCGGCTCCCAAGAGGGCACACTATCCTCCATTGCCAGAAACCCTCACGGATATTTTCTCGACTCTTATGTCGGTTAATGCTATACAGCTTCCTCCGGAACGGCCCAACTGGAATCTGGCCGTTGATCAGATGAAGTATTGTATGTTCCACAGGCAATCGAGACATACCATTGAAGGATGTTTTCAATTCCGGGACCTAGTATATGATCTTCATGAAGGACAGAGGATAGATTGGGCCGAAATGCACAGGGTCATCGCAGAAATTAAGGAAAAGAGAAGGCAACCGCAGAGGCAGCAAGTGCAGCAGCATCAAGCACCGCAGCCGCAGCAGCCGCCACAACAGCAGCAACCGTAGCAGGTTCAGGATCTGGGGATCCATCAAAATCTGATGCCAAATCATCCGCCCGCTCCACAACCTCAGCCGCCGGCGCCGGTGCAAGTCAATGTAGTCCAACCCCCAGCTCCTAACGCCGAGTGGTCTTTTGATGATGATGGTACTGCACCACAAGTAATGGCCCTCCACCATAACCACCGCAACCCCCTCACTCCTTCATTTATCCTCCCTACACACCCAACACCCTCTCCGCTTGTCCTTCCATTCACACCCGCACCAGCAAATCCACCACCACCCACGACGCCATCATACCCACCATTAGTTACCCCCGCTACGGTCATAACCATCCCCTCATCCAATCCTCCGCCCGTCACCCTGCCTACGCTCGTCCTCCCACCATCCGCACCATCCCCCATCATCACCCCTCACCAGATCATCTCTCCCACGCTGTCTATTCCACTCATCCACCCTACCGGGCCAATAATATCATCTCCCGACGCCGCGTCAAATTGCACCTTAAGAAGCGGGAAGTTGTTCCATCGGAATTACCCCACTACCTCCAATCCCCAGTCCTCTCAGCCAACGGCCGAACAAGAAGAAGCCGAACCTCTACCGGGTACTCAATACGACTTGCTACATCATCTGGACCGGGTGCCCGCCAAAATATTAGTTCTGGAGCTGATCAAGAGGTCCACCCTTCATCAAGATGCTCTCAGGGATTTCCTACAGAAGGTGATGGTCAACGAGGACATGGCAGTTGACAGCTTACTAACAGCACTAGCAACTATTTCTAAAGGGCCGGCAATTACATTCTCAGAAACCGAGCTAGCACCTCCAGAAGCTTGGCAAATGCCGCTCTGCATTACAATCATTCTGAACAAAGTCAGCATCGAGGTAGCACTGGTCGACACAGGGGCTTCAATTAATGTATGCCTACTCAGCACTCTCCGAGCTTGCAATATATCTGAAGGACTACTACGACCTACCCCCACCAGTATAGCATCATATGACAACTCGAGGAGAGCATGTCACGGGGTAGTCACTATTCAAGCGGAGCTCGGGCCCCTTACTATGCCCGTGGAGTTCTATGTGCTAGACATTGACCCCATGTTTAAGGCGATCTTGGGTCGTCCATGGATTGATACACTCGGTGCCGTACCCTCCACCGCACATCAGTGCGTCAAATTCCCTTTCCAAGGGAGGGTCGTCAAAGTCAAGAGCTTGTCCACGGTTCAATCGGTTGAGGCCATTTCAGAACAGATTCTTCCTACACTTTGGCCAAGCAGCCGACCCGTCATATCAGTGCTAGATTTGAACTTCCCTTGGGCTTATACACCTCCTAGGCCCATCACTACTCCAGTTAACATCAAGATGAAGCCCCAGATCCGAGACTCAAAAGGCTGGAACATTATACTGAAACTGGGCTACCAACCGGGGAGAGGCCTCGGTGCACAATTACAAGGAATGACCAAGCCCATACCCAAGGGAAGAAAGATGGGCAGGAGAGGTCTTGGCTATCGAGAAACCGCATTATCTATGATGGGTGATTCTGGGCCACTCAACTGGGACTACCGTCAACACTTTGTTCGAGGGCCTCTCCAGCCCAGCACATTAGCTCTGCAGCCAGCTCTGTCAGGGAGAAATACAATATGTCCGATTGCCAGTCCACCACCAGCACTGAAGAGGCCATAAGATGATATGCTTGATTATGGTCAAGCCCTTCAGGGGTTGTTTCATGAAGAAGACTACCAGAAGAAGCAAGAGGTTCGGCTCGTGCAATGGAGGCCGAAGAAGCGGCCAGTCGATGATCCACGGGAGGAGGGGAGCTCGCCGATTGTCTTTTCTTGGTCTCCCTCCCGCTTTCAATCTCTCCTCCAGCAATGAGATTTCTTACCCCGTCTTCCTCCTATCATGGTAAATCCATCCTTCGTTGATCTGCCCGAAATTCTATTTATTCCTTGTGCTTGCGGGCATTACCCGCCCATTGATCTATCCACTCTATTCACTCCTCCTCCTCCCAACGCCCAACTCCACGAGATGTGGTTCTCATCTTTCGATCCCTTCTTTGACTGCATCTTCCCCGAGCTATTCCCTATGCAGCTCCCGCCTCCTCCATCTTACTGTGTAGTCTCTGTTGATCTCCAAAAAAAATGTCAAATTCAAAACGGAGATTTCAGTGGAAGATTATGCTACCATGTCTCCATCCTCATCCCAGGGGCACGAGTCCCCTGCTCCTTCCCTTCCACTAGGTCTCCTTTCTCCTAGGTTAGGATTAGGGTCTATCGAGTCTAGGGAAGTAGAATTAGTTAGGTCTAAAGAAGTAGGGTCTTGTTCTAGGTCGTCCAACCCTTCCTCCTCTGAGCCGCGCCCGCTTGTACGTCCTCCCAAAAATGTTCCTTATAGGTTCTTGCAAGACCTAGCTCAGCGTTGTCATGCCCTTTTGAAATGTCCAGAATTTGTTGCTACGGCAATCATGATTGAGGATGAAGAGGAAATAGAAGGGGTATGGAGCGATGACGGACTCAGCGTCTATGAAATCCTGGATGAAAAAGATCCGGTTAATGAGGACAGTGACGTAGATGACACTGTCGATCTGTACGTGTAAGGACTTAAGAAATTCGACGAGCCGTCGTCAGCAGTGGATGAACCTACGAAAGAAATCAATCTGGGAACTGAAGAAGACCCCAGGCCCATTATTATTGCTGCTAATCTCCCTCCACAAGTAGAAGAAGGTCTGATCAAGGTTCTAAGGGAGTATAGCGATTCCTTCGACTGGTCTTATGAGGACATGCCAGGTCTTGACCCCTCTTTAGTGGAACATCGACTCGTGCTTAAACCAGGGGCAACACCTGTGAAACAACGGTCAAGAAGATTTCACCCCCACATGGCTTTAAGGATTAAAGAAAAAGTTGACAAGTTATATAAGGCCAGATTCATTAGAGTTGTTCTATATCCTCAGTGGGTGGCAAACATAGTCCCTATCATCAAGAAGGATGGAAAGGTGCGTATTTGCATCGATTTTAGGGATCTCAATAAAGCATGTCCCAAGGATGATTTCCTGCTGCCTCACATTGATGTCTTGGTCGATAGCACCGCCGGGTACGAATCATTGTCAATTCATGGACGGTTACTCAGGATACAATCAAATCCGTCTCGCTCCAGAAGATCAAGAGAAAACCTCCTTCACCACGCCCTGGGGCACATATTGTTATGTGGTTATGCCGTTCGGTCTGAAGAATGCAGGTGCCACCTATCAAAGGGCGATGATGGCCATCTTCCACGACATGATGCATATCTATATGGAAGCTTACGTGGATGACATTTTGGTGAAGTCAAGAACCAAAGAAGAACACCCTTCTATTCTGGCTAAGGTGTTGCAAAGAGCACGGGAGTACAAGCTTAAGATGAATCTGAAGAAGTGTGTATTAGGAGTCTCCTCAGGGAAGCTGTTAGGTTTCATAGTGAGCAAACGGGGGATCCAGATTGATCTTAACAAAGCACAGGCCGTCATGGACATGCCTCCGTCTAAGAACATTACGGAACTTCGAGGATTGATCGGTCGATTGCAATTCATTAGAAGATTCATATCTCAACATTCTCAAAGGTGCCGTCCATTTTATGAATTGCTTAAGGCGGGGGTTAAGTTTGAATGTAGTGAAGATTATCAAAAGGCCTACGAGGACTTAAAGGAATATCTATCTAATCCCCCGGTTTTGCAACCTCCTGTCCCTGGGAAACCCCTAATCCTATACATCTCGGTTATTGAAGACTCCCTAGGGGCGGTATTAGCATAAGTAGATGATGAAGGGAAAGAGCGGGCTGCTTATTACCTCTCTCGGTTGTTTAACCCAGTTGAGTCCAGATACACCGCTATGGAGAAGACTTGTGACGCCTTAGTGTGGGTAGCTCAGAAGCTTAAACACTATTTCCTTGCCCACCCAGTTAGGTTGATATCTAGAATGGACTCGATTCGCTATCTCTTAGAAAATCCCGTCCTTTCTAGTAGGTTAGCTCACTGGCAGAGCTTCCTCTCCCAATTTGATATCACATTCGTCATTCAGAAAGCAGTAAAAGGGTACGCCATCGCTGAGCATCTTGCACATCTTCCTATTCCTCACACTGATTCTATTCAGGACGATTTCCCTGACGAGCATCTCTCAGTTCTCTCTCACCATCCCTTCTGGTCTCTACACTTCGATGGTGCACTCAATTCTCAAGGCCGAGGGATCGGTGCAGTTCTGCTTACTCCCGAAGGAGTAACTATTCCCTTTACTTATCAACTTCGATTTCATGCTACCAACAACATCGCTGAGTATGAAGCTCTCCTGGCTGGACTGAAGCACACCTATCTCCTAGGTGCGCATTATTTGAACATCATCGGAGACTCTCAGCTCGTCCTGCGGCAAGTTCTATCCACTTACCGTACCCGTGACCCCAAACTCAAGCCATATCAAGATTTGGTCATGCTTCTTGCTAGGCAATTCCGTAAGCTAATCTACATCCATACTCCCCGTTCTCAGAACATCTTAGCTGACGCTCTAGCATCTCTTGCTTCTTCTCTATCTTTCCCTCTCAGTCGGAACACTGAGACTATCGTCGTTCAGAGATTGGACGCACCCTCTCTTCAGGACCCGTGGTTCATCAACCTTAGGAAAGCTGTAGAGGCGAAGGCTGAGAAGGAAGATCTAAAGGAAGTATCTTTAATGGAACTAGAAGAGATTCTGGACGAAGAAGAGTTGCCTTGGTATAATGAAATCGAGTTATTTTGCAAAGAAGGGTCATTCCCAGAAAGGGTAAATGCCGAGCAACGCAAGTCAATAAGAAGAGCCGCCACAAGGTACACCATTGTTGTAGGAGAACTGTACAGGCGCGCTACCAATGGAATGCTCATGAGATGCTTCGATGATGTTGAAGCTTGGAAGGTGGCTGAAGCAGCTCATTCTAGCGAGTGTGGAGGTCATGTCAATGGCCAGGCTCTAGCAAAAAGAATCCTCCGGCAGGGCTACTATTGGCCCACTCTAGAGGAAGATTGCTCCCTCTATGTCCGGAGGTGTCTTAAGTGCCAACTCCACGCTGATAAAATTCATGCTCCAGCTTCATCTCTCCATCCTCTTTCCGCTCCTTGGCCATGCTCTATGTGGGCTTTCGACATTGTCGTCCCGCTCGGTGATCCTAATTCTCAGATCAAGCAGAAATCCTTTATCCTTACCGCCACTGAGTACTTCACCAAATGGGCCGAAGCCTGTTGTGCCCATGTGGTTTCATGTGGTTTTGATGATGGTTTTAATGGTGGTTTTGATGATTGGCCTTTGAAGTGAGTTATTCACTGTGAGTCATCTTGCTGTGTGTGTCATCATGCTATTTATTCAGTCATTCTCTGATCATAATGCTGTTTTATCATGTGAGTGAGTACAGTTCATATGGTTGTCAGATAAGCATGCTATCTTGATTCTGTCTACACTCTGCTTAGTTAGAATGAACAGTAGTGGGTCGACCCACCCTTACTGATGCGTCGACCCATCAGAACTCTGCCTATCTGGGTATCAAAGTATATACATCAGCTTGATCGTAGTAAGTCTGTACAACATGCCTTAGTGTTCATATCATTAAGTCTGTACACTGGCATATCATATTCAGAGTATGTACATCGGTCCTTCAGCGTCTCATACATCGCCTTCAGACTTATCAAGTCTGTACACTGCTTCACTTCGTCAAAGTCCATACATCTTCAGCTGAACCCCATGTCTGTACAACGGCCTAAATCTTCATCAAGTCTACACAGTACTTCAACCTTCTTATAGTCTGTACAGCCTGCCTTATCGGTTCAGCAAGTCTGTACATCCGGCGTTTCAGCTTGCAACCAAGTCTGTACATCGGACTGCTTCTTTTGAAGTCTATACATTCATTTCCTTGGGCAAAGTCTATACATCGTGGCCTTGAACTTTCAAGTCTGTACACTCTTTTATTTCAAAGTCTGTACATTGTTACCTTGAAGACGTTCCAAGTCTATACAAGGCCCAAGTCTGTACAGCCATTAGTGAACCCTCCAAGCCTATACATCCAGTTGAACGCAAAGTCTACACAACGCCTCACATCTTGCAAGTCTGTACATTGGCATCATTACACCAAGTCTATACACTGCACTCATACATTGTCCTTTACGATAAAGTGTATACACTGTCCATGTGCTAATTGTTCAAATGTATGTACACTCGCTGTTATAAGAGCCTGAACTAACTAAGTATATACATTCCTTCCATCTCTGTTTCCAGATGATTCAGACTGATGATTGAGCCAACGCAGTTGCACAATGCGTCAACGCACTCCACACGAAACGTGAGAGGGCTGAAGCCATTTAAGTTCAGATGCTGGAACACTAATACGTCAACGCAGCATGATGAGAGCGTTGACGCAGCATGCCCATCTGCTGAAGACTTGATCACTGGATCATCAATGTGTCAACGCCACGGGTTGGAAGCGTCGACGCAGCAGTTAAAAAGGCTAGGCTGTTTGTTCACTGGAACGTATCCATGCATCAACGCCACTGCTAGACAGCGTCGACGCAGCCATTGAGCCTGATAGGCATCTAGCTCGGAGACAGTTTAGAAGGTTAACGCTAGAGCTTAAGGCATCCACGCACCAGTGAAGATGCATCCACGGATACTCTTCACAGCGTTAACTCTACGCAAAGGCTGCGTCAACTCAGCCACTCAAGAAGCAGAGGCCTTGTCAGAAATACTCCAATGCGTCAACGCCATCAACAAGCAGCGTCGACGCAGCGGCTTAAGAGACGCCAATATACAAATGTACATGTTCGTGCGTCAACGCCACCAACTGGCAGCGTCGACGCAGTAGTTCAAGAAAGGGGCGACTTATCTCTGGCTGTCTTCAACGCGTCAACGCTATCCACAGCAGGGTCGACGCAGTGGGACAAATTCAAAATGCGTACTAATGAAGGGCACGTGATCCGAGGTGCCTGGCTCGTGATCCAAGGGTGGACGAGATACCAGGATGCTGCCACGTGGTCCGAATTTTTAGGGCAGAAAATGTGGAAGCCACACGCGCTAGTGTGCCTGCTGCTGTTGCTTATAAAAGGAAGCCTTCATCCTCTGTAGAAGGCTGATCGAAGAAGAAGCCTGAAGAGCAGAAAGCCCTTCGATCCAGAAAAAGAAAAGAAGAAGAAAAAGAGAAGAAGAAGAAAGAGAGCAACGATCAAAAGAGCAGAAGAAGAAGAGAAAAGAAGAGATAGGGAGAGCCTGTGAAAGAGAAGAAAATAGAGAGTGAGAGCAGTAGAAGAAAGAGAGAAAGATTGCGTGAGCTGAGAAGAAGAAAGAAGAGGAAGAAAAGAAGAGAGGAGAGTTCTATTGAAGACATGTTCAGTCTGTTCGTGGATCAAATCCAGAATGACTATTGTGTTTCATTTCCAGCCTTTGTCGCTGTTCCTTTTATGCTTTCTTATTTTTCATTTGGTTTCTCTGGTTAGCTTTGTTCTTCCGATTGCCCTGTTGGGGATCGGGTTCCTCCTGGTGAGTTAGGAGAAGGGAGATCTGATCTTCGGTTGCAAGTAGCTGGGTGCTACTTGTGGGTTCCTCCTGTGGATTCAGGAGAAGGGAGACTTGTCTCCGGATCTGGGCTTGTGGCTTGCAAGTCCAGGGGTCCCTCCGGTTGGAGGAAGAGAGGTCTTCGACCTCTGGTTTCCAAGTGACTGGGAGTCACTTGGGGTGTCCCTCCGGTTGGGAGGAAGAGGGGAGTGTGTTCCCCTGGTCAAGCTGTGTGTCAGCACCTGTTGCAGACTGAGTCTGCTTGGTTCTAGCATTGGCTAGTGAAGCCTCACTCCGGTTGAGAGTGAGGGGTGGATGTAGGTCTGGAGGACCGAACCACCTTAAAATTATTTGTGCAGTGGTTTGCCTTGCGTTAGTTCCATATCTTCTACCTCCCATTCACAGGTTGTGCATGCTTGGCTAGTTGCATTATCTAGAGAGTTATTTTTGAGCATTGTATTCTGCTAAGTGTGTTTGGGTTGTTTAGCTCTGCCTTCATTTCTGGTTGTTTAGGTGGTTGCATTGGTGCAGTCCAACTGTTTGTTCATTTGTGGCCTTATCATTTCATCTTGGAAAGCTCATTAGTCTTTATTCCGCATATCTGAGCTTTAGAGTTTTAATTTGGGCTATAATTTTTAGAGGGATACATTCACCCCCCCTCTGTATCCGGGCCTAGCACCCTAACAGTTGGTATCAGAGCGGTGTCTGCTTAGAAGGTCCAGCGACCTGCAGATCCGATCTTGCTGTCTTAGGTGCTAATTTGTTTCTAATGCATCATTATTCCTGTTGCATTGAATCTACCTTCTATTTGTTTCAATGGCTCCTCCACCCGTCTTTAGTGGTTCTGATTTTAATCAGTGGCATACTACTCTCCATGCTTATGTTAATGCTGTTAATCCTGATCTGTGGAAATTAATTTCACAAGGTCCTCACACCTTACCTACGAAAGTGTCCAAATGGACCGATAGACACAGATCAAAGGACGGAGAAAATCAGAAAGCCGTTAATCTGATGAAAGTAGCTACTGACAGAGCCTTATGGTCTTGTCTTCATAATTGCAGCTCAGCAAAGGACATCCTGGATAGGCTGAAGCAATTTCACTGGGTAAATGAGGACAGCTGCATGATGGCTGACAGAAGCAATCAAAGCAGCAGCCAAAATGAAGATGATGATGATGATGAGGTAAATCTCTTCGAGAATTTTTCTCTTGATGATTGGGAGAATACATATGCTGAATTGTTAGAGTCACATGAGAGCTTAAGAAAATAGTATAAAAAGTTGAAGAAGGGTACTGGGATAGATAGTTCTAGCTCTTAATGTGAAAACTGTTCAAGTACGAAGCAATTTCATGATGCATGTCTGTCTGATAATCATATGTATAAAAATCAGAATGCAAAACTGAAGAAGAAACTTGAATGTGCTTACTCTGAACTAAACAAGCTAAAATCTGAAGATGACTCTCTCAGAAAACTCTCCAAAGAAGATGAAGAAAAATAAGAGAAACTTAAACAGGAGAACAAATTGCTGATTGAAAAACTTAATGCCATAAAGTCTGTAAACATAAAATTACAGAAAGATCTTGAAAAACAGCAAAGAGATATGAAGGAAATTGAAAATGGAAGAAAGTATGAAGTCAATTCAGAAGATCAGCTTCTAATAAATGAATTGGTTCAAAATGATAAGCTTAAAGAAGAAATTGAAAAATTGAAGCTGTTAAACAGTGGCATGTCTGAAAGACTTCTTACTTTGGAAAGAGGAAAAACTGTTTGCATTGAAGATTCTAATAAACTGAGTAATCTGGAATAGGAAGTTGAAAAATACAAAACTGCAAATAATGTGTTAACTGAATGTGTGAATTGCAGTGAGCAAGAGATTGCCAGTTATGAGTTGCATATTTCCTCTTCAGAAAATGAAATTCAGGATTTGAAAGTTTCTTTGTCTAAATTTGTTGATGGGCAGAAAAACCTAGACAAGCTATTAGGTATAAAAATCAACCATAGGAAGGAAGGGCTGGGCTACAATAAGATAAACAAGAAAGAACTTCAGAACAAAGTTATGACATCTTTTGTAAATGGTTCAGATGTAGCCACCACCTCTAAAGACAAACAGCCCATTGCTCAGAAAAAGCTGGGAACAAAGATTAATTTTAAGAAAGAAGGACTGGGTTACAGTCCAGTCATGAGGAAGGTTGATGGAGCCAACCTGAAAACTATTTTTGTTAAATCCTCTGAACAGGAGAAGCCTTCTACTTCATCTCCACCTCAGTACAAGGCTAAGAAAACATGAAAACATGATAAAAATCAGAAAAGGACTGTAAATCAGAAAATAAATGAAAAGGGTTCATCAGTGCATGTTGATCACAATCCTCACACACACTCACATGCATCTAAAAGGAAAATGTCATGCCACTACTGTCATAGATTTGGACATTTAATGCATGAGTGTGAATTAAACGAACTGGATGATTTGAATGCTGAAATGATGAATGCTAGGAAATATCATGATAGAAAACCTGCTGTTCATTCAAAGAAAAGTGAATGCTCTCATTGTGGTAGATTAGGCCACATCTTTGCTCAATGTTGGTTTGCTAATGGAAAGAAAAAACCACTCTCACATCATGCTAAATCTTATGCTAACCAACATGCTTTTAATATAAACAAAACTACTTCTCTAAACCAGCATGTCAAATGTTTTAATTGTAACAAGCTTGGGCACAAGGCCACTGAATGTTGGGCAAGCTCTTTTAGAAGAAAGTTCCCTTTCTGCTCCCATTGTGGGAAGCATGGCCATGCAGTCAAGGACTGCTGGCATGTCCAGGGTAGAAATAGAAATTTCAAAGAATTTGATAGGAACAAACTTGGTTTTAAAAGAATTCATGTTTGCTCAAATTGTAGAAGACCAGGCCACCAAGTTGCTGCTTGCAGGGTAGCTGGTCATGAAAAGAAAAAATTTAATAATAATAACAGAAACCCTCATGCTCACTCTTATAATGCTCAAGCTCATGCTAGTATACATAAGAGGAACATGAAACCTGCTAGTTCATGCCACTATTGTGGGCTGTCTGGGAACTCAATGCATAACTGTTTTATCATGAACTCTGATGACTATTTGGCACAGAAAAAGATGCAGGTAGTCCCAAAAGGGGCTAATCACTATGCAAGACCCAAGACCACTTGGGTTCCTGCTAGTGGAAAATAGGAAGGTGCCTAGCAGGTGTGCCTTGGATGGAATAAAGGGGTAATGATCCAAGGCACTCAAGAATGAAAAATCCCATTCTCACACTTTTCAGGTAATCTCTCTGCATTACCCATTTTGAAACTCATTGCATATCTGGTTTGATGTATTCTTGCATATCCTGTTCTTAGTTTCATCTAGTGCATGCATATTAAATCTGTTCTTGCATATTCATTCATCATCTGCCAGTTGCATTATTTTCTAATCATGCACTCTGGAATTTCTGAAAACCTGAACTGAATGTGAATATTGTTTGAAATTTGTGTGTTGCAATAGCTCACTGAACATTCTGAATTGCATATAGGACTGCATGTTGAATTATCATGCATGACCTCATCAGTGTCTCATGGCAAACATTGTATGTTTTCAGGGGGAGTTAATTGCATGTCCTTGCATAGCATTCAGTGTTGAGTCTTTGCATGCATGTAGTTAACTGCATTGCATTTTACTGCATTGAAAATACCAAAAAGGGTAATTGAATGCACAGTGTCAGGGGGAGTCAATGCATTGTATGCAGGTGGTCAAGTGCATACATCTCTGTCAGAATTCACTGCATGTTATCCTTGGAAATCCTGAAACTTGCCAGATCTCCTGATATCTTGTTTGTTGTGCATAACCTTTTCCTCATTATTTTTAAGTGACAAATCTTGATCTTATTTGGAAAACACTGAGCTTCAAAAATCTCTCCTATCATTTGGTAACAATTGGCTTCAGAAATCAATCAGTCTGTCATGAAGATTTCAATGGGACTATCTCAATCATAAATCTGAAAAATTCTTGAACTAGAAATCTTCTATTATACGTTTTTATGAATGACTGAAATAACTCATGTGGTTTAAGTTTAATGTATTCAATGAGTTTGGCTTTAAAATCTCTTAAAAATATCTGAAGCATGTTTAATAAACCTTAACCATCTGTTTCATGCTGTGTCTTGTAAAATCTTCTGAAATCTGCATTATTGAATGCATGACTTTATTTGGTTAAGTACATGAGATTAATATTGACCTGAAGCAAATGAATTTTTCTGATATGTCTAAAGGGTATTTTGTGTCAGAGCAATGATCTTGGTCACTGAGAAACACATGTCCAAAGGACTGTGTCATGAGGTACCATAGTTAACTCTGATTAAGATTAATTCAAATTCAGGCAGAGCAATGGCATGCACACTGAGAAATATAACTCACTCATCAAGAAATGATTTGCAATGTGTCATGATGTGTAAATGCTATCTCTGTTCATATGAAGCATGACAATTAGTCACACTAAGTGCTTAGGGATATTGGCCTCTGATCAAGGTATATCCTCTAGTTATAAGGTGTGCACTGAACTAGACTGCTCGTAAAATTTGTAGCATGAAAATTGTTGAACGAATTGAAATATCTGAATATTGATGCTAAAATCAAATTGCTACAACCCCAGACAAAATCATATGACTTCAAAATTGCTTGATTTCAATACTGATGCATGTAATTCCGAAAGAAGTCAATAAATTTGATTGTGTAAGAGAAAGGGAGTTTTATCAAGATAAATATGAGGGCTTGGTTCATTTTTATTAAACCATGGTTTTACATATCAATACAGAATTTTATTGATAAACTCTACATACATCATGTTTAAACCATGCTGTTCAAAAAGCTCATTCATAAGCCCCTATAATGGAAGACTTTGACAACTTATGTTTTAGATTTATGAGATTGATATCTCTTTGAAAATCTGGCTGAATTTCTTGTGTTTGGAGCATCCTTGAAAAATCTGTTAATTGAAACTCTTCTGCTCATGAGATTCATGTCCTTGGCTCATTGACCTGAACTTCTCCTTGTCTGCTCCTGTGGTCTCCTTCTCATTCATCTCATAAGATTCCACTTATTGAGGGGGAGATTCCATGTCATGCATCACTTGCATATCAATTGGCATCTATTTAGGAGGAGCATTCCTTGTCATACTGAATCATGTTCATATCATTTCTATCCTTGCATTCATATACTTAGGGGGAAGTAATGTATTTCTTGTTGCATCTGCATTTTTGCATTTACCCCTTCCCATGGTTCATCTTGATTATACCGAATGAGAGAGATTGTTTGCCGAAAAGGGGGAGAATCATTGCATGCAGGTTCCTTTTGATCATCTCTAACTCATGCTCTTGCTGACACTCTTAAAGGGTGAGAATCATGTTCTTGCAAGAGGGAGAAATTGAATGAATTCTTATACATGCTTTAATTTCTCAAACTATTTTCTTTTTAATGAAGTCAAAGGGGGAGAATAGTTTGAGTCATCAGATTGACTCACTGTGTAGTGTTACCATCATCAAAAAGGGGGAGATTATTGTGCCCATGTGGTTTCATGTGATTTTGATGATGGTTTTAATGGTGGTTTTGATGATTGGCCTTTGAAGTGAGTTATTCACTGTGAGTCATCTTGCTGTGTGTGTCATCATGCTATTTATTCAGTCATTCTCTGATCATAATGCTGTTTTATCATGTGAGTGAGTATAGTTCATATGGTTGTCAAATAAGCATGCTATCTTGATTCTGTCTACACTCTGCTTAGTTAGAATGAACAGTAGTGGGTCGACCCACCCTTACTGATGCGTCGACCCATCAGAACTCTGCCTGTCTGGGTATCAAAGTATATACATCAGCTTGATCGTAGTAAGTCTGTACAGCATGCCTTAGTGTTCATATCATTAAGTCTGTAAACTGGCATATCATATTCAGAGTCTGTACATCGGTCCTTCAGCGTCTCATACATCGCCTTTAGACTTATCAAGTCTGTACACTGCTTCACTTCGTCAAAGTCCATACATCTTCAGCTTAACCCCATGTCTGTACAACGGCCTAAATCTTCATCAAGTCTACATAGTGCTTCAACCTTCTTATAGTCTGTACAGCCTGCCTTATCGGTTCAGCAAGTCTGTACATCCGGCGTTTCAGCTTGCAACCAAGTCTGTACATCAGACTGCTTCTTTTGAAGTCTATACATTCATTTCCTTGAGCAAAGTCTATACATCGTGGCCTTGAACTTTCAAGTCTGTACACTCTTTATTTCAAAGTCTGTACATTGTTACCTTGAAGCCGTTCCAAGTCTATACAACGCCCAAGTCTGTACAGCCATCAGTGAACCCTCCAAGCCTATACATCCAGTTGAACGCAAAGTCTACACAACGCCTCACATCTTGCAAGTCTGTACATTGGCGTCATTACACCAAGTCTATACACTACACTCATGCATTGTCTTTTACGGTAAAGTGTATACACTGTCCATGTGCTAATTGTTCAAATGTATGTACACTCGCTGTTATAAGAGCCTGAACTAACTAAGTATATACATTCCTTCCATCTCTGTTTCCAGACGATTCAGACTGATAATTGAGCCAACGCAGTTGCACAATGCGTCAACGCACTCCACACGAAACGTGAGAGGGCTGAAGCCATTTAAGTTTAGATGCTGGAACACTAATGCGTCAACGTAACATGATAAGAGCGTCGACGCAGCACGCCCATCTGCTGAAGACTTGATCACTGGATCATCAATGCGTCAACGCCACGGGTTGGAAGCGTCGACGCAGCAGTTAAAAAGGCTAGGCTGTTTGTTCACTAGAACGTATCCATGCATCAACGCCACTGCTAGACAGCGTCGACGCAGCCATTGAGCCTGATAGGCATCTAGCTCGGAGACAGTTTAGAAGGTTAACGCTAGAGCTTAAGGCGTCCACGCACCAGTGAAGATGCATCCACGGATACTCTTCACAGCGTTAACTCTACGTAAAGGCTGCGTCAACTCAGCCACTCAAGAAGCAGAGGCCTTGTCAGAAATACTCCAATGCGTCAACGCCATTAACAAGCAGCGTCGACGCAGCGGCTTAAGAGACGCCAATATACAAATGTACATGTTCGTGCGTCAACGCCACCAACTGGTAGCGTCGACGCAGTAGTTCAAGAAAGGGGCGACTTATCTCTGGCTATCTTCAACGCGTCAACGCTATCCACAGCAGGGTCGACGCAGTGGGACAAATTCAAAATGCGTACTAATGAAGGGCACGTGATCCGAGGTGCCTGGCTCGTGATCCAAGGGTGGACGAGATACCAGGATGTTGCCACGTGGTCCGAATTTTTAGGGCAGGAAATGTGGAAGCCACACGAGCCAGTGTGCCTGCTGCTGCTGCTTATAAAAGGAAGCCTTCATCCTCTGTAGAAGGCTGATCGAAGAAGAAGCCTGAAGAGCAGAAAGCCCTTCGATCCAGAAAAAGAAAAGAAGAAGAAAAAGAGAAGAAGAAGAAAGAGAGCAACGATCAAAAGAGCAGAAGAAGAAGAGAAAAGAAGAGATAGGGAGAGCCTGCGAAAGAGAAGAAAATAGAGAGTGAGAGCAGTAGAAGAAAGAGAGAAAGATTGCGTGAGCTGAGAAGAGGAAGAAAAGAAGAGAGGAGAGTTCTATTGAAGACCTGTTCAGTCTGTTCATGGATCAAATCCAGAACGACTATTATGTTTCATTTCCAGCCTTTATCGCTGTTCCTTTTATGATTTCTTATTTTTCATTTTGTTTCTCTGGTTAGCTTTGTTCTTCCGATTGCCCTGTTGGGGATCGGGTTCCTCTTGGTGAGTCAGGAGAAGGGAGATCTGATCTCCGGTTGCAAGTAGCTGGGTGCTACTTGTGGGTTCCTCCTGTGGATTCAGGAGAAGGGAGACTTGTCTCCGGTTCTGGGCTTGTGGCTTGCAAGTCCAGGGGTCCCTCCGGTTGGAGGAAGAGAGGTCTTCGACCTCTGGTTTCCAAGTGACTGGGAGTCACTTGGGGTGTCCCTCCGGTTGGGAGGAAGAGGGGAGTGTGTTCCCCTGGTCATGTTGTGTGTCAGCACCTATTGCAGACTGAGTCTGCTTAGTTCTAGCATTGGCTAGTGAAGCCTCACTCCGGTTGGGAGTGAGGGGTGGATGTAGGTCTGGAGGACCGAACCACCTTAAAATTATTTGTGCAGTGGTTTGCCTTGCGTTAGTTCCATATCTTCTACCTCCCATTCACAGGTTGTGCATGCTTGGCTAGCTGCATTATCTAGAGAGTTATTTTTGAGCATTGTATTCTGCTAAGTGTGTTTGGGTTGTTTAGCTCTGCCTTCGTTTCAGGTTGTTCAGGTGGCTGCATTGGTGCAGTCCAACTGTTTGTTCATTTGTGGCCTTATCATTTCATCTTGGAAAGCTCATTAGTCTTTATTCCGCATATCTGAGCTTTAGAGTTTTAATTTGGGCTATAATTTTTAGAGGGATACATTCACCCCCCCTCTGTATCCGAGCCTAGCACCCTAACAAAGCCGAGGCGTACGCAGAGATCAAAGCTTCAACGGTGTGCCGCTTTATCATGAAGAATATCATCTTGCGGTTCGGAGTGCCAAGCAGCATCATCACCGACAACGGACCCCAGTTCGTCTCCCAAGAGCTCAAGGACCTACGTAAGAAGTTCAATATTGCATTGCATCATTCATCTCCATATTATCCTCAAGGCAACGGTCAAGCCGAGGCCACTAATAAAACCCTTCTTAAAATCATCAAGAAAATATGCGAATCTCATAAGTTTTCCGATTGGCCAGAACGATTAGTGGAAGCTCTGTGGGCTTACCGCACCTCCGTCCGTACTCCTACGGGACAAACTCCCTATGCTCTTACCTACGGGATGGAGGCGGTGCTCCCATATGAGATCCTGATCCCTTCCCTTAGAGTGCAGCTCGATAAGGAACTTAATCTCGATGAACGTCGAGAGGCGTTACTGGTTCAGTTGGAACTCTTAGATGAGAAGAGGATGAACGCGGCCGATCACGTTTCTGTTTATCAAAAGAGGGTTTCACGTTATTTTCAAAAGAAGGTAATCGAACGGAAATTTCAAAAAGGTGATATGGTTTTAAAACGCAAATTCATTCGATCTATAGGTCCTAGGTCTAAATTACAACCTAACTGGGAAGGGCCGTTCGTTGTAAAAGAACCTTATTCAGGGAATGCTTACCGTTTAGTGAACGCGGAAGGTGAGGAGCTCTCTCACCCATGGAATGGGTTGTATCTTAAGCGTTTCTTTCCTTAGAGTCTAATCAGTGCCACCCCAGCAGCGAGATGTTCCTCTCTTCATTCAAAAGGGTCCCGAGTGCAGCAATCACACACCACACGACGTCCCTGGTCATGTTTTTCGCTTTAAAAGACACCGTTTCTCCTTGGCCATGCTTTGGGGGAAAGTCTACATCCCTGTCCGTTTCTTCCTTCGGCTGAATCCAGGGGCAAGAAGTAAATAAGGAGGCGGCAACCAATCCAGGCACCTTGACGAGAGGAGGTCTCAAATAGGGGCAGTCCGTTATGACCTAACACCACAAGAAATAAGAAAAGAAAGCAAAAGAGTAGTCTTTATGACAAAATCAAAAGCATCATCTCAAAAGGTCTATCAAGTATAAATTCCAAAAGCTCCAGAAAGATAAGAAAAAGCTAGGCTTGGCAAGAGTGGCAGTACAGTTCCCCGCGGGACGAATGAGCCCGGTCGCATGCACGCCTAGAGTGGACAAAGGTTCGATGACGGACGCAAAGCCCTAGCGCAACAGACCAAATCTCTAATGGGTTGTCTGGAAAGGAAATCAAGTCCTGAAAGCTTCTAAGACTGGCCTAAGCTTACCCCCGTGTTCTATTTTCCTTTTTTCAGGATTGAGATTAGTACCCTGGGTATGGCCCTGGTAGAAACACCGTCATGAAAATATGGGCCCTGGCTAGGGATTGTCACCTTATTGCACGCGAACCTCGGGATTCCCAATACAATATGGAGGGCTCACGCTGCTAAGGGAAAGCATTGGTATTTCAAAAATCCAAAACAACATATATTTCAAAATCCAAAAAACAACATATATTTCAAAATCCAAAAACAACATATATTTCAAAATCCAAAAACAACATATATTTCAAAATCCAAAAAAACAACATATATTTTAAAACCCAAAAACAACATATATCGCAAAAATCCAAAAACATCAAATATTTCCAAAACTCACAAAAATTCAGATATTGTTTCCAAAACTCCTAAAAATATCATCATATGCATTGCATGCATCGCATTATTTCCATTATGTTTTTCGCCTATTTTGATAAGGCTCCACCCCTTGACCAAATATCAAGAAACGGTCATTCTCTAAACTTGCTTCAAGGCAAGGGGTTGAGTCTAAGAACAGATCTAACTTGTTCCATGTTTAAGTGTGTGCAGAATGCAGGTTCAAGCTCAAGGCTAAAACTTAAAATATTTGTAGGTCCAGGACTGTAACGCGCCACCCGTGGGCCGTCACATTCATATAACGATCTACTCTTGACCGTTTCTCTCCTCCATAACGTCGGCTTTGATTCTCTCAGCAGCTCTCTATCTAACGGTCTGGATCGTGACCGTTATCACCTTCTAACAGTCTGTCTCTGAACCGTTACATCCTCCAGAGAACACGATTCTCAATTCATCATTGTAACGGCTTATCTCCTCACCGTTATATCTTTCTAACGGCCCTGCTCGGATCCGTTACTTTCTCCAGAAGCTCTGTTCCACTGGTCATGCTAGCCAATCAATCCACGAAATGCACATCCATTCAACTAAGGCAATCACATCTTATTCAATTGAACTTAATGAAACATAAGATTGATAAAATTCCAAATCTGATTGTCAAAATACATCATTCATAAAAGAAATCAAATTACATCCAGTTTCTTGTCCGCAAGAGGGCGGATCTTCCTCAGCTCTTTCACGTAGTCACGACGTGCTTCGTCGTTCTCTTCAACTTCTTCTTGCCACGGACGCACCTTGCTGATCTCCCACATGGTCAGCGCGTTCCGTACTACTCTTTCATCTTCCTCGGTCCCCATCTTCCTAGGTAGAAGGGGAGGGTAGTGTGATAGTGCAGAAACTTCAATTCGAGGAAGTCCGATCTGAAGATGGCACCGGTGTGGGTTGTAGATCGCCATGGTAGTATTTCCCACTAGCTGGAGGTCCAGGCCTTGACGCCGCGGTATTCTAAGAAGAGTGCTCCGAAGGATCCTTGGTCGCATGATGAATTTTTCCGTTGGCAAGGTGTTGAAGAAGAGGTGCCATTCATCCCGTGTTTTCTTGTCCGCCGTCTTGCATTCAACCTGAGAAGAGAATCCAGATGCCCCTCCAATGAAGAAGAGAGGGTGGCTCCCGAAGATCCGGCTAGATGAAGTAATGTCCTCCTTTGATTGGAATTTGATTCTCACTCCCATCCAACACTCAAGGAGTATCATGGAGCCGAACAAAGGTTCTCCTAAGCAAGCTGAGCTAAGTCCTTCATAGAGGTATGAGAGGATCGCTTGAGAGATGGACAGTCCCCGCCACAACCCACTAATAATGCTGAGATTTTGGGTATCTAAAAGGTGGTCGGTTGTAGTGAAAAGGAAAACTCCACATAAGCAAACCGCCACCGCCTTGGCTATTGCTTCGTGTCTCTCCCACTTGTTTTTACAATGAGACACTATCCACTATGCTAAGGGTATCAAGTGAATGTGCCGTGGGCTGATCATGGTCCTTACGTCCTTTGGATTATGGATGAAATCGCTCAAGATCAAGGACGCGTCAATAGGCTCAATCGTGTAGCAAACCCGGTCTTCATCTCCCACCTTAGTCTTAGGAGGGGCTAGGTAGGTCTCTACCTCCTCTAATAGGACTGTTGCTTCGAAGGAAGGGAAGATGAAGGTGTGTGTTTGTGGATGCCACAACTCTATGAGGGCTGAAATGCTAGGCCAATCTAATGTCAATTTCTAGAAATTCTTGCCTAAGACCAAGAGAGGTTGAAGGTGCCATGCTTTGAGAATTGATGTAACCTCTAAAGGAAGTGCCTTTACCATGGGAGCCACCCACTTCAGGTTAGAATAGCATCTTAGACCCGGAAGAGGCTTGAAGAGAAGAAGAAAAGGAGAAGATCATGAGAAAGAAATTCAAGTGCAGAAATTTCTGAACTTGGTTAGGTCATGGAAGCTTACCACTCTTTGAGCATTGAAGCTTAGGTGCTTGGGAACTGAGGTCAGCCTTTGTAGCTCCCCATACTCTTTTCTAGCAGCTTTAGGATCGGTGTAGGCTTTCTCCTCCATATCCATCACCTCGAAGCTTCTCTTCATCTTGTTTCCTACCTTTAAGAGAGGTTTTTCAGCCCTTCTAGCAGAGAATTCAGAAAGATACGATTTTGGCTAAGTTTCCAAGTTTTAAAGGCTTGATTTTGGCTTTAGAAAGATAAGATTCGGATTGGAAGGCTTTATCTTAAGTCTGGGGGAAGTCTAGATCGGATTTAAGGCTTCTTATCTCAGGTTTTGCCCCTTACGGCTCAATCCATCTCGGAGTACAATTCATGCTATAACGGTCTGTCATCGGGCCGTCACTTGACTCTGACGCGCCAGATCGTGGCCGTTACATTTCTTGTGGGTTTAATTAAGCCCAACCTTGTTCTGTCAAGCTTAACGGTCTTACATTAGACCGTTGTTTTCTTATGACGCGTTCTCTCTGAGCCGTTACTCTTCCTGCTACTCAGTTTTGCAAAACTGGCCTCTGTCTTCTTTAGAGGCCTCCGTCTCACGCGTTACTTGATCCTGATGGTCTGGACCTAGACTGTTACATTGTCTGCTGCTGTGATTTTTGCTATTCCCTTCTACCTCTGTTTAGACCTGGCGGTCTTACATGCTTTTCATTCCATTTATCCTGTCCGTCCACACATTATCTCATCCACCTCATGCACATTCCACCTCCGCGCAATCATCCATTCTTTAAACATGCATTTATTCCCCTCAAACCTCATACATTTCCTGCATTACCAATCACACATTCTCACATTCATTCTTGCCTTCATTCATGCTCATCTGTTTACATTCATATACGCATCCATTCATTCACATTCACAAAAAAAAACCAAAGAGAACTTTTTCATTCTCATTTTCATTTCATATAAGTCATGTACAAGTAAAAACAAAAGAAAAAATGCATCACTCGGTCGGCTTGTCTCCCGGGCCACCGTCACTGTCCCCTGTGCCATCCGGCTGCCTGGCTGATGGTCCCATGGCACTATGCTCTCCCTCCTGCTGTCGTCTCTGATCCACCTCCTCGTTCCTCCGATGGCCGGAAGAACTAGTAAAGTACCCTCGAAACCCGCTGCTAGGGGCGGCGCTCTGGCTCCGACTGCTCGTCCCCGACTTCTTCCCTAGGAGACGGAGTGCATCCTTCAAGGCCCCAATCGCGCCCTTCATTCCGAAAGTCTGCACTCGGAGTTGGTCTCGCTCACCTCTTAGGAGCACAGCATCAGCCCTAAGTCGCTCCACCTCTGCATCATCCGGACCTCGCGGGGTCTCCACTCTCAATCGGGCCATCTCTGCCCACACAAGCTCTGTCTCTACTCGGGCTCACTCAGTCTCGGCCCGGCTCCTCTCTATCTCTGCCTGGAGACGCTCTGCCTCCGTTCGAGCCAGCCTTGCCTCGGCCACTGCTACGGCTAGCTCTCTCGCCTGTAGTTTGCATTTCACCTAGTTAGTCACATAAGCATCTAAATTGCATAAAAGCATAAGCATTTGAGTATAGCATTTAGCATCTTACCCGCTCCGTGAGGGTGGCCTCCGCCTCCTCGGCCCGAGCAACCGCTCGAGCGAAGTCGGCATCCCGCTCAGCTCCGCCTCCCGCAGGCTGTGAGGATGACGATGGGGCATCCGGTCGCGCTCTTTGGGCTCTCTCGGCCCGTTGCATTTAGAATTCATACTCAGTCATCATTTTGCATCATAAAGCACAATCATTTTAAGGTCCAAAGTTTTAGAATCTTACCAGAAGCTCCAAAGCGGCCCGGTACTCGTCCCGCTGCTGGACGGTGGCGTGGAGTAGCCCCTCGAGTTTGGCTATCCTTCCCTCGAGATCTAGCTGCATTTTAGAAGCATATAAGTCAATACATCTAGCATCTAGCATTTTGCATGTAGAAAGCATTTAGATTTAAGGGTTTAGAAGTTGCATACCGGTCGTCGGGTACCTCGGTACACCCGGTCCCCGTACAATCGAGTGAAGGCCTTCAAATACGCCTCATCGCTCTCATCCCGCTCTTTCACTGCTCTGCCCCGCTTATTCCAGTCATGGACGCACTTTTCTTTCCGGGCGCACCAGTCTATGTCGCCGCTGATTCCCTTCGCTGATTTTCCCGGGTGGTCGTCACTGCGGCGTGGGAAGGTCACCTCAGGCTGATGTAGTCCCCGAGTCCTCAGAATCAGCCGATAATGAAGAGGCTCGATGATATGGATGCAATGCAACCATATGTCTCGTCCCCGGTACGAAAGGGCTGCCTCCACCCACGGCTGTCCCTCGTAACTCTCGCCTCTGTACGGGGTCCACCTCACCTAGAAGCATGATAGTCCATTCATCAGCATATAAGTTCATCATATAGAAGCATATAGAAGTATTCAAAATCATTTAGAAAGCATTTTGAGTTCGGGCTTACCGCCGTATGCGGGAAGGAATCCAAGTCATCCTGGATCGCCCGGGTCAATCTGATGATCGACCCCGGGTCCCTCGCGACCACCCATCGTCTCGCGATCGGGATGCGGCCGGTGTGGAGTAGTGTGCCCCGTCCTATGCCCGGGAGGTACATGTAGCTCCAGAACTGCATTTAGAAGTCAAATCAGTCAATTTGCATAAAAAACATTTACATAATCATAATAGAAGCATTTAAATTGCATTTACCTGTAAAAAAGGTGAGAAGCCGCCCAGCATCGTTTGTCGGTCCGTTGTGCTAAGGGACTCGAACAGGAAGGCCAAGACTGCCGCTCCCCAAACGTACTTTCCAACTCTGCCCAGATCCTCGAGCATCGGCAGTAGCCTGCAGCTGATCACATTTGTTCGAGTTGCGAATAGGAGCTTCCCGAACAATAGCATCAGAAAGTGCCTCAGGGTGCGATCTCCCTCCGATCCCGCCTCTACCGCCACTCGTGGGCGCACCTGATCTATCACTCTACCCAGATGCTCCTCTGGTAACTCTCCCACGGCAATGGCTGCTCCTCTCAGTCCTAGGCTCTCCTGCAGTACTGATCTCGAGAGCTGGGATGACGTCTGCCCCGGTCTGATTAAATCTAGCCCTAGCAGCTCCTGGGCCATCTCTCGGTAGTTCCTGTAAGTCCATCCTGTCACTGCGGCTCCGTGGACTCGCAGCCCGGCAATCCTCGCCATGTCTTCTAGCGTGGGGATCATGTGACCCCACGAGAAGATGAACGCCCTGCTAATCGGATCCCATCTCTCGTGCAGCGCGTATAGCAGTGGCGTGTCCATCCTGGTCACCTCGATGCTCAGCACCTCGGCGAATCCCATCCCAGCCAGCCTCTCTCTCTGGTAATCGGGTAGTGCCTGGTACACCGCCCGGATCTGAAGCCAGGAGATCCTCGTCTGTTTTTTTCCCTGCATTCATTTAGGACATGAGTCAGTCAAATGCATCATAAATTATTGCGTAGCATTTAATGAAAATAAAAATTGAATAATTAAAAAAAAAACCTAAAACAGTTCTGACCTCTGGCGCATGTAACGGCCCTGGTAAGGGGCGTCACATGTCTCTAACGCATCTATGGTGACGCGTTAGATATGTGACGGTCACTAGAAGGACCGTCACATTCCCTGCTAGAGGGTGTTTTTCCCTTTGCATCCCGTGGCTCTCCCTCTTTGGCCAAAAGGCCTACACATGATCCTAATGGGTTCATGGACCCATTTTCTACTCCATTCCCACGTGCATTCATACTAAAACACAAAAAAATTAAAATTTTGAAAAATTTAGGGCGGAGGCCTACCTCATGGTCTTGGCCCCTCTTCCTCTTTTTCTCCTATTCCTTGGGTTCTCCCTCGTCCAGGGGAGCTTCTCCTTGGTCTTCCTCAGCCGTTGGTGCCTCTTCTTCTACCCTTGGAGGTCTCCTCCTCGATTCTTCTTCCTCCGGCTGTCGGGCCATTTCCCGCTCTATCAGGCGGTGGAACCGCCGGATCGCCTTCTTCTTCCCTCTCTCCCTCTTCTTCATTGGCTGTGGGGCCTCATCGCCGGCCATCCTTCTTGGGTGGAGGACGGTGGTCGCCGGAGGTCTCGATTGGGGCTTCTCATTGGGTGTTTGGTCGTTTGAATGAATGAGGCCGTGGGCCGTTCGGTTTGTTTTTTTTTGAGCGCTCAGGAAATGTGACGGTCTGTCGTCTGACCGTTACATTCTCTGACGTGTACTATTCTGACTGTTACATGAATTTGAACTGTTCCATTGGAGAATGTGAACCGCCTAATTTATAACGGCTCTTCCCTGGCCGTTACTTTATGTGACGCCCTCTCAGTAGACCGTTACAAACTTGCAAGTTTCTTGATGAATGAAATAGTCTATTTGATGATTAAATGGTGGCATTTTCTGCCAGGATACATAATATTGATGATTATCACATGTACAAATGGTTATGCCTTGTTTCATGCTCATATCAATTATTGGCTAACCTCTTTCTCATGAATGAAGCATCACGCTTTGTTGTTCATCAGGCAGGTAAGTCAGGTATTGTATCTCTTTCCCTTATCCCTTAATGCATTACTATATGTTATCTATGATATATTATCTCGAGAACTGGTTGGTCATTCGTGTGTTCCAGGATCTGATGTTCCCCTTAAACAAAAATGATGATGATCTAAGTTCACATGTTTAATCGTTGGATAGGCCGTTAGGTTGGAAAAATTTGGGGACGACGGTTCTGTCTTGCACGCCATGGTTGCAGATGGTATCCTGACCTTGGTTTCTCCGGTCTAGCAATATTATTCTCGAGTATTTTATATTTTAATCTTTCTTTGCATTCGTTTTAAAGATTTCTTTTTCTTTGGCCCAGCATGCATCATACGCATCTTTTGAGCATTCATGTGCTTCATCTGTTCAAGATATCTTGATGATGGTGAATAGTTGTATTCTTGAGCTCGAATGAGGAGAATTATTCCACTCTGAATTAGAAGGTTTCCTTTGATCTCGTCGCTCGATTTGGTTGGCTGAAGATTCCTATCTGGAGTTTAGTCAGTTCTCTTTCCTTTCCGTTGCCTCCGGCGGCTAGCCGTGTTTCCTTTCCTTAGTTGTTAGTTCCTCCAGACATGCATCCTTTGGTTGGCTATTTCCTTGTGATCAGTTCGAAGTTTTCCAGAAAGTTCCTATCGCTTGTTGGTAAAGAACGGGTGTTGTTTACCTTAACGCCCACTTTTTCGCTTCACTCCGCTTCATTTCCGCTTCATCTCCATGTTCCATTTCATTTCCGCTTCACCTCCACTCGCTCCCCTGCAAAGAGGGCGTTAAGGAGGGGCATCTGTTGACACCCGTTTTGTGACCAATAAGTTGGGTCATCTCCTTGTTTATCCATGTGATGCTTCGAGTTGTTCACTCTTCATCGAGTCTCCTTGATCAGTTTGAAGCCTGTTTCTTGGGTCTTCTCCTTGGTTGGAGTGTGGTTTATTGTGGCCTTTTATTCGATGAGCTTAGCAAGCTTTGCACCTTTTTTTATCCTCATTGTTAATAACGGTCCTCACTGGGGGCGTTACTTCCATATAACGCATGATCTCTGGGCCGTTACTTATTGAAGAGTCCTAAAGTTTGAGGCCTTTGTTCTAAAGCTTATCCTCTTGCTTATCCGTTGAATCTAACGGTCTGTCGTGCAGTCGTTATTTATTCTAACGTGTCCAGCCTTGGCCGTTACTTTCCTTCGAGAGTCCAACTTGTTTGATCTTCTTCCCGTTGATCTTATCTCTTTTGAGATAAGGTTGAATGTAACGGACGTACCCTGGTGCGTTATTTTCATGTGGCGGTCTGTCGACCAGCCGTTACATCCAACAGAGAGTCCTGGCAGTTCAGGCCTTTTCTATACTACTCCGTGGTCGAGATAAGAGCTTGAATTGTTGATTTCTCTTCCAAATCTGATCCTCAGAACCTTCTGTTTGTTTCTATGGACTATTGGTGATATTATCTTCAAAGATTTGCTAAGAGTTATCCTCTTTTCTTGCTGGATTATCCTCTGCTCGACCAGAGAGTTTGAGGGTCTATAAATAGCACCCTTAACTTCATGGCCCGAAGGAGGAAGATCTGGAGTTTACGTCGAAGTGCTGCCGCATTCTGGAGTCACATCTGACCAAGGAGAAATTATCTCTCACGTTCATCTGCTTCACGGTGAAGGGAGTATTCGTTCCATTGGTTTTCAAAGTTCATCATTACATATTGTGTTCTTCCTCATCTCCCTTTCATCAAAAGCATTATCCCTCTTCTTTTTCCACGTTCTCCCTGGTTTTTCATCATCTAAACATCCCCCTATTCTTTTAATACGCCCAGAGGGGTTAAAAAACCAAAACCTCCCCGGTACTTTCCTTTCCTTTTGCATGCTATTGAGTTTATTGAAGAATTGATGCTATATTGTTTAAAGGGCTAATCTGGGTTTGTTCTCTTGTGTTTTCACGTTCTTTGGCAGGTTTACAGGTTCACCACACGAGGCCCAAGTCTTCTGGCCGACTGGAAGAGTTGGAGTAAAGAATCCACAAGCTATTACTGCAGGTTATTTGACGGTCTTGTGCAGGCGCGTCAGATTCATATAGCGGTTCATCGAGCGACCGTCACTTCCTAGTGACGCGTGGGCTTTCGGCTGTTACATTCCGTTGATCTGCAGATTTCCTTGATTTTCTCTGCCTTGGGCGGGTGCTTGATCCACCTATTTCCAAGGTATTTTCAAGTCTTTGACTTGTTTCTACTTTGGTGGCGATCACGTTTTTTCTTAGTATTGGGCATTATCTTTCTCTCCATCTCATATCTCTTATCCTCTTTGCTTGCTCCACCCTTGCGGTGTGTTTTTTATTTGCTCTTGTTCCACGCCCCGGCGTGTGTTTTCCTTTATTCCCTTAGTTTAGTTTGATGATTGAGATAGCATGCCCATGCTAGAGCTTGTTCTGGTTGCCTAGGTTCATGGTTCGCATGTCCTTGGGTTGATTGAGATCTTTGATTTTTGCCTATCATCTTTATTGCACATAAAACAAAAATAAGAAGAGAAGCAAAACAAATCAACACCCATGCCTGGAGATTCGGTCGATCGAAATGAACCTTCAGTCGACTGAACTCCCCTTTTTACCCAAAAAAGGAAAGTATCAACAAAAAAATGCAAACCCGAATTTATTGAATATGATCATTCACCTCAAAATAATAATAATAATAATAAATACACAAACAAAGTGGAAACAAAGGCCTTAGCTGCATCTATCCGGCTTACCTTGCCTTTGAACCCATATGGGGAGGAAGATCAAACGTGCCTTTGCAAATGCTTGCTTGGCCCCCGGGTGTCACTCCGTCATGGCCATAACCTCACTTTGCAAGGAGAGCAGACAGATAGAGGAGGATGAGACAAATAAATTAAAATCTTCCCCTCCCTTGACTATACTTTCATGTCCATGTCTGTTTGTGGGGTCAGACAGATGGAATTAGAGGAGGGCAATAGGATGAAGATAATATGAAGATTGGAGCATGGACACAGATATGGACACAGGGGTAGGAGGCCAAGAGTGTGAAGAGATGAAGGCAAGATGATGAATAAAAGATGAAAAAATGGCATTATTAGTGAGAGTTCACATGGAAGAAGTTTTGCTCAAGCTTGGGAGAAAATGGCTCATGGGTGAGCAGTGGAAAGTGAGTCTTCTATCTGAAGCACTATTCTAGTGTTTTTCCCTGAGGCAAACCATTTAGCTTTAAGAGAGAGTTCATGAAGTTAGAAGGAATGGCTCTAAATTGGTTGCCATGGGATGAGAGCATTTGCTCTCACATTTTATTTTCTCACCACTTCGTTGTTCATCAGTGATAATTTACCCATCATCACGAGTTTCCTGAGACCATTTTGTTGCAATATCCTATTTTATTTTTTATTCATACCCTTATCTCTGGGAAGGTGGAAGTTAGTTGCTTGCCTATTGAAGAATTTCATGGTCACACAATTTCGATGTAGCAGATGAAGAGGGAGAAGATGAGAGAAGAAGAGTAAATAAGCGCAAGGTGGGTTGCGGCTGTGTCTCCTGGCCGCACACCCCCAAATGACTTTTATTAAGAAAACGTTGAGCACAACATGACCAAACAACCCCTGTTACAGCTCAACCAGGGGTATTAAAGGAAGGTAAAACAACCAAGTTTGAGTTAAACGGATCCCATCTAATGGGTCTTGTAATGAACCTCCGAATCTAACACACAAAAGCACAAGAGAAAGTGACCGAACCCATAAATGATGGGTCCAGTCCTGGGCCTGAACTCATAAACACCTTGCAAGGTCCAAAATAAATTAAAACATATGCATTAGGTGAAAAGGATATGGTTTGCAAGGAGAGCAACCCAAAAAAAACATGAGTGAATCAAATAATGTCAGAAAAAAAGGGGCATGTAAAAAGGGGGAGCACGGAACAAGTAAAAGAAGGGGGAGTATAATCCTTTCACCAAGTCACCTCTTGGGAGCTACACATTGTACACATGCCATGAATTTGTCCGAGCCCCGGGCAGGTTCTCTCTCTCTCTCTTATATTGCATGATGCACATGTTGTATTTGTATCTTCATGCATCCACCCATAAACTTAAACAAAAAAAACATGCATTTACACATTTGAACGCCCGCGGGCCCCGACCCGCTTGGTATATCAGATGCAGTTATAGTATAAACTAGAATGGTTACGTTGAACCCCAAAATTTCTGCTTGTGATATCAAACTTTGTGTATTTTAATTGCATATAAATGTGTTTTTAAATCTAATTTTAACAGAAATTTGATGTTGATCTGACTCAAAAATGTGGATTATTTAGCTTTGATGTTCTTCATTTGAAAATTTTTGTAAATTCGATGTTATTTAATTTGATATATGTATAATGATAATTGCGTTGTTATTTAATTTAATGTTATATAAATACATGGGGTATTCCATGTGAGCTGAGGTGCGTGGGTGCGACCTAACATTACACGCACCTCAGGAGAGCGTGTTAAAACCGTGTCAATGAGCCTTCCCGTTCAAGACTTTGAGATTGATGTGTATGTTCTCATTTGTTTACAAGAATGCATATATCTACCTCAAAGTCTTGAATTATCCCGTTTGGACAGTCTGTGAATGTTTGATCGCACTTAGGCAATCATTTACTATATGTGTTTGTATGGTTTGTTAAAAATTTTGGTTGTGTCTCCTCACTCTTATCTGATATACCATTATTGATTTTGAGTATTTTTTTAACCACTTACTTGTAAGTGTTTAAGAAAATTTTAAAATCAATAAATATTTTTGGTATATCGAAGAAGTGTGGGGAGATGCTGCTGAAATTTTCAGCAAATCGTGCAACACATATAGTAAGTGATTGTGCGATCAAACCTTCATGGATGGGTAAAAAAGTGATAATATAATAAATAGTCCTCTTCCAACTGCAAATGGTCTATGGCGAACGATGTGAGGAAAGGGTCAGGTGTAATATCAGGAGTAATGATTTCAAAGTTAGGATGTGTATTAACATTTATTGGGTACAAGTAAAATGTTGAGTAAGTTCTTAACTCACATTTCCAGCAAGTCCATAAGTTATTCATCCTTCTTCTGCAGTTCATTTAAAGTAGTAGTGTATTTATATTGCAGACAATTTGATTCAGAATTAGCTGGAAAATGTCCAAATATTCAGGACGAGGACATTGAAAAAGAACGCGAGAAGTTTTTTGCCAAATGGCTGAGATACCAAGTTAGTGTCGATCGTTGAATATATATGTTTATATTTATGTATGTTGAGCTAATTGTTATTATTTTAACTACTCTAATTTATATATAGGTTGAACAATGTCTCATTACTGATCAAAGAGTACAACAGATAAGTTATGGCCCCTCGAAAGTTGCACGTGCCTATCCAAGATATATTGTGAATGGATACAGATTTCATACGAGGGATTATGGACGAAGTAAGTCTACGATGAACAACGGCATATCTGTTAAGGGAAGTTTATACAATGAAGTGGAATTAGACTGCTATGGTATTCTTGAGGAAGTCTTAGAACTTCAGTATTTGGGACGAGACAATCATGTATACATATTTAAGTGTCATTGGTTTGATCCTAGTTCTGTTCGACATGACACAACTTATGGGATTGTCGATGTCAAACATAGGTCTAAACTTAAGACCTATGAACCGTTCATTTTAGCCGCACAAGCCCAGCAAGCGTATTATTCAAGCTATCCATCATCCAAGAATAAAGATTGGTGGGCAATTTATAGGGTTAAAGCAAAACTCTTTCCCACTTATGAGTTAAATATGAGTGAAGATGTCTCAGAGGTTGCTAGTGCTGAATATTTTCAATCATACGAAGTTGGCGTTGTCGGTTCCTAGAGGTTTAATCTGCACGAATCTGATGAGCCACTGTCATTACGTAAGGGAGATGAAGTGGAAGAAGTTGATCTGACGGAGCTAAATGTTGATGTTAGAGGGGAGGAAGAATCGGATGAAGAAGGGTTTGAATCTGATGAGGCTACTATGGATGACAAAGATGATGATGAGTTAGATATATCATCAGCATGAGGGAGGCACGTTTTGATAATTTAGTAAGATATTCTTACTTTTTTGCATAATTTTTAGTAACATTGGTCTAGCCTTATATAATTGAGGATTAATATGTATTAATGGTTTTGTTAGTAATAAAGAAATGGTTCGAGGAGGTCGTAATGGGAGTGGGAGGAGATAGGGCAGTGACAGGGGATCTACTCCCTCCTCTTTGGCGTCTTCTTCAGGCACATGTATATCTATTAAAATAGTTAGCTATATAAAAGTTTTAATCATTTACTAGATTAAAAGAATTTTTTTATAGGTCCAAGTGTCGGCTCACTTCAAGTTGTACATACGCCACCCCCACCACCTCCCGCTGTAGGTATGTATATTTTAATTTTAAGTTCACAATATTCGTTTTACTTATGAAAATTAATTATTTGAAAATTAATCCCAAAAAGCCAAAGCAAACAGGGCGTCACAACCGGGCGCAAATTTGCATACGAGTGGGTCCGTCTCTTTCGCGGCTCATAAACAAAAAATGGTAAGTAATGTTTCAATTTATCTTCTTACATTTTGTTAATATATATGACGTTTTTTTATTATGAATTGTATAACAAGCTGTGGAGCTTAATCGAGCTCCGTCGTTCCTCCAGGTGTTCGACATAACACACAAAAAGAAGGGGACAGACCAATTTGTGAGTGAGAGAGCTCACTCAGTAGCGGTAAGTTTATCTACATATACAACTTCTACCGTTCATTTAAATTGGATTGATTCATATGAAATTGACTAGTTATTTTATTCAATTTTTAGGAAACATATAGCAGAGCTGTGATAGAGAAGTACGGGGAGGGAGACACGCAACAGCCGGAGTTTGATCCGATGGAATGGGTGGCAGCAGCTGGCGTACCGAAGAAAGGCCGGCTATATGGTTTTGGGGAGAGCCTGGACTCTAGCATGGTGATATCACCGTGTGCGAGTTCAGGCTCTACCCAAACCAGTAGCAGTGCCTTCAGTATACCTCCACCTGCCCCCAATACTTCTGCCAGCGACGTCATAGACATCGTCAGATCACAGATTTCTGATTTGCAGCGACAGTTCCGAGAGGAGATGTCTAGCCAGCAGGCAACCATGTTGCAGGCAATCAGTGGCCTCCTCTCCCAGGCGAGAATTCTCCCTCATGGATCCACCACCAACACAGCACAGGCCCATCAGGTGAGTGTTTATTATGTTTTTATTTTGACAGAATTATTCGATTATATTCATAATTAATTTCAAAACTAAGTTAGTTTTCAAAAGTAACTTAGTTTAGAAGAATTGAGAAAATTCAGGATTTGGGGGTGCATAATGTAAAATACTGGCCTGATCTGCGTGCCCATCCTTCCAACATGACTTGCGAGGTAGACGTGAGTTGTGAGAGCTGACGGATTCCAAATCGGATATCCGGTTTGCGCCCGATGCTCAAATAACTCAATTCAAAACCAAGTGTGTTTTCAAAACTAACTTAGTTTAGAAGAATTCATACAATTCGGGGTTCAGAGGTCTAAAATCTGAAATATCGGTCTGATCGGTGTGCCGATCCTTCCAACAGGACCTGGGAGATTGTTGTGTCCCGAAGGGTGGCAATCAAGAGGGGAGGGGTGAATTGATTGGCCAATAAAAAAATTAATTGCTAACTGAAATGCTAATAGGAATGAAAACCACAAAATAGAAGGAGATCTAGTTAAGCAAGCACTCAACCTTACCGGAACAAGATCTCTCTCGCGAGTACACGTAAATAAAGGTATGAATGCTATGACGGAGATAGAGATCACTCAGCTACACGTGAGGCCCACTCGTTACAAAGCACGAAGAACAAACCACAAAGGAGACACATGATTTTTTAGGTGGTTCGGGTACACAAACGTGTCCCCTACGTCCACCCCTCACACGTGAGGATTAATGCTCCACTATGAGGTGAGCCACACACATGCTGTAACAACAGCCAACACACACACAGCAGACTATATTGGCCACCACACACACACACACACGTTTCGTATCAAAGATCACGAGCACACACACACAAAAATGCGGTTCTTTAAGTTCAAAGATTACAACAGATATTCAAGCTCAAACAACAGAGATTTGAAAAGATTAGAATAGAGAAGATTTGCAATGATTGGAGCTCACCCTTTCTCTTCTTCGAAGGTACTTGAACTCTTTTGCAAGATGAAGACCATTCTTGAAGGAGGATGATCGATTCTTGCACGGACACTTGTTGTATCTTGAATTTCTATGCAGCTTGCAGCATAGGAACTTTTGGGGACTTGAAACTTCGTTCTACCCTTTGCATTCATGCTCAGAACGATGTGGAAGAAGCCTTGGAGCTGCTGCTGTGACCTACACTCACAAGGGTTAGAGAGCAAACACAAATTTTAGATCTCACTGGTTGATTAGGGTTTGTGACCCAATGAGACGATTTTATGCTTCCAGATCGGTCAAGTGACACACTAGGGACCAGATCCACGAATCTAGGAGTGATTTGTGGCTGAGGGACCAGACTGGTTTGACAAAATGGTCGTGGACGTGAATGTCCAAAATCACGGCTACACAGTGGTGTCGACACTTGGTGTCGACACCAAGGCCAGGGCCATAGCAGAAAGCGGCCGGCCAAAGCAACCCACAGATGGTGTCGACACCAGGTGTCGACACCAGGACATGGCCTATAGCAGAAAACTGCTGGCCAGTACAAAAACAAGTGGGTGTCGACACCAGGTGTCGACACCAACTTCCTGAGTGAAGGAAGTTTACAAACGGCAGAACATTGAGAAAGTGGTGTTGACACCAGGTGTCGACACCAGGCAGTAGTAAGTCCAAAAATGCCCAATAAACTAGAAATTAAACATACAACCTCACCGGTGTTTTGCCATTTTATGTTGGGCATTAGAAGTCCTTCTTACCTGCAAGAATGCCCCAAGAAAGTCAAATTTGTATGCGCATTCATAGTACAAATTTACTTATACATTTCTCATTAAGTCATGAATCTATGAATAATGAAGGAAACTCACCCTTGTGGCTTTTACCAAGTTCTTACCTGTCGGATGGAAAGGTATATATATATGAACTCCATTGACCATCCATGAGGAGTTTATGCACAAGTCAGCACATATACCTGAGTGCATATATTTATTGATCCGAGCGACTTTGAAATGTGACCTTGTGAACGACTTATATAAAGTAGCATTGTTTTCCTCAAACCATGGGTTTCCAAAAGCCATTGTCAAAAGTTTCAAGGAGTATTGCATTACTCCAAGTTTGCCATGGATCGACAAGTCCAAGTGCTAAGATTATACCAAATCCACATGACAAAGATATCAACCATTCAAAACAAAGGTATGTAGGATTTTTAATCTCAAACCGACAATGAATCAAGAACATTCCCATTACAACAACCATGAACACATCGAAACAATCAAGTTAAAACATCAAACCATTTAGCCACATTGTATTTGACATCATCAAAACTCATGAAGCCACACATCATAATCCTGGGAGCAACAATCTCCCCCTTTTTGATGATGACAAAATTGCTATGTGCTACTGTTCAAAAGAATGAGATAGAACAGCATGAAAGTGATAGCAGGATCGACAAGTAACCGGGATAACCTTATCAAGAAAATGATTGAACATTCAAGCATTGAACCACAAGATTTCATATTATTTGAGCAAGATGGCAACAACATCAAAAGAATTTCACAGCCATAAGTAGCAATTTCAAAGAAGATAAGGAAACCAAAAAATATTTGGACACCACAGCTAAGCATGCCATGCTAAGAAATATCTAAGCAAGACTCTTAAACTAGATGCAAGGACTCGAAAGCAAACTAAATGCATGTGAACAAGCAAGCATGCAAGCATGCAAAACACACATAATAAGTATAATAAGCAACCTATTAGTAGAAACATAGAAGTACATATGTCTCGCCCTTTGACATCAACAAAAATAAGGGGGAACCGGGAACAAGTAGCGTTGCCAATAGGTCATAACATGATTCATTCCGATCCGGAGGAAGGTGGAGTAGGTGGACGGCGAACAACTATGGTAGTGAACTGAGCGGTTTGAGCATCCATGGCGGTCTTTAAAGCATCAAGGGAGGTATTGATAGACTGAAATTCCTGAAGATACGTGGTGTAATGAAGCTTCAATTCCGCCACATCCTGAGTAAGAACATCCTCCATCTCCCTGAGGTGACCCACCTCACTACCCATAGTCTCCATCAAGAGTCGAAAACCAGATAAGTCCGTGGAGGCTGCATGAGTTCCAGAAGTGCCACCTTCGTCATGTTGCGCTTCGGCCTCTTCATCATTAGAAGCATCATCAGGATCCTTTTCTGGCACGGCTTTGAGTGTCCGGACTAGGCGGCCTTGAGCATTCCATACATAACCATGTTCTTGCAGACCGAGTTAACCGTATAAATGTCAGCTTCCCGCAGTGTTTGACACGTCTCATCTTTGAGTGAAATGTTAGCCGCACGAAAGACAGCAGTTAAGGCGGCGGCATAAGGGAGTGTTCTACTGCGATTTTGGGTACAACTAGTGATGTGATCAAGAATAACTGATGGAAAATTGATTGGCTTTTCTTGCAGCAAACCATATAACAGAAACATTTGCTGATCGGTGACCTTTTCTCTGCCTCCAGCCTTGGGAAGTAAAATTGTAGTAAGCATGTGATGGAGAATACGCTGAAGAGGGGGAAAATGGTTAGCATTTAAGCCGCTTACAGACCTGTCTCCCATTTCTTCCCCTATCATGATCTGATAAACCTCATGTTCGGCATGCATTGCATTCTCATATGTGTCACCATTATCAGGTAAATCAAAAGCACGTGCAAGAAACTTTCTGGAAAGAGTGATAATTTGGCCATTGACGACAGTGGTATACTTGCTCTTTCTAACAACCATGTTACCATAAAATTGGAGAACAAGTGAATTATAGATCTTCCAATGAGCAGACATGAACGTACCCAAAATTGGCTGAGCTTCTATTAACGGTAACAGTTCTGGAAGAGCTCGATGTAGATCTTGAAAATCAATAGCTCGAGGTCGAAGAACCTTTCGATCCATCATCTTAAACTGAGCAGGCGTGGGCTTCTGCTGGAGGGCATTTTGTTCATCCGATTTAGCCCTTACCTCCTTCCTTCTATGAGATTCTTCAACCTTTTCCTTGCCGGATGCATGCCTCTTCGGAGCCATTAGGAACCAACTTCGAAGGGAGATGAAGGGGGCAAGGAATAGATCTCTCTGTTCAACGAAGGATCCCTTACCTCAGCTGGACGGATTCTCCACGAAACACCCACGTTCCAGGGGACGATGGCCGAAAGGGGGCGGCCACGGATGCTCGGCAAGGGGAGTTCGCGGGTGCCGCGGGGATGTCCGCACGTTCTAGGGCTTGAAGGGGCTGTGGGCTTGCAAGAAAGAGGGCGTGGGGATGAAAGGAGGGCGGCACGGGTTGAGGAGGGGCATTCGGGCAAGTGTAGGAGGGGGTTTGAACAGGTTCGAATGGGGTTCGAACCCCACGGACCGGTTCGCGAATGGGTCACGATCGGACGGTGTGTCGTGTCGACACCAGGTGTCGACACCGGTTTCGCCAAGTTCTGCCTGCCAAAAAAAAAAAAGAGAGCAGGGAGGGGTGTCGACACCGCCCTGACTGCTATATAATGGTGTTCAGCAGTGTGATACAAGAAAAGATTTGAATTCCAAGGAACAAGGCTTGATACCCAAATGACTTAGGAATGAATATGAGCAATTCATGTGATAAAATATTTGGGTTTGTCATTTTGGGGAAGTTCACAAACATAAACAATCACATACACCAATGACTAATTCCAACCTTCCCGGACCTTGTGTCACCTGTTCCTTCATGTGGCTGTGCTTTATTTAACAAGAAATATGAGGACATAGAAAGCCAAGGAGTGCATTATATAGGTTTATACAAAGAAGCACACACCATGCATTGACATTCCACATTCAAGCAATTTACAAATAATACACACAATAACATGATGCATATGCATGACCAAGGGAAACTACGAATGCAAATATCTTCTAGATGAGTGAAGAAAATGCAAATGCATGAGATGAGACCAGAAAATGCAAGACATACACTAACCTTCCAAACGACAAATGCCCAATTCTCTCCTAAAAGAAGTGAATTTATCTTCATTAAGAGGTTTAGTGAAAATGTCTACAACTTGGTTATTAGTATCAACAAACTGAATTATGACATCACCTTTGCTGACATGATCACACATGAAATGGTGCCTAACCTCAATATACTTAGTGCGAGAATGATGCACGGGGTTTTTTGAAAGATTTATAGCAGAGGTGTTATCACAAAGGATGGCTGTGTTTTTAAGTGTGATGCCAAAATCAATCAACTGTTGTTGTATCCAGAGCACTTGGGCAACACAACTACCTACGGCCACGTATTCGGCCTCGGCCGTTGATAATGCCACAAAGTTTTGTTTCTTGGAGGCCCATGAGACCAAGCAACCTCCAAGGAACTGGCAGTACCCACTTGTGCTCTTCCAGTCTATTTTGCAACCCGCGTAATCGGCATCGGAATAACCAACGAATTCAAGACATGAACTATGCGGAAACCATAAACCAAGTTCACAAGTGCCAGCAATATATCTAAAGATGCGCTTCACGGCCGACATATGAGATTCTTTAGGATTCGATTGAAATGTAGCACATAAGCATACTACATATTGAATGTCGGGCCTACTGGCAGTCAGATACAACAAAGATCCTATCATGCTTCTGAAAAGGGTTTGATTGACGGCTTTACCTTTCTCATCATGGTCAAGCTTTAATGATGTGGACATGGGAGTTGGTTGTGGCTTTGTTTCAGATAGTTTGAATTTCTTGAGCAGCTCCATAGCATATTTATTTTGGTTTATGAATAAACCATCAGTCGTCTGTGTCACCTGCAATCCCAAGAAGAAAGTTAACATTCCTATAAGACTCATTTCAAACTCACTTTGCATTAGTTTTGTAAAGTTTTCACTAAGAGATTCCTTTGTGGAGCCAAAGATGATATCATCCACATACACTTGAACGATTAGAATTTCCTTACCATTCATTTGTGTAAAAAGAGTCTGATCGACATTACCTCGCTTGAATCCATTTTGAATGAGGAATTCACTTAACCGTTCATACCACGCACGGGGTGCTTGTTTAAGACCATAAAGAGCTTTGTCTAGCTTGTATACATGATCTGGATGCTCCATATCCTCGAACCCCGACGGTTGCTCCACAAACACGTCCTCCTGGATATAGCCATTTAAAAATGCACTTTTAACGTCCATTTGAAACAATTTAATGTTATTGCAGCACGCAAATGCTAAAAGAATCCTCACTTTCTCAAGTCTTGTTACTAGAGCAAATGACTCATCAAAATCAATTCCTAGCTCCTGGCTATAACCTTTGGCTACAAGCCTCGCCTTGTTCCTAGTTACCACCCCTTGATCGTTTATTTTGTTTCGAAAGATCCATTTGGTTCCGATCACAGAGTGGTCTCTAGGACGAGGCAAAAGGAACCACACTTTGTTCCTTTGGAACTGGTGTAGTTCTTCTTACATAGCCATGATCTAGGAATCATCTTTTAAGGCATCTTCTATAGAGTGAGGTTCAGATTGCGAAAGTAAAGCTATGTAATCCAGATTTTCAACTTCCCCGAACGAGGAACGTGTCCTTATTCCTTCTTCCACATTGCCGATGACAGCTTCCGGCGGATGGTCTTTAGCAAAAGTCCATTGCCTTGGTAGCTGTAGTTCAATCTGATTTTGTTGATTTTCACCAGCATCTTGTTGTTCTTCACTTCCTGATGTATTAACTTTCTCTAACAACTTTCCCGTATCAACATCTTCTGATTCTCCTTCCTGCAAGATAGACTTTTCATTAGTATTATTGGATGATGATTCATCAACTATGACATGAGGACTTTCCTCAACTACAAGAGTTCTCAAGTTATACACTCGATAGGCTCTTGAGCCAAGAGAGTATCCAAGAAATATCCCCTTGTCACTCTTGGGGTCAAACTTAGCCAAGTCCACCTTGCCGTTGTTATGGATGTAACAAGTGGAGCCAAAAGGTTTGAAGTAAGAAATATTCGGTTTCTTACGTCGATATAGCTCATAAGGTGTTTTCTTTAACAAAGCCCTTACCATGGCTCGGTTGATTATGTAGCACGCAGTGTTCACGGCTTTAGCCCAGAAATATCTTGATAAATTGTTCTCATTTAGCATAGTCCTGACCATTTCAACTAGTGTCATGTTCTTCCTCTCAACTACCCCATTTTGCTCCGGGGTCCTTGGTGCGGAGAAGTTGTGCGTATAGCCTTGAGCCCTGCATAAATTACTGAACTCATGATTATCAAATTCCTTACCATGATCACTCCACACGGTCTTAATGCAACATCCTTTTTCATTTTGAACCATCCTGCAAAATGCTTCAAACTCCATCAAGGTATCACTTTTGTGAGAGAGAAAATACACCCAGCTATATCTTGAAAAATCATCCATAATTACAAACCCATATAGCTTACCACCCAAGCTATGTGTTTTGCTTGGTCCGAACAGATCGATATGAATCAATTCAAGGGGCCTAGAAGTGGTTACATCACTCTTACATTTGAAGGATGTTCTTGTCTGTTTGCCCCTGTTGCATGCCCCACAGATTCCTTCATCGACAAGCTTCAACTTGGGCAAACCAACAACCAGATTTTTTTTGAACAACTTCAACATCACATTAAAACTGGCATGCTCAAGACGGCGATGCCAAAGCCATGCATCATCAGATCTTTTAGCAACCAAACACAGATTATTGTGTGAAACATCATTTAGATCAATCATATAAACATTATTGTGTCTAAACCCTATGAACTGAATTTCATGAGAGTTTCTATCTACCACAGTGTAGTGAGTAGAATCAAAAGACACATTGTAGCCTTTATCACAGAGTTGACTGATCCTCAGGAGATTGTGATGCAAGCCTTTTACAAGTAAAACATTTTCAATGACTTGAGTTTGGTTCTTACCTATCTTACCTTCTCCGATAATTTTTCCTTTATCTTTCCCCCCAAAAGCTACCACTCCACCAACCTTTTCTTACAGGTCTGCAAATATTTCCTTGTTTTCCGTCATATACCTTGAACATCCACTATCCAGATACCATTTGTTCTTTTGAGCTCCAAAGCAGACCTGCAAATTCAAAACAAATACTTATGGGGTTTTTGGTACCCAAGCAAGCTTGGGTCCATGATGGTTAGACAAAGGAGGCCTATATGACCTATTCACCATTCTTACAAAATGTTCATCATCAAGTCTCATGGTTCTGCAATCATACATATCATGGCCAAATCTTCCACAATAAAAGCATGTAGTGACTTTGTTACCACGGTTTCTCCTCCTGTTTGCATTCATAAATGAGTTATGCATATGTGTGTTAGACAAGGAGGAAAATGAGCTTCTTGAAATCCAAGGAGTCATGTGTGTTTTGGATTGAGATGGTTTTCTCTTTTTAAAGGTGTGTAGAGAACTTCCTTCATGAGGATCCACCCAAGTGTTCATAACTTGTTTTCATTTTTCCAATGTAGCAAGAACATTTTTCAACTCATTTATCTCTAGCATCAAGGTTTCAATTTTGTGTTCAGCTGTTTCCTTGGTTTGATTACATGCAATTCTTTCCGACCATTCTTGTTCTAATTCCCTCTTCAAGTCTTCATGCATTTTGATAAAATTGGTTTGATCTTCACGCATGCATGAACTCTCTTCTTCAAACAATTCAGTTTTAGACATAAGAATTTTATTTTCCTGTTTGAGATTCTCAATTTCAAATTTCAAAGCATTGTAACTTTCACAAGAATTTTCAGCATGCATAAATTGCTCCATCTTCTTTTTCAGAAGTTTTTTTTCAGATTTTAATTTTTTGCATTTTCCATATAACGATTCATAAGCAATCTGCCATTGTTCACAAGTAAGAGATTCGAATTCAGAATCTACCTCATTTGAGTTGTCCTCATCTGCCATGAAGCACAGATTCTGAACAAGCTCATCTAAGTCATCTTCATTCCCAGATCCTTCCTCATCCTCGTCGCTCCATGTGGCGACCATGGCTTTGGACTTTTTGAATTTTCCTTTCTTGAATCTCTTCATCAAATCCGGGCACTCACCACGCATGTGACCAAGTTTCTTGCATTCATAGCAAATTACTTCATCTTTCTTGCTACTTTCATTTTTCTTAGGACCTTGCCTTCTTGGTCCTTTTCTAAATTGACCACCGAACTTCCTAGTATTTTTGACAAATTTTCTTGCTCTTTTGGTGATCATAGCAACAAGCTCCTCATCTTCAGTGTTGGCCGTGGAGCCTTCCTCCCTGTCATCAGATTCTTGTGGGTTTACCTTCAATGCCAATATTGTGGCTACCTTCTTCTTTTTGTGATCCTCCTCGCTCCTTTTGAAGTTAATCTCGTATGTCATCAAGGAGCCGACTAATTCATCCAAAGTCAAAGTGTTGAGATCCTTTGAATCTTCAATTACACTGGCCTTTGTGTGCCACTGTGGTGATAAAGATCTCAGTAGCTTCTTACAAGATCTCGGTTTGAATACTCTTTCCCAAGAGCCTTCAAACCATTTGTAATTTCCATCAGCCTTGCGAACATTTCAGAAATAGATTCTTCTAGCTTCATCATAAATAACTCATAATCTCGGACCAATAGATTTGCCTTGGTCTCCTTGACTTCAGAAGTTCCTTCATAGATCAAGCGTAGCTTGTCCCACATTTCCTGTGCAGAGAAACACATAGAGATTTGTGAGTATTCGTTTGGATGAATAGCACATTGAATTATATTCATGGCCTTAAAGTTTGCTGCACAATTATTGATATGTTCATCATCCCAATCATCTTCATTGTCAGGCAACTTGTAAGGACCTTTATTGATCACATTCCACACATCATACTCTTGAGCACGCAGGAAAACATACATTCTATTTTTCCAATAAGTGTAGTTTGTGCCATAGAAAAACGGAGGCCTGTGTACCGAATGCCCTTCGGGCATCATCCCTCTATTTGCCATGATCTAGGATCTAGCTCTTTGACCGTGAGGTCGAGTCAATTAGAGACCAGAGCTCTGATACCAATTGTTGTGTCCCGAGGGTGACAATCAAGAGGGAGGGGTGAATTGATTGGCCAATAAAAATTAATTGCTAACTGAAATGCTAGTAGGAATGAAAACCACAAAATAGAAGGAGATCTAGTTAAGCAAACACTCAACCTTACCGGAACAAGATCTCTCTCGTAAGTACACGTAAATAAAGGTATGAATGCTATGACGGAGATAGAGATCACTCAGCTACACGTGAGGCCCACTCGTTACAAAGCACGAAGAACAAACCACAAAGGAGGCACATGATTTTTTAGGTGGTTCGGGTACACAAACGTGTCCCCTACGTCCACCCCTCACATGTGAGGATTAATGCTCCACTATGAGGTGAGCCACACACATGCTGTAACAACAGCCAACACACACACGCACCTATCTTGGCCACCACACACACACACACGTTCGTATCAAAGATCACGAGCACACACACAGAAAAATGCGGTTCTTTAAGTTCAAAGATTACAACAGATATTCAAGCTTAAACAGCAAAGATTTGAGAAGATTAGACTAGAGAAGATTTGCAGTGATTAGAGCTCCCCCTTTCTCTTCTTCGAAGGTACTTGAACTCTTTTGCAGGATGAAGACCGTTCTTGAAGGAGGATGATCGATTCTTGCACGGACACTTGTTGTATCTTGGATTTCTATGCAGCTTGTAGCAGAGGAACTTTTGGGGACTTGAAACTTCGTTCTTCCCTTCGCATTCACGCTCAGAAGGATGTGGAAGAAGCCTTAGAGCTGCTGCCTGTGACCTGCACTCACAAGGGTTAGAAAGTAAACACAAATTTCAGATCTCACTGCTTGATTAGGGTTTGTGACCCAATGAGACGGTTTTATGCTTCTAGATCGGTCAAGGGACACCCTAGGGACCAGATCCTTGAATCTAGGAGTGATTTGTGACTGAGGGATCGGACTGGTTTGACAAAATGGCCGTGGACGTGAAAGTCCAAAATCGTGGCTGCACAGTGGTGTCGACACCAAGGCCAGGGCCATAGTCGAAAGCGGTCGGCCAAAGCAACCCACAGATGGTGTCCACACCAGGACATGGCCTATAGCAGAAAACTGCTGGCCAGAGGATGGTGTCGACACCAGGACATGGCCTATAGCAGAAAATTGCTGGCCAGTATAAAAACAAGTGGGTGTCGACACCAGGTGTCGACACCAACTTCCTGAGTGAAGGAATTTTACAAACGACAGAACATTGAGAAAGTGGTGTCGACACCAGGCATTAGTGAGACAAAAAATGCACAATAAAGTAGAAACTAAACATACAACCTCAACGGGGTTTTGCCATTTTATGTTGGGTATTAGAAGTCCTTCTTACCTACAAGAATGCCCCAAGAAAGTCAAATTTGTATGAGCATTCATAGTACAAATTTACTTATACATTTCTCATTAAGTCATGAATCTATGAATAATGAAGGAAACTCACCCTTGTGACTTTTACCAAGTTCTTACCTATCGGATGGAAATGTATATTTTATGAACTCCATTGACCATCCATGAGGAGTTTATGCACAAGTCAGCACATATACCTGAGTGCATATATTTATTGATCCGAGAGACTTTGAAATGTGACCTTGTGAACGACTTATATAAAGTATCATTGTTTTCCTCAAACCATGGGTTTCCAAAAGCCATTGTCAAAAGTTTCAAGGAGTATTGCATTACTCCAAGTTTGCCATGGATCGAGAAGTCCAAGTGCTGAGATTATACCAAATCTACATGACAAAGATATCAACCATTCAACACAAAGTTATGTAGGATTTTTAATCTCAAACTGACAATGAATCAAGAACATTCCCATTACAACAACCATGAACACATCGAAACAATCAAGTTAAAACATCAAACTATTTAGCCACATTGTATTTGACATCATCAAAACTCATGAAGCCACACATCATAATCTTGGGAGCAACAGAGATGAAAGTGACTTGTCAGAACTGACGGAATCCAAATCGGATATCCGATTTGAGCCCGACGCTCAAATAACTCAATTCAAAACTAAGTTAGTTTTCAAAAGTAACTTAGTTTAGAAGAATTGAGAAAATTCGGGGTTCGGGAGTCCAAAATGTAAAATACTGGATTGATCGGCGTGCCCATCCTTCCAACATGACCTGCGAGGTAGACGTGAGTTGTGAGAGCTGACGGATTCCAAATCAGATATCCAGTTTGAGCCCGATGCTCAAATAACTCAATTCAAAACTAAGTCTATTTTCAAAACTAACTTAGTTTAGAAGAATTTATACAATTCGGGGTTCGGGGGCCTAAAATCTGAAATATCGATCTGATCGGCGTGCCGATCCTTCCAACAGGACCTGGGAGATGAAAGTGACTTGTCAGAACTGACGGAATCCAAATCGGATATCCGGTTTGAGCCCGACACTCAAATACCTTAATTCAAAACTAAGTTAGTTTTCAAAAGTAACTTAGTTTAGAAGAATTGAGAAAATTAGGGGTTCGGGAGTCCAAAATATAAAATACTGGCCTGATCGACGTGCCCATCTTTCCAACACGACCTGCGAGGTAGATGTGAGTTGTGAGAGCTGACGGATTCCAAATTGGATATCCGGTTTGAGCCCGAGGCTCAAATAACTCAATTCAAAATTAAGTGTGTTTTCAAAACTAACTTAGTTTAGAAGAATTTATTTAATTCGGGGTTCGGGGGTCTAAAATCTGAAATATCAGTCTGATTGGCATGCCGATTGTTCCAACACGACCTTGGAGATGAAAGTAACTTGTCAGAACTGACGAAATCTAAACCGGATATCTGATTTGGGCCCGACGCTCAAAAGTACATTTTGTAAATACACTTAGTTTAAAATTAAAGAAGTCGGGTCCGGAGGTCTAAAATCTAAAATACCGATCTGATCGGCGTGCCGATCGTTCCAACAAGACCTGGGAGATAAAAGTGACTTGTGAGAACTGGCGGAATTCAAATCGGATAGCCGGTTTGGGGCCCAATGCTCAAAAGTGCATTTTGTAAATACACTTAGTTTAAAATTAAAGAAGTCGGGTCCGTGGGTCTAAAATCTGAAATGCCGGTCTGATCAGCGTGCCGATCATTCCAACAAGACCTGGGAGATAAAAGTGACTTGTGAGAACTAGCGGAATCCAAATCCAATACCCGGTTTGGGCCCAGCGCTCAAAAGTTCATTTTGTTAATGCACTTAGTTTAAATTTAAAGAAGTCAGGTTTGGGGGTCTAAAATCTGAAATACCGGTCTGATCGGCATGTCAATCGTTCCAACATGACTTGAGAGATGAAAGTGACTTGTCAGAACTGACGGAATCCAAATCGGATATCTGGTTTTGGCCCGACGCTCAAAAGTGCAGTCTCTAAATGTAATTAATTTAAAAGACAGATAACTAGGGGTTGGGGGGTCTAAAATCTGAAATACCGGTATGATCGGCGTGCCGATCGTTCCAACAGGACCTGGGAGATAAAAGTGACTTGTGAGAACTCGCGGAATCCAAATCGGATACCCAGTTTGGGGCCCAACGCTCAAAAGTGCATTTTATAAATACACTTAGTTTAAAATTAAATAAGTCGGGTCTGGGGGTCTAAAATCTGAAATGCCAGTCTGATCGGCGTGCCGATCATTCCAACAGGACCTGGGAGATAAAAGTGACTTGTGTGAACTGGCGGAATCCAAATCGGATACCCGATTTGGGCCCAACGCTCAAAAGTGCATTTTGTAAATGTACTTAGTTTAAATTTAAAGAAGTCAGGTTCGGGGGTCTGAAATCTGAAATACCAGTCTGATCGGCGTACCGATCATTCCAACACGACTTGGGAGATGAAAGTGAGTTGTCAGAACTGACGGAATCTAAATCGGATATCTGGTTTGGGCCCGACGCTCAAAAGTGCATTATCTAAATGTAATTAATTTAAAAGACATATAAGTATGGGTTAGGGGTCTAAAATCTGAAATACATGTCTGATCGGCGTGTCAATCATTCCAACACGACTTGGGAGGTAAAAGTGACTTGTGAGAACTGGAGGAATCAAAATCGAATACTCGATTTGGGCCCGGCGCTCAAAAGTGTATTTTGTAAATGCACTTAGTTAAAAATTAAAGAAGTTGGGTTCGGGGATCTAAATTCTGAAATACCGGTCGGATCGTTCCAACACTACCTGGGAGATGAAAGCGACTTGTCAAAACTGACGGATTTCAATTCGGATCGGTTTGAGCTCGGCGCTCAGAATTGCATTCTCCAAATGTGATTAATTTAAAATATTGATGACAACTAGGTTAGTTGGGGTCTATAAAATCAATGCAGTTATCGATTTGATATTATGTTTGATTTCAATTTTTGTAATGTAATAAAATATTTAATTTATCTTCGCACTAATTTTTTTATCTATGAATGAATGTTATTATTTTTTTAGTGTAGGAGGATCCTTCTACAGGCGACGATAGAGGAGATGAGTAGGGCAGGGAGGAGGATATGGACGATGTGGATGATATTTGATCAACAGAGGATTCGTGTTGAGTTTCTTCTTATGTGTTTTGTTTTCAGTACCTTAGTTTGATTATATTTGATGTATTTTTAATAGGTTTTTTAAAACAATTTTGTATTTTTAAAAAAAAATAATGGAGCTATTTCAGACGGATTTTCAAACGGATCCGTCAGAAATGTCAGACGGAATTAGAGACAAAAATGTATCCATCTGAAATTTCAGACGGAATGTAATACTACTCCGTCTGAAATAGAGACAAAATAATCTGTCTGAAATTTCAAATGGATATTGGAACGGTATTTGGCACAGATAATTTCAGACAGTATTTCACATGGAAACTATTCCGTGTGAAATTTCAGACGGAATTTGTGACTGATATTAAATCTATCTGAAATTTATAATTTCAGACGGTATTTCACACGAAAAGTTTCCGTGTGAAATTTCAGACCGAATTTGTGACTAATATTAAATCGGTCCGAAATTTGTAATTTCAGACGGTATTTCATACGAAAAGTATTCTGTGTGAAATTTCTGACGGAATTTGTGACTGATATTAAATTTGTCCAAAATTTGTAACCAAGGAATTGAGACGGCCAATTTTCATCTGAAATTCGTCTGAAATCCGTTACAAAAGTGTCTTCCCACGGAATTTCAGACGGATTTGAGACGGAAATGGGCCGTTTGAAATCTCGCATTTTCTGGTAGTGTTTTAAATGCCATACTGTTCATTTTGATGAGGTTACTATTCATTTTGGGGACGATTTTCATTTCATGGGTTCTTATTTATTTTTTATTTTTCTATGATAGAGTAAATCGAGATGATTAATGGGTAACAATTAGATTTTTAAATTCTTTTTATATTATGAGATATCAATTTTTAAAGTGGCTAATGAATAGTGATAACCGTTTATGCGTTACTGTATGTGAAATTCGTTTTATCGATAGCAGGATCCTTGCATGCAAATGATCATTTCAGAGTTTCCCCTTGCCATTAGATTTAGGTTAATTTGAATTAAGGGTTGAGAATTAAAACCCCTGATATCAACTGTATGACCCTTTAAAGGATCAGATTGGAAGGGGAGTTGGCACTCCTTTATCTTCAATTTTTCTGCAAGTTGTGGGAAGCTTCTGTGCTTCCATTTTCTTGGTACTGAGAGATAAGGGTGTGAGCTCTCGTACTGCCTTCCTGCTATGAGTGATAGAGATTTAGAAGGGGTGGCAATGTAGGGTGTCTTTCGAAGGACTCCTGGACTGAAGAGACTACATCGAGAAGCGTGCTCATTTGATCTATCATTTTTCTTCGTTAAGGCAAGTTCCTAAGGTTCGAAACATCCTTTTGGCATGTTCTAAACTACTTTCAGATGTCTTAGATTAAAAGAAAACATGCATAATCATAGAACATATCTCATGATGCTTGTTTTGGTTTGTTTCAAATTTCCATTTCTATTTAACTAACATACCATGCAGTATGTCAACACATCCATGCAAGTTCTTAAAGCTCAGTTTATCCTTTTGTCATGGTTTAAACCTACTTCGATGGTTGGGTTAAAAGAAATCTATAAGAGCAAAAAAATAAAACCATTGCGTTGTTTTTCTAGTTTTCATTTCAAACCACGTGAGTTGTGTAAGATTCGTCTGGTTTTAAGCAAAGATAAGAGTCACCATGTTGACTGCGTCGACCCAGCCTTAGGGTGCGTCAACGCAGCCCCCTTAGAAGAGATGTAGGTGCATGGACGCAGCCAGGGGCTAGGTCGATGCAGCCCCCTTTGAGTAGTTGGGCGCGTCGACATAGCCCATGGCTACGTCGATGCAGCCATTAAGAGCTTTAAGGCTGCGTCGACGCAACCATTGACTGCGTCGACCCACCCTGTGCTCTAGCCCAAATTTCAGAAACCAAGAAAAAGAGAGTTTTGAGAGACCTTTGTGATTCAGAAAAATCTCAAAAATTGGGTAATGACAAAGAACCAAGTTAGTAACCTACTGTAGAAATTTCATGATCACAAAAATTATGTACTTACAATTACGAATTATTTTATACGCATGTGTAACCTAAAGATAAACCTATTTTTGTACAGAAACCTGAAACCTATTGTAATGCATATTTCTGAAACCTTCAATAATTAAGATATCTTGACAGTAATTGAGAAGTGTTGAAAGGTGTAGTTGAAGTACAGATTAGTGAAAAGAATACACTGCGATGTATGATTTTTGGCATATGTATATATATATGTAGAACTATTATACAGGCTGTATGGACACTGCTGTCATAGAAGGTTCTGGAGCCAAGCTACAGAAATGCCCCTATGGGGAGACTCAATCTGTTCTGATCTCAAGGGCACGAGGTGAAATCCTAGAGGTGGACAAGTTCCACTGGTTAAGGTGGAGAGAACTTCCCCCGATTCTGCTCAGTAACCAAGACTCGTCACCATTACCTAGGCGACTGAGTATCTGTCTGTCTGACCTTCTAATGGTGGTTTGGGCACTATGTCTGAGCCATATGTTATCTGAAATCCGCAAAGACATATGACTTCTGAAATTCTGTCTATGTGTCGAAAATCCATAAAGACATATGACTTCTGAAATTGTGTAAATTCTGAAATTCTATTTTTTGAAATCTATTCAGTCATATGAATTTCTGAGAATTTCTGTTTCTGTTATCTGAAAATCTGATCAGGCAAGTGAGTTCTAAAAAATGAAGTTATAGCCATATATACACCTATTTTCTTCTACAAACTTGTCTTTCTATCCCCTGCAACCTGATTTTAGATATTCTAAGTATCATAAATTTCTGTAAGTTGAATTATCCTCGAAGTATGTTAGGCGTGGACAAAAGAAAAATAATTTGAATTTAATAACTTGTTGAGTCTATTCCTAGACTCATGCTTGCTAAACATTTTCAGGTGATTCCCTTGGTGAGGACGAGGAGTTAGTGCGTAGTGACTCCGATCGAGAGGATTTTGTGTAATCTTTAGAGATCTTTTTCTTTACAGTTGAGGTGATTGTTGTTAGAAGATTTAGATTTTGTAATAATGGACTGTTGTATAGAACTTTTATGTATTATCAGCTTTGTACTATTGTGATATTGGGTATGTGATCTAATTGATGGAAATGAAATTTTTCATCCGCTGTCAGTTGTTCTCTTTATTTATGTAATTCATCAACCAATTCTATTCTGCTGGGTTGTTCCCACTGTGGCATTCCCCTTAAGTCCAAAGAGAGTTGGAAACTGGACCGGATTCTCAGGCGGGGTGTTACAGAGAGTAGTATCAGAGCCCAAGGTTGATAATTTACATAAGTAAACCATGAACTAGCTACATATCCCAAGATCTAGATAGTTTCATAAGTTATATGAGCTGAAAATATACATATGAAGAAATATAAATCAGTAATAATTAGGAGCTCAAGCTTATTAATCCATTGTTTTATAAGGTTATGTCATCCCGTGGTCGCCGTGCTGCTGGCCCTGCTCATGAAGAGGAATCGAGGAGAGATGTGGAGGAAGGTCAACAAGGATTGCCGGTGCCACCGCCGTCGCCGCCGGCATTGGTTGATTATGGTGCTTTCATGCAAGGGTTTGTTGGGTCCCGATAGGTGCAATAGGATCTAGAAGGTGGGGTTGAATAGATCCTTTCGTAAACTATGGCCTAATTATAACTTGACTACCAAAAGCATAGACCACCCCTATAAAGCAATTAAAACACTTAGACACAAGGCACATCGGATTTAGACGGAATGGGTTAAGTGTAAGCGACGGTCCTAAGACAACACGGGTTGTGGTACAAGCCTAGGTGCTTCTCAGCAAACCTCTGATGTGTGTGTGAACAAGGTAATCTCCCTTTTGCTGGAGAAAGCTCCCTAGTGCTTGAGTGCAAAGGTGCAGCAAGCACCCTAGGGAATGCTAGTAGCGAGCAAGGAAAAAACTGGTGTTGAGTCCTGGAGGGTGGCAATCAAGAGGGGAGGGGTGAATTGATGGCCAATTAAAAGAAACTACCTACGTGAATTCTATACTAATTATGCACACAAGCTCTAGCCTTACACTAACAGGATCACACTCGTGAATGCGTGTGAAGTGGGTGTGATTGATAGAGAAAATGGTGAATGCTCACCTCACCGCGAAGCCCACTCAACAAGTAAATGGAATAGCAAACCACAATTGACACATGTAATTTTTAGGTGGTTCGGGTACACTGCCGTGTCCCCTACGTCCACCCCTCACACGGAGGATTAAGGCTTCACTATGTAGTGAATCACACACACACGCTGTGTAGAACAGCAAGCGCACACACACACACACACACGTTCGTGTTACCAAACATGAACACCACACACAAATATCTGAAATAATGATTACAAACGTATGCTCAAGTTTAAGCTAAATGATCTAGAATGGAAAGAGTGAAGAAGGATTGATTTATCCTGGTTGGAGCTCCCCCTTTCTCTTCTGCGAATTTTATCAAACACTTGTGCAGCACGATGACCGTTCTTGACGATCTTGGCTCGGATGTGGATGAATTTCAATTTCGCTCGCAGCCAGGAGCAGAGGCTTGATTGGAACTTTGATTCCTCCTTCTTCCCTTCACATTCACGCACACACCAAGGTGGAACAAGGGCTGGAGGTGGCTGCTGTGACCTGCACACACAAATGTTAGAAGGAAACCCAAAATCAGGACATACGAATTTCTCTTAGGGTTTTCATCCTCTACAAGTTGTTATATAGGCCAAGGGTGGTCAAGGGACAGCCATGGGACAAGATCCACTTGTTATGGAGTGGATTAAGGACAGCCACACAAGTGTGGTTGGACCATTTGGTCGAAATGCCAAGAGTCCACAATCACGGCGCCGCCCAGACCAGAAAGGGTCGACCCTTGGGGTTGACCCTCGTGAGGGGCCAGATGGGCCAGACAGCATGGGTCGACCCTTGGGGTCTACCCTTCCAAGAACCCATGCGGGTTTAATAATTCTGGCAATAGGGGTTTTCAGGGGTCGACCCTTGGGGTCGACCCTTGCAGGTCTGGTGAAGGAGCCCGCCGGGTTCTAAAAAATAATCACCAGGGGTCGACCCTTGGGGTCGACCCTTGCGGCTGGGGGTCGACCCAATGGGTTGACCCTTTCAGCTGGAGATAAAAGACCCACGTTAACAGAGCCAGGGGACCTAGGGGTCTCAAGATGGTTTTTAAAGCATGAGAGGGAATGAAACTCAAACCATTTAAACTTAGATAAGTTCTAAACCAATTTAATCCTTGAGATCAAAATAAAGAACTTCAAACCACACATTCAAAAGTCAATATGTTGAAGTCGATCTCACCAACCATCCTCGAGTTCCTTAAGCACGTTCCTTGCCCTGTAAAGACATACATTCAGAATTAGATTTAGCATTGTAATTTTACGTTCAAAAAGCCTTACCAGACGAAGTTACTCTTGTACCTCCAAAAGCTCCAAGTCTACATCAAGGATGTGCATTTCCAAAGCTTTTCATGTTGGAACAACTCAATTTCAATTCACACATAAAAATAGTGTTTGGTCATCATCAAAATCTATTTAGTAATACCCACAAGGATGGGGTTCAACAATCTCCCCCTTTTTGATGATGACAAAATACTACATGCCTTACATACACATAAGACTTCAAAAAGATTTAGCATTTTCATTGAGTTCCACCTTAAACCTTCATATTCAGAGTAAAACACAGGAAGCATTGTAATAGTGAAATACAAGACCAGCCAACGATGTGAGATTGAAGAACATAAACACGTTCCAAAGTACTTTGCCGACAACACAGGTTAAATGTAAACAAGGTCTGAGTTCAAGGGCGAATTACATGATGCAATGCATGAGATGCAACTGAACACAACTGAAATGCAAACAGAAATGCAACAAGACTGAAATGCAACATTGCTAATGAACAGAAAGATCAGAAATATGATGAAATCACACAGGCATGCAAGCACACAACACACACATAGAATATAAGTAGCCGATAGCCGATTATCTGGGCACACATATAGTACAAGATTTCTCCCCCTTTGGCATCATCAAAAAGGAGGGGGTGACAAGGGATAGGAAGTGTGCCATTCTGCAAGAGCATAGCCGTCTAATCGTCATCCGGAGTCGGTGAGCTGGGCGGATGCCTAATATACTCCAAGACTTCTTCAAGCAAGTGGGATTGAGTAGCCAAAGTATCAGTAACATACTGAGAGTGCTCTTGATGAGATAGCTTCAGATCAGCGAGATCATGTTGCATAGCCTCCATAGTCTCCCCATAATTGTCTAAACGATCATCAATAGTATCCAAACGGTCCATGAGCAGCTGAACCGCCTCGGAAGGCATGTCCTCAACAGGAATATGTGGCTGTTGCACACCAGCCTGTGCATCATCGTCATCCTCCTCCTCAGAACTGATTTCATGTGCAGCGAGGTCGACCCCCTTTCCTGTCACGTACATCCACCACACCCCATCTCCCTTTACACCGGACCACCTGCTAAACCTCTCTCGACGACACACCTCTCTCCCTCTTCTTCTCTCCCAAAACAACACACACCACTTCCTCTCTCTGCCGATAGCCCTTGCCATCGTTCCCACCTCCCAGTGCGACTGCCACCTCCCGACCTCTCTCTCTTCACTTCGGCCGCCTCCACTTCACCTTCGACGCGTCCTCACAGGCAACCACGTCCCCCGTCGTCATCACTCCTTTGACCATCGTCGTCGGACTGCACCACCACCGCACCGACTGCCGCAATCGCCGTCGAGCTTCTCCACAACCGTGGCCATCCCTCGCCGTCCACTTCATCTCTCACACCACACACCCCGTGGACACAGCCGCACGCCACCACCGTCGCTGCCGTCATCGACCGGACGCTGCCGCACCACCGCTGCATGCCACCACCGTGGCCGTTGAGCTCATCTGCACCAACCCCCGGCACCACGTCCGTCGCCGCTGTCGACCTCTCCCCCTCCATCGCCCACTTCCGCTGTACTTTCCGGACACTCACGGACGCGCCGCCCACGCCGCCGGCCTCACCTCCAGACGCCACCGTCACCACCGTCGTCATCCGGTCGCCCACGTCATCGTCATCAACCTCACCGGTCGCCGTCCGAGCCACCGCCACGCCGTCCACCTCGACACCGCCGTGAAGCCCCCCCTGTGTTCGTCTGCACCGCCAACGCCGTCAACACCGCCCGCGAGCGACCGTCCGCCGTCAACGCCGCCCGACCATAACGGGTAGACCCAATGGGTCGACCCCTTTCACCCCGGCCGCAGACAGGATCCGCTATCGCGAGGGTCGACCCTTGGGATCGTCCCTTCTGCGTGGGTCGACCCTTGGGGTCGACCCTTCCACTATTTTTCACCAAAATTTTTGAAGAGAAAGGGAAGAGAGAAAAAAAATGATGTGGCTCGAATCCCCAATGATAATATCATGTTGGAATCAAGGAATTGGAGTTGTTTTATGGGTGAATGCATTGGGGAACTTGTTTCAAGAAAATCTAGGATCATAGTAGACGTTCATATTCTAACGTCTCCAAATTTCAGATTTCGAGGGAGTATGCTCTCTTGCTGGCATTAAAGGAACTCAAGGAAATATCGGCCATAGAAATTACAAAAACATGGTTGTATTCTATAAATAAAAGGCATGCAAGACATGCAATCAAGATTTTTCATACATTTTTTGTTTGTTTTTAAAGCAATAATAATGCACATGCATGACAAGGGGAAATTCAACTATGCACCATACTAATGCAAATGCATGCGATGCTAACGTATATACATAGATATGCAACTGATCAAGACTCAGACACGTCTATCCGACAAACCCCTAATTCTCTCATAAATGCTGTGAATTTATCTTCACTTAGAGGTTTGGTGAAAATGTCGGTAATTTGTTGGTCTATTTCAATTAACCTAATTTCTACATCACTCTTGCTCACATGATCCCTGAGAAAATGATGTCTAATCTCAATATGCTTTGTGCGAGAGTGATGGACTGGGTTCTTTGACAAGTTTATGGCTGAAGTGTTGTCACACAAGATGGAAGTGTTTTTGAAAGAAATGCCATAATCAATCATATGTTGTTGGATCCATAGCACCTGGGCAACGCAACTCCCGACAGGCACATATTCGGCTTCGGCGGTTGATAGAGCCACTGAGTTTTGTTTCTTGGAGGCCCATGAGACCACACATCCTCCAATAAATTGGCAATACTCGCTAGTGCTTTTCCAATCCACTTTACAACCTGCATAATCGGCATCGGAATAAGCAATTAAATCAAAGCTCGAATTACGCGGAAACCATAATCCTAAATTACTTGAACCAGCAATATATCTGAAAATTCGTTTAACAGCTGACATGTGTGATTCTTTTGGATTGGACTGAAATCGTGCACACAAACACACAGTAAATTGAATGTCGGGCATGCTGGTAGTTAAATACAACAGGGAACCGATCATGCTTCTGAAGAGTTTTTGATCTCCTGATTTACCTGATTTATCTTGATCAATTTTTATTGAGGTGGACATGGGAGTTGGTTGTGGTTTGGTAGAGGTCAAGTTGAACTTTTTCAGCAACTCCATTGCATACTTCTTTTGATGTATGAATAGCCCATCTACCGTTTGATTTACCTGCAATCCCAAGAAAAATGTTAGCTCTCCCATAAGACTCATTTCAAACTCACTTTGCATTAATTTTGCAAAGTCTTTACTGAGAGTATCATTAGTGGAGCCAAAAATAATATCATCAACATAAACTTGAACAATTATTATTTCCTTACCATTCAATTTTGTAAAAAGGGTTTGATCAACATTACCTCGTTTGAATTCATTTTGAATGAGGAAATCACTTAACCGTTCATACCATGCACGGGGTGCTTGTTTCAGACCGTAAAGTGCCTTGTCCAGCTTGTACACATGGTCTGTATGTTTTGTGTCTTCAAACCCTGGTGGTTGCTCCACATACACGTCCTCCTGGATATAGCCATTAAAAAATGCACTCTTAACATCTATTTGAAATAATTTGATATTGTGACAACATGCAAATGCTAAGAGAACCCTCACTGCCTCAAGTCTTGCTACTGGAGCAAAAGACTCATCAAAGTCAATTCCTAACTCTTGGCTATAGCCTTTGGCTACTAGCCTGGCCTTGTTCCTAGTTACAACTCCTTGATCGTTTGTTTTGTTTCGGAAAACCCATTTCGTTCCGATCACGGAGTGATTCTTAGGGCATGGAACAAGGAACCACACTTTGTTCCTTTGGAACTGGTGTAGTTCCTCTTGCATGGCCATGATCCATGACTCATCATTCAAGGGTTCTTCTATGGAGTGAGGTTCAAATTGAGAAAGCAAGGCTATGTAATCCTGATTTTCAACTTCCCTGAAAGAGGCTCGTGTCCGTATTCCTTCTTCTACATTGCCCATCACATTGTCAGGCGGATGGTCCTTTGGAAAGGTCCATTGCATTGGTAGCTGCTGTTCAACTTGAATTTCTTGATTAGCATCATCTTCTTGTGGTTCTTCTTCTTCTTGTTTCTCAGTTTTTCTTTCTTTCTTCCCGATATCTCCAACATCCAACTCATCATCCTACAAGACAGATTTTTCATTAGTTCTATTTTGAGATGATTCATCAATAATGACATGGGGGCTTTCCTCAACTACAAGAGTTCTCAAGTTGTACACTCGATATGCTCTTGAGCTAAGTGAGTACCCAAGAAGTATACCTTTGTCACTTTTGGGATCAAATTTTTCCAGGTCTATCTTACCATTGTTATGAATGTAACAGGTTGAGCCAAATGGTCTAAGATATGAAATGTTTGGCTTCTTATCTTGGTACAACTCATAGGGGGTTTTCTTCAACAGCGGTCTTACCATGGCACGGTTGATTATGTAGCAGGCTGTGTTCACTGCTTCAGCCCAAAAGTACCTCGGCAGATTATACTTATTTAGCATGGTTCTTGCCATTTCGATCAGTGTTCTATTCTTCCTTTCAACAACGCCATTTTGTTCGGGGGTTCTTGGTGCGGAGAAGTCATGCGTGTAGCCTTGAGCCCTACAAAAATTGCTGAACTCATGGTTATCAAATTCCCTGCCATGATCACTCCGCACGGTTTTCATGCAAAACCCATTTTCATTTTGAACCACCCTGCAAAATGCTTCAAATTCCGTCAGGGCATCATTTTTATGAGAAAGGAAGTAAACCCAACAGAATCTTGAGTAATCATCCACAATTACAAAACCATATAATTTACCACCCAAGCTGTGTGTTCTGATTGGTCCAAATAGATCAATGTGGATGATTTCAAGGGGTCTCGATGTGGTCACATCATTCTTGCTCTTGAATGATGTCCTTGTTTGTTTCCCCATGCTACGCGCCCCACACACTCCATCATCGACGGCCTTCAACTTGGGCAGTCCAATTACCAAATCATTTCTAGATAATTTCAGCAAAACATTGAAACTAGCATGCCCAAGCCGACGATGCCAGAGCCAAGCATCATCATTGTTCCTTGCATGAGAGGCATCATTCAAGTCTATCATATAAACATTATTATACCTGAAACCAATGAACTTTATCTCACGAGTATTTCTATTCAAAACAGTGCAGTGGTTAGAATCAAAAATCACATTGCATCCTTTATCACAAAGTTGACTTATGCTTAAGAGATTGTGATGCAAACCTTTCACAAGCAATACATTTTCAATGGTATGATTTTGGTTCTTACATATCTTACCTTCTCCGATGATTTTACTTTTGTCCTTACCACCGAATGCTACCATCTCACCATCCTTTTCATGCAGGTCCACAAATCATTCCTTGTTTCCCGTCATATGCCAAGAGCAACCATTGTCCACATACCATTTGTTCTTTTGAGCTCTCGAGTAGACCTGCAATTCAACCAAAGTGCTTATGGAGATTTTGGTACCCAAGCAAGCTTGGGTCCATGATGGTTAGAGGCATGATGCATATATGATCTATTTCTGAATCTAGCAGAATTTTCTTCATCATATTTCAGAATTATACAATCATACATGTCATGACCCATTTTTCCACAATAGAAACAAGTGATGGCTCTATCTCTTTTTCTCCTTCTACCAACATTTGAAAAGGAATTATGCTTGTGTTTCTTTGGTTTGGAGGATGCTGAACTTATGGGGGCCCAATGGGTTGTTTGAACTTTTGATTTTTCAAGGATGGCAAGAGCATCCTTTAGCTCTTTTATTTAAGCCATTTGAGATTGGCTTTGTTTTTCAGCCTTTACTTTGGCTTCATTGCAAGTAATGCTTTCAAGCTTTTCTTGTTTCATATCATTTTTCAATTCTTCATACATTTTCAGAAATGTGGATTGTTCTTCTCTCATGCATGAAATCTCTTCTTCAAACAGTTCAATTTTGGATGCAAGAATTTCATTTTCATGCTTCATGTTTTCATTTTCTGATTTTAAAGCATGGCACTCTTCACATGATTTTTTAGTATGCACAAAAATTTTCTTTTTCAAATTGCTATTTTCAGATTTGAATCTTTTACATTTTTCATATAAAGATTCATATGCAATTTGCCATTATTCACAAGTAAGAATTTCAGTTTCAGAATCTACCTCATTTCCTTCGTCGTCATTGGCCATGAGACATAGATTCTGGACTAGCTCATCTAGTCCATCTTCATTTCCGGATTCCTCCTGATCTTCATCGCTCCATGTCGCCATCATGGCGTTGGGCTTCCTGAACTTGCCTTTCTTCACCTTCTTGATGAGATCGGGGCACTCACCCCGCATATGGCCGGGTTTCTTGTATTCATAGCAAATCACTTCTTCTTTCTTGCTCCTTTCTCCTCTGTTTGGTCCTTACCTTCTTGGTCCCTTCCTGAACTGACCACCAAAGTTTCTGGTTCTTTTGACGAACCTTCTTGCTCTTCGTGTGATCATGGCAACTAGTTCCTCATCTTCAGTGTTGCCAATGGAATCATTGTCACTGCCCTCTAAATCTTGTGGATTCACCCTTAGGGCCAATGGTGTGACAATTTTCTTTTTCTTGTGATCCTCCTCGCTCCTTTTGATGTTTATTTCATATGTCATCAGCGAGCCGATCAACTCATCCAGAGTTAGAGTGTTGAGATCCTTGGAGTCTTCAATTATAGTGACTTTTGTATGGCACTGTGGAGAGAGGGATCTTAGATTTTTTCTGACAAGCTCCTTGTTGGAATACTCCTTGCCAAGTCCCTTTAGTCCATTTGTAATTTCTGTCAATCTAGCAAACATGTCACAAATAGACTCATCTTGCTTCATTGCGAACAGCTCGTCGTCCCGGACTAAAAGATTGGCTTTGGTTTCCATTACTTCCGACGTTCCTTCATAGATAAGCCGTAGCTTGTTCCACATCTCCTGTGCAGAGGAACACGTAGAAATACGTGAGTATTCATTAGGATGAACAGCACATTGAATTATATTCATAACTTTAAAATTCGCTGAACACTTCCTAATATCTTCTTCATCCCACTCATTCTCATTTTCAGATAATACATATGGACCCCTACTTATGACACGCCAAACATCGTAGTCCTGGGCACGTAGGAAAATATACATTCTATTTTTCCAGTAGGGGTAGTTTGATCCATCAAAGAACGGAGGTCTTTGAATAGAAAGCCCTTCGAGCATCATCCCCTTGTTTGCCATTTAATGGGATCTAGCTCTGACGACCGTGTGGTCGAGATTAAACAGAGACCAAGGCTTTGATACCAATTGTTGAGTTCCGGAGGGTGGCAATCAAGAGGGGAGGGGTGAATTGATGGCCAATTAAAAGAAACTACCTACGTGAATTCTATACTAATTATGCACACAAACTCTAGCCTTACACGAACAGGATCACACTCGTGAATGCGTGTGAAGTGGGTGTGATTGATAGAGAAAATGGTGAATGCTCACCACACCGCGAAGCCCACTCGACAAGTAAACGGAATAGCAAACCACAATTGACACACGGAATTTTTAGGTGGTTCGGGTACAGTGCCGTGTCCCCTATGTCCACCCCTCACACGGAGGATTAAGGCTTCACTATGTAGTGAATCACACACACACGCTATGTAGAATAGCACACACACACACACACACACACACACACACACACACACACACACACACACACACACACATACGTTCGTGTTACCAAACACGAACACCACACACAAATATCTGAAATAATGATTACAAACGTATGCTCAAGTTTAAGCTAAATGATTCAGAATGGAAAGAGTGAAGAAGGATTGATTTATCCTGGTTGGAGCTCCCCCTTTCTCTTCTGCGAATTTTATCAAACACTTGTGCAGCACGATGACTGTTCTTGACGATCTTGGCTCGGATGTGGCTGAATCTCGATTTCGCTCGTAGCCAACAGCAGAGGCTTGATTGGAACTTTGATTCCTCCTTCTTCCCTTCACATTCACGCACACACCAAGGTGGAACAAGGGTTGGAGGTGGCTGCTACGACCTGCACACATAAATGTTAGAAAGAAACCCAAAATCAAGACATACGAATTTCTCTTAGGGTTTTCATCCTCTCAAGTTGTTATATAGGCCAAGGGTGGTCAAGGGTCAGCCATGGGACAAGATCCACTTGTTATGGTGGATTAAGGACAGCCACACAAGTGTGGTTGGACCATTTGGTCGAAATGCCAAGAGTCCACAATCACAGCGCCGCCCAGACCAGAAAGGGTCGACCCTTGGGGTCGACCCTCGTGAGGGGCCAGATGGGCCAGACAGCATGGGTCGACCCTTGGGGTAGACCCTTCCAAGAACCCGTGCGGGTTTAATAATTCTGGCAACATGGGTTTTCAGGGGTCTACCCTTGGGGTCGACCCTTGCAGGTCTGGTGAAGGAGCCCGCCGGGTTCTAAAAAATAATCACCAGGGGTCGACCCTTGGGGTCGACCCTTGCGGCTGGGGGTCGACCCAATGGGTCGACCCTTTCAGCTAGAGATAAAAGACCCACGTTAACAGAACCAGGGGACCTAGGGGTCTCAAGATGGTTTTTAAAGCATGAGAGGGAATGAAACTCAAACCATTTAAACTTAGATAAGTTCTAAACCAATTTAATCCTTGAGATCAAAATAAAGAACTTCAAACCACACATTCAAAAGTCAATATGTTGAAGTCGATCTCACCAACCGTCCTCGAGTTCCTTAAGCACGTTCCTTGCCCTGTAAAGACATACATTCGGAATTAGATTTAGCATTGTAATTTTACGTTCAAAAATCCTTACCTGACGAAGTTACTCTTGTACCTCCAAAAGCTCCAAGTCTACATCAAGGATGTGCATTTCCAAAGCTTTTCATGTTGGAACAACTCAATTTCAATTCACACATAAAAATAGTGTTTGGTCATCATCAAAATCTATTTAGTAATACCCACAAGGAGGGGGTTCAACAACTGGTGTGTATACAAGGTAGCGCAGTCCACGAAGCTAGAGTGTGCGATGGAGATAAATAAGATTATATGCAGTGAAGCAAGCACATCGACCTATGAATAGGGATAGAAGATATGGAACAAGCCCACAAGATGTTCAACCCACAACACAAGAATTTTAAGGTGGTTCGGTTGTAAACCCACAACCTACGTCCACCCCTCACCAAACCCGATGAGGCTTTACCACACGCTACAAACGTAGCACACTTCCTACACATAAATCGATAGGGACGGTTTTCCACACTCACACATACGAGGACGAGGTCCTCCACACACACACACACGAGGACGAGGTCCTCCACACACACACACACAGAGAAAAAAGACAAACACAAGAAGAAAAAACACTGCAAGTGCAGTAGAGAAAAAACAACCTTCCTGATATGGCGATGAGGCATGGAAATGCACAATCAGAAAAGGATAACCAGACAGTGGCTTCAGATTTTGCTCTTGAGGCACCTTTGGGCAGATCTGGATACTAGTCTAATCTGGCTTCTTCTTAGGCTCATTCAGGACGTGAGAAGGGTTGCACTCCTCTCTTGGCTTCTCCTTTTTTTTTGCTCTCTCTCGCTTATCTCTTTCTATCAGCACTAGTCGGTTTCAGACCAAGACTGGGCTGCTTCTTCTCTTTCTTTTTCTCTCACAAAGTTTCTCTTGAAAGCTCACACATTTTTCTCTTGGACAGCAGCTTCAGCAGCGACATTTCTTCAAGCATGGAGTCCTTCTTATAGGCGCAAGTAGTCCTCCCAATATGAGGTTTCAGCCCGTATGTGATTGGCCCTTCATAAACCATCATTTTTCTTCAAGAACCTTTTACCTTGGCAGCCTCTGATTGGCTAGAGAAGCAGCATAAGGATTCCCTGTATTTTGGTTTCTTTGGTTGATCAGAGGGTATGTGAGTAGACGCATCCCAAGTAAGTTCTGCAGCATATTTTTCTTTTGCTGGTTGGGCAGAAAAAGGATGATCTTTCTGCCCTGTGCAATCTGAGAGACAGCAATTCTGATTGGGCGGAGGAAAAAAGCTGGGTAGTAGATAGGTGACTTTTCCGAGAAATGGTAGCTTGCCTTTTCATGGACCAAAAGGACTGATATAGAAGTCCAATGATGACAATAAGGTTGATTGAGCAAAAGTAACTTTCCATACCTCAAAAGATGTGTATTTTGGCATTTACGATTCCTATTTATGCTCTCTGGATCCAATTCAGAAAATAGTGCATGTTTGCTAAAAACGGCTTTGGAACCCGTTCAGTGAGGCATTTTGTCAAATAGGTGCTCTTCTCCATGAGGTCGGTGCAGATTGACTTGGCAAGCCTTATGAGGTCGGTACATGTTACTGATCCACCAGATATAGGTTGATGCACATAAGAGGCTTGGCCCTTGGCAGGGTCGGTGCACATCTCAAGCTTCGAGCACTTAAGGTTGGTGCACATCTTATGCTTCGAGCACACAAGATTGGTGCACACCCAGAACAAGGTCGGTGCGCATTTTTCTTCAGCGTAGACGTCGGTGTACATCCAGACAAGGTCGGTGCATATTTATCTTCAGCATAGACGTCGGTGCACATCTTGAGCGAAGTCGGTGCACATCCAGACAAGGTCGGTGCATGTTCCATAACAAGCTCGATGGAACTTTCATTCTTGGAGCGTTCAAGGTCGGTGCAGCTTTCTTGTATGAAGAGCAGGGTCGGTGCAACTTTCATTTTTCCTCATATGCAGGTCGGTGCACATCACTATTGGCTTCATGCAAGTCGGTGCACATTTCGGTCTGAGCCATATGAAGGTCAGTGCACACTTTACCACCTCGCAGCTAAGGTCGGTGCATGTTTCATATTTCCTCATATGTAGGTCGGTGCACATCACTATTGGCTTCATGCAAGTCGCTGCACATTTCAGTCTGAGCCATTTGAAGGTCGGTGCACACTTGAAGCTTCTTCAGTTGAAGTCGATGCATGTTTCAAGGTCGGTGCACATTTCATATTTCCTTACATGCAGGTCGGTGCACATTACTGTTTGCAGCATATGGGTTGGTGCACATCTCTCCAAGGTTCTAAAATGCACGTGCCATCCTTTCTTGGATCTCTTGCCACCTCAACGTTGTAGCAACCGTTGGTCGGACTCACGTGCCTGCTTGTGTATTCCAGACGAGCTTGACTCCTCAGTTATGTGTTCTAGATGAGTATTCTGAATACAAATGAAACATTTTGTACACATGTTAAACAGTTTGAGTTGGAGTGAAATATTCTACATACAAGTGAAATATTTTGTATATAGGTTGAACATTTTGAGTTGGAGTGAAATGTTCTGCATACGAGTGAAACATTTTGTATATAGGTTGAACATTTTGAGTTGGAATGAAATGTTCTGCATACGAGTGAAACATTTTGTATAAAGGTTGAACATTTTGAGTTGGAATGAAATGTTTTGCATACGAGTGAAACATTTTGTATACAGGTTGAACATTTTGAGTTGGAGTGAAATGTTCTACATACGAGTGAAACATTTTGTATACAGGTTGAACATTTTGAGTTGGAAAGAAATGTTCTACATACGAGTGAAACATGGCCTGAAACTTATACATGGAGGCATCATCAAGAGCAATTAAGACTCACAAATGAGTCATGGTTAGACATCATTAAAACTCATACTTGGACATCATCAAAACAACATATATCTAACATTCTCCCCCTTTTTGATGATGGCAACTATACGACATTGAGAGTCACTATGGGAGCATTATGAGTCATCTAATAAGGAGGTATAATCATGGAGATAGTCAATTATGACTCATCCCAAAACTTCTCCCCTTTTGCCATCAGCAAGGAGGGCTCACATTAAGGCCAATTGCAAGGTCAGAGAGTGACCACACGAGATAGCATGAGATCAAAAGATGGTAAGGGAATTCCATTCAGCAACCAATAAAGACTGTTGTGCCCCGGACTGTTTTGACGAAGATTCTGAATGAAATGTCATGACTTTGGGTTCAATGAATTTGCATGTATACAGGTTTGATGAATGATTGCCTTGAATGAAAACTTGCTTGATTGATCTTCATTGATATACATAACTGATGAAAGGTGAGGTTGATGGATTTCAGTCTATGCATGATTGAATTAGCTATACCAAGCAAAATGCTCAATATCAATTAAGTCTGACTAGGACTAATTTGTTTGGATGAGTTGCTTTGGTTAGAAATTGAATGAATGGTTTGATTAATCTACATCATCTGGATTAAAATGAGAATTTCATTGCTTTGGTTGAGATCGAGTTTAATGGCAATTTGTGCTGTGCAGGTTAGATATGGATTCCTCTTGCAAATAATGGTAAGAACCTTTTTGAAGGTTGGTCACAAGGTAGATGAAAAAACAATGGTCAAATCTGGAGAATATATGTTTACTTGGTTTATTGTGAGACTTCACTCACAATTCAAAGGCCAATGGTAAGAATGTCTGTACTAATTGGATCTGAGGTTGAATAAAATGATCTGGGTAAATATTCATGCTTAACCATGTTTATCTATGTTGTATGTACTCCCTTGATCAGCATTGCAATAAGTATTTGGTTTGTGGAGGTTTCATTCGAAGTTAGTTAAGTTTTTCTACTGACAAAAGAAGTGTCGACCTTAGGGGTCGACACTTATTTGAGGAGTCTCTGCCTTCGTTGAGTTTTAGGACGCTGGCAGATTGTGTCGACCCCCGGGGTCGACACTTTCACCAGGTGTCTGTTGTTTTTGACAAGGCAGAACTCTCGTGAAAAAGTGTCGACCCTGAAGGTCGACACTTTTAGGTAAGTTTGTTCATCTCTGTGAAAATAGAATGTTCGTGAAAAAGTGTCGACCTCGTGTGTCGACACTTTTCATCACGAATGTTTTGTTCTGTTTTAAGGCCAGAACACTTCGTAAGAAGTGTCGACCCCATGGGTCGACACTCGTGTCGTGATTTTGTTGTTATATATGTTCTGGCAGAACATTCACAAAAAAGGGTCGACCTCATGGGTCGACACTTTTTTTGAACGTTCAAACGGGCTTTCCGGATCTGTTTCGAACCCGATTGAGAAGGATCCAAATGGCACGGCTTTTGACCCTAATGACCTTAGGGTGACCTTTGCATCTTGTATGTGTTATGAAGGGGGTTTAGGAAGGGCTTTTAAGTCCCTTGGGGCTTCAATCCCCTTGGCTTATATAGCCGCCCCTCTCTTCCGATCGAAACATCATTTTGAGCTCTAACGTGTTCATCTTGCAGGAAGAAGGAGAGGAACGTGTGTGGTCTGTTGGAGGAGAAGGGAAGGAATGCTAGAGACGTCCCCTCACGAGCCCGAGCTGAGAGATCTAGAGGCAGTGGCTGCGTCCTCTTCATCCTTGCTTCGGACGCCTGAAGTTTCAAATATCGGCTCCCTCTTCTCTCGGTTTCATCATTCTAAGCCACACTTGTTATATCTCCGACTTTGGTTGAAGGATATAGGGGAAGATCTATATTATTTCATAATCTTCTTAGTCATCTTGTGCTTAGAACGTTCATCTCATATTTGGGCTGTATTTCATTTTATACTATTTCTATATCTGGATATTTTCGGAGCTTGCTCCGAGTGTGTGTGGGTTGTCTCGTCGTCGCACGAGAACCCGCGTGTGTGGGCCGTCGAGCCCGTGTGTGTGTGGTTGATGCCGTCGAGCAGCGTTTATAGTGAAATCCTCTCGAGGTGAGAGGGGTGGACGTAAGACGGCACTTGGTGCGTCTGAACCACCTAAAAATACTGTGTTGTGGTTTGCTTGATTGGTGTTGGTTGTTATCAAATTTTCCGTGTTGTGACCCCTCTGTGTTGATGATGTTGCAAATAAGTTTTATTTCATTGGCAACAGCTTGTTTTGATTGATTGGCAACTGTTCTTATTTTGATGAAATTATTTTTATCAGGTTGTCTGTGTACCTAATGCAGTCAGAGTCTATACTATCGTGCACACACCCACAGGTCTACATTGCATTGCAGCATGAACATAGAGTCCATACATTTCATTATGTAGTCTGGATAGTTCTGATGGGTCGACGCCCCCAAGTCCACACATTGTGCATTCTGACTTGAAGTCTATACAACGCTGCATTTGGCCAAGTCTATACACTGCATTGTTGATTATTGGCAAAGTCTGCACATTCTGCAGCTCAACATCTGCATGTATGAAGTCTATACACTGCATGGCTCGCACAGCTGCAAGTCCACACATTGCATTTCTAGCAGACCAGCAAGTCTATACACTGAGGGTAAAGCCCAAAGTCTAGACACTGCTGCATTGCTTGCATTTCAGAGTCTATACATCGTTCATGCATATGCACAGTTCATGGACAAAGTATGTACATAGTAGCATGTATTCATTGTTAAAGTCTATACAGACTTCAGCGTCTCATTCATGCATTGTTTATGAAGTCTGTACATTAGTCTGTGTCTCATGCATCGTCTATGCAAAGTCCATACATTGCATTCAAAGTATGTACAGCGTTCGTCTCAGCCAGCGTCTCATGCTGCGTCTTAGGCATGTCTGTACATTGCACTGTAGCTGCATTGTTTCACCTAAAGTCTGTGGATTGTCTCAGCCACCGTCTCATTCAGCGTCTTACGTTTGCAAAGTCTATACACTGGTCGGTGGAAGCATGTCTATACATTCGACTGTTCAGCCTGTGACTAAGTCTGTACATCCAGGGAGACTGTTAAGTCTATACATTCATTCACTGTAGCTTGCACTGGGTAAAGTCTATACATCCTCTAGCTGGAACGTTGAAAGTCTCTACATCGATGCTTTGCCAAAGTCTGTACATTGACATTAGTTTTCCATGTCTGTACATCGGATTGGTTGAGCAAGTCTGTACAGACGTTGTATCGATCAAGCCTGTACATCATCAAGTCTACACACTGGAAGTCCACACATTCAGTTGTCTTGATCTGATCAAGTCTGTACATAGTTTCATTTGGAAAGTCCATACATTGAATGTCTATACATTCGTTTACCTTGAATCATTCATTAAGTCTGTACAACCCCTTCGCTTGGCAAGTCTGTACATTGTTGATGTCTATACACTCAACTTCTTCACACTTCAGGAAATCTGTACATCCTTCAATGCATTACATGCATCGTTCGTGGAGTCTGTACATTGAGTGAAGTCTGTACAACGGCTACTTCACATCTGAAGTCTGTACATTGCATTTGCACTCACAACGTCTTCACACTTGAAGTCCTTACATCGTCAGTTGACTGTCATGTTTTCATATTGCCTAAGTCTGTACAACGGCTGCTTCACATATGAAGTATGTACAGCGGATGCTTCACATAGATGAACTCTATACATTGAGCAGAGTCTGTACACTGCATTCGAATTCACAAGTCCATACAATGCAGTCCATACAATGCAGTTCATCTTATAAGTCTATACAGAGTTCTTCACTTAATCTGATAATCCTATAATCTGTCTGATAGGGATCTGCTACTGAGACTGCTGACATGGCTCGTGATCCCAGGAGGACGAGGTGATCAGGTGCTACCAAGTGGATGGAATTGCCTCGGTTCTAGCAAATTCTCTGGGCAGGAAATGTGGAAGACACGCGCCCTCATCCACCTGCTGATAGTATATAATGAAGCCTTCATCTTCAGATGGAAGGAGATCGACTGAAGAAAAGAAAAGTATATACAGCAGAGAGCCATCGATCCACAATGAGAAGAAAGAAAAACAGAGAAGAAGAAAAGGAGAGAAGAGAAGAGAGAAGAGATGTGTTGAGAGAGTGAAATTGAGAGAGTTCAGATTGAGAGCTGCTCATATTGTAACTCAGTCTCTTGGTTCAGAAACTAGAGCTGAGGCTTGCTCATTCCGAGCTACATTCCCATTTGGGTTTTCTTTTTCAATTTGCTTCTGCATTTTTATTTCCAAACTCTTGTTTCTTCAAGCTGTGAGGCAGCATTGCAGTGGAGGTCTCCACTGGACAGGTGAAGCTGTAATCCTCAACAGGTGAGACTTGGTCTTGGACGGCTAAGCTATATTGCCCAGCTGTTGCAGAGGGTGTTCCACTGGTCGGGATAAGCTGTAAGCCCCAGCCGTTGTTGGCAAGCTGTAGTGCCCAGCAGATTGAAGCTGTGTATCAGCAGTAATCCACATTCGAGTTGAATGTGGGGTGGACGTAGGTCGGATTGACCGAACCACCTAAAAGTCTTTGTGCCTTTCATGTGTTTGCTTGTCTGTTTAGCAGATCTTGTTTCGGTGCTTTGACTGTGGTTATCCAGTGTTCTATTATTCCTCATTTGAATCTAGGCATATTTTTTTTAAATTACCCTGTTGATCTATTCACCCCCCTCTAGATCCACATTCTGTGGTAAAAGAGACTTCCATCCAACTCCAACAATTGGTATCAGAGCCATACTCTTCTACAGGGACTCATCGCCCGAAGAGGATAGGCAGAGATGGATGCTCGAGGGATGATAGCTGAAGGTCACTCAACCACCAAGCCCCCATTCTTTGATGGATCTAACTACGCATACTGGAAGAATCGTATGCAAGTGTTTCTAAGGGCTAAAGATTACGAGATCTGGAAAGTTGTTAGCAAGGGACCTTATGAGCTGTCCCCGAATGAAGATGTCTGGACCAAGGAGGAGATCAGAAGGTCCACGCTGAATTGGAGTGCCATAAACGCCATCCAGTGCTCTCTGCACCCTACTGAATTCTCCCACGTGTCAGCGTACACTTTAGCCAAGGAGATGTGGGATGCACTGGAAGTTATCCATGAAGGGACTTCTCAAGTCAGGGAGACGAAGGCTAATTTCCTAGTGTCTGAGTATGAAGCCTTCAAGATGAAGCCAAACGAGACCATCAAAGAAATGTATGCTCGACTGACGATCATCACCAATGGTCTAAGAGGTCTCGGGAAACCTCTAACATAATATGATTTAGTAAGGAAGATACTTCGGTCCTTGACTCATGCCTGGCATACGAAAGCTACTGTGGTGGAGGAGTCAAGGGACTTGCGCAATACAAGAGCTGATGAGCTAATTGGCTCGCTGATGGCATATGAAATTAATATGCCAAGGATAGAAGAAGTTGAAAGGAAGAAGAAGCCAATAGCGCTGAAGGCTGGTTCCTGCAAATCCAACAAATCCAGCTCCAGTAGTTCTTCATCATCAGAGGAGAGCCCGAATGAAGAAGAAGATATGACTCGTTCTGAGATGGCCATGATGACCAGAGAGTTCAGGCGATTTCTCAGAAAAGGAGCAGGACAATTCGGCCAAAAGAAATACAGTGGCGGTCGAAGGGACAAAAGGTATAAACACAACCCTGCAAAGAAAGCTGAAACTAACACTTGTTATCAATGCAGGAAACCAGGCCATCTGAAAGCTGACTGTCCAGATAATCAAAAATATAAGGACAAGTCAAAGAGAAGGAACACGAAAGGGAAAGCAATGGTGAGTACCTGGAGTGATGAAGATGAAGGCTCCCTGAGCAACACTTCAGACAGTGAAGCCGAATCTGAGAAGCCCATTTGCCTTATGGCAACAAGCTCAGAAGATAGAGAAGAGGACTCAGATGAGGTAATCACTAGATTTGAAAATTTTACTATCGCTGATTGGGTTGATGCCTACCATGATATAGCTGATAATATTAGAAAAGAAAACAGACATCTGAGAAGAAAGATCAATTCCATGCAAAATGATAAAACTCTAACTGATAAAGTTGCATGTTTAGAATCTGAGAATAAAAATCTGAAACTCACATGTTCTGAAGTAGATGAAATCAAAAATGAGTTAAAAGCTTCTAGGGAAGAGAATGTGAGGCTAGAAAATGAAATTGATGAATGGAAGCTAAAAATTCAGAAATGTGAGAGTGAAGCAAAAATTGTTTCTGAAAAATATGAAGCTGTCCTCAATGTAAATAATGAACTGAAAAAGGCTATTGATGAAATTCAGAAAGACAATGAGGATAAATTAAGAACCATTGAGAAAATGACCCAAGGAACATATAACTTAAATGCTTTGTTAGGGTCAAAGGTAAATTTCAGAAAAGAGGGCCTAGGATTTAATTCAAGTGCAACAAAAACCTTTGGAATGAAAACTATTTCATTTGTTGCATAAAAAGAAAAAGGACCTCTAATTAGCATGAATCCAAACAATTCAATGAACAAAAATGCTAATCTGAAAAAGACCAGTGCTGAGGAGAAGGGCAAACAAAAAGCCAGTGAGCCTAGTAGAGCTAGCACATCCAAGCAAAATCCAAAGGGTCAATCTCATGTTAGGGGTCAAGCTACCCAGTCTTATAAACACCAGGACAAGGTAACCAAGTCTCCACCATCACCTCCACCTCTGAAGAAGACCCAAAACAAACCTATGAATAGGTCAGCAGGGTCCAAGGTGCAGGGGAGACAGAATGCTGCTCAGAGTCAACCCAATCATTTCTACCAACCCAGAGTTCAGACCCATTACAATGCACAGTCAACCTATTTCAATAGGTCAGGTTGGACTAGAACTACGGGGAGGCATACAGGTCTTGCATATCAGGCTGCTCAATATCAAAGACCTTATACTAGAAATTGGGTTAATGGGTATGGTTATTGGACACCTAGGAACCAACATTTCCACAGCCAGCCCAGGAACTATTATGGCCACAATTCCATGAATGCAACCTGGCCAAGGCACTGGCAAAGAAACAACAATGTCAATAATCATGCTGGTGCAAATAAGAAGAAAAATAACAAAAAGAAGAGGAACAACAACAGAAGAAAACTTGTAGGATCCACTGAACAAAATACATTTAAACAAATGTGGATTCCTAAATGCCTGCTTTCTTGCTTTGCTTCTACCTCTTCTGTTATGGAGCCCAATTAGTCTTGGGTTCCAAACCTCTCTACCTAATTGTGTATGCAGGTATGCCTGGCAGCCAAGAGCAACTTTTGGTACTTGGATAGTGGCTGCTCCAGGCATATGACAGGAGATAAGGCCAAGTTCTGCATGCTGACCGAGAAGCTAGGAGGCCTTGTCACCTTTGGAAGCAACACAAAGGGTAGGATTATTGGATCATGTAAGGTAGGTAAGTGTTCTACCTGCTGCATTGATGATGTTATGCTGGTTGAAGGGTTAGCTTACAATTTACTTAGTATCAGCCAGTTGTGTGATAAAGGATATAAGGTTTTATTTGATTCTCAATGTTGCAAGGTTTTTGAACCTGATTCTGAAATTGTCAAATTTTCTGGAAAAAGAATAAATAATACATACATGATAGATTTAGATGACATTCAACATACTAACCTTTGCCTTACTGCTAGTAGAGAAGACTTAGCATTTTTATGGCATCGTAGGTTAGGTCATGCTAGTTACACTGTTTTGCATAAACTGAATAAGCATGGCATGGTTAGAGGACTTCTTGAAGTTTCCTTTAAAAAGGAAAATAAAATCTGTGATGCATGCACTCAATCAAAGATAACTAGAAAGTCATTTAAGTCTAGAACTGAAAATCTATCTTCTAAACCCTATGAGCTGATACACATGGACCTTTTTGGGCCAACCAGATCTGTTAGCTTATCAGGGAGGAAGTATGGGTTTGTCATGGTAGATGACTTTTCTAGATATACTTGGGTCTATTTCTTATCTCATAAGAGTGATGCATTTTCAGAATTTCAGGAGTTCTATGTTAAAATAAATCAGAAAATTGAAAATATCTTGACTGATCATGGAGGTGAGTTTGAAAACTCACAGTTTGATGAATTCTGCAGGTCAAATGGAATCAACCATAAGTACTCCTCACCAAGGACACCTGAGCAGAATGGAGTTGTGGAGAGAAGGAACAGAACCCTAGTGGAGATGTGTCGTACACTCCTTGTAGAAGGTGGTCTACCTAGGAAATTCTGGGCTGAAGCAGTGAACACTGCTTGTTATGTAATTAACAGAGTCATGGTAAGACCTTCTACCCAGCAAACACCATATGAGATCTTAAAGGGTAAGAAACCTTCTATTGCCCACTTCAAGGTTTTTGGATGTAAATGTTTCATTCATATAAATGATAAAAAAGATTTTGATAAATTTGAACCTAAAGGTAAACTAGGAATTTTTCTTGGTTATTCTGAAAACACCCGAGCATATAGAGTGTATAATTTGAATTCTAAAATTGTTGAAGAATCTCCACACATAGTTTTTGATGAATCCTTGATAAATACTAATGTTGGTGAATGCAGGAATGAAGAAGGTGGTGATATTCTGAAGGAAGGAGATCCTGTAGAAAAATCTGAGGATGAAGAAGGACATAAAGAGCTTGATGAAGAAGAGCCTACAGTTCAGGGGGAGGTAAATCAAACTCATGAAAATCCAATTGTAAACATAAGATATCTTAAGGATCATCCTGTAGATAATGTAATTGGAAATCTGCATGACCCCCCTAGGACTAGTGGCCACTTGAGAATTCAACATGAATTGAATGCTTATGCTTTTGTTTCAAATATAGAACCCAAGTCCATTGACTGTGCTCTCCAAGATATGCATTGGATTAATGCCATGCATGAGGAGCTTAATCAATTTGACAGGAATAAGGTGTGGCAATTGGTTCTACCTCCTGATCATGAAACAGTCATAGGGACTAAATGGGTGTTTAGAAATAAAACTGATGAATCAGGGAATGTCATTAAAAATAAAGCCAGACTTGTAGCTCAGGGGTACAATCAGGAATTTGGAATAGACTTTGAAGAGTCTTTTGCCCCTGTAGCTAGGTTAGAAGCAATCAGAATATTATTGGCTTATGCATGCTCCCTAGGTATAAATCTTTAGCAGATGGATGTGAAATCTGCTTTCCTAAATGGGGAAATTAGTGAGGATGTCTATGTGAGACAGCCTCCTGGGTTTGAATGTTTAGATTTCCCTAATCATGTTTACAAACCCAATAAAGCTCTTTATGGTTTAAAGCAAGCTCCTAGAGCTTGGTATGACAAGTTGAGCAAGTCCCTCACCGACAAGAATTTCACAAGAGGTATAGTTGATCAAACATTGTTTACCAAAGTGAGTCATTCAGATATTCTTATTATTCAGATTTATGTGGATGACATTGTGTTTGGGTCAACTAACCCCAAATTGTGTGAGGAATTCTCTCAGATAATGACTAATGAGTTTGAAATGAGCTCAATGGGCGAGCTTAAACTATTTCTTGGACTGCAGGTTACACAATCAGAGGATGATACTTTCATCTCTCAGTCCAAGTATGTAAAGAATTTATTGAAGAAGTACAAAATGGACAACCTCAAGGAAATAGCTGCTCCAATGGGTACCTCAACAAGTTTGGATGAAGATCCTAAAGGTAAACCAGTGGACCAAAGGCTATATAGAGGTATGATTGGATCCCTTCTTTACCTTACAGCATCTAGGCCTGATATTCAATTTGCAGTGTGTTTATGCTCTAGGTTTCAAGCTAGTCCTAAAGAATCTCATCTTAAGACTGTGAAGAGGATTTTTAGATATTTACTTGGCACCCAACAGCTAGGTCTTTGGTATCCTGCTAAGTGTGAGTTAGATCTTCTACCCTACACTGATGTAGACTATGCTGGGTGTCGAGTAGATAGAAAGAGCACTAGTAGCTATTGCCAATTATTTGGTGGCTGTCTAGTATCTTGGGCATCTAAAAAGCAACACACTGTAGCCTTGTCTACAGCTGAGGCTGAATATGTTGCTGCAGGTAATTGTGCTGCCCAAGTACTATGGATCAAGCACCAACTAGATGATTATCAGATAAAACTGGAATGCATTCCAATTTTATGTGATAATACTAGTGCCATATGCCTTGCTAAAAATTCTGTTCACCATTCAAGGACTAAGCATATAGAGATAAAACATCATTTTCTGAGAGATGCTGTGAATAAAAAGGCAATCGAACTGAATTTTATTGAAACAGACAAACAAATTGCTGATATCTTTACTAAGCCACTTGGAAATGAAAAGTTTAAATTTCTTAGAAGAGAACTTGGCTTGTGTAAGTTTCAGCATGATGAATAAAATTTTCAGCTGTTTTGAATACAATCTCTGATTTGGACCTACATCTGATAGACTGTATAAAACTTTGTGAAGGTTGATTGGTGCAACAGACTCATGATCATGCATGACACTCATATTGTTTTCTCATGATCATCACTACATATCATTTAGTCAGTAATGTGTCTAAAATAACATGCATATAGAACTATTTTGCACTACATTTCTCTGCATAACCCTGGTGGTCACATTGCATGATAGTACAGTCTGAATAAGCATGAACTTCAAAAATCATTTGATCAGTCATCTTTTGCAAAAATTACATGCATATAGACAGGGGGAGTCTTGTCAGAATTTCAAGGTGAACTGCTACGTCGACGCTGCTATACTGTGGCGTTGACGCAGTGAACTAGATCTGTGAATGTCTCTGTTTCATTATTCTGATGAGTTGACGCTACAATAGCGTGGAGTCGACACACTGACACTATCTCAGTGTCTTATACTGTTGCCTCTTCAACTGATGCGTAGACGCCTTGAACTCCCAGCGTCGACGCTGTCTATTCAATCCTTGACTCTGAATGATTAAGTCTGACAGTATGGCAATCTTTTAATCAGTTCTAATATTAAGCAATAGAAAACAGACCTCTTCCCTCATAAGAACTGTAATTGCTTAAAGACTGACTTAATGGTTTAAATTTTATAATATTTAGAGTTGAAAGACTACAATCAGTAAATAAGGATGCTGAAAATTGATAAAGCACTCAACCCTCATCTTATTTCATGTCAGACAAAGTTAATTATATCTGAAATCTAAAAACTCATCTGAAATCATGTTAGAGAAACTAAGTATGTGTATTGTCCTTTAAACAAGTCATTCTGAAACAAATAAAGGTCAGCTAAGAAAGATATTGAAAAATATTGAAAATAAATTGAAATGTAGCATTGGCAGAGCAATGACTGGTAAATCACTGAGAAATTGAGTGATCCATCAAAGAAGTGGAAAATACTCATGTCATGAGGTGTATCAGCTATCTCTGTATAAAATGATCAAAACAGTAGGGTGGTTTCATTGAGTATCTGGGGGTAACTGGCGTCTGATAAACGTGTACCCTCAAGTAAAAAGATGTAAATCACTTATATTGAGTTTGATCATAGCAGAATGGTCCATCATGTTGAGTATCTAAGGGTATTGGCGTCTGATAAACGTATACCCTTAAGCAAAAATATAAATGGTACCTGACTGCCCAAAAATGAACTCATATTGATAAATGCTGTTCCTTCAAAAGTAATTTTTATGAATGTCAATTTGTTTAGTTTCAATACATGACTTGATATCTCTCAATTAGTTTTGTTGAGTATATGACAGTAAGATATTTTTGAAACTGACTCTCTCATGCAAATGTGATTCTGGTTTATTGTTTTATCATGCACAGCTACCCTATCCAATGAATGTAGTGCATGAACTCTTATTTTTATAACTTTTAAACCAGAACCTCACTTTCTAAGCAGTCTCTCAATTCATATGACTGAAGGTTCTGTGCTTTAGCAGCTTAATTTCTGAACTACTTGCTAAGAATGCCAGGCAGCTGAGTCTTCTTGTTCCTTCCATTGCATCTTCTTTCCCTCCTCTTTGTTGATGGCAAAGGGGGAGAATATATATTATCTACTTGATAAGTTCATTCCAGGGAAGTGTTTGCATCATGTCTATGGCAAAGGGGGAGATTTTGTAAGCGGAAAGTTATGTTCATGTCTCAGCATGTCATTCATAGCATCTGCATGACAATATGAATAACGGATCATGTCTTTCATCAAAAATACATCTGTTTGATAGGATGTTGCTAGTATATATAATAGGGTGTTGCCATCATAAAAAAGGGGGAGATTGTTGTGACCCCTCTGTGTTGATGATGTTGAAAATAAGTTTTATTTCATTGGCAACAGCTTGTTTTGATTGATTGGCAACTGTTCTTATTTTGATGAAATTATTTTTATCAGGTTGTCTGTGTACCTAATGCAGTCAAAGTCTATACTGTCGTGCACACACCCACAGGTCTACATTGCATTGCAGCATGAACATAGAGTCCATACATTTCATTATGTAGTCTGGACAGTTCTGATTGGTCGACGCTCCCTTCTGATGGGTCGACGCCCCCAAGTCCACACATTGTGCATTCTGACTTGAAGTCTATACAACGCTGCATTTGGCCAAGTCTATACACTGCATTGTTGATTATTGGCAAAGTCTGCACATTCTGTAGCTCAACATCTGCATGTATGAAGTCTATACACTGCATGGCTGGCACAGCTGCAAGTCCACACATTGCATTCCTAGCAGACCAGCAAGTTTATACACTGAGGGTAAAGCCCAAAGTCTAGACACTGCTGCATTGCTTGCATTTCAGAGTCTATACATCGTTCATGCATATGCACAGTTCGTGGACAAAGTCTGTACATCGCAACATGTATTCATTGTTAAAGTCTATACAGACTTCAGCGTCTCATTCATGCATTGTTTGTGAAGTCTGTACATTAGTCTGTGTCTCATGCATCGTCTATGCAAAGTCCATACATTGCATTCAAAGTCTGTACAGCGTTCGTCTCAGCCAGCGTCTCATGCTGCGTCTTAGGCATGGCTGTACATTGCACTATAGCTGCATTGTTTCACCTAAAGTCTGTGGATTGTCTCAGCCACCGTCTCATTTAGCGTCTCACATTTGCAAAGTCTATACACTGGTCGGTGGAAGCATGTCTATACATTCGACTGTTCAGCCTGTGACTAAGTCTGTACAGCCAGGGAGACTGTTAAGTCTATACATTCATTCACTGTAGCTTGCACTGGGTAAAGTCTATACATCCTCTAGCTGGAACGTTGAAAGTCTGTACATCGATGCTTTGCCAAAGTCTGTACATTGACATTAGTTTTCCATGTTTGTACATCGGACTGGTTGAGCAAGTCTGTACAGACGTTGTATCGATCGAGCCTGTACATCGTCAAGTCTACACACTGGAAGTCCACACATTTAGTTGTCTTGATCTGATCAAGTCTGTACAGAGTTTCATTTGGAAAGTCCATACATTGAATGTCTATACATTCGTTTGCCTTGAATCATTCATTAAGTCTGTATAACCCCTTCGCTTGGCAAGTCTGTACATTGTTGATGTCTATACACTCAACTTCTTCACACTTCAGGAAGTCTGTACATCCTTCAATGCATTGCATGCATCGTTCGTGGAGTCTGTACATTGAGTGAAGTCTGGTGAAGTCTGTACAGCGGCTGCTTCACATCTGAAGTCTGTACATTGCATTTGCACTCACAACGTCTTCACACTTGAAGTCCTTACATCGTCAGTTGACTGTCATGTTTTCATATTGCCTAAGTCTGTACAACGGCTGCTTCACATATGAAGTCTGTACAGCGGATGCTTCACATAGATGAAGTCTATACATTGAGTAGAGTCTGTACACTGCATTCGAATTCACAAGTCCATACAATGCAGTCCATACAATGCAGTTCATCTTATAAGTCTGTACAGAGTTCTTCACTTAATCTGATAATCCTATAATCTGTCTGACAGGGATCTGCTACTGAGACTGCTGACATGGCTCATGATCCCAGGAGGATGAGGTGATCAGGTGCTGCCACGTGGATGGAATTGCCTCGGTTCTGGTGAATTCTCTGGGCGGGAAATGTGGAAGACACGCGCCCTCATCCACCTGCTGATAGTATATAATGAAGCCTTCATCTTCAGATGGAAGGAGATTGACTGAAGAGAAGAAAAGTATATACAGCAGAGAGCCATCGATCCACAGTGAGAAGAAAGAAAACAGAGAAGAAGAAAAGGAGAGAAGAGATGTGTTGAGAGAGTGAAATTGAGAGAGTTCAGATTGAGAGCTGCTCATATTGTAACTCAGTCTCTTGGTTCAGAAACCAGAGCTGAGGCTTGCTCATTCCGAGCTACATTCCCATTTGGGTTTTCTTTTTCAATTTGCTTCTACATTTTTATTTCCGAACTCTTGTTTCTTCAAGCTATGAGGCAGCATTGCAGTGGAGGTCTCCACTGGACAGGTGAAGCTATAATCCTCAGCAGGCGAGACTTGGTCTCGGACGACTAAGCTGTATTGCCCAGCTGTTGCAGAGGGTGTTCCTCTGGTCGGGATAAGCTGTAAGCCCCAGCCGTTGTTGGCAAGCTGTAGTGCCCAGCAGATTGAAGCTGTGTATTAGCAGTAATCCACATTTGAGTTGAATGTGGGGTGGACGTAGGTCAGATTGACCGAACCACCTAAAAGTCTTTGTGCCTTTCGTGTGTTTGCTTGTCTGTTTAGTAGATCTTGTTTCGGTGCTTTGATTGTGGTTATCCAGTGTTCTATTATTCCGCATTTGAATCTAGGCATATATTTTTTAAATTAGCCTGTTGATCTATTCACCCCCCTCTAGATCCACATTCTGTGGTGAAAGAGACTTCCATCCAACTCCAACATTCCGTTCACTATACGAGTGTGAGACGGTGAGACGTGAGTGTACTCAACTGTCCGTCCAAACATAGTTGTCCGAGTGAGCATATATGTGCGCTGGGGAGTTGTGAGAGCTTGCTTGATTTAAGTTCATTCGTTTTAATCAAGTCTCTGCTCTTCATTTATTCTACACTTCTGTAGTTTGTTTGGGTTTCTTTGTAATTTCACAAAAAGGGTGGGCAATCAATTCACCCCCCTCTCAATTGCCTCCTAACTGGGCCAACAATTGGTATCAGAGCCTCGGCTCTGCTTTTTAGAAAACCTAGCGATTTTAGAGTGATCTGTTAGGAATGGCCAACAACCTAAACAAGGGGATGATGCCGGAAGGGCATTCTATTCAACGGCCACCCTTCTTCGATGGGAGTAATTACCCATACTGGAAGAATAGGATGACCGTATTTCTTAGAGCGCAAAGTCATGAAATATGGACTGTTATCAGGAATGGTCCGTACGTTGTAAACCCTGATGAGGATATGTGGGATGATGATGCTATAAAGAAAGCCACTGTGAATTTTAATGCTTTGAATATACTTCAGTGTGCTATTCACCCTAACAAGTATGCTCGTGTCTCCATGTGCAGTAGCGCCAAGGAAATGTGGGATAAGCTCAAGCTCATCTACGAAGGCACCACAGAAGTTAAGGAGACAAAGGTGAATATGTTGACCCGTGACTACGAGCTCTTCAAAATGAAAGATGAAGAAGATATCACCCAGATGTTCGCACGACTTATTGAGATCACTAACGGACTGAAGTCACTCGGAACAGAGTTCACCAGCAAGGAATTGGTGCGGAAGGTGTTGAGGTCACTGTCACCAAGTTGGGACACCAAGGTGACAGTGATAGAAGACTCCAAGGATTTGACAACACTTACCGTGGATGCACTCATAGGGTCATTAATGACCTATGAGATCAATATGATCAAAAGGACGGAAGAGGATCCAAAGAAGAAAAGGCCAATCACCTTGAAAGCACTCCCGGAGAGTGTCTCGAGCCAAGAGGAATCATTGGGAACCACCGACGATGAAGAGGTTGCTATGCTAACAAGAAAGGTAAGACAATTCTTGCGCCAAAGAAGAAGATTTGGCGGGAAGTTCAGGAAAGGGAAGAGGCAGCCAAGACAAAGAAATGAACCATCCAATGCCACCGAAATCATTTGCTATGAATGCAAGAAAGCGGGGCACATGCGAGGAGAATGTCCCGAGCTCCAAAAGAAGAAAGGAAATGTCGTCAGGGGCAAGAAGCCAAAAGCCATGAAGGCAACATGGAGCGATGAGGATGAATATGAGCCCATGACCGATGATGAGGAGCAGGACATTGAAGAACTCGTGAAGACGATGTGTCTCATGGCCAATAGCGATAGTGAACAGGTAACTTCTAACACTGAGGCCATTTCAAACGAACAGTGGGAACTTGCTTATGAAGAGTTAGATGAGAAATATAGAAGAATGAAAAATGAAAATAGGACTTTAAAGAAAAAGATCCATGAAATTGTTCACTCATCTAATTCTTGTGGAAAATGCAATTTGCTTGAAATGCAAATTAAAAATCTGAAAAATGTTAATGATGCTTTGGAAACCAAGTTGTCTTTGTTTGAAGAGGAGATAGCATGCTTAGATATAGAGAAGAAAAATACATTTAAGCTGAAAGACGAAATCCAAGAAAAGCATGACCTCTTGAACAAAGAGTTTGAAAAATTACATGTTCAACTAAGTGAATGTGAAAAAGAGAAAGAAAACTTGAAAGAGAAGAATGAGAATTTTGTTATTGAAATTGAAAAATTGAAAAGTGGGAATGGAAAGGAAGTGAGAGAGAAAGGAAAACAAGTTGAAACGAATGAAAGTGCAATGCATAGCAACAAAACTCATGCTCATTATGCTGTGAAAAATTCATTTTATCAAGGAGAATGTTCACACACACACTTTGGAAAAAAAGCTGTTAATTCCAAATTCCCCTCAACCTTTAAAAATGTAAATAAAAGGAAACATTTTGGTAGGAGAAGACCCACGTGTTTTTATTGTGGGAAAATAGGACATGACATGTACATATGCCAACTCATGTAATATGATGATGAATTATTTTTCAGTAGATACTATGAGCCACTTGGGAACGCTAACGTGGAGGGACCCAAGCTTGCTTGGGTACCCAAATCAAAATGAGTATGGTTAGTAATTGGTGCAGGTCGGCATGAAGGCGGGAGACAATAAATGGTACCTGGACAGCGGATGCTCCAGGCACATGACTGGAAACAAACTCCTCTTTGTAGACCTTGCTGAGAAGAATGGCGGAACGGTAATCTTCGGAGGATAGGACAAGGGTAAGATCATAGGAATTGGGAGAATTGGTAAGGACCCTAACCACTGCATTGAAGATGTTTTATTAGTTAGAGGTCTTCATCATAACTTGCTCAGTGTTAGTCAACTTTGTGACAAGGGTCACAAAGTGATTTTTGAATCTTTACACTACACAATCATTGATGCTAACACACAGAAAATTAAGTTCATATGTGTGAGATGTAACAACATTTATCAAGTTGACTTTGATGAACTTGCACCAAAGAAACTGTGTTTGGTTGCTAATAGAAGTGTTGGTTGTGGCATCGCCGTCTTGGGCATGCCAGTTTTAATGTGATTAGGAAGTTGAACCGTCATGATTTAGTCAGAGGACTTCCTAAGCTGAATTTTGAAACTTCTAAGATCTGTGAAGCATGTAATAAAGGAAAACAAACCACCGCATCCTTTAAATGCAAAAATATTGTCTCTACAGAAAAACCCCTTCAATTGTTGCACTTGGACTTATTTGGTCCCACCAGGACTCGCAGTCTTGGAGGGAAGCTTTATGGCTTTGTGATTGTCGATGATTTCTCACGATATGCAAGGGTTTTATATATTGCTAACAAAAGTGATGCTTGCAATGAATTTATTGATTTTTGCACAAAAGTTCAGAATGAAAAAGGATATTCAATTCAGAAAATTCAAAGTGACCACGGAAATGAGTTTGAAAATCATGAGTTTGATGCTTTCTATAGGAAACAGGGGTACGAGCATCAGTTCTCCTCACCAAGAACCCCTCAACAAAATGACGTGGTCGAAAGGAAAAACAGGACGCTCGTGGAGATGGCGCATACCATGCTTGTCGAGAATGGTCTTCCACGGTACTTATGGGCAGAGGCGGTGAACACCGCTTGCTACATCTCAAATAGAGCAATGGTAAGACCAATCCTTAAGAAAACTCCATACGAGCTTTTGTTGACAGCTAAAATATGAACAAAGATAAAGATGGGACCAGACCAGCAACGAAGACTGGAAGATGCCTACGAAGTCAGGATTGAGGGAGGATCCTCACCACCAACTAATTGCCCAGCTAGGACCATCTCAGGCCTGGCTGATGTCCGGTGTTATCGTCATCATTCAGATGGCAATACTGATAAAACCCCAGTTTGTTCACTGATGGAACCTCGAGATGATCTCAACAAAGCTGTGTCACTACTAAAGGGGCCTATTTCGGTTCTGATAAAAGTCAATACAAAATAACTAAGAGAAGCCAAGGCAATTATGCGGCCTAAAAGCACTAAATGGGCCGGCCGATTGGGCTTCTGACCATGGCGCCGGGAACCTCAACGAAGGGCCGCTGGACGCGCCGAGAGCCTGAAGGAAGGCGCGCCGGGAACTTCTCCCATGGATACAGGCGCCGAGATCCCTTTTGCAAGGCAAGGGTTCTATAAAACCCATTGCTTCTCCCACAAGAAAGAGGGCGGACAGACAGAAAAGAAGAAAAGAAAGAGGCACAAGAAAAAAGAGCGAAGAGATAGCCAGAAAGAAAAGAGATAGGAAAAGAGAGGGAGAGAGTCTCCGTCGAAAGAAGAAGCAGAAGAAGGGAAGGAAGAGAGGCTCCAGGTGGGCTGATAGGGGGAGGGAGAGGAGTCAATACTCCCCCCTCCCCCCCCCCCCCCCCATGTTCGATGTTTCTTTTTCTTTCTGTTTCTTATTACTGATTCTCCGTATGAAATAGTAGAAATCTTGATGTTTGGATCATTCATATGATTCTCTCCTTTTCCCTCTCCTGTATGTTTCTTGGCTTCAGTTATGAAGTCGATGTAAGTGAAGGTGAGATGAATAGATGCAATGGCCGTGATGGATTTTTAGGCGATGTTATCTTCTTTTGTCTCCATATGTACGCGTACTGTTTGTATGAATGCCCCATGGGCGAAATGACTCAGGCTTCGGAGTCAGGTCTGTTCTTCGAACAGGGGTGAAGGTAGAACCCCCACCCTTGTTCAATGGGTTGCTGGGTTCTATTCTCTTCTCTCTTCCCGCTTCAATAGCATGCCCCCGTATGTATTTGAGTCTGTTCCTCAAGCCTCTCGTGCTGTCCGGGAACCAGAGACATCAATCTCTTGGTTCCCAGGACTGCCGGCTAATAAAGATACATTTGACCGCAGACGAATGCAACCCTGGATCTTCATTCCAATCTTTGGATGACTAAGGCCTGGGGTCCCAGCATCGAGGTTTCCTTCATCGCCGTTGTGCTTCTCAGATGATGCTATGCTGGTCTGGGGAATCAGAGACAGCCATCTCTTGACTCCCCCAGACGTATGGCAGTATACAGATAAAGGCTACTCAGCCCCGATGATGGTCTCTCCTCCTCCTGATGATCTGGCCTCTCAGATCCCTTGGCATCCTTCTAGCAGAGGTGTTCGTGAAATCTCATCATACACCCCCGATTCGGCCTCAATCTGAGCCATAAAACCCAGAAATCCCAGAAACAGAGCATCGTTTTTGAGCTCTGAAACCCTGAAATCCTTCTGCATTTCATCTTCTCGGCGTGCGAGTTTCCCCGCCAAGAACCGTAAGGCCGAGAGGCCTTCCCCTCCTTTCAGCTAAACGACAATCCCTTGTTTTGTGAAAAAACCCACAGCCTCCCGGCGCTAGGCTCCCGGCGCGGCCATGAGCGCGCCGGGAAGCTTTGCGCCGAAAGCTCCCTCCATCCACCAAATGCCCAGGCCGAGAACCCCCCCCCCCCCTTGGCCAACCAAATGTCCAGGCCGGGAGCCCCCCTTTTGTCCACTAAAAGGCCATGCCGAGAGCCCCTTTGGCCAATCAAAGACCATGCCGAGAACCCCCTTTGGCCAATATAAAACCATGTTGAGAACTCCCTCTTGGGCCAGTAGAAAGCCACACCGAGATCCCTCCTTCCGCCAATGAAACCCAGACCAAGGTTCATCTCTGCACCATTATCCTTCAACTCTTTAACCTCTCCATACATCTGTCAAGAGGATGCTTAGAGATCACCAGGTACACCCTGAGGAGATACAGCAATGGGGAAGACCTCCCCTACATTCCTATGTCCCGAATTGGATTCGCATGCAACCCCACGGGTTCGGTGGACCTTGTCTTTACAAGGGTTTCGTCGGTCTCCGAGAAGGGGAATAGTGACCGATGTCAGAGACATGGACAGTCTCTTCGAGCCTTAGTGCTCACTCATTTTCCGGCTTTCATCCCGGCACTCCGTGGATGTCAGCCTATACCATTCTCTGGCAAATGCTCGGTCCAGGGGAGGTGCTGCCAAAATTCTCTCAGGAAGATGAAAGTCGACATCAGGTTGTCCCCCGGGCTCTGCATGATAATGGTGATAGGGTTTCCCTCGACCCTAGACTTCCCAAATCCCTCTTCTATCCTGATGCTCCTGTAAAGCCCAAATCCAATCCAGCTCAGATTTGATGAACTGATCTACCTTGACCCCATTGAATCTATCTATTTTAGCCTGGATCATCGATGAACTCAAAGCAGAGCATCGTTTGAACCTTGAAACCCTGTAGCAATTCCAGCTTCTCGGCGTGCTAAGTTCCCCGCCGAGAACCCTCCTGCCGAGAGGCCTGCCGCTTCAGCAAACCGACAAAAAGGCCATCTGAGCCCTTGCATACAAAGCCTCCCAGCCTACGGGCTCCCGGCGCCAAGCTCCCGGCGCGGCAAGGAGCGCGCCGGGAAGCTCCAGGCCGAGATCCCCTGTAGGCCAACTCCTCCCTTCATGCAAAATCCCATGTAGGCCCTATACGAGTGTGAGACGGTGAGACGTGAGTGTACTCAACTGTCCGTCCAAACATAGTTGTCCGAGTGAGCATATATGTGTGCTGGGGAGTTGTGAGAGCTTGCTTGATTTAAGTTCATTCGTTTTAATCAAGTCTCTGCTCTTCATTTATTCTACACTTCTGCAGTTTGTTTGGGTTGCTTTATAATTTCACAAAAGGGTGGACAATCAATTCACCCCCCTCTCAATTGCCTCCTAATCGGGCCAACAAAGACCATTAGCATGACAGATAGCACGTCAAGATGCAAACTCAAGTCTTACAATTTTTTTGCAGGGTTTTTCACTTTTTAATATTTTTCAGGTTTTCAGATTTTTGAAGTTACCTATGCAAGGCATGGAAATGGAAAAAGCAAATTAATCCAACCATGTACAGGATGAAAGAGCTTATACCGCTTTCCAAGAGAGGTGAGATATATATCAACAGGGAGACATTCATCATTAAGGTAACCATGATGGGATAATTGTTAAGTCCCTGTTAAGAGTGGAAGAGCTTTCAAAGTAACCAGGAGAGGTCATTGCAGATGATGCAAGAGTGTTAATCAAGAGCCCAAATTATCGTGAAAGCAAGTGCCATGACAGCCATACAGAATTCTGGACACGGGGGTCGACCGTGAGAGTAAACACTTGGAATTATAGACCAACTAGATTCAAGAAATCTCAGGGTGGGAGTACTTCAGTTCTGAAGCCAGGTTCATAAAGCAGAGTTAGAGATTTTTTAGGAAATTGTATTTGAGTTCCAATGAAAAAGCCCTTGATTTCAGATTGGTTTAAATTTGATGAATTCTGAGTTTCAAAAATAAAAGTATTTTGAAAAAATCTGCATTCAAAATTAATAGGAATGAACCAGAATGTCAAATTAAAACCAGGTTAGCCTCCTCTCACTATACTCATTCAATTCCATTAGCTCCCTTGAGAGTGACCACAGAAAGTATTGAGATTAAACACGTAGACGTTTCTGATTTTAACCAGGGGGTGCTAACATCTTTCACTATTTCTTTTAAGGCCACGGTTCTTCATATGATACCAAACGAAATTGTTCTTCAATTTACAAGAGCATTCAGGTGTGGCATGAACCTTTTGACGTGAGGATGCACGTTGATTAGACGCCAGCATCCCTAGTTACTAAGTGTAGCTCACCATTCTGCTTCAATTTGAACAGAGGTAGCAAGGCACTTCATGACTAAATCCATTTCATTTCTTTGATGAAAGACTTAGTTTCTCAGTGACACAAATGCTATTGCTCTGCATTAGAGCACTGAATTCAGTACACACCTTTTTACATGAGGATATACGTTTATCAGACGCCAATATCCCCTGTTACTCCGTATGCCAGAAGTTCATTGCAACATTAAGTGTAGCCCTTTTTGAAACATCTTGATAGGACCCCTCTTTGAAAAACTTTAGATTAGACAAATGTTTAAAAACATTACTACATGAAGCTTCTCAGTCAAGGGTGCCTTTGTAATTAAAATAAACTTTCAAATTTAAGAAGGCATAGCAGGACAAAAACATGTGTTGGGTCCCATAGTGCAGGAACACGGATCTAGAGGGGGGGGTGAATAGATCCTTCTGCTAACAACTATGTCCAATTAAAAACACAAACTACCACACAGCGAAATTTACAAGATTGATAGGATTGAGGAAATTAATCTAAACAACTTTAAACTTAATTCACTCAATCTCACCGAGCTCACACGATTACATAACTAGATAGTAGAGAACACACAATCACACAAATCAAACCACAAAACACGGGGATTTTTAAGGTGATTCGGGACCACGACGGGCTCCCTACGTCCACCCCTCACCAAACCGGTGAGGCTTCACTACACGCTACAAAGTGTAGCAACACGGGGAAGAACCCCAACACACACACCCTGCTTTCGCAGTAAACCACACATGAGGCCTCGCCTCAAACTACTGCCACAGCAGCACACACACACACACACGTTGGGGAACACACCCCGAACTGTATACTTCACACGGAGACACAACTCTGTCCACACACACGTAGGACAAGGCCTACACAACCACACGGGAGAAAACTCCCAACAACACACGCGGATATACTCCGCACAGATCGACACACAAGAGACCACACACACACTCGGAGACCCCTTTCTCCGAACACCCACACAAAATATTCTGTCAAATGTATATGTAACAATCACAAATATATGCTATGACCTTCCACACAAATTCTATAGATGTAAACTAGAAGAATGCATCAAGTATAAGGCTCCCCCTTCTTCATCAAAATCTGATTCTCCTTGCTCATTGAGGGATAATCATAATCTTGACATCATCTTCTTCCTCTCCTCTATCCGCTTCTCTTTTCCTTATTCCAATCTCCTCTCTTCACCTGAAAGAGTAGATAGACATAATGAGTTCAATCTTTAAGCTAATCTCAAACAAAAATATAGATCATAGAACATATCACAAAGAACTAATAGAAGACATAGAAGTGATCCCCCTTTGTTTTCCAAGGCCGGTTGATGATGTTCCTTGAACCACGAGTTGGAGGGTAGCCGGATGACGACGATTCTTCCGTCCTCTTGATCCTCTCTTCGATCCCCTCCTTTTCTTCTTCTTCCACGAGCTCCAGATCTTCACGGATGTAGATGATATCCTCCTTGGAAGAGCTCCACCACGTTTTCCCCTTTTCTTCACCTATACGAATGAACAAAATGAGCATTAGGGTTGATGAACTTCCAAATTCGTAACTCTTATATAAGCAACTTAAGGGGTGGGGAAAAGACTCATAAAACCCTCCTAATACATGTTAAAAACACCTTAATAATAATAGAAACTAATAGGGGGTAGTATGATAATGTTTGAAAGGGTTTTCAATGGATTTTAAACACTTTCGGAAGTCCCGTCCGGAAGTTGCTGGAAAACACAAAACAGCACCTTGTGTTACAGGGGTCGACCCTTTCAGGCAGGTTACATAAAAAAATAGCACTGCGCGCTCCGGCGGCAGGAATTATATCTCCTAGATCCGAACTCCGATCGAAGCGAGAATGGAGGCGTTGGAAAGAGGACTCACAGAGCTACAACATATAATTTTTATGGGGAGATCCAACGATTGGATTGAAAATGGTAAAGACTGTAAGACAGTTTGAGTTTGAAAAATAACTAAAACCTCCATCAAACCAAAGGAAAACAATTGATTAAATGTTACCACAATTCCATGAAGATCAACCATGATTTTTCATCCTGAAAAACATGATAAAGTAAGGTGTTAGTTGACAATTAAGATCTTTATATCAAGCATTAACACTATGACCATGTTCACAATAAATTACTTCATTGAACCTGTTCCAAGAGTGAATGATGAACGAGATATCCATTTAAATCCACATAACAACACTTACCTCATTGTTTTACCTGAATTCACATTTCTTGATGATTGGTTGAATCATTCATACACATAGTCATGAAATTCAAAATCTCATTCTCCATTGACTGATGGTATGCATGTGGAATTCAAAGAGTAAGGAGCCAAGCCACATAGAACAATATTGAGTCACATTCAATTTGATCATCATCCAAGCTTTCAAACCACACATCATTACCTTGGGGGCAAGCAATGATATTTGCATCTCAATCATTAATTTAGCATTACCAAAGTATACATGCATGACATGAGGCTCAATAGGACATGATGCTCGAGTGTGCTTTTCACAAAGGCCTTTCACATTGAAGTTAGACCAACCGCACCAAGTGTAGATGGATTGTATATGTAATGTGCTAACCTCAAAGCACGTATGAACCTCAAAGACTCATAGATGCATTGACATGATGATAAGCCTTGTAGAATTACAATGCATCCACATGATGATATCCCAATAGAAATAGTTTATGATCATTTCCACAACCAATTCAAGTGAAGAGCATTCACGCACAAGGCTAAGCAACAAAGGCATTTTGTAATCATCAAAATCACATACACAACAATCTCCCCCATTTTGATGATGACAAAATATTACATTATGCTATAATGCTCTCTCCCCCTTTGACATAATCAGAAATGGGGATCATGATGGGGAATCCAGAAGGGCAAGAACCCATGGACAACCGGATTATGAAGAGAACCAATGTGCGGATGCATGAACTAATGGCAGAACTGTTGGAAATCAATTGTTGAAATAAAACTCTTATACCAAGTGTCTGATACCAATTGTGGAAAGTGGAAATGTAAATGTGGATAATGTGGTCACACATGAGTTGCAGCAATTGGAAATGGCGTATGGCATGAACAATGATGAGCCAGCAAATAAGCACTCAAACACCAACAGAAAGGTATTGACTCATGCAAGACATGATGAGTTAAGCAGATAAGATCACATGCAAAGCTCCCCCATTGACATTGACACATTAGATGACTGTTTTGAATTTCAAATTTAATTTTTAGTTTTCTTGTGAAATGTATGAAACATGATGTATGAAAATGATGAGACATGAAATGCATACAATGTAACCAAGCAGATATCTATAGATACATGCAACATAACTCCTTCACAAGAAGTGATACCAATTTATTTACAGTGAGGGCATAGGTGTAGGAAAAGTGTAAGTGAGTCATTAAGTTTAGAATGCTCATGTTTACACTTAGAGGATTATGCAGATAAATAGGAGAAGACGTACAGCAGGTCATTGCAATTAATCAAATTTTCAGAATACATATCAAATCAAATTACCATGTGCAAGTGAGTAACATGAGAATGAAGTTTAGCCATATGGATAACCAGATTTTCAAGTAAACACAATAGTAAGTGTACAAACTGCATTTCAATCTAGAGAACAGCGTATTGGAGGCTTCGCTCTACCTCAATCGAATATATCATCAGAAATTTTCATACTGACAATCTGAATTTTTCTAAGAAGGATCAGGTTCAACATTATTCCTTTTTACGCGAGGAGACACATGGAGCTCATGCCAGAATCCCCGGTTACTCAGAATACTGAACCTTGTCACCTCATTTGAACAGAGATACTTTAGTCAACACTTTTCAGAAATGAACCACATCACGTCTCAGGTGACATGTGCCCAGTTTACTCAGTGAGATTTAGCATTGCTCTGCCTTTCATTCCAACCAATTTTTTTTTATGTGGAGTCAGGCAGCTTTTTCCTCAACTGTCTCTTATCATCCATGCAGCAAGTTGAATTACTTTAGAGTGTTGAAATGAAATTCCTATATCCTTATGAATAACACTCAATTTCACATTAAAGTGCATGAAGTGTACGAATTTGATTTAACATGTATGGAGAAAATTTAACTTAAAACAGGATAGTGTAGCTCCCCCTATGTAAATGCAATAAGCATGAAATGCTCCCCTTAAGAGTTTGACATGAAACACACTTGTTAAGACTCAGATGCAACATTATTTAACAATGGAGTGTTTGGTCTTAGAAGTTTCAAAGGAAGGGGTTGAATAGCATATAATAACATGCAAGCATACAATGGAGATATGCATATGCAATGTAAAATGAAAAGGTATGCAATCTCAATGCTTGAAATGTTGGCTCCAAAGATATGATGACTAATGTTGGAAGTATTCTTTTTGGCATTTATGCAACATGAAATGTTCAAGATGATGCATTTCAAAATATCCACTATATGCATGCTAGAAATGCCAACTATGCAACAAGACACACGATGAGCTTCATCTTCCAAAAGTACTATGTGAATGATATGTAGAGAGTGATTTGTAAATATGCAATGTGATGCACGATTCCAGATTTCACATGACACTCTATATGCACCTAATGCAACTAATGCATGACATGCATTACCAAATGTTGAAATGTGAGGACACCACTTTATTCTGAAAAGAGAATTCAGAAAATTTATTCAGAGCATCAAAACCATCACATGTGAACTTTTCTTGAAAACAGTTGTGCTTTTAACCAAAAAGATGAGTGGCACATTGGTAAAGACTATGGAACATTGATCAACTTCAGTCCTCAAAAAGTTCAGCCACAGAACAACATCAACATGCTGAGAGAATGGAAAACATCAATCTCAAAATTTTCAGCATGTAAAACTCCCCCATAATCAATGCATGATTTCAGAAAATTCATTTAAGTTGGATGCCATGTGCATAGATGATTCATGGTACCGGGCGGAGGAATGTTCTCACGCATGGTGATAGCTTTCAGACAGGCTTGACCTGCCCTTCCACATGTCACCATTTTATATACCATGTAATCATTGAATTGATGATCAGAAAAAAACAATGCATTCCCATATGACATCGGGGGTTTAGCAAAAGGCATTCAATGGCTACACTCTCATATATACTGCTCAGATGTTCCAATGTCATTCAGCCAAACATTCATTTTCCACATAGTCAAAAGCAACCAAAGAGTATTCACGATTTCAAAATCACTGTCTGTCAAGATATGGCATTAACATCAAGATTAAAGAGCTTCAAACAAACACTTTATTTCCTCACCTCTGTCTTGAGTTACCTTTATTGACATTTTCAGATTCTTTGCTCTATTTTGCTTGTTGTCATCTTCATCATCAATAAGCTCCTTTCTTTCTCTCCTGCAGGAAATATATCGATATTAGCCAAAGGAGTTCTATTGAGACCCCAAATTCGCATTTCATATAAGGCAGCACATAAGGATATGACAAGATCAAGAACCCCATGCCAAAACCCTTCCAAAACCCCTCTAGGGTAATGGGGTTAAAAGTTCAAACCAATCGGTCCTCAAGATGGGCCTTTCGACACTAACTTTGGAACAAGCAAAACTGCTTAAGACAGTTAATCTGAGCCCAGAAAAGCCAAACATGAATTAAACTCCATCTAGGCACATGGTGATACATTCAAACATTTGAATTCTTACCATGATTTCAGGGGTTGATGGTCATTATCAAATCTGCACTGTAAAGAGCTCAATTCATATCAATATTTAACCAATGCATATGAAGAAACTAACTTCAAGACTTTTCATCACATATGACTCTCTCTTTCTCATCTTGCAATATCAGAAACTGAATTTCATATCAATCTCAGTTCAATACAAGTTGTTCACTCAAGCTGACATGAGTTCAAAGTTCAGTTCAGAAATTTCAAGTGTAGCCCAAGCGTGTAAAGAGTCAAGTCTAAGCACATGTGTAGACAAGGTTGATGCACATAAAACACACAAGACAACCTCTTCAAACCTGCATATTAGAGACTTAAATTCCAGCAACATGAACTTAGAATCCACAACTTGATGTGCACAAACCTGAACAACCAACTTACAAATCAGTGTGAAATCAAGGACAAGCCTATGTTAACCAAGGTATCACCCCAGAACTGGCCAAGTCAACTTAAAGCCTTCCTCTTGGCCACATGGAAATCCTGCAACAAAGTTCTCATTTGGTTGTTTTGGGTACCCAAACCTTCTTGGGTCCCGGATGGTTAGTTGCACCTCTAGTGGGTGTCTTCCACTGTTTTTGGGCATGCATATCATCAAAATACCTTAAGGAGCAAACATTCATGGTATGCCCAAACTCACCACAATAATGACAACAACCAAGAAACTTCACAGAATTCTCATAAACATGACAATCAAATTTCGGTGATTTGGCATGAATGTTATCACTATAAGCATGGAAATATTTCTTCTTCACAACAGGATGAGCATGAAGTTTTTGTGGGTTTGCAAAAGTATAATTGTTTTTGACTTTGAAACTCTTTCTTTCATTTGCTTGCCAACACTGTGACACACGGTGTCCTAGCTTTCCATATGTAAAACAACCACCCATTTTTCTTTTGGGAACAAGTTCATTTTTGCATGCTTTCAAATCATCCGATTTCATCAAAAAGTAATCATGCATCATATGACCAAGTTCACCATAATAAAAATATGAGATTTTCTTTATGGATGCATGTGTGTGTGCAACATGATTTTTCATGGCATTCATCGTGACACCAACAACATTTTTAGCCTTTTGATACAGGTTTTGTTTCTTCTTCAGACTTTTATTTGATTACTTTGTTGTTTGAGGAACAGATTGATTTGGAGACCCATTTGATGTGCTGGCTATATTAGAACCATGGACAAAAGATGTGTAGACTTTATTTTTAAAGTTCTTTTTGTTCACAGGATTATAGCCCAGCCCTTCTCTTTGGAAATTCACTTTAGTCCCCAATATCTTGTTCAGATTTTCTTCCCCATTCACAAACTTAGACAAAGAAGCATTCAGATCAAGAATTTATTTTTCAAGAGATGAAATATGCAATTCATAGGAATGATCTCATTTTCACAAGAAATGACTTTTTCATTCAATTGAGCATTGATGGTTTGGTAGCTTTCCATCTTTTGTTCTAACACAAGCATCTTGTCAGATTCATCAACAATCACAGATTTCCCTTTTTCAAGTTTTTCAAGATTTTTCAATCTACTTTCAAGCAGGGAGATCTGAATTAGCATTGCACTATTCTCCTTTTTGAGTTCTTCATTTTCATTTGCAAGTTTATCATTCATAATCAATTCATTGTAAATATCATGATCAATAGAGTTTGACTCCATTTTGTTTCTTAGATCTTTTTCAGTTTTCTCCAATTGATCAATTGTGTTTTTGAGGGCAACATTTTCATTTCTCAAACAAGCAATGGTTTCTTTGTGACATTCAACATCATGCTCTAAAAGATCATTGAAGTTAACAAGCTCAGAACATTTATCACAAGAACCATTTTCATGGACCAAGTTTTCAAATTTCTTTTTCAATTTTCTGTTTTCTGACTTGACTTTCTTATATTATTTTGCCAACTCATCATAAGCTTCAACAAGATCGTCAAGAGTAAATTCTTCAGAATCAGAATTTACCTCTTCTGCATTTTTGTCACTTTGTTGATCAGCATCATCGGCCATGAGACATTTTTGTCTTTCCGTTTCTTGAGCTTTAATCAACCGGTCCATAAGCTCCTTTGCCGTCCTACAAGAAGATGCAAATAGATACTTGTTACTACTTACAGAAGCTTTCAATAAACTCAAAGTAGTAACATTATCATGATGCATCATTTTATCCTGATTAGACCACTTGGTCTCATCTAGAGGTAATATGTGTGGACCATGACAAATCAATTTCCAAAGACTAGGATTAATAGAATTGATCACCACACATAGTTTGCCTAGCCATGAATCAAAATTCAAACCAGTGAAGATTGGCAAACAGTTCATTGATATATGTTCAGTAGAAAAATTCATGATTGTGGAATGCACTGGGATCACTCTGTAGATCGCAAGATTTAGGGACAACAGAGCTTGCTCTGATACCAATTGTTGGGTCCCGTAGTGCAGGAACACGGATCTAGAGGGGGGGTGAATAGATCCTTCTGCTAACAACTATGTCCAATTAAAAACACAAACTACCACACAGTGGAATTTACAAGATTGATAGGATTGAGGAAATTAATCTAAACAACTTTAAACTTAATTCACTCAATCTCACCGAGCTCACACGATTACATAACTAGATAGTAGAGAACACACAATCACACAAATCAAACCACAAAACACGGGGATTTTTAAGGTGATTCGGGACCACGACGGGCTCCCTACGTCCACCCCTCACCAAACCGGTGAGGCTTCACTACACGCTACAAAGTGTAGCAACACGGGGAAGAACCCCAACACACACACGCTGCTTTCGCAGCAAACCACACATGAGGCCTCGCCTCAAACTACTACCACAGCAGCACACACACACACACACGTTGGGGAACACACTCCGAACTGTATACTTCACACGGAGACACAACTCTGTCCACACACACGTAGGACAAGGCCTACACAACCACACGGGAGAAAACTCCCAACAACACACGCGGATATACTCCGCACAGATCGACACACAAGAGACCACACACACACTCGGAGACCCCTTTCTCCGAACACCCACACAAAATATTCTGTCAAATGTATATGTAACAATCACAAATATATGCTATGACCTTCCACACAAATTCTATAGATGTAAACTAGAAGAATGCATCAAGTATAAGGCTCCCCCTTCTTCATCAAAATCTGATTCTCCTTGCTCATTGAGGGATGATCATAATCTTGACATCATCTTTTTCCTCTCCTCTATCCGCTTCTCTTTTCCTTATTCCAATCTCCTCTCTTCACCTGAAAGAGTAGATAGACATAATGAGTTCAATCTTTAAGCTAATCTCAAACAAAAATATAGATCATAGAACATATCACAAAGAACTGATAGAAGACATAGAAGTGATCCCCCTTTATTTTCCAAGGCCGGTTGATGATGTTCCTTGAACCACGAGTTGGAGGGTAGCCGGATGACGACGATTCTTCCGTCCTCTTGATCCTCTCTTCGATCTGCTCCTTTTCTTCTTCTTCCACGAGCTCCAGATCTTCACGGATGTAGATGATATCCTCCTTGGAAGAGCTCCACCACGTTTTCCCCTTTTCTTCACCTATACAAATGAACAAAATGAGCATTAGGGTTGATGAACTTCCAAATTCGTAACTCTTATATAAGCAACTTAAGGGGTGGGGAAAAGACTCATAAAACCCTCCTAATACATGTTAAAAACACCTTAATAACAATAGAAACTAATAGGGGGTAGTATGGTAATGTTTGAAAGGGTTTTCAATGGATTTTAAACACTTTCGGAAGTCCCGTCCGGAAGGGGTCGACCCTTGGGGTCGACCCTCGGGCAACAGGTTGCTGGAAAACACAAAACAGCACCTTGTGTTACAGGGGTCGACCCTTTCAGGCAGGTTACATAAAAAATAGCACTGCGCGCTCCGGCGACAGGAATTATATCTCCTAGATCCGAACTCCGATCGAAGCGAGAATGGAGGCGTTGGAAAGAGGACTCACAGAGCTACAACATATAATTTTTATGGGGAGATCCAACGGTTGGATTGAAAATGGTAAAGATTGTAAGACAGTTTGAGTTTGAAAAATAACTAAAACCTCCATCAAACCAAAGGAAAACAATTGATTAAATGTTACCACAATTCCATGAAGATCAACCATGATTTTTCATCCTGAAAAATATGATAAAGTAAGGTGTTAGTTGACAATTAAGATCTTTACATCAAGCATTAACACTATGACCATGTTCACAATAAATTACTTCGTTGAACCTGTTCCAAGAGTGAATGATGAACAAGATATCCATTTAAATCCACATAACAACACTTACCTCATTGTTTTACCTGAATTCACATTTCTTGTTGATTGGTTGAATCATTCATACACATAGTCATGAAATTCAAAATCTCATTCTCCATTGACTGATGGTATGCATGTGGAATTCAAAGAGTAAGGAGCCAAGCCACATAGAACAATATTGAGTCACATTCAATTTGATCATCATCCAAGCTTTCAAACCACACATCATTACCTTGGGGGCAAGCAATGATATTTGCATCTCAATCATTAATTTAGCATTACCAAAGTATACATGCATGACATGAGGCTCAATAGGACATGATGCTCGAGTGTGCTTTTCACAAAGGCCTTTCACATTGAAGTTAGACCAACCGCACCAAGTGTAGATGGATTGTATATGTAATGTGCTAACCTCAAAGCACGTATGAACCTCAAAAACTCATAGATGCATTGACATGATGATAAGCCTTGTAGAATTACAATGCATCCACATGATGATATCCCAATAGAAATAGTTTATGATCATTTCCACAACCAATTCAAGTGAAGAGCATTCACGCACAAGGCTAAGCAACAAAGGCATTTTGTAATCATCAAAATCACATACACAACAATCTCCCCCATTTTGATGATGACAAAATATTACATTATGCTATAATGCTCTCTCCCCCTTTGACATAATCAGAAATGGGGATCATGATGGGGAATCTAGAAGGGCAAGAACCCATGGACAACCGGATTATGAAGAGAACCAATGTGCGGATGCATGAACTAATGGCAGAACTGTTGGAAACCAATTGTTGAAATGAAACTCTTATACCAAGTGTCTGATACCAATTGTGGAAAGTGGAAATGTAAATGTGGATAATGTGGTCACACATGAGTTGCAGCAATTGGAAATGGCGTATGGCATGAACAATGATGAGCCAGCAAATAAGCACTCAAACACCAACAGAAAGGTATTGACTCATGCAAGACATGATGAGTTAAGCAGATAAGATCACATGCAAAGCTCCCCCATTGACATTGACACATTAGATGACTGTTTTGAATTTCAAATTTGATTTTTAGTTTTCTTGAAAAGATTTTTTTTTAATAAAGCATTGTCAAGAAATATTTCCATTCTATATGCATGACAACTAAAAACCACACATCAAGAATATGCATTCAACATGCTTTTCAAATTACATTGGGACTTGATCTCTTCGTCAAAAAAATCATTGACCATGAAGCACATATTAGCAAGTATGAACAAATTGTCAGAAATAAATCAAACTCCCCCTAAGAATATGCAATTGATTCAGCTAACGGCATGACAAACTTTAGAATGGATTGTATGCAACCATGCCGACCGAAATATCCTAATGACTCCCCCTCAAACTGTGCATGAATTTCAAGAAATTGTGCATATGCATAGAATGCAATACATTACTCACAGTACGTGCAAGCACAAGACATTTGAAATGGATCTAAAATGGAGAAGCAAGTTTACATACTCCCCCGTGGTCCAATGCCCATGGGAGTTAGGACAATCATGCAAAGGATTACATGTCTACATGAGTGATGAGTTGAAATGAAGGCAGCCATAACAGACATCACAAAACTGACGGTGAGCAATGATAGACATAAAATTCATATGACTGCTAAACTGGAAGTGACAGCACACTAATCCTCAAAAATGGAAGTTGTTAGCAGCAACTTATCAATATCTCAAAACCATTAGCATGACAAGATCTTCATGGGTTAAGCATCTGAATTCTCTGACTTCTGGTACAAGGCAGAGGTGTGGATCTGAGATCCAGCTCACGCATAGTGAGAGTTCCGAGCAAGCTTGACTTGCCTTTCTACTCTGCACCATTTGATATACCAGAAGCACAAACTCACTGTGGGTCATATGATCCAGTTCAATTTTTCAAAATTCACAGTGGAAATCTCAACAATTCATAAAAGGGGTTTTCATGCTAGCAGGATTTATTGAAAAATAAGAAGAGCCTTAACTGCAAAAATAGAGAGACAGCCTAGCATACATGCTAACGAACCTGAGGATCTTATTCACACACCTGTGCCTTGAGCTTTTATTTCCCGATGATCCTCAACTCAGCTCCAAGGCACTCATACAGCTAAAATTCTCATTCAGAATGTTTAGGTACCCAAGCTTTATTGGGTCCTGGAGGATTAGTGAGATTTTTAACCAAGGAGCTCTTTTTTATCAAGACATTCAAGTCATCTTTCCTCATTTTGTGATAGTCATATACTTCATGTCCTACCATCCCACAATAAGGGCAGCACACAGGGGATCTCTCATTCCTCTCACAACCAAGTGTGACGAGTTTTTGTGGGAGACTGTGAATGCTTATAGCTTTGACATGAGGATTGTCCTTCCTCCTTCTTTGCCAATAGTTTTTGACTGTGTGGCCATGCTCTTTGCAACGATAACACTGAATAGCAGATTTCATACCCTTCAACTCCCAGCAATTTGACATACTGTGACCAAACCTCCCACAGTGGTGGCAGTAGGCTGAGAGCTACCAGCCCTTGGTCGACCGCTTATAGTGACTGAAATCAAAATTAGACATGCAGGCTAACAGTTCATCATTTTTCATGTCACAGTACTTATGCACCAAGTGACCTTGTTGACCATAAAAGGAACATGAAGCAAACTTTTTCTGGAGGTCATGTTGTTTGTTATTCCTAACAGAACACACAAACTCATTTTTCTGTTTTGGCTTAAATGTTTTCTTTTTCAGATTCCTACTCTGATTTTGATTCTTCTGGGCCACAGAAGGTTTTGGTTGTGATTGGGAAGATGAGGCAATATCAGAACTGAACCCAGGTGAGGTAGAAGGTTTGCTTTTAAAGACCTTTTCATAAACTGGTCGGTTTCCAAGCTCTTCTCTCCGGAAGTTCACCCTTATCTTTAAAAGTTTGTTTAGATTTTCTTGGCACTGGCTAGATTTCAACAGGGATCTTTTCAGATCTTGAATTGTTGAGTAGTGGACAGCGGATCTAGAGGGGATGGGTGAATAGATCTGCCCCTCTTTTCGCAATGCAACCCTCTATATAGCTAGATAAGATAAATTGCAGTGGAATATAACTAGCTTATCGAAGAACACTATGATTCGCTTGACAAGACGAGCAAGTAATATATTGCTTCGAACCTAAGCATGCATCTAGAATGAAACAATCACACAAGCAAACCACAACACAAAGGATTTTAAGGTGGTTCAGACTGAATCCCCAGTCCTACGTCCACCCCTCACCAAATCCGGTGAGGCTCCACTAGTGCCACGCACTGAACCGCAAATCGGAAAGACCTCCGATTGCCTTCCTACTAACCACAGATAGGGACGTCAACACCGCAGATCGGACAACTTCCAATTGCCTTCCTACTAACCACCGGTAGGGACGATCTTCTGTTTTAATTATTTTAATGAAATGAAAAAGATAACAAATATGAAATCACTCAAACAAGATATAGAGTATGCTCAAAGAAAGAAGATCTTGTCTGAGTTGCAGAAGCTTGAATCGGATGCTTTGAAGGTGTCTTCTTCCTTACGAGATGATCTTCCTTGAATCTCTTCTAGTTGATGAAGAAGACGATGGATGTAGCTTCGATCTTCCTTTTGATCTTCTTGAGTTGATGAAGAGGATGAAGAATACATTTTAGATCACCTTTGAAAGTCTTGATTGCTTCTTGCTTCCTTGGAGGTTGAGATGGCTTCAGATCTGGACTTGAATCCCTTGGAATGGATGAAGCTTCTTCCCGTAGTACTGTTCACGGCTACAGTACTTCGAACTCCTCTCCCTTGAACACACCCTTGCAGCCTCCCTTGAATCCCCTTGAAGCCTTAGGGTTTCTAACCCCTCATGTGTTGGTTTTATAGGCTTTGAATGGTCCTTGGACATCCCTCAGAACAGATCCACAATCCATGGGGGATTGGGTGACTTTGGGGTTAAATAAATGGGTAGAAAGACCTCTCCTCGAGCTTGAAACAAAAGTCAACAAAGGGGGCCTCGGGGTTGGCGGTCGACCGGAAGGCATGGGGCGGTCGACCGAAACCTGTAAATCCTGGAGTGTATCGTTTCTGGAAGAACCGGTCGACCGGATGCCTAGGGGCGGTCGACCGAAACCTGTAAAAGTTGCCAATCTTCATCTCTGTAAAAACTGGTCGACCGGCTAAGGTGTGTTGGTCGACCGGAAAGACCTATACCTGCAAAAATGAAGTGTCAGCCCAAGGAAACATGTCCATAAGTCAAGATACTCATGTCCTTATCAATTCCATGTATTTTTGGGTTTGGTTTATGCATTAGATCATTTAAGCATTTCTAAATTTTATTCCGGGGGCTCCGCCCCGGGAAACCCCCGCAACGGGCGCTGCCCCCTTGACCCCCGCAGGTCGATCCCCGCGACCTTACCGCACAGGTCGATCCTCGTGCGAGGGTGCAATCATTGAGCTTTCACTTTTGCCATCTCCACTCCATTCCTTGGCATATCTGTCATGAAAGAACATCAAATAGTTTAGTCATATAAGAGTGGTAAAACATCAATGACTTATAGTGTTTAGCCATTATCAAAATCAAGAATATCAAATAACTCAAATGACCATATGATGATGTCGAATGACCCAAGTGACCACAAGATGACTCAAATGACCACAGGGGCACAACATGAATTTCATCTTCAAGAAGTAGGATGTGCTATTCCGAGTTACCTAAATCTTTCTCACAAGCAGCAAGCTGCTCATTCAGCATATTATTAACGATTTTGTAGTAATCAAATTATTGTTGAAGGGTACCCATTTTTTCTGAGTCATCACCACTCACACCCTTACCTTTCAAACAGGCTTGAAGCTTGGCAACTAACACATTGTTCTATCTCTTTAACTTTTCATTTTCTTCAATAGAAGCCTTGTTTCCAGTCAAGTCTTGGTTGTTTGACAGGGACTTGGATTCATCTTGAAGCTGTCTAACAGTAACTTCCAATCTAGTGATTTCAGCTAGCAAGATTTTATTTTCATCCTTTAAGCAAGCAATGTGTTCTTTATGTGTATCTATGTCAATCATGAGAGTTTCATTCACTTGCTCGAGATCAGATAATTTTTTACAGGGAGAGCTATCCGCATGATTATTTTCAAGCTTCTTTCTCAATTTTTTATTTTCGGACTTAAGCTTCTTGTGTTGCTTAGACAACTCATCATATGCATTCATAAGTTCATCATAGGTAAAGTCCTTAGGATCAAAGTTTACCTGAGACGAAGATGAAATGCTTGGCTGATCTGGGTTGTTGGCCATTAGATAGTGATTCCCATTTCCTTCTTTGTGAATACTGGCCAGTCCATCAAGGATCTCCTTGGCAGTGCTACAGTTGCAAACAAGAGGAAACAAGGTGACATCTAATCTAGCTTTTATCAGATTGAAGGGAGAATGGTTATCAATATTTTTGGCCCTTTGATCAGCTGACCATACATCTGTATTTAATGGCAGCTCATGAGGACCATTGTATATAAGAGTCCACAACTGTGGATCTATGGAATTAACATAAATGAACATTTTCCCTAGCCATGTGGAAAAATCAAAACCGTCGAATATGGGCAGGGAGACCATCAAAGTATGTGTAGCATATGAAGGCATTTGATTAGAATGCACCGGGATCTTTCCTTGCAGATCGTAGGATCTGGGAATGGCAGAGCTTGGCACTAATACCAATTGTTGGGTCCCGATAGGTGCAATAGGATCTAGAAGGGGGGGTTGAATAGATCCTTTCGCGAACTATGGCCTAATTAAAACTTGACTACCAAAAGCATAGACCACCCCTATAAAGCAATTAAAACACTTAGACACAAGGCACATCGGATTTAGACGGAATGGGTTAAGTGTAAGCGGCAGTCCTAAGACAACACAGGTTGTGGTACAAGCCTAGGTGCTTCTCAGCAAACCTCTTATGTGTGTGTGAACAAGGTAATCTCCCTTTTGCTGGAGAAAGCTCCCTAGTGCCTGAGTGCAAAGGTGCAGCAGGCACCCAAGGGAATGCTAGTAGTGAGCAAGGAAAAAATTGGTGTGTATACAAGATAGCGTAGTCCACGAAGCTAGAGTGTGCGATGGAGATAAACAAGATTATATGCAGTGAAGCAAGCACACCGACCTGTGAATAGGGGTAGAAGATATGGAACAAGCCCACAAGATGTTCAACCCACAACACAAGGATTTTAAGGTGGTTCGGTTGTAAACCCACAACCTACATCCACCCCTCACCAAACCCGGTGAGGCTTTACCACATGCTGCAAACGCAACACACTTCCTACACACAAACTGGTAAGGACGGTTTTCCACACACACACACACACACACAAGGACGAGGTCCTCCAAACACACACACACACAGAAAAAAGACAAACACAAGAAGAAAAAACACTACAAGTGCAGTAGAGAAAAAATAACCTCTCTGATATGACAATGAGGCATGGAAATGCACAATCAGAAAAGGATAACCAGACAGTGGCTTCAGATTTTGCTCTTGAGGCACCTTTGGGCAGATCTGGACACAGGTCCAATTTGGCTTCTTCTTAGGCTCATTCAGGACGTGAGAAGGGTTGCACTCCTCTCTTGGCTTCTCCTTTTTTTTGCTCTCTCTCTCTCTCTCTTATCTCTTTCTATCAGCACTGGACGGCTTCAGACCAGGACTGGGCTGCTTCTTTTCTTTTCTTTTTCTCTCACAAATTTTCTCTTGAAAGCTCATGCATTTTTCTCTTGGACAGCAGCTTCAGCAGCGACATTTCTTCAAGCATGGAGGCCTTCTTATAGGCACAAGCAGTCCTCCCAGTAGGAGGTTTCAGCCCGTATGTGATTGGCCCTTCATAAACCATCATTTGTCTTCAAGAACCTTTTACCTTGGCAGCCTCTGATTGGCAAGAGAAGCAGCAGAAGGATTCCCATCATTTTGGTTTCTTTGGTTAATCGGAAGGTATGTGAGTAGACGCATCCCAAGTAAGTTCTGCAGCATCTTTTTCTTTTGCTGGTTGGGCAGAAAAAGGACGATCTTTCTGTCCTATGCAATATGAGAGACAACAATTCTGATTGGGCGGAGGCAAAAAGCTGGGTAGCAGACATGTGACTTTTCCTAGAAATGGTAGCTTGCCTTTTCATGGACCAAAAGCACTGATATAGAAGTCCAATGATGACAAGAAGGTTGACTGAGCAAAAGTACCTTTCCAGACCTCAAAAGATGTGTATTTTGGCATTTGGGGTTCCTATTTATGCTCTTTGGATCCAATTCAGAAAATAGTGCATGTTTGCTAAAAACGGCTTTGGAACCTGCTCAGTGAGGCATTTTGTCGAACAGGTGCTCTTCTCCATGAGGTCGGTGCAGATTGGCTTGGCAAGCCTTATGAGGTCGGTGCATGTTATTGATCCACCAGATATAGGTTGATGCATATAAGAGGCTTGGCCCTTGGCAGGGTCGGTGCACATCTCAAGCTTCGAGCACTTAAGGTCGGTGCACATCTTATGCTTCGAGCACACAAGATTGGTGCACACCCAGAACAAGGTCGGTGCACATTTATCTTCAACGTAGATGTCGGTGCACATCCAGACAAGGTTGGTGCATATTTGTCTTTAGCATAGACGTCGGTGCACATCTTGAGCGAAGTCAGTGCACATCTAGACAAGGTCGGTGCATGTTCCATAACACGGTCGGTGCAACTTTCATTCTTGGAGCGTTCACGGTCGGTGTAGGTTCTTTATATGAAGAGCAGGGTCGGTGTAACTTTCATTTTTCCTCATATGATCACTATTGGCTTCATGCAAGTCGGTGCACATTTCAGTCTGAGCCATATGAAGGTCGGTGCACACTTTACCAGCTCACAGCTAAGGTCGGTGCATGTTTCATATTTCCTCATATGTAGGTCGGTGCACATCACTATTGACTTCATGCAAGTCGGTGCACATTTCAGTCTGAGCCATATGAAGGTCGGTGCACACTTGAAGCTTCTTCAGTTGAAGTCGATGCATGTATCAAGGTTGGTGCTCATTTCATATTTCCTTACATGTAGGTCGGTGCACATTACTGTTTGCAGCATACGGGTTGGTGCACATCTCTCCAAGGTTCTAAAACGCACATGCCATCCTTTCTTGGATCTCGTGCCACCTCAACATTGTAGCAACAGTTGGTCGGACTCACGTGCGTGCTTGTGTGTTCCAGACGAGCTTGACTCCTCAGTTATGTGTTCCAGATGAGTATTCTGCATACAAATGAAACATTTTGTACACAGGTTAAAAATTTTGAGTTGGAGTGAAATATTCTGCATACAAGTGAAACATTTTGTATACAAGTTGAACATTTTGAGTTGGAGTGAAATGTTCTGCTTATGAGTGAAACATTTTGTATACAGGTTGAACATTTTGAGTTGGAGTGAAATGTTCTGCATACGAGTGAAACATTTTGTATACAGGTTGAACATTTTGAGTTGGAATGAAATGTTCTACATACGAGTGAAACATTTTGTATACAAGTTGAACATTTTGAGTTGGAGTGAAATGTTCTGCGTACGAGTGAAACATTTTGTATACATGTTGAACATTTTGAGTTGGAAGGAAATGTTCTGCATACGAGTGACACATGGCCTGAAACTTATACATGGAGACATCATCAAGAGCAATTAAGACTCACAAATGAGTCATGGTTAGACATCATCAAAACTCATACATGGACATCATCGAAACAACATATATCCAACAAGGTTGGTGCGAGTAATGCAAACTCAGGCTGACGCGCATGTAGCGTTGCAAGCTCAAGTTCCGGCTCAAGCTCAGGTATGGTTTGGATTGGTTGAAGTGTGTAGTTTTAATTGAGCGAGCCTCGTGAGTAACCTATGGTATTCGTGGTTCAGACCCCACTTCCTCAGGAAGTAGTTCCAAGGGTTATGGAAGGGTCATCGGTTGCGGAACGGTTCCGAAGAATGAACCCGCCATCTTTTAAGGGGGAGAGTCAACCCCTAGTTGCGGAGCATTGGTTGCGGGTGATTGAAAAGGTGTTCCGAACCATTCGATGTGATGAGAATGAGGAGGTCAATTTGGCAACATTTTTGTTGGAGGTAAGGGAATTATTTTTATATTTTGTGTGAAGTGGTTAGTTAGCGTTGTGCTTGCTCAATTTGGATCATATGATTTCAGGAACGTGCTGATGTGTGGTGGTCCTCTATTCTGCGGAACCAATTTGGGGATGGATTGGTGGAAGCGACATGGGAAGAATTTGTTCGCTTATTCAAGGCAAAATATATTCCCGAACATGTCCAAGACAAAATGGAGCAGGCGTTTCTCACATTAACTCAAGGGTCCATGACGGTGCTGGAGTATGAGGCTCGATTTGCGGAGTTGGCAAGATATGCACCTCATATTTTGACCGATGAACGAAGGAAGGTGAAGAAGTTCATGATGGGCCTTCGACCATCCTTGAGAACTAGATTGGTGGCATTCAATCATCACACGATGGAAGAAGCTCTTAGTACGGCGTGTCGACAAGAAAGTGAAATGGACCAATATCAAGAAGAAAAGAAAGCATTGATGAAGAGGCCATCATCGACTTTTCAACAACAAGATCGCAAGAAGAAGAAGTCTTTCTCTTGACCGTCAGATTATGCGCCGACAAAGTTAGCTTCACCACAAGCCGGTGGATCGGGAGGATCGTCAGGAGACAAGACATAATGCAAGCATTGCGGAAGATGTCATGGTGGTAAGGAGTGTTGGATGGTGACTGGCAGGTGTCTGAGATGTGGAAGCCCTGATCATAAGATCGAGGATTGTCCGAAGGCACAATTATCTATCCCTAGTATGGCCCCGATGGCAGCAACCGCATCGCCTATACCGGTAAAAGCAGCCAGGAAATCCTGAGCGCCAGCACGAGTATTCGCTTTGGCTAAGAAGGATGCGGAGCAAGCAGACCATGTGACTGAAGGTACACTTTTGATATCCGGCTTCTATGCTAAAGTCTTGTTTGACAGTGGTGCTACTCATTCATTCGTGTCCAACCGATTTTCAAAAATATTGTATGATGAGTTGGGTATGGTAGAAAGGGACTTAGATCTGCCCCTTCAAGTGCACACACCAGCCGGAGCATTGTCCACTACAAGGATTTATCCTCCCTTGCCCGTATGTGTTGAAGGGCGGGAATTACCTGGTCACTTCTATCTTTTGAAGATGAAGGACTACGACACTATTCTCAGTCTTGATTGGCTGGAGAAGCATTATGCTCTCATTGACTGCTGGAAGAAGCGGGTTGTTTTTTACATTCCTGGCGAGAAGGAGTTTTTCCACCCTTTGCCTAAGATTGGGTCAGGAAAGTTTGTGGTCTCGGCCATGAAGGCAGCCAGATCATTGTACAAGGGCTACAGTGCATTCCTAGCTTGTGTAGTAACCACAACCGAGGTCAAGGAAGCACAATCACTAGAGAGGATTGATGTGGTTCAAGACTTCTCCGATATTTTTCCGGAGGATTTGCCAGGATTACCGCCAGTCTGGGAGATCGAATTCTATATTGATCTTTTACCCGGTATGGCACTGATATATAAAGCACCTCATCGGATGGCACTAGCGGAGATGGCTGAGTTGAGGAAGCAGTTGCAAGAACTGTTAGATAAAGACTTTATTCGACCAAGTGTCTCGCCATGAGGAGCCCCAGTCCTGTTTATGAAAAAGAAGGACGGGTCACTCCGACTCTGTATTGACTACCGGAAGCTCAATCATGTGACGGTAAAGAACCGCCATCCTTTGCCTCGCATTGATGATCTCTTTGATCAGTTGCAAGGTGCTACGGTGTTCTCGAAGATTGACTTGCGCTCAGGATATCATCAGCTATGAATCAAGGAGGAGGATACTTCGAAGACAGCTTTCCGAACCAGATATAGGCACTATGAATTCATGGTTTTACCCTTTGGTCTAACAAATGTCCCGGCAGCATTTATGGACCTAATGAACCGAGTGTTTAAGCCCTATTTGGATAGTTGCGTGGCTGTATCTATTGATGATGTGCTGATTTATTCCCCAGATGAAGCGTCTCATAGGGAACACTTGAAGATTGTTTTGGAGACTCTTCAAGTGCACAAGCTATATGCAGAGTTTAGCAAGTGCGACTTCTGGCTCAAGGAGGTTCAATTTCTTGGCCACGTAACATCTGGTAATGGCGTAGCTGTTGACCCAACAAAAGTCCAAGCTGTGTTGGAATGGGAGGCTCCGAAGACTCCCACTGAAATTTGGAGTTTCCTAGGGTTGGCTGGATATTATCAGAAATTCATTAAAGGCTTTGCTTCGACTGCCGTGCCTTTGATGAGATTAACAAGAAAAGGAGTGAAGTTCGTATGGTATGAGGACTGTGAGCGAAGTTTCCAAGAGTTGAAGAATTGTTTGACATCCGCCCTGCTTTTGGTCCTGCCCAATAGCATCGACAAGTTCACTCTCTACACCGACGCTTCAAGGATCGGAGTTGATTGTGTCTTAATGCAAGGTGGTAGGGTTGTGACGTATGCTTCCAGGCAATTGAAGGAGCATGAGAAGAACTACCCTACACATGACCAAGAACTGGCAACTGTTGTTCATGCACTCTAGATTTGGAGACACTGTCTCTATGGAGTCAAATTTGAAGTCTTCACGGACCACAAGAGTCTCAAGTACCTTTTCTCTCAGAAAGAGTTGAACTTGCGACCGAGGAGGTGGGTAGAATTCTTAAAGGATTATGATTTTGAGCTACTATATCACCCCGTGAAGGCAAATGTGATAGCCGATGCTCTTAGCCGGAAGAGATCACTAATGCATCAAGATTGGAAGATGATTGAAGATGTTGTTCATTCCATAACACAGATTGAACCACAACTTTGCCAAGCTTTTGTTACTCAGTTATTCCTCAGGTCAGTAGTTATGGATCGCATAGTGGAAGCTCAATGAGATGATCCTCAGTTGCAAGGGATGATTGGCAAGGCAGGTATTGCTTATGATGAGGAAGGAGTTATCAGATTTCAGCACAGGGTCTGTCTACCAGATGTGGCTGAATTGAAAATTGAAGTTTTGGAAGAAGCCCACAGGTCAAAGTTCTCCATCCACCCTGGCAGTAGCAAGATGTATCAAGACTTGAAGTGAACCTTTTGGTGGCAGGGTATGAAGAAGGATGTGGCTGAGTTTGTAGCCAAATGTTTGATTTGTCAACAAGTGAAGGTAGAGAATCAAAGATCGTCTGGTTTAATGCAAAGGATTGAGATACCTCAATGGAAATGGGAGGACATCACCATAGATTTTGTCATAGGGTTGCCCTGGTCCTTCAAGGGCAATGATTCCATTTGGGTGATTGTAGATCGGTTCTCAAAAATCGTACATTTTCTGGCCATGAAGAAGAAGCAATCCATGGGAAGCTTGGCACGTTTATATGTTGAAAACATTGTCAGATTGCGTGGAGTTCCAAAGTCCATCATTTCAGACCGAGATCCTCGCTTCACATCGAGACTCTAGCAAGGATTGCAGAATGCCTTTGGGTCTCAATTGAAGCTTAGCTCGGCATATCATTCCCAGACAGATGGCCAGGTTGAGAGGACGATTCGGACACTGGAAGATATGTTGAGAACTTGCATACTTGATTAGAAGGGAGATTGGGAGCGACACCTACTTTTAGTAGAGTTTGCCTATAATAATAGCTTTCACGCAAGTATAGACATGGATCCATTTGAAGCTTTGTACGGAAGACCGTGTAGATCTTCTCTATATTGGGAAGAGGTTTGTGATAGACAGTTGATCGGGCCTGAAGTTGTGCAAGAAATGTCTGAGAAAATTCAGCTGATCCAACAAAGACTGAAAGCAGCATGAGATCGGCATAAGAGTTATGCGGACAACAGAAGGAAAGACTTGGCTTTTGTGATCGGCAAGCATGTTTTCCTCAAGGTATCACCTACCAAGGGAGTGGCGAGATTTGGCAAGCAGGGTAAGTTGCATCCGAGATTTATCAGACCTTTCAAGATTTTAGATAAAATGGGAGATGTGACGTATCGGTTGGCCCTACCTCCATCTATGGTAGCAATCTATCCGGTGTTCCACGTATCTATGCTCCGTAAGTATGTCCATGATCTTGCATACATCATCAGTTACAAAGGCTTGGAGTTCCAGCCGGACCTTGCATACAAGGAGCAACCGGTTAGGATTTTGGATCGTAAGGAGCAAGTTTTCAGATCGAAGATTATCCCATTGGTGAAGGTTCTGTGGAGGAATTTCTCTCAAGAGGAAGCATCGTGGGAGCTTGAAGACGAGATGAAGAAGAAATATCCCCATCTGTTATGTATGTATCTTACCTCAAACTTCGAGGACGAAGTTTACTTTAACGGGGAGAGGGTGTACTGCCGGGAATTTTATCGTAATTCATAAAGAATATTTTATGTCAATATTTTGGATTAGTGCTTGAAATATTATTTCCTTGAGTTAATAAAATATTTGACTAATAGTTTGGTTGGATTAAACTTAATAATAAAGGAGTAGACAATTTCCCCTGATTATAAACCAATTTTTGAGTACTTAAAACTATGTACTTTAATTTATCTCATCTCTATTTTTGTGTGTACATATATTAAATTAGTTGTTGTCAGGAGATAGAGTTAATGCATTTTACCCCCTTTTTCCTTAGAAGAAAAGCTCACGTAAATAGATATATGTATAACAGGAGAAGCATGTGAGAGATAGTGGGTTTTAAATGCCCCACTATTCATTTTGAACAGATTACTGTTCATTTGGGGGCGATTTTCATTTCATGGGCTTTTATTTATTTTATATTTTTCTATGATAGAGTAAATCGAGGTGATTAATAGGTAACAATTAGATTTTTCAAATTCTTTTTATATTGTGAGATATAAAATTTTAAAGTGGCTAATGAATAGTGAAAATGTTATTGTGCGTGATTCTGTTCAAACGGTAGCAGTCTTCGCATGTGAGAGGATTCCACGGTGTGTTTTAACTGTTTCAGAGTTACCGTTGCCATTAAATTAGGCTAATTTGAATTAAGAGCTGAGATTAAAACTCTTATAAGATCTCTAAAACCCTATAAAGGGTTGTGCTGGGAATGAAATGCACGCTCTTTCTCTCCTTTTTCCTGCAAAGCGTAGTCTGTGCTTTTCTCTGTTCTTAGAGAGAGAGGTGAGCGCTCGTACTACTTTCCTACTGTGAGTAAGAGGTTTTGGAAAGGGAAGTAGTGCGGGGGTGTTTTCTTGGAGGATTTCTGGGCGATTGTCGCACTGTAGCAGGCGTGAGGCAGCGAGGAGATCCCATCGAGAATCGTGCTCTTTCATTTTTCATCATTTAAGGCAAGTTCCTAAGGTTCAAAACATCCTTTTAGCATGTTCTAAACTGCTTTCAGAGGTCTTAGATTAAAAGGAAACATGCATAGTCATAGAACATATCTCATGATACTTGTTTTGGTTTGTTTCAAATTTCCATTTCTGTTTAACTAGCATACCATGTAGTATGTCAGCACATCCATGCAAGTTCCTAAAGCCCAGTTTATCCTTTTGTCATGGTTTAAAACTACTTCAATGGTTGGGTTAAAAGAAATCTATAAGAGCATAAAAATAAAACCATTGCGTTGTTTTTATAGTTTTCATTTCAAACTATGAGAGTTGTGTAAGATTCATCTGGTTTTAAGCGAAGATAAGGGTCACTGTGTTGACTGCGTCGACCCAGCCTTAGGGTGCGTCCCTTAGAAGAGTTGGAGGTACATCGACGCAGCTAGGGGCTGGGTTGATGCAGCCCCATTTGAGTAGCTGGGCGCGTGTGACGCAGCCATTGACTGCGTCGACCCACCCTGTGCTCTGTCCCAAATTTAAGAAACCAAGAAAAAGAGAGTTTTGAGAGACCTTTTTGATTCAAAAAAATCTGAAAAATTGGGAAATGACAAAGAACCAAGTTGATAACCTACTGTAGAAATTTCATGATCACAAAAATTCTGTACTTATAATTATGAATTATTTTCTATGCATGTGTAACCTAAAGATAAACATGTTTTTGTACAGAAACCTGAAACCTATTGTAATGCATAATTCTGAAACCTTCAGTAATTAAGATATCTTGACAGTAACTGAGAAGTGTTGAAAGGTGTAGTTGAAGTATAGATTAGTGAAAAGAATACATTGTGATGTATGCTTTTTAGCATATGTATATATATAGGTAGAACTATTATATGGGCTATATGGACACTGTTGTCATAGAAGGATCTGGAGCCAAGCTACAGAAATGCCCCTGTGGGGAGGCTCACTCTGTTCTGACCTCGAGGGCACGAGGTGAAATCCTAGAGGTGGACAAGTTCCACTGGTTAAGGTGGAGAGAACTTCCCTCGGTTCTGCGCAATAACCAAGACTCGTCACCATTGCCTAGGCGACAGAGTATCTATCTGTCTGACCTTCTAATGGTGGTTTGGACACTGTGTCTGAGCCATATGTTATCTGAAATTCTGTCTCTGTATATGAAATCCGTAAAGACATATGACTTCTGAAATTATGTAAATTCTAAAATTCTATTTTCAGAAATCTGTTCAGTCATATGAATTTCTGGGAATTTCTATTTCTGTTATCTAAAAATATGAGGAGGCAAGTGAGTTCTGAAAAATGAAGTTATAGTCATATATATACCTATTTTCTGCTACAGACTTGTCTTTCTATCCCCAACAACTTGATTTAAGATATTCTAAGTATCATAAATTTTTGTAAGTTTAATTATCCTCGAAGTATGTTAGGTGTGGACAAAAGGAAAATAATTTGAATTTAGTAACTTGTTGAGTCTATTCCTAGACACATGATTGCTAAACATTTTTAGGTGATTCCCTTGGTGAGGACGAGGAGTTAGTGTGTAGTGACTCCGATCGAGAGGATTTGGTGTAATCTTTAGAAATCTTTTTCTTTCCAGTTGAGGTGATTGTTGTTAGAAGATTTAAATTTTGTAATAATGGACTGTTGTATAGAACTTTTACGTATTATCAGCTTTGGACTATTGTGATATTGGGTATGTGATGTAATTGATGGAAATGAGATTTTTCTTTCGCTGTCAATTGTTCTATTTATTTATGTAATTCATCAACCAATTTTGTTCTACTGGGTTGTTCCCACTATGGCATTCCCCTTAAGTCCGAAGAGAGTTGGAAACTGGACCAGATTCTAAGGTGGGGTGTGATGAGTGTGTATTTTTACGTGTTAATTTATGTTATACACACTTTTTATGAGCTTTAATATTCATCAATATGTACTTATCACACTTAATCTTAATTTTAGATCAAAATGTTTAATTGCTAGATTTAATTAAATTTTGATACTATTGTGCAGGCACAAAGAAGAAGACAACAAGAAAGATGAAAAGAAAAAAAGAGAAAATAAAAAGTGTTCAAATGGGCCAAAGGCCCATGGCCGACCAAGCCCAAGAGAAGCAGTTGGCTTTCAATATATATATATATATATATATATATATATATATATATATATATATATATATATATATATATATATATATATATATATATATATATATATATATCACGCGGCGGGCGGTTGGCTGGCGAACGACGCGGCCACACTCGTGGCAAAGGCAAGGCGGGCGATGCGCGACGTGGCGCAAGTGGGCCCAATCGCAGGCGAGCGGCACGGTCGACGAAGCCGACGTGGCACGCAAAAGTTAGCGAACTCGGGCGCAGGCTGACATGGCGCGCAAAGGTTAGCGGGCGTGGGCTGGCGGGCCGTGGTGGCGTCGACGCATGCCTCACGTAGGCGCACGCGGGTGAGAGAAAGAGGAAAAAGAAGAAAGATAGGAGGAAAAGAAAGAGTGAAAAATTCATAAAAAAATAACAAAGTGTGTAAAGTCAAAAAGGGCAACAAATGTTTTCACACTAGAGAGGAGACGTTGAGGGTTCGGTTAGGCCCTATAAAAGGGGCTTCTGTTGTTGATGTTGCGGGTGCTTTTTGAGGGTGGCTTTTTGGAGAGTTTTTGGAGGGTCCGGTGGATAGTGTGTGGGGTTGGAGTTGTTGTTATTTTGAGTTCTTCTGAGAGCTTGTTTGGGTTCTTTTTGGGAGTTTGTTTGAGACTTCGGGTGGATAGTTTTGAGGGTTCTATTGTTGTTGTTTTGAGTGCTTTTTGAGATTGTATTTGGGGTCCCACGAGATATGAGATGATTTAGGAAGGGAGGCTTTCTTCTGTGTTTTTTTTGGTGTTGTGCTACATAGTAGGGAGCAAGTGAAGGCCTCCTTGTTATTTGTTGTAATTTTGTGGTTCCTTCTCTTAGTTATTTATTTCAGACATCATTTTTGTTCTTTCACAAACATCATTCATCTTTTGTTTAATTCTCTTTGTTAAGTTCTATGTTGACTCGTCTTTTATATTTTGTGCAAATGTTATTTAATCATTTCTCTCAATCTATTTCCTTGCAAGTTTGGTGATTATGATGATTGTCATTTTCTTTTCATTTACCTCATTAATTCTTTTAGCCTAAAGTTTTCATTGATCCTTCATTTTGTTTATTTAATTTTAATTTCTCAATTTTAATCTAAAAGTTTTTCAACCAAACTCTCACGGTTTTAAATCTTCGAACTCAAGATTTTCAACTCTAAAATCTAACCTTCCCCGTGGATTCGACTCGGTATCACCACTTAACTATTCTCTCTAAATTATTGTGGATCAAAATTTTAAATTTGGTAGCGAGCATATTAACGACGTGCATTTTCACGTTATCAATTTTTGGCACCGTTGTTGGGGAGGAAATGATTTTTGATAGTTGAAAATTCTTGTATTTGATGTGTATATTTGTATACTAATTTTTCTATTTTTATTTTGCAAGAAAAGAAAAAAAATCAGAAAACTAGAAAATACAGGAAATTCGGACATGAAATTCCTAGGAAATCAACTGTTGCAGAAAGTGTCGCTGAAGGCTGAATCTGTCACCAAAGGAAGCAGAAAATCTGAAAATTTGAATATCCTGAAAATTAAGCGTCGCCAAATGTCAATAAGCGTAGGAATATGTTCTGTTTTGTGAATTTCTAAAAAAATATGAAAAACTCTTGAAAAACTCAGAAAAATGAAAAAAAATCTAAAAAATCTAAAAAAAATAAGGAAACCAGAAACCCAAATCATGTTTTTTGGCCCTATTTTTCAATAGATTTTCATATTGTTTGATGTTTTTAGTTGCTAATTTTCTCATATTCATCTTCTTTTGAAAAAAATCAGAAAATTTCCTAAAAAATAAAAATCAAAAATCAAAAAAATCTGAAAACATAGAAAGCATGATTTTAGACTTTATTCTTCAGTAAGTTGCATGTTGATTAGTATTTTTAGTTGCTATTTATCTTTTATCCATCTCTCTTTGAAAAAAAAGAAAAAATTTCTCTGAAAAAAAAATTAGAAAATAGAAAAAAAATTCATCATCATGCTTTCATGTTAGTCATATCTCTTGCATGCATTGTTGCATATAGTTGATTCATTAGTCTTTGTTTTTACATTATTTGAAAAAAAATTCATCATTCTCTTCTTCTCCTTTCCCCTTCTTAAGGGCAATTTAGGCACACTCCTCTTGGATTGGAAGGACCCTCCATTGAGCACTCCATCTCTTTGAACTAGAATCTCCTTTTTCAAGACCTCCATAAGTCTCCGCACCCGTGGATTCCCTCACGGACGTCGGGCAAGTTGTACCAAGAAGTACGCCGGAGTTAGCTTGCTCTTAGAAGTTAAAAAAAAGAAGAGAAATTTTGGAACTTGTTGCTACTTTGGACAAATCAGTGTCTAGGCTAGATGTTGAGTGGAAAACGTCAAAGCGGGCTTGTGGTTATTTAATTAGGTCCCTACGAAAGTAGGGGGAGTCTCCCACGACCCCACCTCTTACCTGATCGGTGGACTAACTTTATAGTAGGTGCCGATTCCTCTTTTGTTAAAAAAAATCATCATTTTTGCATGCATCATTCACATAGTTATTGATTTATTGACTGCCACAAATACAAAAACAACACACATTCTTTGGGTCCTATTGCAATGCATGCACGGTAGGAGATCCCTACATCCAACCTTGTTAGGACCTATAGGTGAAATTAAGAGGTTTGTACATCTTAGAAACCATCATCAACTTAACCTCATGGCCGATCATAATCAACAAGAAGCTCCCAAGCAGATGAAGGATTATTTCATGCCAAATCAATATCAACTATCCTTCTCTATTCAAGCCCCACAAAAATAAGCCATCCAATATGAAATCAAATCAAGCACCATCCAAATGTTGCCATCATTCTATGACAATACAAATGAAGATCCTTACAAACACCTTGATGAGTTTCTCCAAATTTGTTCAACTATCAAAATCCAAAACTCCTCTGATGATGCCCTTCGATTGACTCTATTTCCATTCTCTTTGAAGGACAAAGCCAAGTATTGGTTAGGAGCCTTGGGTAAACCTATAGAAACTTGGGCAGAAATATAAAAAGAATTTCTTAAGAAGTTTTATCTCATAGGTAGAACCAATACGATGAGGAGAGCCATCACGGGGTTTACACAAAATCCTGGAGAAAAAATTCATGAGGCGTGGGAGAGATTAAAGGATTTACTTAGGAAATGTCCCAATCATGGATTATCAAGATGGCAAATTGTTCAAGCTTTCTATGAGGGATTAACGGACAACTATAGGCAAATGGTGGATGCGTCATGTGGAGGGGCCTGATAAGTGTGTATTTTCCCATCTTAATTCATGTTATTTACATTATTTATGGGCTTTAATAATAATAAATATACACTTATCACACTTACTTTTAATTTAGAGTAAAATAATTAATTTTCTGTAATTAATTGATTTTAATAAAGATATTTCCTTATTTAACAAACACTCAAAATAATAAAAAAATAATAAAAAAAGAAAATATAATGAATATTGAAATGGGCCAAAAGCCCAAGGATTGTTCAATAAGAATAAACATAATAAAAGAAAAAAAATAAATTTATTTGATATTTTTTTTAATCCTTAATAAGCTATATACATAATATATACATATATCATATCTATATATATATATATATCTATATATATATTATGAAAATAATAATAATAATAATAATAATAATAAATATTATTTTCAAAAAGAAAAAATAATAATAATAATATAATTTGACATTTTTTAGAATTTGTTTAAGCTATATGTGATATATATGTTATATATACTATATATATATATCTATATATATATATACTATACTAACCTAATACGTGTGCGTGTGTGCGTTTTTCTATTTTGCAGGTTTGCAGGATCGAACCCGCGACCTCACAGGGGGCGGGCGCCACGCGGCACGAACGGAGGGCGTGCCGACGCGGGCGCACGCGCCCACATGCGACATGCGGTGATAGAGGGCGGCGGGCGGTGCACCAATGGCCCACGCGGGCGCTTCACGCGATGAGAGAGGGCGGCGGCGCACGCGGGCGCACCCGGGCCAGGAGAGAGAAAGAAAGAGAATGAGAGAGGAAGAGAAGAAAAGGGGCCATAAAAAATCCGACAAAAATGAGAAAAATTCGAAAAAAAATGGAGAAGTGTGCAGCACATATCAGCCTACCATTTTGGGTCAAATAGAGCAGCAATTATGTGTTCATATTAGCATGGATGTTCACATGAAGAGAGGGGTGTTGTGTATTCTATATAAAGGGGTTCATTTGTAATGAAGAGGGGTGGTTAGTTGTTTGGAAGTTAAGTTAGAGAGGCTAGGAGAGTAAGAAGCCATGAGTTGTGAAGAATTGTAAGTGTGTTCTTTGTATTCTTGAAGTTATTGCTTGTAGGAGTTGTGTTTTGAAAGCTTTTGATGTCAAGTTTGTAAGTTGAAGTTATCTTAATGAAAGTTTTATTTTGGAATTCAATCTTTTCTTAGTCTCATTACTCATTGTTATGATCTCCATTTCATTTTACGTTCTTCAAAAAAGTTGTTCATCTTTAAGTATTCTTCAACTTCTCTTTTTATCATTTCATCCAATTCCTTCTAGATTAAAAGTTATTTTCTATTTTCTTAAGTGTTATCCTGTGCATGTACTGTTCATCCGAAGTGATAGTCTCCACCAATTTGCCATTTTGAAGCCTTTACAATCATAATTTTATTCTGAGTTCTTCATAAAAGTTTTTTCTCGCTTGTAGATCTAACTTTTGTTCTTCTTTCACTGCTTCTAATTATTCTTAGTTTGAGCTCTAGAATTAATTCTTTACTGTTCTTTTTTTCTGTCAGTTACTGTTCACCAGCAGCGATAGATCTTGATTGTTCAAGTTTTTCATTATCTTCCTTTCATTTTCTGTTTCTGTGGTCTTCATCAAAGTTCTTCATCTTTTAATTCTCTACAACGTTCATGTATTTTATTTTTTCTAATTCCATTTAGATTTTAAGTTATTCTATTTCTTCCAACCCCTATTTTCAATGAAATTTTGTTATGTTTTCAACTTAGTGTTTCAAACTTGTTCTATCCAACCTATTTCTTCATAAGTGTTTCACTCACACCCAAAGCGGTGGTCTTCTTCAAATCATCTCACGGCGTCGACTTCCAAGGCGGAGCGATCTTCATCAAAGGCTCGGCGAGGAAACGACGGCATTCTTTAATTCATTGGCTAAATATTTCTTTAACTTATCTCTTGTTCTTTCAAATTACAATTTCATTTCCGTTAGCTGTAATCGCACTCAAATCAAACAAAAGTAATTGGTTTTCCAAAACATAAGGTTATTTTCCAACTTACATTCAAATTTCCTCCCCGTGGGATCGACCCGTATTTACCACTTTACTCATATTTTCAAAATCATCTAAGTGAGTGAGTGCGGTTGTATAAATTTTGAAATTTGTGTGGCACGGCATTTTTAAACGACGACTGTCGAGCGCATCAAATTTTTGGCGCCGTTGCCGGGGACGGAATTTTTGAAAGTTGGAATATTCTTGTGTTTGATTTGTATATTTGTATATTGATTTTGCTATTTTTACTTGTGCAGGAAAAAGAAAAAAAAGTCATAACATCAAGGAAAGAGGAAAATCGGACCTGAAATCCTCAGAAAATGTAGCGTCGTTAAAAGCTCGGAAGCATCGCTAAAGGGCAGAAACGTCGGAACAGGTTCTATTTTTCCAATTTCTAAAAAATCTAGAAAAAATTGAAAAATTCTTCAAAACTCTATAAAAATCAAAAACATCAAAACAAAAGATATTTTTATTCTGGCTAGATAGGTTCATTAATTAAAAACTAAAAAAATTTACTTACACCAAAATAAAAAAAATCATTTCAAGATTAGAAATCACACAACATGTTTTAGGTCATGCATCATTTAGAATAGAATTTTTTTTTCTTTGTTTAATTCCTGTATTGCATTTTGAAGATTGCGAGGGGCAAGGTAGATTCTACTTATCCTACTATGGAATGCATATTACATAAGAACCCCTTGTTTGTAATTGTGGTGTGCATTACATTTCAAAATATTCTAAGGGCACTACCTTTAATTAACATAAGGTGGGGATTTCATCACACTTCCTTAGCCCACAAACCACATTTCCCTTACATCTTTGCATGACCTACGCCATAAATAAAAGTCAGTAAACGTTGGCCCTAAGATCACACTGTGGTTCTTGTGTTATTTGGGTTTACCCTCATATGAAAACCGGTGCCTAAGGCAAGACGGTCGGACGGCAAACGCCTTAAGCGGGCTAGTGGTTTGGCATAATAAGGTCCTACGAAAGTAGGGGGAACCTCCCACTTCCCCACCCCTTACCTGGCTGATGGTCATATTGAGGGTAAACTTAAGTTTCACTTTAATCACTTTGTGAAACCCTATCTGTAGGTCTGAGTCGCATCTAGATTATTAGATAATTTGTGTTAACTTGTTTGTGGTTGCATAAAAAAAATTAAAAAAATAAAATCACAAATCCACGCCTATGCAGGAGCACTTTTATCCTTCTACTTACAAGCCCTCAACCTGTATTCAACTCCCCAACATTCTTGTTGATCAATATGAGATTCGCCCTAATCTCATCCAGATGCTCCCATCTTTTTATGGGAATCTCAATGAAAATCCTTATAGGCATCTAGATGATTTTCTAGAAGTTTGCTCCCTGATAAAAATTCAGAATTTTAATGATGATGCCCTTAAGTTGATCTTATTTCCATTCTCATTGAAAGATAAAGCAATGTGTTGGTTAAGGAGTTTTGGAAAGACTATCAGGACTTGGGAAGATATGCAGTTAGAATTTTTGAAAAAAAATTACCCCATAGGCCGAACCAACATGATGAGAAGGGCGATTACAGGATTTACTCAACGTCCGGGAGAGCAAATTCATGAATCTTGGGAGAGACTGAAGGATCTAATAAGTCAATGTCCACACCATGGGTTGCCCAAATGGCAAATTATATTTGCATTTTATGAGGGGTTATCCGATTATGATAGGCAAATGGTGGACATATATTGTGGAGGGGCATTTTTGAGCAAAGGTGAAGATGAGGCGTATGATTTGTTTGAAATTTTGAGTGAAAATTCGATAAACCGTGCCTCCATCTCATCTCATCAACAATCCGTAGGACATGTCAAACATGCTGAAAACCCAATCCACACTTTCACGAAGTCTGTGAATTCTGTGCCAGTCTCACTCACCATGTGAGTGAATGTCCTACTATAGCCCGACTCTCTCCAGTCATCCAAGCACAGGTCCACAATGTCCTAGGATTCTCTCCACGCCAGTGTGATACCCTTTCCGATAATTCTACGTCTGGCTGGAGCTATCACCTAAATTTTCCTTGGATGGACCAAACAATCCAAACCCATTTGTCTACACTTTCACCCCAAGAAGGCCACGGGCGGCCCCTGTGTCCTCAACTTCAGCTCAACTCATCTCACCCAGATTTCGGATTCAACATTGATACTAGGGGTGATTCACCGGGCCACTACTTTGAACCTCAAAACATGTACTCTCAGTCTACTTATCATGACCCTCCTTCACTATTCAACCAACCCCCTCAATATGTGAATGATGATGATGATGATCTTCTGCCTGTCATTTTGGCTCAAGATATCACTATTGAGAGTGAGGGGGAGTGCGCAAGTAATATCATGATGAAGGAAGGAAAGGAAGAAGGGGGTGGCTTCAAGGATAATCATGATCATATCACCCCATTCTACGAATGTTTTGAGATTGAGAATAGTACTGTAAAGATAATGGCCCAAACAACTCAATTGAGGAAATCAATAAAGAGGAGGATTACTTTGTTAGTAATAATCTTGTTGATTTACTGAAACAATATCCTGAATATCCTCCTTCCCTGGAAGAACATGATGATGGGGCCTTATTCGAAAAGTTTACATTTCATCTACCGACCCCATCTCTGGAAAATTTGATTGATAATTTTGGGATTAGTGAGGAGTGTGATGATGGGCCCGCCTTAGAGAAATTCACATTTGATCTGATCTATGATGAAAGGGTTGGGCTGGAATCATTTACATTTCCTCTATCCACCCCATTATTGGGAATTTTGGTTAATAATCCTCAGATAAGTGAGGAGTGTGATGAAGGGGTTTCATTCGAAACTTTTCTAACCCCTAAAGCCTCTCCAATGACGTCTGAATCTGTGGATGAGTTAGTGCTTCCTTCTACTTTGATTCCCCTGTCAGTCAAGCCTCTCCAATTTGAGATTCTAGGACCTGAGGGGGATGTGCCAACCACATTCACCTTTGATTTGACTTCCTCTCAGGCAGACAAGTTGATCAACGCTCTTAAAGCTCAAGATGCTGTTACTGAGAGGAAAGTGGCTAAGGATGAGAATCTTATTCCTAGGCTACCAGGTCCTGAACAAGTTACCACGGAGGAAGTCATTCCTAAAGGGCTCGTCGGGAGAGATGATACAGGACAAGGGGACCAAGGGATTGATATGGTGCAAGGGTTCCACTTCGATCTTGACAAATTGCCCATTGATCATTTCTGGATCCCTAAAACTGAAAACTGGCTCACACACAGGGTTAACGTTAAAATCCATAATGTGCGAGTCCTGCCTCTTTCTAGCCCCGGTCCGTACATGTTTTCTCTTGTCTTCCAATTGCATAAGGGCTGGAATTTGAAGGAGGACAAGATCACGTGGTGGCTCATTCTGAATGCCACACTTTGGTTAGTGATCTACCTTGTGTCTGGCTGACGACATAAAACTTAGCACTTCTTGGGAGGCAACCCAAAGTTTAAGTGATTTTTGTGTGGTAATTAGTGTTTTTTTTTGGGAAGCTAGATGTGAATTTGAGAGGCCAGAAAGAAGCAGAGAACCAAGCATAGAACATCTTATTCCACTCTCAACAACAAAAACAACAAAGAGATTATATCAGGTTCCACCCTCTTTCTCCACATTACTCGTATTGCCACTCTCTGGGCAAGAAACTCTAGAGGGTACTCCCACGCCGAGAGAAGCGGTATTCCTACCGCTCTGAGGTCCTCTTTCTATCTCCACTCCTCGGCGCCGATCAGCGGGGGCAGCAAAGAAGCTACTGACACGAAAGCCACGCTCTCGTGCTCTTCGATAGCGCTCCTCGCCATCCTTCAGCCATTGATCGGCAAGGCCGAGACTGGTCTTCAATTCAAAAAGTTGGGCCTCCAGGGCCCTCTTCTCCTCTTTCTCGGCCAATCTCTTAGCTTTCTCTCTGTCCCTGTCCCTTTCTCTTCAGCTCGTTCTCTCTCTCTGTCTTCTCTCTCCAGCTGAAGGGTGATCCTCAGCTCCACAGCGTCCCTAGAAGAGTCCTCATCAGGACGACGCTGTAGTTCCTTCTCCAGCTCAGTTATTCTAGCTTCCTTCTGGGTGGTGAGCGCGAGTGCCTCCTGTGTTTCTTTCTCCTGCCATACATATCATCTCAGGCATATAGCAATGCTTGCACAAGGGATATTAAATGGTGAAACCCTCACCTGTGCAGAAAGCATCCCTTCTGCCTCCGCAGCACGTTGTGTGGCATGAGCAAGCTGCTCGTGGAGTAGATCCAGCTCTGCAGTAGGAATCCATAGACTGGAAGAAACGCCATCTGCCCCCATCGCCGATGAAACTGCATCGAGCTGGGCACGCTGCAACACATATGAGGTGACATTAAGTGGTTAGCGCCATGAATCTCAAATCATACCTGGAGTGTATACAAAAACACTTACTGATGAACCCAGAGCCGCTCGGGTGTCACTCAACTCTTGCTCAGTGTCCGCCAGACGAGCTCGTAAGTTCATTATTATGGTATCACGGGTATCCTACAGTTATGGCTTATGAGTTCACAAAATGAAAAAAAAAATCAAAAACAAAAAATGAAAAAGATAAAAACATGGTTTCTTCACTTCTACAAGCCCTCCAGGCTGGAGCCTCTCTGCATACATTGCCCTATAGAGGCGTAGGTAATCCTCACTGTCTTGTGCTTGAGATTCCACGAGCGTGCCACCCCTTTGCCAGTCTTCATATTGTTCGGGGAAGCGCACCCTCCAATCGACACAGGTTGCCGGTCCCCGCGTCTGCTTTCCGACGCTGGGAGATATGGTCATATCCACCCATTCCTGGGCCAGCCCTAGGGTCCTCATAGCTAATCTCAGTCTGAGGGGCTCGATTTCATTCAAGCAATGGAGCCAGAGGTCCCGTCCGAATCGGGCGCGGCTTCCAATAACCCACGGCTGGTCAACATCGACCATGTTCGAGAAAGGCCTCCAGTTCACCTTTGATGGGTTGTACGCATCTTCTTGGTTAGCTAAAAAATGATGATAAAACAAAACAAACCAAAAAAAAAGGGAGAAAAAGTATCATACCATCGCTGCAGGGAACTCTTGCAACTCCCGCCTTAACACCATCAGTTGATAGGATAGAGGTGCTGTACTCATGATGGGTTGCCACCGTCTAGCAAGCGGGACCGTCAGTGGCCGGGAGTGACGAGCTCTCCCCATTGGAAGGTAATAGTAGCTCCATAGCTACACCATCATGTGTCATTATATCAACAAATTCAAAAAAAAAGGGCATAAAATAACTACAACATTCTTTACCTGGATGAAGGGCGTAAACCCACTTATTGTCATCTCTCGGTCTGTCCTTTGCGACAGACCTGTAAACAGATGTGCCAACACGGCAGCTCCCCAGGCATATTGTCCTACTCTTTCCAAGTCTACAAGCAGCTCTAAGAAGCGACAGTGGATACTGTCTCCCTTGGAGCCCAATAGCAACTTGCCCAAAAGAAAGAGGAGGAACCTCCTAAGATCCATGTTGGTCCTCTCCCAGTTACTGGTGTCCACGCAATATACAGCACGGGCACCTCTTTCAGCCCTTTCCATAAATTCTTCGAGGGATTCATCATCACGCGGACGCATGTCAGTAAGCCCTAATGCCTCCATGATCGATGCCTTAGCTACTGACCTGTTCTTCCGACCGTCTAAGTCCATCCCCAACAGCTTCTGGGCACCTTCTCGGTAGTCCGCATAGGTAACGCCAGTCACTGCTTCCCCATCTACTTTGAGGCCCGTAATCCGGACCACGTCTTCTAGGCTGGGCACCATGTGCCCCCACGGCATCAGGAATGCCCGACTCGTCGGGTCCCATCTTTCACGTAGTGCTTGGATCAGGGAAAGGTCGAGCTTGATCGGCTCAATTCTGAGAAAGGCCCCGAACCCCATCACGTCTAATCTCACCTTCTGGAAGGCCGGGAGACCTCGATAGGCCGCCACTACCAGCTCTCACGAGATGTGCGATCTCATCACGTTCTGCACATACACACAAAGTGAGAAATGGGAAGCTTTGCAAAGGAAGAACGGAGATGAAAGCATGAAGAAAGGAATGCAAGGAGCCACTTACAAGTTGTGATAGGGTCCTCTCCCTCAGTTGTCCTTCGACTTCTGAGAGTCTCCTGGAACTACTGCCCGATCTGCTCCTCTTCGAGGAGTGAGAGGACTCACCTTCTGCTCTGAAGCTCGATTCACCCTCCATTCTGAAAATTGAACAACACTCACTACTCCCCCTTCACAACCTTTCACTCCTCAAATCTACTCTCACAACTTCGATGTGCTTAAGTTGAGAGGAAAGGGGGGTATTTATAGGATTGGAGAGACGGTGATCGGCATCTGTCCCCGTCACCTTTAGCAACAGCCTTGGCGACAAGTCCCCCTCCTTTTACTCTTGCGCCCACTCTACCATGTGGAGTGACCGAGTCGGAGGCATGCTTTATTGACTTTTTGGCCCAAAGTTTCCATGTGTTCATTGTCCCGTTGTGACTGCTTTTCGCAAACACATGACATACGGGGACATTTATGCAGGAAATCCGGCTCGGTGACCCACGTTGAAATCCGTAGTCGATTCCCTTTGCAACTCATGGACACGGTAAGTTCCCTTCCTTTTGTGCTAAGCAATAGCTTCTGGGAGGGAATCCAAAGTTTTGTGATCTGACGTTTTGCTTGAGTGAGTATGTTTCAGTTGATCGGCCACGCGGAGAAGGAGCCTTCATCACTTCGCCCCACCCATCAGGTTGTATCCTTCCATCCCAACTATATTATCTCTTTACTTGTTCTCTAAGCTTTCTACTGCATCTGCCATTGAGGACAATGTCATTTAAGTTGGGGGGGAGAAAAAAATTTTTTGCTCTCTTGTCTTGTCCCGCTAAATAACAATTTTCCCCATTTGGAGTCTTCTGATTCATGTCTCATGAAAAGTAATTCTGGAATAGAACAGACTAGGAAAAGGAGGATGGATAATTTATTGAATCTAGCCATGGAAAACTGATTTAAGAATCTCTTTAAAGTTCATGTGCACTTTAAAAAAATGAAAACACTTTGCACGCTAAAGAAACAAGTAGGACAAGCCTTCTGCTATTTTGGGTATTTTGTCTGATATTCAGCACTTCTTGAAGAAGAGATCTATTATAAAGCTTTCTGCCAAGTTGTCAACATTAGTGCAAAAGCACAATTGAAAAATTATGAGAAAAATACCATGAAAAATGCTCCGATTCTGAGTAACCGGGCCTACTTCACCTAAGACGTGTTGAGGTTCACGACAAAAGGAAACGGGAATTTTGATCTGTGTAACCGAGCCTACTTCACCTAAGACGTGTTGAGGTTCGCGTAAAACAGTGAAGGGTAGTGCGGCATCATGTGTGTATAGAAAATAGTTTTAGTGTAAAAGCTTACAAAACGGGACATCGCAAATAAGGCAGACAAAAGCTATTGTGCTTAATGCTCTACTTCAGAAGTGCAGAATTTAAGGACACTTACTTGCAATAGCAAATGGGGGACGCAATTATCTTCACTGTAGACTTAGCATTTCACATGCACAAGTGCTACTGAATTTTGAGTAGAATTCTTGACCATGTACCTTAATTTCCTATATAAGGCTAGTATGTGATAATAATTCCAGATTCCTAATCTTTAGTCGATTCTATGAACGATGATATGGAAATAAGGCATGGATATTTTAACTCTTTATAGTCCTTACATTTGGATATTATTTGCATTGCTAAGGGACTAGCAATGAGTAAGTTGGGGGGTGTGATAAGTGTGTATTTTCTCATCTTAATTCATGTTATTTATATTATTTATGGGCTTTAATAATAATAAATATGCACTTATCACACTTAATTTTAATTTAGAGTAAAATAATTAATTTTCTGTAATTAATTGATTTTAATAAAGATATTTCCTTATTTAACAAACACTCAAAATAATAAAAAAATGAAAAAAAAAGAAAATATAATGAATATTGAAATGGGCCAAAAGCCCAAGGATTTGTTCAATAAGAATAAACATAATAAAAGAAAAAAAATAAATTTATTTGATTTTTTTTTAATCCTTAATACGCTATATACATAATATATACATATATCATATCTATATATATATATATCTATATATATATTATGAAACTAAAAATAATAATAATAATAATAATAAATATTATTTTCAAAAAGAAAAAAATAATAATAATATAATTTGACATTTTTTAGAATTTGTTTAAGCTATATGTGATATATATGTTATATATATATATATATATATATATATATATATATATATACTATACTAACCTAATACGTGTGCATGTGTGCGTTTTTCTGTTTTGCAGGTTCGCGGGATCGAACCCGCGACCTTACAGGGGGCGGGCGCCACGTGGCACGAACGGAGGGCGTGCTGACGCGGGCGCACGCAGTGACGGAGGGCGGCGCACCAATGGCCACGCGGGCGCTTCACGCGGTGAGAGAGGGCGGCGGCGCACGCGGGCGCACCCGTGCCAGGAGAGAGAAAGAAAGAGAATGAGAGAGGAAGAGAAGAAAAGGGGCCATAAAAAATCCGACAAAAATGGGAAAAATTCGAAAAAAAATGGAGAAGTGTGCAGCACATATCAGCCTACCATTTTGGGTCAAATAGAGCAGCAATTATGTGTTCATATTAGCATGGATGTTCACATGAAGAGAGGGGTGTTGTGTATTCTATATAAAGGGGTTCATTTGTAATGAAAAGGGGTGGTTAGTTGTTAGGAAGTTAAGTTAGAGAGGCTAGGAGAGTAAGAAGCCATGAGTTGTGAAGAATTGTAAGTGTGTTCTTTGTATTCTTGAAGTTATTGCTTGTAGGAGTTGTGTTTTGAAGCTTTTGATGTCAAGTTTGTAAGTTGAAGTTATCTTAATGAAAGTTTTATTTTGGAATTCAATCTTTTCTTAGTCTCATTACTCATTGTTATGATCTCCATTTCATTTTGCGTTCTTCAAAAAAGTTGTTCATCTTTAAGTATTCTTCAACTTCTCTTTTATCATTTCCTTCAATTCCTTCTAGTTTAAAAGTTATTTCTATTTTCTTAAGTGCTGTCCTGTGTATGTACTGTTCATCCGAAGTGATAGTCTCCACCAATTTGTCATTTTGAAGCCTTTACAATCATAATTTTATTCTGAGTTCTTCATAAAGTTGTTCCTCTCTTGTAGATCTAACTTTTGTTCTTCTTGCACTTCTTCTAATTCTTCTTAGTTTGAGCTCTAGAATTAATTCTTTACTATTCTATTTTTCTGTCAGTTACTGTTCACCAGCAGCGATAGATCTTGATTGTTCAAGTTTTTCATTATCTTCCTTTCATTTTCTGTTTCTGTGGTCTTCATCAAAGTTCTTCATCTTTTAATTCTCTACAACGTTCATGTATTTTATTTTTTCTAATTCCATTTAGATTTTAAGTTATTCTATTTATTCCAACCCCTATTTTCAATGAAATTATGTTATGTTTTCAACTTAGTGTTTCAAACTTGTTCTATCCAACCTATTTCTTCATAAGTGTTTCACTCACACCCAAAGCGGTGGTCTTCTTCAAATCATCTCACGGCGTCGACTTCCAAGGCGGAGCGATCTTCATCAAAGGCTCGGCGAGGAAACGACGGCATTCTTCAATTCATTGGCTAAATATTTCTTTAACTTATCTCTTGTTCTTTCAAATTGTAATTTCATTTCCGTTAGTTGTAATCGCACTCAAATCAAATAAAAGTAATTGGTTTTCCAAAACATAAGGGTATTTTCCAACTTACATTCAAATTTCCTCCCCGTGGGATCGACCCGTTCTTACCACTTTACTCGTATTTTCAAAATCATCTAAGTGAGTGAGTGCGGTTGTATAAATTTTAAAATTTGTGTGGCACGGCATTTTTAAACGACGACTGTCGAGCGCATCAGGGCCTTCATGAGTAAGAGTGAAGATGAGGCATACGACCTATTTGAGATGCTTAGTGAGAACTCTATTAGTCATACCTCACTTTTATCATATGAAAGAATGGTTGGACCGCCAAAAAGGGCAGGGCTTTATGAGGTAAAAAATCAAGAAGAGGTTGAGAATAGGATGGACATTAATGTCCTCACTAAAAAGTTGAACAAAATAGAAGTATTGGCACAAAAGATGGAGAAAGTAGACCAAGTGGCACAGAAGCTTGATCAATTGTTAGTAATTCATATGCAGGAGCCCTCTTTCCCATCTGCTTCTCACTCTCAACCATTCTCAGATTCTAATCCTCAAGAAATTTATGTTCTTTGCTCAAGCCCACATCACGCTGTTTCTGATTGCCCTACAACGGCCCAACTCCCTCCGTTCATCCAAGAACAGATTTTCGCTACTCAAGGTGTCTCCAAGCCGGCCTATGATCCATACTCTAACACCTACAATCCAGGCTGGAGAAATCATCCAAATTTTTCTTTAAAAAATCAGCAAGGACTATCCCCATCATCCAATCCCTCCAATCATCCAGTTCAAAAACAACCATTCCAAGTTCTATTCCAGTCTCATCAAAAATTTTATACACCTCAAAATCAATTTCATCAACCTCAAGCTCAGCTTTCACAGGCCCCATACCCTCAAGCTCAATTTTCTCAGGGCCAATATCATCAATATCCTCTATTCCGATCTAATCAAGCTCAAATTCCATCTCATCCCCCTCCCCAGCCCAATTTTGATGACAAATTTGAACAACTCCAACAACTGATTCTTACTCAGCAACAATCCATCTCTAAGTTGGAAACTCAAATTGGACAACTCGCTGTTGCTAGCATGAGGAGAGAGGTAGATCAGCTTCCAAGTCAACCTATAGCGAATCCTAAGAACCTACCTACTAGCTTCCCTCAAAGAGCTCCTCTCCCTCCTCAACCTGGTCCACCTTAGCCTCCCTTGCCTGTATGTCCTTAATTCGAGAATGCTAAGGCCATATCAACCCTTAGGAGCGGAAAGATTTTAGAAGATCCATATAAGGCTAAGGAAGTGGGCAGTAGTTCGGCCCAAGGGGACCAACAAGAAGAAAGTGATAATGAGGATGAGGAGCCCATGATCATAAGAGAAGGAAAAAGGAAGCTAGAAGACAAGGAAAACAAGATGAAAAAGGATAAAGGAAAAGGAAAGCTTAAGGAAGAACCCCATGATTATGTGCCAAAGGTGCCTTTCCCACATGCATCGAAGTCTAAGGGTAACAAGAAACTGTCGGTCCAACAAGAGGAGCTGACAGAGTTGTTCAAGCAAGTAAATATCAACATCTCGCTCCTAGACGCGATTAAGCATGTGCCGGCATATGCAAAATTTTTAAAGGATCTTTGCACACCAAAAAGGGAACCTAAGGTAACTACCCAAAAGATCCGTTTGTCTGACGATGTCAGTGCGGTGGTGATGAACCACCTTTTAAAAAAGTTGAAGGACCCCAGTGCCCCATTGATCTCTTGTGATATCGGTGGAATTACTTTTGACCGGGCATTGTTAGATTTGGGAGCTAGTGTAAATTTGTTGCCCACCTTCATTTATGAGTAATTTGATCTGTGGGAGTTGAAACCAACATCTATAATCCTTCAATTGGTAGATCGATCTGTGGAAACACCAAGGGGTTTACTTGAGGATGTTACTGTGAAAGTTTATGAATGCTATTTCCTAGTGGATTTCTTGATTTTGGACATGGCCTCGTCCCAGGAGCTTAGACATACACCAATTATTTTGGGACGCCCCTTTCTTGCCACAGCTAAAGCCAACATTAATTGTGCCACGGGAATGATGGATATATCTTTTAGAGGAGAGAAAGTATCTCTGAATCTCTGAATATTTTTAGGGCATCACAATACCCAGACCAAAAGGAGGAATGTCATGTTGTTGATATAATTGAAGACTTAATGGATGAGAGTTTGGATGATGCTAAGGACACCATAGAAGAAGGTGGCATGCTTCAAGACTCACCTCTCTCTTCTGCACCCTAGTCTAGGGTAGAGTCACTTCCTGCATTATAGTCTGAACCTGTCCTGCCATCTCTTGAACACCCGCCTACTCTTGAACTCAAACCTCTCCCGGACTCCCTGAAATATGCGTATCTGGGCCCTGATCACAATCTTCCTATTATCATTGCCTCCAATCTCACCTCAGCTCAAGAATCTAAACTCTTAGATGTTCTTAAGGAGCATAGAGGGGCAATAGGTTGGTCAGTGGCAGACTTAAAAGGGATTAGTCCGGATGTTTGCATGCACTACATTTATTTGGAGGAGAATGCTAAACCAAGCAGGGAGATGCAGCGACGGTTAAATCCCAACATGAAGGAGGTGGTGAAGAAAGAAGTGGTGAAGTGGCTGGATGCTGGGATTATTTATCCCATATCGGATAGTATGTGGGTCAGTCCAACGTAGGTGGTTCCGAAGAAATCAGGGCTGACCGTGATTCAAAATGAGAAAGGTGAAGAGGTGCCAATGAGACTACAAACGGGGTGGAGAGTTTGTATTGATTACAGAAAATTAAACTCAATGACAAAGAAAGATCATTTCTCTCTCCCATTTTTGGATCAAATTTTGGAGAAATTGACTGGGCAAAGATATTTTTACTTTTTGGATGGATATTCCGGGTACAATCAGGTTGCTATTTACCAGGAGGATCAAGAGAAAACTACATTCATGTGTCCTTATGGCACGTTTACATTTTGAAGGATGCCGTTTGGGCCGTGTAATGCACCTGCCACCTTTCAGCGATGCATGATGGTGATCTTTTCTGAAATGGTGGGAGAATTTTTGGAGATATTTATGGATGACTTCTCAGTCTTTGGTGCATCATTTAAAGAATGCTTGGAAAACTTGAAAAAGGTGTTACAAAAGTGCATTGAGTCTAATTTGGTGCTTAGCTAGGAGAAAAGTCATTTCATGGTAAGAGAAGGAATCATGCTAGGGCATATTATTTAGGAGAGAGGGATAAAAGTAGACAAGGCTAAGATGGACCTGATTTCCAATCTTCCTCCCCCAGCTTCTGTTAAGCAAATCCGTTCTTTTCTCGACCATGCAGGTTTCTATAGAAGATTCATTAAGAACTTCTCTACCATTGCTCATCCGCTTACTCAGCTGTTAGCCAAGGATACTCCATTCAATTTGGATGATTCTTGTTTAGAAGCATTTCATTCTTTAAAAGCGGCCCTCACTTAAGCCCCAATTCTTCAATCTCCTGATTGGTCGTTGATGTTCGAAATAATGTGTGATGCTTCAGATTACGCAATAGGAGTTGTCCTAGGTCAGAGAATTGATAAGAAGCCCGTGGTAATCTATTATGCGAGCCGCACCCTCGCTGATGCTCAGATGAACTATACTACCACGGAGAAAGAACTTCTGGCTGTTATGTTTGCCTTGGAGAAATCCCGTTCTTATCTTTTAGAGGTGAAAGTTATTATTTATTCAGATCACACTACTTTGAAATATTTGCTCACTAAAAAGGATGCTAAATCCCATTTGATTCGATATATTCTCTTATTACAAGAATTTGATCTGAAAATTAAGGACAAAAAGGGGTTAGAGAATGTTGTTGCTAACCATCTGCCGCGTATTGTCATATCTACAAGCGCTCCCATGTCAAATTCCTTTCCTGACGAGCATCTTCTTGCTATTTCTCACTCTTCAACCCCCTAGTACGCTCACATAGTCAACTACTTGGCAGTAGGACAGATCCCAGGAGAGTGGACTAGACAGGAAAAGAATCACTTCTTTGCAAAGGTCAAGCACTACTTTTGGGAGGACCCAGAGCTATTTCACATGGGCCCTGATCATATAATCAGAAGGTGTGTCCATGAAGAGGAGCAACAGTCTTTGTTGAACTTTTGTCACACCCTGGCCCATGGAGGCCACTTTTCGGGAAAGAAAACTGTGGCAAAAGTTTTGCAGAGTGGATTCTACTGGCCCACGTTATTTAAGGATGCATATGAATTTGCCAAAACATGTTTGAGGTGCCAAGCTGTGGGCTGTAATTCAAAGAAGGATATGATGCCGCTAAATCCCATTCTAGTTGTAGAAATTTTTGATGTTTGGGGTATTGATTTCATGGGACCGTTTCCACCATCCTTTGGGAATGAATACATCTTGGTGGCAGTCGATTATGTCTCAAAATGGATTGAAGCAGTATCCACGAGGACCAATGATCATAAAGTTGTGATGAAGTTCGTGAAGAAGAACATTTTCTTCAGATTTGGTTGTCCTCGAGCTATTATTAGTGATGGGGGCTCGCATTTCACACACTCTCAATTCTGAGCTTCACTCCGCAAATATGACATCACTCATAAGCTCGCCACCCCCTATCATTTCCAAACCAGTGGCCAGGTTGAGGTTTCCAATAGGGAGATAAAGAACAGCTTGCATAAGACAGTTAGGCCTGATAGAAAAGACTGGTCTGATAGGCTAGATGATGCATTGTGGGCCTATAGAACTGTATTTAAAACTCCCATTGGTATGTCACCTTATCGTCTCATCTTTGGAAAAGCCTGCCACCTCCCTGTTGAACTTGAACATACAGCATATTGGGCCATTAAACAAGTTAACTTTGATCTCACTCAATTTGGGTCCCAAAGAGCTCTGCAATTAAATGAACTAGAGGAACTACGTAACGAAGCCTATGAAAACTCAAAGATTTATAAAGCCAAAACCAAAGCATTTCACGATAAGCACATTCACAGAAAAACATTTCATGCTAATCAAAAGGTTTGGCTTTTCAATTCGAGGCGACGCTTGTTCCTTGGCAAATTGAAATCCAGATGGGATGGACCGTTCATTGTTGTTAAGGCATTTGACCATGGAGCTTTTAAAATCATAAATTCCTAAAATGGTCAAACATTCACTATTAACGGTCAAAGACTAAAACCTTACTTGGAAAACATTCAATTAATGCCAAAAGAATCCATTGTCTTGTGTGATCCGGACTAACTGTTCTTGAGCTTTCATGCATCTGGCTGAAGATGAAAAACTTAGCACTTCTGGGAGGCAACCCAATGTTTGTTATTTGATGCTTTGTTTTAGTGTGTTTTCAGTAGACAGATCAAGACCAGGAGATGAGGTTGTCACCGTCCATATCAACAATGGAAACTCGCCCCGAATATCAGGTTGTATCCTTCCACCTCAGCAATATTTATTGTTACATTGTTCGGTTATTTCTCTTACTTACATATGACAATGTCATTTAAGTTGGGGGGAGAGAAAAAATTTCATGATATATATAGTACAACTTGATAGGAGTGCTTGCATCTATCTTGCAATCTGCATGAAAATGGAAAGATGAAATCTCCGACTAAGTTTTCTTGATTCATGCTCTCATTGAAAGTAATTCTGGAATAGACTATGGAGAAAGATGATGGAAAATTTATTCGACCTAGCCATGGAAAAGTGATTTAAGAATCTCTTTAAATTTCATTAGAACTTTAAAAGAAAAAAAACATCACTTTGCACGCTAATGTAACAAATAAGACTAGCCTTATATTATTCTGGAGTGGTGTTTGATACTCTGCATTTCTTGGAGATGGGATCTTTTTAATAAAGCTATCTGTAAAAGTTATCCATCAAGTGCAAAAGTACATTGCCAAAATATATATATATATATATATATATATATATATATATATGAAAAATGCCCCTGATCTTAGTAATCGGGCCTACTTCTCCTAAGGCAAGAGTTGAGGTTTGCGTCAAACAGTGAAGGGTTGTGCAGCATCATGTGCGTATTATATTTTAAAAAAAAAGCAGACAAAAAGCTATTGTACTCAATGCTCAGATCTAGGAGATGCAGAGTTGAAGGGTTCTTATCTAGAATGGCAAATGAGCGATGCAATTATTCATGTTGTGAATTTAGTATTATACTTGCACAAGTGCTATTAAACTTTGGGTTGTATTCTTAGTCATGTACCAAAATTTCCAATCTAAGGCTATTACGCTTTAATGATTCTGGATTCCTAATCTTTGGTTAATTCTTTAACGAAAAAGCTGGATATGGGAGTATGAGAATTTTAAACTATTGTTGCTCCTTAATTTTTAATTGTTTGCATTGTTAAGGGACTAGCGATGAGTAAGTTGGGGGTGTGATGAGTGTGTATTTTTACATGTTAATTTATGTTATACACACTTTTTATGAGCTTTAATATTCATCAATGTGCACTTATCACACTTAATCTGAATTTTAGATCAAAATGTTTAATTGCTAGATTTAATTAAATTTTTATACTATTGTGTAGGCACAAAGAAGAAGACAACAAGAAGGATGAACAAAAAAAGAGAAAACACAAAATGTTCAAATGGGCCAAAGGCCCATGGCCGACCAAGGCCAAGAAAAGCAGCTGGCTTTCAATATATAGATATAATATATATATATATATATATATATATATATATATATATATATCACGAGGCGGGCGGTTGGTGTTGAGTAGTGGACAGCGGATCTGGAGGGGAGGGGTGAATAGATCTGTCCCTCTTTTCGCAATGCAACCCTCTATATAGCTAGATAAAATAAATCGCAGTGGAATATAACTAGCTTATCGAAGAACACTATGATTCGCTTGGCAAGATGAGCAACTAATATATCGATTTGAACCTAAGCATGCATCTAGAACGAAGCAATCACATAAACAAATCACAACACAAAAGATTTTAAGGTGGTTCGGACTGAATCCCCAGTCCTACGTCCACCTCTCACCAAATCCGGTGAGGCTCCACTAGTGCCACGCACTGAACCGTAAATCGAAAAAATCTCCGATTGCCTTCCTACTAACCACCGGTAGGGACGATCTTTAGTTTCGATTGTTTGAAAGAAATGGAAAGAGAACAAATATCAAGCTATTCAAATAAGATATGGAATATGCTAAAGAAGAAAAATCTTGTCTGAGATTACTGGAGCTTGAATCGGATGCTTCAATGGTGTCTTCTTCCTTGAGAGATGATCTTCTTTGAGTTGATGAAGAAGACTATGGATGTAGCTTTGATCTTCCTTTTGATCCCTTGAGTTGATGAAGAGTTTGATGCAGTTTAGATCACCCTTGAGAGCCTTGATTGCTTCTTGCTTCCTTGGACGTTGAGATAGCTTCAGATCTAGGCTTGAATCCCTTGGAATGGATGAAGATCTCTTCACGAAGTACTGTTCACGGCTACAGTACCATCTCCCTTGAACAACCTCCACAAGCCTCCCTTGATCTCCTTTGATCCAAATGAAGCATTAGGGTTTCTAACCCTCTTGTATGTGTTTTATAGCATTTGAATGGTCTATAGAAACCCTCCAGACCAGATCCACATTTTGTGGGTGATTGGGTGACTTTGGGATTAAACAAATACAAGGAGAATGGCCCTTCTCGAAGTGGAAAACAAAGTCAACATTTGTTGGCTCGGGGCTGGCGGTCGACCTGTGGAAGTTGGCGGTCGACCGCTACTGAGAAACGATGTAGACCGATGATCCCTGGGCTGGGAGCTGCTGGCTGGGGCGGTCGATCGCCCCTGTGCTGGCGTTCGACCGCCAGGTGGGCAGACCCCGGGTTTTCTCGGGTCGGTCCGTTAACCTCTTTAGCTCCGTCGCTTGAGTCCTTTAGCAGTCCGTTCTCATCTATGGCATCAACCTTGACTGTCTTGACGATTTCTATTGATTATATCGCTCCTATAATCAAAATTTTGTTCCGGGGGCTCCGCCCCCGAAAACCCCCGTAATGGGAGCTGCCCCCTTGACCCCCGCGACATGACCGGGCAAGTCGATCCCCGCAACTTGACCGCGCAGGTCGATCCGCGTGCGAGGGCACAATCATTGAGCTTTCACTTTTGCCATCTCCACTCCGTTCCTTAGCATATCTGTCATGAAAGAACATCAAGTAGTTTAGTCATATAAGAGTGGTAAAACATCAATGACTTATAGTGTTTAGCCATTATCAAAACCAAGAATATCAAATAACTAAAATGACCACAGGATGATGTGGAATGACCCAAGTGACCACAAGATGACTCAATTGACCACAGGGGCACAACATTCTCCCCCTTTTTGATGATGGCAACACTGTCAGTCATTATGTGGCAGTAATATCCAAGATGGTAAAGTTTATGACATATGCGACATGTGTAGCTCAAGATCCATGATAGTGAAAGCATGTGAATGCGGATATGTATGCATCGATGATCAAAGCATGTGAATGCTATGCACAAAGCCATGTCACATATGCAGACTCAAAGCTCACAAGGTTCTCTCCCTCATGGACTCTCTCCCGTCCACAATTCACTCATCCCCCAATGACAACTCACAAAGCAAAGGATGACTCATAATAAAATATTCTCCCCCTTTAACAGCAGCAAAAAGGAGGGATAAGATAGAGAATGGGACTAATGTCTGAGAGACCAGAGCTGAATGAGAGTGGAGAGCAAGCCATTGTATGCAAACCTGAAACATACCACGAGCAACATATATGGTTCAAAGCTAATGAAATCTGAGATCATCAACAGAGTTCGAAAAGCAGCTACATCCAAGATTTAGTAGAAATGAACCAAAGGTGCATATCATGGCAGTGTTTAACCTTCCCTTGTCTTATATATCCATATTCAATAACTACAAAGGGAATAACACAAAAACTAGTATTGAGGCTAAACAATCATGACTAAAGTATGGAATTTTATGAGTTCAACAAATTTGATTTTCAATATCTTTTGAATTTGAAGGCACATGACTCATATTTTACGAGCAATCAAGTCTAGTACATGCCTCCTAGCCGTAAGAATACACGTTGTTTAGACGCCAGTATCCCTAGGTATTTGGCAAGACTGACGGTTATGCTTCAGAATGAACAGAGATAGCAAAGTCACGTCATGACATATCCAATCTCATTTCTGTGATGAGAAGATATATTTCTCAGTAATTATGCCAGTGCTCTGCCTAGAGTCCAAATATAATTAAGACAGAGATAACAGGGGCACATCATGACATATCATTCATCACTTGATTTGATGACGTGACATATTTCTCCATGCAACAATATCATTGCTCTGTCAAATGGATTTCTAAGAATTCCAGCTCATCAAGATGTTTAAAAATAATACTAAGCTCTAGAGTATCACCAAGATGGTCATGAATTTTAAATTTTCAGATATCAGGATAGTCATTCAAAGTACAATATGCAATCTCTAGTTAAGGTCTATTAAAATCATAGAACATAGATGATTTCAAAAGATATTTCAGAACTTCAAGAAATCATTAAATCTGAACCATTTTCATTGAAGGACAATCATCAGTGCATATAATAGAAAGCGCTTACGCCATAGTTCTGTCGGTCTCATGATCTCATATTCAGACTGTAAGACATGGAAGCACAAGAGATTAAGAAAAGCAGCAAGACCCCCCCTAAGGAAATGCAGTGAATGCACTCAAGGAGTTATGTGTGCAAGCAAGTGTAAAGACAAACGTCAAGGAGAGAGAGACTAGAACCATAAAGGGGTTGACCTGATCAAACCTGAATTTGGCAGACATGAAATGCATGACCCAACACATAGTTGTACACTTAATAAATGCAACAGAATGAAGATGAAACATATGCATGAATGCTGCAAAGAGACAACTCCCCCTTATTATATGGCCTATATGCGACAGTGACGCATGGTACTTGGCGGAGGTGAAACCTCACGCATATTGAGTGCTTCTAGGCAAGCATAACCTGCCTTTCCATACATCAACATTTAATATACCATGGCCATGCAAGAAGGATGCTACACAAACCATGTAATGCATTATGAGCATGAATTCAATTCTTTATTATACATCATGACTACATGCAATGCCACACCATATGCAAAATGACATATTTACATATAAACAATGCATGGACACCAATTTGTAAAAACACACAACTAAATTGAACAAAATCATCATTTCAATTTTTATTGGCCTGAGGTCGGCAAAGACCAAGCTCCCTTCTGAGTGTTGAAAACCTGTCATTACACAAGGGCTTGGTGAAAATATCAGTAATTTGATTTAGAGTATCAACAAAATGCAGTTCAAAATTTTTCTTACCGACCTCATCTCTAATGAAGTGATGCCTAATCTCAATATGCTTAGTCCTAGAGTGCTGGACTGGATTTTTTGCAAGGTTGATAGCACTAGTGTTATCACACAGAATCGGGACACAACCAAGATCCACTAAGTAGTCTTGGAGTTGGTGTTTAATCCACAACACTTGGGTGCCACAGCTCCCCGCAGCAACATATTCTGTCTCTGCGGTTGAGAGGGCAACCGAGTGTTGTTTCTTGGAGGCCCAAGAAACTAAACACCCGCCCAGAAACTAACAGTAGCCACTAGTACTTTTGCGATCCAGCTTGCATCCAGTATAGTCCACATCAAAATAAGATATAAGAGATAAATCACATGATGACGGATACCACAATCCCAAATCTTGAGTGCCGGCAAGATATCTAAGTATACGTTTGACGGCAGTCAAGTGGGATTCTCTAGGACTAGCTTGAAATCTAGCACAAAGGTATACACTAAACTGGATATCTGGTCGGGATGCAGTCAAGTAAAGCAAAGAGCCGATCATACCTCTATAGATCTTTGCAGCCACTAATTTACCATTTTCATCCTAATCCAATGATGTTGTGGTGCTCATAGGAGTTGCAATGATTTTACTGTTCATCATGTCAAATCTTTTCAGTATCTCCTTGATGTATTTGACTTGACTTATGAAGCACCCATCTTGTCCTTGGTTGACCTGCAAATCGAGAAAGAATTGGAGTTCTCACATTAGGCTCATCTCAAATTTGCTAGTCATGAGATTAGCAAATTCCTCACACATTTCAGATTTAGTAGAACCAAACACAATATCATCAACATAAATTTGAACAATCAAGATGTTCTTACCTTGCTTCTTAGTGAAAAGTGTTTGATCTACCTTACCTCATGTGTACCCTTTTTCAATGAGGAATGAGCTTAGTCTCTCATATAAAGCTCTTTGTGCTTGCTTAAGTCCATAAAGCGCTATGTTTAGCTTGTATACTAAATCTGCATGGTTAGAATTCTCAAAGCCAGGGGACTACTCAACATATACTTTTTCTTTGATCAAGCCATTCAAGAAATCACTTTTTACATCAATTTGATACAGCTTTATTCTAAGGGAGCATACAAAGGCAAGTAAAATTCTGATGGCTTCGAGTCTAGCAACTGGGGCATCAGATTCATCAAAGTCTATCACAAACTCTTGATTATACCCTTGATCCACCAATCTAGCCTTGTTTCTTATTATCTTGCCATCCTCACTTAGTTTGTTCCTAAAAACCCACTTAGTGCCTATGACAGATTGTGATGAAGGTCTAGGAATAAGATGCCAAACTTTATTTCATTCAAACTGGTTTAACTCGTCTTGCATTGAATTTATCCAGTTTTCATCTTTTAATGCCTCACCAATATTCTTGGGTTCAATCTGGGAGACAAGAGCAAGTTGATCTAATTCTTCCACAGTTCTAAAATGTGACCTTATTCTAGGTGGGTCATTCAAGCTACCAATGACATTTTCTAAAGGATGATCCTTAAGAATTCTAATGATTGTAGAATCATTACCTTCTCCTGGAGCTTGATCCCTTGCATTACTTGATTCATCTATGTCACCATCTTCTCTTGTTTCTTCTTGTGGAGGATCATTCTTTTCCTTCATGCTTAGGAATTCCCCATCTTCATCATTTTTTCTACAAGAGTTATCATTTTTAGAATCATCATGATATTCATCAAAGGAAACATGGGGTGATTCTTCCACAATTTGACTCTTGACATTATAAATTCTATAAGCCCTAGATCTATTAGAATATCCAAGGAATATACCTTCATCGTTCTTGGGCTCGAATTTATCTAAGTCTCTTTTGTCATTGTTGTAGATGAAGCATTTTGACCCAAACACTTTCATATGTGAGAGAGAGATTTTTTACCTTTCAGCAACTCATAAGGAGTCTTTTTGGGGTGTGGCCTTACCATAGAGCAGTTGATAATGTAACATGCCGAGTTTATCGCTTCAGCCCAAAATTTTCTTGGGAGTTGCCGTCCGACAAGCATTGTTCTTACCATCTCTATGAGAGTTCGATTTCTTCTTTCAACTATACCGTTTTGCTCTGGGGTTCTTGGTGAAGAAAACTGGTGTGAAATACCTTCAGCCCTGCAAAGATTATAGAAGTCAGCATTTTCAAATTCACCACCATGATCAGATTGAATGTTGGAGATTTTGAACTCACCGTCTTGCTTTATCTTCATATAGAGTACCTGAAACTCATCAAAAGCATCATTTTTATGTGTGAGAAAAAAAACCCATGTGAACCTAGAGTAATCATCCACCAAGACATATCCATATTTTCTACCACTTAAACTAGCAGTTCTGGTTGGACCAAACAAATCCATATGAATCAGCTCAAGTGGTTTAGATGACATGTTTGCAAATCTAGCCTTGAAGGATTTTCTTGTTTGTTTACCTAGGGCACATGCATCACATAATTTATTTTCTTGTTTAAAAGAAAGTTCAGGCAACCCATTCACTATTGAATGTTTTAACAGTTTATGTAAGACATTGTAGCTAGCATGTCCTAGTCTACGATGCCATAACCATGCAAGCTCAAATTTTGGTGCAGCAAGACAAAGGTTTAAATGAGCAGGATCATCTAAGTCAATCATGTAAACATTGTTGACTCTCTTACCAGAAAATTTTACCTTGTCAGATTTTGGTTCAAGAATTTTACATTCATGAGAGTCAAACAACACTTTGTGACCCTTATCACACAATTGACTTATACTAAGCAGGTTGTATTTCAAACCTTCAACTAGCAGCACGTTACAAATGGAGTTGGAGAGATTCTTACCTACATTACATGTTCCAATGATTTTTCCCTTGTTGTTCCCTCCAAATGTGACGTATCCTCCATCCTTTTCCTCCAAGGGATAAAATTTTGATTTATCTCCAGTCATGTGTCTTGAACAGCCGCTATCAAGGTACCACCTGTTATGCATGACTGTAAGACATTCCTGCACAAGTAATTAAGCAATTGTGTTTGGAACCCAACCAAATTTGGGTCCCATCAAACTCTTCAGATTTTCAAAATATGAAACCATTTCTTTTGGAATCCACACCTTCCTAGCATTCATGTTTTGTTTGCTTGGAGTAGGGATTTGGTTTTTCTTTTCAGCTTTGACATTCACATTTTGTTTAGAAGCTCTTTGTTAAATTTTGTGGAAGTTTGAGGAAGTTTGCTTCTTAAACCATTGAGGCCGTTGGTTGATTTTGGGTTGAAAGTGATTATTTTACCACCTAGGAGATTGAAACTTATAGGATTGGTGAACACATGAATCACAATTTTCCCAAAAGTATGGTGGTGTTGGCCTATATTAATGTGCAATCCAGTTATGGTGACATCTGGAAGATTGAGCATGCAATGGTCAATGAAGTGTTGACCTATGCTGCGGGGAAGGTTGACCTTTCTTAAGTTTTTGGACAAACTTTTTAGGAATTTCAGTTACTGCGTCTTCAATCTTTTCTTTTCCTTTGGATGTTATTTTTGAGGTTGAAGCATTAGAAGAGGAAACAAATGTGACTATTTTTAGCCCAATTGGCCTTTTGTTTGTTGGATCAAAACCCAACCCATCTTTGTTGTGGTTCATTCTAGTTCCTAGCAATGCATCTAGGTTTTATCTTCCGTCTACAAACTTTTCTAAAGATTGTTGTTTATCTTTCAACTCTTGTTGTAGGTTTTTAATATTTTGAAGAAGTTGAATGTTGACTTGTTTGATAGCTTCATACTTTTCATTGCTCAATTTGCTATCCTTTTCATAAGTTTGCATTTTTAGCTTCATGCTATCAATCTCATTTCTCAAATCTTCATTTTCAGTTTCCAAGTCAGCCTTTTCTTTTCTTCCTTCCTCCAAGTTCTCAATCATTTTCTTAAGATCTTCAATTTCAGTTTCAAGTAGAGCATTCTTATCATTCATATCATGATCATGCACAAATGAGTTAATTTTCTTTTTTAATGATTTATTCTCCTTTTTGTACATTTCATATTTTTCCATGAGTTGTATATATGCATCCTCCCAATCATCGATTGTATAATCTTCAAATGGAGAATTTATCTCAGTTTCTTCATCACCTTTGGCCATAAGGCAGAGATCTTCTTTTTCTTTGTCCGAGGAGCTAATTCCGTCATCACTTTCCTCTTCATCGCTCCATGTGGACACCATGACCTTGTTCTTCTTCTTGCCCTTCCATTTATCAGCTTTTCTGAATCTATCAGGACAATCATTCTTGAAATGCCCTGGTTTGTTGCAAGAATAACAAATGATTTTGTCAGATTTCTTAGAGTTTTCAGAATTAGATTTGAAACTATTTCTTACCTTTGACCTTCCTCTCATGAAGCTCTTACCTTCCTTTCTCAGGAATTTTTTGAACTTACGTGTGAGCATGGCTACGTCATCCTCATCTCGCTCACTTGCCGAATCCTCACCTTCATCAGAAGTACCTTGACCGCTGGGTCCTACTTTAAGAGCTAGGGATTTCTTCTTAGGTGCCTCAGCCTCTTTATTCTTAAGGTTGATCTCATAGGTCATCAATGACCCAATGAGTTCGTCTACCTTAGTCGTTGCGAGATCTCTGGATTCTTCAACAACGGTCGCCTTCGTGTGCCATGCTGGAGTTAATGATTTGAGAATTTTTCTTACAATTTCTTGCTCTGAATATTTCTTTCCCAAATCAGTTAAACTATTAGTGAGCACAGTCAATCGAGCATACATATCTTGAATTGACTCATCAGGCTTCATGCGGAACATTTCATATTTAGAAACTAAAATGTTGGCTTTTGTTTCTCGTACCTGAGAGGTTCTTTCGTAGATTACCTCTAGCTTGTCCCACATTAGTTTTGCAGATGCACAAGTAGCCACTCTTGAGAATTCAACTGGATGAAGTGAGCATTGCATGATATGTTTAGCACTCCAGTTGACAGTGGATTTCCTTATATGTTCTTTGGTCCACAAGTCCTCATCATCCGACAGCTCATACGGACCTTTGCTGATCACTCGCCAGAGTTCGTAGTCTTGGGCGCGAATGAACACCTGCATGCGATGTTTCCAATAAGGACAATTAGATCCAGTGAAATAAGGAGGCCTATTCACAGAATGTCCTTCAGGTAAATAACCCTTAGACGCTGATCCACCAATTCCCTCAAGGTCGTTGGACCCCATAATGAGAGATTAGGCTCTGATACCACTTGTTGAGTAGTGGACAGCGGATTTAGAGGGGAGGGGTGAATAGATCTGCCCCTCTTTTCATAATGCAATCCTCTATATAGCTAGATAAAATAAATCACAGCGGAATATAACTAGCTTATCGAAGAACACTATGATTCGCTTGGCAAGATGAGCAACTAATATATCAATTTGAACCTAAGCATGCATCTAGAACGAAGCAATCACATAAACAAATCACAACACAAAGGATTTTAAGGTAGTTCGGACTGAATCCCCAGTCCTACGTCCACCCCTCACCAAATCCGGTGAGGCTCCACTAGTGCCACGCACTGAACCGCAAATCGAAAAAATCTCTGATTACCTTCCTACTAACCACCGGTAGGGACGTCAATCACCGCAGATCGGAGAACTTCCGATTGCCTTCCTACTAACCACCGGTAGGGATGATCTTTAGTTTCGATTGTTTGAAAGAAATGGAAAGAGAACAAATATCAAGCTATTCAAACAAGATATGGAATATGCTAATGAAGAAAAATCTTGTCTGAGATTGCTGGAGCTTGAATCGGATGCTTCAATGGTGTCTTCTTCCTTGAGAGATGATCTTCCTTGAGTTGATGAAGAAGACTATGGATGTAGCTTTGATCTTCCTTTTGATCCCTTAAGTTGATGAAGAGTTTGATGTAGTTTAGATCACCCTTGAGAGCCTTGATTGCTTCTTGCTTCCTTGGAGGTTGAGATAGCTTCAGATCTAGGCTTGAATCCCTTGGAATGGATGAAGATCTCTTCACGAAGTACTGTTCACGGCTACAGTACCATCTCCCTTGAACAGCCTCCACAAGCCTCCCTTGATCTCCTTTGATCCAAATGAAGCATTAGGGTTTCTAACCCTCTTGTATGTATTTTATAGCATTTGAATGGTCTATAGAAACCCCCCAGACTAGATCCACATTTTATGGGTGATTGGGTGACTTTGGGATTAAACAAATACAAGGAGAATGGCTCTTCTCGAAGTGGAAAATAAAGTCAACATTTGTTAGCTCGGGGCTGGCGGTCGACCTGTGGAAGCTGGCGGTCGACCGCTACTGAGAAACGCTGTAGATGGATGGTCCCTGGAATTTCCAGTCGACCGCTACTGGGCTGGCGGTCGATCGCCACTGAGACTCGTGCAGGCTGGGAGCTGCTGGCTGGGGCAGTCGATCGCCCCTGTGCTGGCGGTCGACCTCCAGCTGGGCAGACCCCGGGTTTTCCCGGGTCGGTCCGTTAACCTCTTTAGCTCCGTCGCTTGAGTTCTTTAGCAGTCCGTTCTCATCTGTGGCATCAACCTTGACTGTCTTGAAGATTTCTATTGATTATATCGATCCTATAATCAAAAATTTATTCCGGGGGCGGAGGGGGTTGCCCCCTTAACCCCCGCAACCTGACCGCGCAGGTCGATCCGCGTGCGAGGGTGTAATCATTGAGCTTTCACTTTCACCATCTCCACTCCATTCCTTGGCATATCTGTCATGAAAGAACATAAAGTAGTTTAGTCATATAAGAGTGGTAAAACATCAATGACTTATAGTGTTTAGCCATTATCAAAACCAAGAATATCAAATAACTCAAATGACCACAGGATGATGTCGAATGACCCAAGTGACCACAAGATGACTCAATTGACCACAGGGGCACAACAGTTGGCTGGCGAACGATGTGGCCACACGCGTGGCAAAGGCAAGGTGGGCGACGCGCGACGTGACCCACACGGGCGCGGTCGCAGACGAGCGGCACGGTCGACGAAGCCGGCGTGGCGTGCAAAGGTCAGCGAACGCGGGGGCAGGCTGGCGTGGCGCGCAAAGGTCAGCGGGCGCGGGCTGGTGGGCCGTGGTGGTGTCGACGCGTGCCTCACGCAGGCGCACGCGGGAGGGAGAAAGAGGAAAAAGAAGAAAGATAGGAGGAAAAGAAAGAGAGAAAGATTCATAAAAAATAACAAAATGTGCAAAGTCAAAAAGGGCAACAAATGTTTTCACACTGGAGAAGAGACATTGAGTGGTTGGGCCCTATAAAAGGGGCTTTTGTTGTTGATGTTGCGGGTGCTTTTTGGGGGTGGCTTTTTGGAGAGTTTTTGGAGGGTCCGGTGGATAGTGTGAGGAGTTGGAGTTCTTGTTCTTTTGAGTTCTTCTGAGAGCTTGTTTGGGTTCTTTTTAGGAGTTTGTTTGAGAGTTCGGGTGGATAGTTTTGAGGGTTCTGTTGTTGTTGTTTTGAGTGCTTTTTGATATTGTATTTGGGGTCCTATGAGACATGAGATGATTTAGGAAGGGAGGCTTTCTTCTGTGTTTTTTTGGGTGTTATGCTACATAGCAGGGAGCAAGTGAAGGCCTCCTTGTTATTTGTTGTAATTTTGTTATTCCTTCTCTTAGTTATTTATTTCAGACATCATTTTTATTCTTTCACAAACATCATTCATCTTTTGTTTAATTCTCTTTGCTAAGTTCTATGTAGACTCGTCTTTTATATTTTGTGCAAGTGTTATTTAATCATTTCCCTCAATCTATTTCCTTACAAGTTTGGTGATTATGATGATTGGCATTTTCTTTTCATTTACCTCATTAATTCTTTTAGCCTAAAGTTTTCATTGATCCTTCATTTTGTTTATTTAATTTTAATTTCTCAATTTTAATCTAAAAGTTTTTCAACCAAACTCTCACGATTTTAAATCTTCGAACTCAAGATTTTCAACTCTAAAATCTAACCTTCCCTGTGGATTCCACTCGGTCTCACCACTTAACTATTCTCTCTAAATTATTGTGGATCGAAATTTTAAATTTGGTAGCGAGCATATTAACGACATGCATTTTTACGCTATCAGGGTGTTACACACTCTATGTGGGGTCCCTGCATGGCCCAACCGGTGACTGCAACGTGCTCATGCATGGTCGGTGCCTGGCCAATGAGTCGCAGGTCCAAATGCCAACACAATTTAAATTCCAAACCCAACCTGTGTGCGGAAGACATACGAACCGAACAACCAAACCAGATTAACCCAAAATATTTGAACCGGCGAAAAAAAACCCTACAATTCTCTTATAGTGTTGTAGATAGATATCCAGACTCTAATCAGGTCCCCAGATGATACCATTTCAACATTGAAGGAACAATCTTGCATTCAAAAGTGGGCTGAGTTCCTATACTAGGAAAAGCAAAACTTCCTTTGCACATCAAGACCCACCTTTCTATTTCCATGCCTTAGACAGAACATGCAAAATAAGCTCAAGATACCAAAATGGGGAAAAAAGAGCACCCCCACCCCGCCCCCGTCCCCCAGGGCCCCCACTCTATGGTGAAATAGACCACTTTGAATGACCATCAAAGTACATATACTGCCATCAAACGAAAAACACACAAAGAAAGAAAATCGAACAATGCACATGACAGCCCTCAATCAAAAATTGACAACAGGAAGAAAGGACACCATGATTGAAAGGATTTAAAAGTGTAGCGACCCGCTAACATTATTTGTACAAGAGAATAAAGTTACAGGGAAACTATTACGGGTGGGTGGTGTGAGCACTCAGAGGGAGTGTGAGTCCCTCAACCATGTTCTGTACATTCTACTTAAAATAGCTTGCTGCCAAATTTTGTGATTTTCTTAGCTAAATTGTTTCATAATCTGTAGGAAAGTTCTCCTAGGCAACATGGGTCTTTTCCCGTCACAATCCTAGTACTTGACAAGGCAATCAACTGTAAGACTTTTATGCCTGACAAGAAGATGACAATTATCCACCTATAATTTTCAAAACAACTTCAAAAATACTTTTTATAAAAAAAGCATTATGTTTTTATCCATGACCAGCAGAATCATAAAAACCTAACTATCTTGCCCAATTTTTAAGGAATACAATAAAGTAACAATTCTGAAAAGTGGAGTAAGTTGCATGGGGTGATGAAGCCTAACAAAGAATGAAGACCACTTACCAAAGAACAACTTTAGATAGAACCAAACAACCAATATTTTTTTATGCCAGAAAGTAGAATTTCTGGACTACTACATTGACCCAAAAAAAATCAAAAGGCCCCATTACCAACAGCACCTAGCCCTTCACTACAACACTCTCAATGTGCAGTTTAGAAAAATGCAGCAATTGCAAAGAATTAAGATATTGCATTAAAGTGAGAGAAACTATGTATAAAGTGGTATTAGCATATTATAGGATCCACAAACCTGGGATTTATGCTCTACATCAGCAACCCTTGGCTTTACTATTTCATAATTTCCTATGACAAGCATATTGGGAACAGTGCCATCAGTCTGACAAATTTCAATTTAAACTATGTTAGAGAAAAAGGATACCAAATGCTTGGGCATAGAAAAATGATTTAGATAAAAGCACATGTGAATATAAACACCATCAATTATCAACATTTACGTAAGGGAACAAAGCAAGGACCAAGGAGAAATAAACAAGAGAGGAAACTGTCGACAAAGAATAGCAATAATATAAGATGATAAGAAAACAAAGTAGTAAAACAAATAGTTTCCCTCATAACAATAAAAAAGTTCCACTACATATTCTATTCCCCATGACCCACTGGGTGGAAAAATCAAACTAGAAAGATCTACAGGAAGCATTCTACAACCCCTGGCCTGTGTGAAAATTTTAGAGCATATTAATTAATAAGCACTGACCCGAGAGAAAATTTGTATGATCTACAAAATGATGAAAGAAGGTTATGCTGGCAATCTTACTCCAGTAAGCAAGACGTAGCCTGGGTCATATATCTTACGGAGGCGAGGAGGCGAAGAGGTGAAGGAGAATATGGAGGAAAAGTCTCCACCGGAGGTGAGGAGGCAGTGGGGTGGAGGAGAAGATGGAGGAAGAGTCTGCAGCGGAAGGGGGGCAGAGAGGCGAGAGGAGCTGGAGTGGGGAGGAGAAGATGGATCGAGGCCAAGGCTGTCCCATACCTCCATAGTCTCGTAGATGAGTACGATTGGGTGCCGACGAGTTAGGAGTCAGACTTGGTGTGGCAGTGACGATGAATAACCTTGTGTCATAGCAGCAGAGCAAGAGCGCGGCGGCGGTGGTCGGGGAGCGTCGCCCAGCGCTGGTTACGGCTAGGCCCTACGGAGTTGGCCACCTATACGTAGCGGACCTGAAAAAGGACTGCGGCTCCTACGGCTGGTGAGGAATAGTGAGGGGGGTGAAGTGGGCCGGGGAGAAGGGGCCAGGGAGGTGATGAGGCAGAGGGGTTGTAATGTCTCAGGTTTTTCAGATATTTTTTGGATCTGGGTCCGTGGGTTTCGGATCACTTTCGGGGGTCCCGGGGCGCGTTTTGTGGTTTACGCGTGTCTTACCCTGACGAGCCTTCGGAACCCTGTGTAAAGTAAACCGTTGCGCTCTCCTACTTCGGGATGGTACCGTGCATTGAGTGTGTTTCGAGGATCGAGAAAATGATTTTTTTTCTAATTTTTCATATTTTTCGTATTTTCAAGATTTTCTATAAATAACCCTTTTCTTTTTTCTTTTTTCTTTTTTCTTTTTTCTTTTTCCTTTCTTCTTCTTTTCTCCCTCGTGAGTGGTCGACCGTTGCAAGTTCTTCCCCATCCAAGCTCGCGGCGCCCTTCCTCCTCTAGTGATCGGTGACGGACCACGGCGGCGGCTCGGTGGTGACGGCGGCGGCAAGGTGGTCGTGGCGGTGTCACTCTCGGAGGAGGGCTTGGAGATCGGGGTTTTGAACGTGATTTCGAGATCGGCGGCGATCCAGCGGCTTTCAAGCTTCTTTGAGGTAGGGGGACAGATCCTTTCCCTCTTTCCCGCATTCCCCATGATTTCTAGGCCGAGGAGAGGCCGAGAGGGGCGTATTTGAGCCGGGAGGGTGAAAATACATGTTTGGGGTTTGAGCGCCGGATCTCTCGTTTATCGGGATTTTTGACCGATCTATGGGTGTAGAATCATGCTAGGAGGGTTGGGGATGGATTTTCCTTTGTTTCCCCATCATCGGGGGATGATCGGGGCGAGGAATTGATTTTTGGGCCATTCCCACCATTCCCGTGCTCGGGTTGGGGTTACGGTCCTACCAGTGACCGCTAGGCCCCTTTGGCAACCCTCAGGGGACTGCCAGGCATTTTTATGTCAATTGGGCTTAGCGGCCCCCGGGGGACCACTAGGTCTGGTAGGCAGTCTCGCGACTGACTGCTACCCATTGGGTAGCAACCAGTACATGTCCATTTGCCTTGTTGGTCAGAGCACCCTCGGGGTGCGTATTTTCGACCGTTAGGAGTCACGTGCAGGGTTACGGTCAGGGCACGACCGTTTCCTAGTGCCTTGCGGTCCGCTGAGGAACGTTTGGTTGGGGTGGTGGCCTAGCGATAGACAGCTTGTCCCCCTGTGGCCCGCCTCCTTGCGATCATGGTGTAATGCCCCGAGTTTTTTGGACACTTTTTGGATCTGGATCCGTGGGTTCCGGATCAGTTTTGGGGGTCCTGGAATGTGTTTCGCGGTTTACATGTGTTTTTCCCTAACGAACCTACGGAACCCTGTATAGGGCAAACCGTTGTGTTCTCCTACTCAAGGACGGTACCAGTGCATCCGGCGTGTTCCGAGGATCGAGGAAATGTATTTTCCTATTTTAAAAAAAATCTGGATTCTCTATAAATACCCCTTTTCTTTTTCTTTTTATTTGTTTCTTCTTATTCTTTCTCTCTTCTTCCTCCTCTCTCCCGTGAGCGCTTCCGGCCGTGGCTTTTCCCCCCTCTTCCGACGATGACCGCGGTTACCTCCCCTCCAGCTGTAGACGGCGGCTGGGTGACGGCGCGATGACGATGGTGGCGGTGTGGCGATCGCGACGGTGCGCAGCTCGTGGAGAGACCGTGGGAGCTCGAGGGTTTTAAGCGAAGTTTTGAAGATCGGCGGTGATCCGCAGCGTTTCGGGCAACCCCAAGGTTGGGTGACGGATCCTTAGCTCATTTACCGTCTTCCCCATGATTTCTAGGCCGAGAGGAGGTCGAGAGGGGTTCATTTGAGCCGGGGAAGGGAAAACCATGTTTTGGGGTTTGAGGGCCGGATCTAGCGATTTAATGCGTTGTTTCGTGGTTTGATGGCATCAAATGATGCTCTGGGGCATGGGGAAGAGTTTCCCCTTTGTTTTCCCTTCATCAGGGGGTGAATGGGGCGTGTAATGGCATTTTTGGGCCATTCCCGCCGTTCTCAGTTTTTCGGAATGGATGTGGTCCTTCCAGGAACCATTTCTTGCTAGAAGCGGCCCCAGATAGACCATTTTTTGGCCCCACCTGTCGGTTGGGCTTAGCGGTCATGCGATAGACCGCTAAGGCCCAGTGGTAGCCTATCGGCCGACCATTTTCCCCATGGGCCGGTGTGCCCTTCGAGGCATTTTTTACCGTTGGCATTTGACCATTGGAGATTTTTGGGATTAAGCGGTCATGGGGCGATCGTTTAACCCCGCCTTGCGATCCCAAAGAGACCGCTTCCTGTCCAAACGGTCATAAGGTGACCGTTTCACTCCTTCGCACCTCCATGGCGTGGCGGTCCCCATGAGACCATTTACACCATGAGGCGGCCTAGGAGTGGACCATTTTTCTCCTAAGCGGTCTGTAGGAGACCGTTTCTTCCCTGATGTGTCTGGCGGTCCAGAGAGGACCGTTTCTCTGTGTGGCGGTCCACTCCTACCTTCTGTCCGACCGGAGCTCTTTTCCCGCCGATCCTAATCCCGGGGGAGTGGACCTCGATCCCCGTGTGAACCTGCGGTTCGACTGATGCTGGGCATCATATGGGGGCTGTACGTGGGTGCCGTGGGAACCCCAGGGAGTGGCGTCGTTCGGCTGATGTCACTGGGAGTCGGTGTCGGTACGAGGAGCGGTCCTTATACTTTGTCTGGTTTAGACGTTATTTTTCATTGGCTAGAGAGTCTACTCTTTCAGCGACCCTCCACTAGTAGTAGTCTTCCAACACGCGAGTGGTCCCACCAGGGAGTGCTGGCGAGGCTACCCCGAGAGACGGTTTTTAGAATGGTTAATGTAGGGCCCCACGTCTTGTAGCCAGAGTCCGACTGAGGGAAAAACCAGTCAAAGGGCCTGACCTAGGACGCATAGTCTGTGTGTGCATACGTGGTTGGGGATGGTGGACCTGCGCTGACGAGCGCGACCCCGACTAGCCCTTGTTCTGTGGTTACTAGTACGGGTCCCAGGGTGCGATGAGGGGGACACCTGAGGCGCGGTCTTAGACGCTAGGGGGTGCATTCGGCCTTGCTTCTAGTGGGTGGTACTCATGTCTTTGTCAGGTAGTGACTCTTGGTGTTCTGTCGAGTTGTCTCAATTTTTGTGCCATGTGGTCGGTACTTGACGTGGCTGAGCCTTCCCGTTTACTTATTTTGTTGACCTTCACTCTATGTTTGGTTAGTGTTAGCCTTTGACTACTTTCCGTGTAGTTTCTCGGTCTGGGTGATCCCTACTGAGCTTTTCGTTATGAGGCTCATTCCCTGTGTCTTTCCGTGGTTTCAGGTAAGGCGAGGCTTCAGGGGAGCGCTTGCGAGGCTCTACGTGGTTCTAGTGCCCAGGGTTAGTTGCAAGTTGCAAGAGCCGGGGTATGCCCTGTGTAGTTGTACCTTTCCTTCTGGACTGTACTACTTGTGGACTACTGTTATATTTTAGATTGTTGTTATATTGTGGACCATGTAAATTATTTAATGTTATTTATTATTTTCTGCTTATTCATATAAACTGCATAGTTTTGCAATTATCTTAGATTCTCATATATTTCCACACCATGCTTTTAACCTTTCTGAGTCTTCGGGCTCGTGGGTGACGGTTCGGGATTCGGGTTATCGAGCCTCTCCCGGTATTCGGATCTCGGGTCGTTACAGTTGGTATCAGAGCTCGGTTGTGGATATATATCAGAATCATAAAATAATTACAGTGGTCCACTAGTCCACAATAATGATATACAGTCGGCACTGGCTTTGGGCATCGTATGTTTTATTTATTTCACCGTTTCTCCATGTCTTCTGTTTTTTTGCAATAGGAGAGTATGGCGCCGAGGCGAAGGCCACGCTCCCAGCAGGGACAGTCGACAGAGGAGCAGGAGGAGCAGAGCAGAGTGCCACTAGTTGCCACTAAGGCAGGGGATACAGCGAGAGTTCCGGGGGCAGAGGATTTCTTTTGGAATATGTTTCAGTTTATGACTCAGCAGTTCGGCGGAGATGCTGGTGAGGGCTCGTTGTCTAGGGGTGGGCCTAGCCATGCAGTGAGGGACTTTTTGTAGTTCCCTCCACCCTACTATGGCGGCCAACCAGACCCAGATATGGCCCGAGACTGGCTTGATGAGATGGAGAGAGTGTTCAGTTCCATGAACTGTGCCGAGGAGGATAGGGTGATGTTGGCTTGTGACCAACTGTAGGGTTCGGCTCGAGCTTGGTGGTCTTCAGAGTGGAAGATGTCCTTTCAGTCACGTTCCCTTTAGCAGGTCACGTGGAAGGACTTTGTTAGGGTCTTCGAGCGTACTTACTGCCCATCCTATGTTGGTATGCAGAAGATGCGTCAGTTTCTGGAGCTGCTTCAGGGTGACATGTCAGTGTTGCAGTACATGGCTCGGTTTGTTGAGTTAGGCCGTTATGCTCCCCATATCATGGAGAATGAGGAGCTGAAGACTGAGCAGTTCATCCAAGGTTTGAGGCAGGATTTGAGGCACCTCTTGATAGCTAACGTTGCCACTCATTTGGAGACGGCTTCTCGTGTGGCGGCATCATTGGAGCTGGATGTGCTGAAGATCCGAGGATAGGTTGGCCAAGGGCAATCCCAGTTAGGCAGCAGCCAGCAGATGGCTACCCAACAGCAGAGCACCTTTCAGCACGCTACGGGTAGTTCGGGAGCATCGGCGCCAGTGGTGTCAGCGGAAGGATCTGCGTCTTTTGGCTCAAAGATTAAGAAGTTCTTTAAGAGTGGTTTTGGTAAGCAACGCAAGCAGGGCCGAGATCAGAGGCAGGCATCTACAGGCAGTGTTCAACAACCGATTCCTTATCAGCGTCAGGGATCAGTTGGTGGTTCGCGGGGGTCGTGTCCCCGGTGTGGCGATTCTCACCCGCTCAGGCAGTGCACGGTGCCAGTGATTTGTTTCACATCTGACCAGGCAGGGCATATGATGCGTGACTGTCCTTTGAGGCCGCAGTAGCAGCAATATCCTCAGCAGCAGTAGTACCCTCAGCAGCCGCAGCAGCAGCATCAGCAGTAGGGGTAGTATCCGCCACTACCCCGGTCAGCGAGTGTGGGCAGGTAGAGGTCTCAAGGCCAGATTACACACATGACCAGGGCAGAGGCAGAGTCGTCGCAACTTGTGGAAGGTACCATTATGATTTTGGGTAGCGCAGCTCGAGTTTTGTTTGATTCTGGCGTGTCGCATTCGTTTATTTCGTAGGATTTCACGTTGAGTATTGAGGAGCCGGTAACCTAGTTGTCATGTGATTTGGCGATATAGTTGACTATTGGTAATTTTATGATCACCATGTATTGTTTCAAGAAGGTGCCTGTGTGGGTGGAAGGGCAGAGCTTGCCAGCCAGGCTTTATGCGTTACCACTTCAAGATTTTGATGTGATTTTGGGCATGGATTGGCTCGAGGCCCATCATGCCTTGGTGGATTGCAGCTCGAAGAAGGTTTATTTTCAAAAACTTCGGGGACCCGCCTTCTATTTTCAAGGTATCAAGTCTTCCTCTTCCCGCTTTCTTATTTCGGCTATTATGGCTCGTTGGTTGCTCGATGCGGGTTGTCAGGGTTTTCTCGCTTCTGTGGTAGTGGTGGACCAGTCAGAGCCGGATGTGGAGGACATTCCGGTGGTGTGCGAGTTCCCCGATATTTTTCTCAAGGATTTACCTAGATTACCTCCCCAGCGGGAGATCGATTTTGTTATCAAGGCTGTGCCTGGCACGGGGCCTTTGTCAAAGGCCCCTTACCGCATGGCTCCCACTGAGCTGATAGAGTTGAGGGCGTAGTTGTAGGAGTAACTGGCAAAGGGGTACATTCGTCCTAGTTTTTCCCCTTGGGGTGCGCCAGTATTATTTGTGAAAAAGAAGGATGATAGTCTGAGGTTGTGTATTGACTACCGGCGACTGAACGAGGTGACCATTAAGAACAAGTATCCGTTGTCACAGATCGATGACTTGTTCGATCAGCTTCAGTCTGCTCGAGTGTTCTCATGGATTGATCTGCAGTCTGATTATTATCAGTTGCGGATTCGTGAGTCTGATATGGAGAGGTCTGCGTTCAGCACGAGGTATGAGCATTATGAGTTTCTAGTGATGCCATTTCGGCTCACCAATGCCCCCGCAGCATTCATGGATTTGATGCATAGGGTGTTTCGTCCCTACTTGGATCAATTTGTGGTCGTGTTTGTGGACGATATCCTTGTTTATTCACAGTCTACAGAGGACCAGGTGTACCATTTGAGGGTTGTGTTGCAGACCTTGCAAGATCACTAGTTGTATGCGAAGCTCAGCAAGTGCGAGTTTTGGCTTCGCGAGGTGCACTTTTTGGGGCATGTGATTTCTGGTGATGGTATTTCCGTGGATCCAGCCAAGGTCGAGGCAGTGGTGCAGTGGCCGAGGTCGGGGTCCGTGATGGAGTTTCGGAGTTTCTTGGGGCTTGCAGGCTATTATAGGAGGTTCATCTAGGATTTTACTCGTATTGCAGCCCCGATGACCAGACTTATGAGGAAGGATGTGCCGTTTGTCTGGACTGATGAGTGTGAACAGAGCTTTATGGAGCTAAAGAGGTTGCTCACCTCAGCACTAGTGTTGGTGTTGCCTTCTGGATCAGGAGGTTTTGTATTGTGTACAGATGCTTCCGGGGTTGACTTGGGTACTATGTTGATGTAACATGGTAGAGTGGTGGCTTATGCATCTCGGCAATTGAAGCCACACGAGGAGAACTACCCTACCCATGATCTTGAGTTGGCTGTTGTAATCTTTGCATTGAAGATTTGGAGGCATTATCTGTACGGTGAGAAGTTCGAGGTGTTCACTGACCATCAGGGTTTGAGGTATATGTTCACTCAGAAGGACCTTAACCTCAGGCAGAGGAGATGGATGGAGTTTGTGAATGATTATGACTTCACCCTGTCTTATCAGCCGGGCAGGATGAACGTCGTTGCTGATGCCTTGAGCAAGAAGGTCGTGGTCAGTGCAATGATGTTGAGGAAGTGGAGGCTCTGGGAACAAGTGCCAGCCGTGACATTTAGGCTAAAGGTTCCTCAAGAGCCAGGGTCAGCTATTCTTGCGAGCTTGACTGTCACACCAGCCATCCGTCGTCAGGTGACAGAGGCCCAACATGCAGACCCTGAGTTACCCCGAATTCTGGCTATGGCCGATGTGGAGCTCGGTGATGATGGAGTGGTGAGATTCTGAGGTAGGCTATACGTCCCGACCGAGGAGCAGGTGAGACGTGCGGTGTTACTAGAGGCTCATGGCAGTAGGTACACCGTACATCCGGGAGCGACGAAGATGTATCGAAACTTGAGGAGGTAGTTCTGGTGGCCTGGCATGAAGCGAGATGTTGCTGAGTTTGTGGCCAGGTGCCTGATCTGTTAGTAGGTAAAGGTGGAACATCAACGACCTGGTGGTATGTTTCATCCCTTGGAGGTTCCCGCGTGGAAATGGGACCACGTGACTGTAGATTTATTTTAATTAGATTCCTATCTCACCCCCTTTAAATACATACATGCATAAACATGTGAATCAAAGACAAGGGGGATGAAAGGATGAGAAATACTAACCGTGATCGCCACCAAGGTTCCAACAACGCCAAAGGATGAAGAAGTGTAAAGAACGGCGCAGTGTACCTTGGAACTTAAAGATTTGATCACGCTTGAAACGGGGTGCGGGGAACTTGTGGATTCGAACCTCCTCTCCTTCCAGCCGGCTAGAGGAAGAGGGCCTCACGTTGTATTCATGCTCTCCTGCAAAACAAAGCCAAAACAAGGACAAAAAATCCATTAGAACATGCATGTGTAGCACCAATCCCGCAATGATAAAATAGGGGTAGAAATTAAGGTAGAATGCACCGGGGGGAGGTTTTTAACCCCTGTGGAAGGGTGGAAATAATAGGTGAGTGTGTTGTGCATGCATGAGATTTTAAATCTTGAGATTTGATTGAGAGAATAGAGAGAAAATAATGATGTAAAACGTGCAAAAGTGCATGTAGCAGAAAAGTGCAGGAAACTGTGATGATTTGTGATTTTAAGAGAAAGAGAATAGAAATCATGATCTCTAAGACTCAAAGGATAGGGAATAGTAAAAATGGACTCAAAATCCATCCAAGAAAGTTCCAAAATAATGGATAATTTGGGACATAAAAAATGATGAATAAGAGAAATGACGCAACTTGCGGGCTAAAAATGGGTGTCAACAGATGCCCCTCCTTAATGTCTGCTTTGCAAGGGAACGAGCGAAAGCGACGCGGGGGCAAAATAGAAAGGAGATGAAGCGAAAGCGACAGCGACATGAAATAGAGATGAAGCGGAGATGAAGTGGAGAGAACTGATAAGTGGGCATCAAGGCAAAAAGACACCCATCACAACCAACAAGCGACAGGAATTTTCTCGAAAATGCCGAACTAACCACCTGAAATGGATGACAAGGATGAGACATGTCTGGAGAACTAAACTAAAGGAAAGGAAACACGACCAGTCTCATTGGGGACATAATCCACGGACAATGAGTGGGTCGAAAGGAACACAACATAAGAGCTGGAAAAGGAGAGATAAGACTGAGATAAAATCCAAATAGGAATCACGCTGGTCAAACAGACCGAGCGGCAAGATCAGAGAAAACGTTAAAATTCAGAGTGGAATGAAGAATCTCTTATCCAAGAGAGCTTAAGTGCAATCAACCATTGCTGAGGAGAAATCCTTGAACGGAATGCTCAAAAAAATGACATGATGCATGTTGGGTTAAAATAAAGAAATTATTAAAACGAATGTAAAGAAAGATAAAATAGAAAGTACTCAAGGATAATATTGTTAGACTGAGCCAGGACGGGGTCAAGAGTCTTCTTGCAACCACGGCGTGCGAGACAGAGTCCATCGTCCCCCACCCGACTCAACCGAGCGGCCTATCCAACGATTAACCGTATGCTCCTAGATCATCATCGTTTTTGTTAAAGGGGAACATCAGATCCCAGAATACACGGCCAACCAGCCGGTCCTTGAGAGGCTATAATAATGTAGATATCATATAGTAATGCAACAATGAGAAGGGATAGAGAGCCATACCTGACTTACCTGCCAAGCGAAGCGGCATTTTTTTTTTGAATTTTCTAATTTTTTTTTATTTTTGTGGATTTTCAAATAAGACAACAACAATATGAATGAACATGATAAACAAGCATGAACATAACGACGATAAGATAATGCTCAACTGAACGACAAACAACATGACATAACATAACGATCAAACGAATGGAAAACAACACAACAAGATGAACAAGCACATATGCAATGGCATGAACAGACAACACGTATGCAAGATGAACGTGGGGGACAAGACAACAATGCTGTGAGACAATACATGGTTGGGACAAAAACATGAGGGATGACCACACGGTTGGGACAACACACGAGATATAGAAGAACGACTAACAACATATGGAAGACAACTAACAACACGTGGTGAAGAACAAAACAATATGTGTGGGACAACACAATGGGACATAGACACGGTGAGACAATGACACGGCGGGACAAAGGACATAAACAAATACACCCTTCAATCAAAACCCAAGATCAGAATGAAGCAGAACCGCCAGGTTCATAATCGTGAGGTAAAGTCATCTCATATAGATATAATCATTGCAAACAAAAGCTGAGAATGACATAAGCTTCAGAACATATCAAGAGACATGAATGATGAAGAGAACAGATCAGAAGATGTGGACATGAGACAGAGCAAAAAGATATAGCAAAGAATGCCTGAGTACCTGCAACCTGCACACTTAGCAAACAGATTACGTATCTATTCTCAAAATAAAATGTAAAAGATAAACATCTTTAGATTTTTCAATTTTCTTAATTTTTTTATATTTTGAAAATATTTGATTTTTTTGTTTTGTTTGAACAATATTTCATTTTTTTAGAATCTCATTTTTTTGAATTTTGAAAATATCTCATTTTTTATTTTTGACAATAGCAATCCGCAGCACCCAAAGACAAGCTCGAACTACTGGCCAGAGATCGCCATCCCTCCTCTCTCATTAAAGACTTCCCTTGAGCAGGGCATGCATGTGAGGGTGGCTTACCACAACCAACTACCTCTAAAGAACGGTGCCCCTACTAAGGTCATACCTGGGATGCAACCCAGCCTAAGAGGGAGAAATAGAAGAAAAATTAGAGACAAGCTTTATGCAGGATGGGAGATATCAAGATTCGACTTCCTTCCAAAGCACTAACCCTCAAAGAGATAGGTCTGTTGTGCCGGGGCTTTGTGTCTTTGATTTTGAGACCCATATTTATCTGGCATGCATGCGACCGGGCTCATGACGTCCCGCGGGGAACTTTACTGCCACTCTTGTCATGCCTTTGATTCATAATTTTACATATTTATTCGTCCATTTATTTTTGACAGCCCTTGTTTGGCTAGATATTGCATGAACGCTCATTTTTGAGGGTCAAGACTACTCCTATTTGAGACCTCTCTCGTATTAGGGAGCGCCTAGGTTGGTCATCTTATCCATCAATCTCTTGCCCCTGCACTTGGCCGAGCAGAGAAGAGAAAAAGACCTTTGTGCATACCCAAAGTATGGCCAAAGCAGCAACGGTGTTGCTCAAAGGAATCGGTTATGGCTCGCCGTGAAGTGTGTGAAAAACTCATGCTCAAAGGTCACCCTCAACGATCGGGGAAAGAACTAGACTCCCAGCGCGAAACTATCACTGGCCTAAGGATGCTGTAGAAGCGAACTCATTTTAAATGAACTAAGCAAATTTCTAAAAGCCACTTAACCATGTTGAGGAATAGCATTATAACCATATGCAGAAACAATAGAAATAATGGAAATGAAAGCATGTTTCTTTGCTCAAAATAAAGATACCTTTGTAAATCCATGGCGTGGAAACCGGCATCCTGAAGCGATCTCGATCATCGAGCTTTGAGGAGCGCGAGTAGCTTGTATTCCTTGCTTGTCAGGATAAATGATGAAAGGAGAGCAAATGATTGGATTCCTCGACACAGAGGAGTGGCAGACATCATACTGGACGAAGAAGGGATAAAAAGGAAGAGAGACGAGGGCTAGAACTCCCTCGTTAAGGCACTAAGGCCATGATAACAAGGAACCAGATACAGAATAAACCAGATTAGCTGAGATCAAGACGGACTAAAGCCTCGAAAATAGCATGAAAAAGGGCAATGACCCTGAAAGGGTGAGGAAGAATGAGTAGAAAGATGAGAAGAAGAATCATCCGACGTGGTCGGAGAAGAGAGATGAGAATCATCCGACAAGGTCGGAGAAGGAGAATGAGAGACACCCGATAGGGTCGGGGAAAGAGAACTAGAGACGGAACCCGGAGATACTGGAGGAGAAGAACTGGGAGATGTCTCGAGATCAGGATGAAAAGACATAGGTCGAGGCCTAGAATTGTGAGAGGAGGGAAAATCTGGAGGATCCGGAGAAAAGGGAGAGGAATGGGGACACACGGACCTACGGAAGGAGGAGAAAATGATGGAGATGGATCAGATGGAGGATGATACACCACCCAAGGGTGGGAACTGAGTAGAAGGAAGGATGAATGAAAAGAAAGGGAGGAACAGGTGGACCCCTGAATGCACAACTGACGGCTCTTGAACCTACGTCGCCGTCTCTTCTTAGCTGAAATTGGCTTGAAATGGACCTACTTGGCGCGGGGTTGGACCTTCATGCCTATTATTCTGCAGTGTCTCCTTAAATAACGGGCCCATCTGGTAGAGGACCCGACCCGGCTATGAATATGCAGCTTCATCGGGGCAGTTGCCCCTAGACACCCGGCGCTAACAATAGTAGATGGACATTCTTGAACAACTAACTCCTCATAATGCTGAATATCATAAAACCATGGAGTCTTGTTACTTGGCACAAGTAGCATGAGATTTGGTAGCTCCACTCGGTAATCAGACTTGAAGCATAACTCCTTTGCTAGAAGAGACGGGTGAAGCTGAGGGAGAGTAATACACGGTGTTGACATGGCCGGCTTGCTAATAAATCGACGAAGATTGCATAACAAGTGCAGAATATCTCTGAAAAGTGTAGAAGATACGGCCAATTGCCCCTTGAACATAGAATCCATAATCTGCTTGGTGGTCATATGCGTTAGCACAACACGGGTAGAGAACCCTTCTTGCCCTGTCATATGAATGGAAATAGAGCAAAGAGAAATAATAGTATCAACGGTGAACTCTCCGGCGAGCAAAGAGATTGCCACCGGCCTTGCTCGGGAAGAAACTGGCATCAACTCAAGGGAACTCTTCTTGTCAACCGTCTTCACTAGGAGTGTAGGCTCAACATCCCCAAAGTAACCAGAGACCGGGATGCGGATCGGCATCCGGCAAATGAAGTCCTGGATCTTGAAATGCACGACCGGCACCGAATCATCTTGACTTGGCTTATTGTCTCCCTGGGGATTAGACCCAAGGGGCACCATGGGTAACGTACACCCGCTCCGTGGGGTGAAAATAGGTGGAAGAATGGGGATAGGAGTAGGTTCAGAAGACGCGGGGGTTTCAACGGGTATGGTGTGTTTAGGTGGAGGCAAAGGTAAGGGTGGAGGTATGACTTGCTCGGGCGAGGGCGGCAAAGGCAAAATTTTCTCAGGCTCGGTCAAAGGTGATGACGGGGGTGATGGAGGTTTAGGCAATGGTGAGGGTGGTGGAGATGGTGTAGGCGATTGAGAGGATGGTGGAGATGGTGATGTGGTCGATGGAGGTAGTGGACATGGCAAGGGTGAAGAAGGGGGTTGTGGCACCCACCGTCGACGTATCGACACAACGCGCCAAACGACATTGGGGGTGGAAGTAGTGGTGGAAGAAGTAGAAGAAGGGGAGGTGGCACTAGCCTGAGCAGAGGCTTGGGTTTGTGGAGGTTGCGGAGATTGGATAGGAGATAGCGAAGGTAACAGAGTAGGTGAGGTAGTAGGTGATGGAGTGGGTTTAGCGCTAGACGAAGAATCACTGGGGTACCCCCGGTCTTGTAGAGATGGAGACGGCTGCTTGGGCGGTGCTTCTTGTTGCTGCTGCTTGCTGCGAAGATCTAAAACAACTTTATGCATGGCGGCCCAATCAATCCTTTTATTATCTTCCAGGTCATAAACATACTCTCGGAACTCGGGACAATCCTCAACCAAATGCCCCTACTGGCGGTGAAAATCACAATATTGAAGCATATTCCCGACCGCAGGTTGCCAAGGCACAACCAGAGAGAGCGGCAACGTGTGAGCGGCCATTAAAGCCCTAAAAATGTCGGTAAAGCACTCCGACAACGGAGAACAAAAAGCCCACTGAGGGGTATGAGGTGGTGGAGAAGGTTGTGGAGACGGAAGTGAATGCTGCGTAGGCAATAGTGCTTGGCCGGCGGAGGAGGGATTTGGTGAAGGCATATGTGGAACGGAGTGGGGAGGTATGTAGACGGCATCCACCTGCTCGGTATGTGGTGTGACCTTGACCGGGGGTGGAAACGGAGACGGGTATGCGGACGCAGGAGGCTGACTCATGGAAGGTTGATATGCGGAGGCGTATCGGTATGTATAGGTGGGGGGTTGGCTCGTGGAGGGATATGTGGCGGAAGGCTAACTCATGGCGGGGTGACTCATGGGAGCGTAGGGTTGGCACGTGGAGGGTGAAGGTTGATATGTGGAGGTGGATGGTGGAGACTCGGGGTCAAGGGAATCTTGGATTTGTTGGCGAATGAAGCGGGCTCGGCTGTAAAGTTGTTGCCAGGAGGTGATGTCATTGAGGGCTAAGATAAACCGATACTCGGGCGCGGCATTGGATATCAGCATCTTGATTTGCTCTCTCTCTGGAATGTGCCCTGGGACCTGCGCGGCAAGGCGACGCCAACGGTCAGCAAAGGTGCAGAACCCCTCGTCGGGCTTCATCATCTCATGGGCCAGATCCACAATAGAGTACTTGGGCCCAACTTGGTCTTGAAACTGCTGAATAAATCCCTTATGTATAGCTTGAAAATTCACAACTTGCTCTTGCGAAAGAGAGAAGAACCAATCCCGAGCCGGGCCTTCCAATGACAGACCAAACAGATATGCCATCAAGTGTTGGTCATGTCAAAATTGGGCTGACTCATAAACAAACTCCTTCAAGTGCACATACGGGTCACCGACTTCACTATAACGGCGATATGTGGGAATTTGTGATGGAGGTGGGAGCCGAAGACCTTGGAAAGCGAATGGAACACTTAAAGAGGATTTAGGATCGATTCGACGTTGAAGCTCATCAAGTTGGCGTTGGGTTTGAACAATCTTCTCTTGGGTAGGGAGAGATCGAGAAGAATATGGGCCAGCTTGAGCAAGAGGATGTGAATTCGGACCAGTATGATGATAATGGGTCGGATAAAAGGATCCAGGCTGAGAAGAAGAAGGGCCCATTCCGAGAATGGAAGGATATGTGGGCCTGGAAGAAGCATGAGTATAAGGACCCATTGGGCTGGCAGCATAAGGAGAAGAAGAATGACTCCCATTAGAAAAATAAGGCCCATTAGGAGAATGGGGCTCGTTAAGATGATGAGGCCCCTTAATGAGAGAAGAAGACCCATTAAGAGAAGGAGGCCCATGAAGATGAGATGCAATAAGACGTTGGGCCTGGGCCGGATCCATTTGGTGAACAAGGCTTGAAAGATGGGCCATGAGATTAGCCTGTTCCTCGGAGGGATGAGAGGGACCACGGGAAGATGGGCCCGCGTGGGAAGAGGATTCCACGCGAGAATGGGAAGAAGATTGGAAAAAAGAATGATACAAGGGGTTAGAATAATACTCCATGAGGGGAAATGGAGACTTAATACAAGGAGATCAAAGACAATACAAATGGGGAAGCAAGGGCTTAATGGGCTTGAGAACAAGGGGCGACTGACCCACTAATGCAAAGACCAACGGACAACGGACCACGGGACAATGGACTAGACAAATGAACACACCAAATGGGATAGCCTAAAGTGGGCCTAACAACAACAAAACATGTGGATGCAACACAAAACGCCACTAATGGGCTTGGACAAGCCCAAACAACACAAACAATGCAATGTGAGAGTTTTCGCCCAAGTCAAACAAGTTGATATGATGGGAAATATTTTAGGGATTTTAATAGACCTTTTAATGATTTAAATTAATAATAATTCCCTCAAGATAGGAATCCTATGGGAATAAGGTCTAAACTTTGGGTTGACTAAGGTTAACTCCCTCACACTTATGCAAATGCAAGCTTAAAGGGTGGAAAGGTACAACCGGCCCGGTGTCCATGTGGGAATCCACGGCTCGCGGGTACTTATGGAGGTCACGGATAAGATCACCTAATCGACTCCAAGGAATATGGAGGCAAGAGGATCACTTACCAAGGTAGGAAATGTAACTATGATATGCAATGTATGGCCCTATGTGCACCGGAGTGCATGCAAATTCTAGCTTAAAACTAGAAAATCAAGACTAGATTAAACTATGCAAACTTGATCCAACTAAGATAAATAGTATATGGATGGAAAGACAATACAAAGGTCTACACAACGGGTCCAAGAAAAGATCAATCTGACCCTGGGTGGTCAATCAAATCACTGAGCAAAGTTACCCCCGTGAACCTGTGTGCATTCTACATGCAGATTTTATGGACAAAATGCTAAAATGATGATAATTTTTAACTAAGCAAATGAGACCCAAATGATGCAAATAAGCTATGGATGGAAAGATAATACAAAGGACTATCCAATGGAACAAAAATGAGTGCAATCAAACACCGAGAAGGTAGTCAAATCATTGAGTAAAGATGTACCTGTGAACCTGTCCCTGAGCCTGCCTGCAGAACTTATGTAAAAAACTTAAAAAGTTGGACAATATTAGAATATGCAAATGTTAACCAAATGATGCAAATGATATATGGATGGAAAGACAATACAAAGGGATATCCAATGGATGAAAAATCAGCACAATCGGACATCGGGATCAAAAGTTATGCCCCGACGAACACGGCCATGTGAGCATGCGCGCAGGACTGCCAGAATCTTTAACGGTCTACCAAAGGACCGTTACATTCATGTGGCGGTCTACTATAGGATCGTCACACTACCTGAGCCTTAAAACGTCCCAAACAATGGAAGAATGGATAAAATATCACCTAAACAAGCACATGCACACACCCAACTTACAAAAGAGAATTAAAACAAACGTGATAGGTATTGGTGTCCCACCGTGATCGCCAAAAAACTATTGATTTGTTTTAATTAGATTCCTATCCCGCCCCCTTTAAATACATACATGCATAAACATGTGAATCAAAGACAAGGGGGATGAAAGGATGAGAACTACTAACCGTGATCGCCACCAAAGTTCCAACAACGCCAAAGGATGAAGAAGTGTAAAGAACGGCGCCGTGTACCTTGGAACTTAAAGACTTGATTGCGCTTGAAACGGGGTGCGGGGAACTTGTGAATTCAAACCTCCTCTCCTTCCAGTCGGCTAGAGGAAGAGGGCCTCACGTTGTATTCATGCTCTCCAGCAAAATAAAGCCAAAACAAGGATAAAAAACCCATTAGAACATGCATGTGTAGCATCAATCCCGCAGTGATAAAATAGGGGTAGAAATTAAGGGAGAACGCACCGGGGGGAGGTTTTTAACCCCTGTGGAAGGGTGGAAATAATATGTGGGTGTGTTGTGCATGCTTGAGATTTTAAATCTCGAGATTTGATTGAGAGAATAGATAGAAAATAATGATGCAAAACGTGCAAAAGTGCATGTAGCAGAAAAGTGTAGGAAACTGCGATGATTTGTGATTTTAAGAGGAAGAGAACTAAGAATATAGATCATGAAATCAAGCCCAGAAGGATGCAATGGAAAGCTAATACTTCCCTCTTCAAGTCAAGGTCGAAGTTGTGAGTTGGAATTGCAGCATGGCTTTGCCCCGAACCAAGAAATAGCCCCCCCCCCCCCGTCGCTATTGTGAACTGGGCAGTTTTTATAGAGTTTTACAAGAAAGCCCCATCTTCTTATCATGATTCTCAGAGATATAGTCCAAGATAAATCAAGTTCTCTGAATCAAACTCGAGATAATACTAAGAACAAGAAATAGGAATAAACGGGGATCAATTCGGAGGAGTATTCTAAAAGATATGGCTCTTGGAAGGTAGCCCTATCGCACTAGAAAACAGAGTTTTAGTTGTACGAGGATGCTTAAATCCTGATCTTACGACCCAGATCCCGAGAGATATAGCCAATGAAAATTTGATTTCTATGAACCAAATTCAAGATAATACAAAGGGCTAGAAGTAGGAAAAAATGGGGATCAATTTGGATAAGAATTGAAGAAGTTATGGGCTCTACAAGATAGGCCCGCTGTGCAGTTTTCGGGGCAGAGTCCAGTATAAATTGGACTCTCAGTTATGTGTAACAGTCTATCGTAGGACCGCCACATGTGCTCTGACGGTCTAGGGTAGGACCGCCACGCTCTAGGGGTCAAACGAGATGATTTCGGGCAAGTTTGGGTGTAACGCACCTATGCTAGACCGTCACATGTGCTCTGACGGTCTTACGATAGACCGCTACATGTGTTGTGACGCACCTACATTAGACCTTCACACCGATGAAGGAAAATTCTGGGCAGACCGCGCATGACTTTAGAAATTGAAGCGTATCTCTCAAATGGGGCAGACCTAGCAAAAGTGATAGAAGAAAAAATGTAGATAACTGAGAGAAGAACAACTTTTATGAAAAAAGTAAGTTGAGAAAATGAATGGAAGAGGGAGAAAATAGGGTTGGAACAGAGAGGAAAATTCTAGGACATAGGTGAACCGCATAGCACGCCGGAAAAATGCAAATAGCTCACAAACGAGGCAGAAGTGGCCAACGGCGTAGAAGAAGAAATTGTAGATCGTTGAAAGAGAAACAACTTTGGTGAAGATAATTTTTTGAATAGAGGGACAGAAGGAAATGAAAAAAAATACTTTTAGGACTGCGCAGTGGGAGAGAGCCGATTACTTGAGGGAAGTCGGCCTAAATGGGCCGAAAGTTGACTTAGAAGCAAGAAGTGATAAAATAAGCTCCAAGGCTCTAGGAAATCATGATCTCTAAGACTCAAAGGAAAGGGAATTTTAAAAATGGACTCGAAATCTATCCAAGAAAGTTCCAAAATAATGGGTAATTCGGGACATCAAAAATGATGAATAAGAGAAATGACGCAACTTGCGGGCTAAAAACGGGTGTCAACAGTGACCACTGATTTTGTGGTTGGATTGTCGAGGACTCCGAGTGAGTAGGATAGTATTTGGTTGCTGGTGGATAGGCTAACGAAGACGGCTTGGTTGTTACCGATCAGAGTCAGCTAGAGTGTGCCCAAGTTGGCATGTCTTTATGTGGAGCGAATCGTACCTTTGCATGGAATTCCCATTTCCATTGTGTCAGATCGAGATCCGCGTTTCACTTCTAGATTCTGGAGGAGATTCTAGAGAGCTCTAGGCACCGAGTTAGCTTTTAGCTCAGCTTATCATCTTCAATCGGACGGTCAGTCAGAGAGGACCATCCAGATGTTAGAGAATATGCTAAGGTCGTGTTGCCTGGAATGGCAGGGGAGTTAGATTCACCATTTACCATTGGTGGAGTTTGCCTACAACAACAACTATCATTTGAGCATTGAGATGGCTCTGTTGTACGGGCGACCGTGTCGGACTCCACTCGATTAGTTTGAGGTTGGTAAGCGTGTTATTACGGTACCAGAGATGATGCAGCAGTGCGTGAACGTGGTGCATTTGGTCCGTTAAAACATGTTGGCAGCGCAGAGTTGGCAGAAGAGCTATGTCGATCGGAGAAGGTAACCCCTCAGTTTTATGGTCGGTGACCGTGTGTTTTTGAGGGTTTCTCCTATGAAGGGGGTAATGCATTTTGGGCGGCATGGGAAGTTGAGTCCCCGCTATATTGGCCCTTTTCCCATTGTGGAGCGCATTGGTGAGGTTGCTTATCGGTTGCAGCTACCCTCGGAGTTAGCTACGGTGCATGATGTGTTCCATGTCTCCATGCTGAGGAAGTACATGCCCGATGATTCACATGTTTTGGAGGATTCCGTTTGGCCCGAGGTGACTCCCGATCTATCTCTTCCGGAGTTCCCCATCCGTATTGCGGATCAGCGAGAGCAGCACCTGCGGAACAAGGTTATTTCCCTGGTTAACTTGGTATGGCAGCGGCACTCTCACGGCGAGGCATCTTGGGAGCGAGACGGTGAGATGCATCACCAATTCCCTTATCTATTCGAGTAAGTCCCCCGTGCTTTATTTTGAATTTCGAGGATGAAATTTATTTAAGGGGGGAGGGCTGTAATGCCCCAAGTTTTTCAGACACTTTTTGGATCTGGATCCGTGGGTTCCGGATCAGTTTTGGGGGTCCCGGAACGTGTTTCGCGGTTTACATGTGTTTTTCCCCGACGAACCAACGGAACCCTGTATAGGGCAAACCGTTGCATTCTCCTACTCCGAGACGGTACCAGTGCGTCCGGCGTGTTCCGGGGGTCGAAGAAAATGTATTTTCCTATTTTTTCATATTTTTCAGAAAATCCAAATTTTCTATAAATACCCCTTTTCTTTTTCTTTTTTTCTTCTTCTTCTTTCTCTCTTCTTTCTCTCTTCTTCCTCCTCTCTCCTGTGAGCGCTTCCGGCCGTGTCTTTTCCCCCTCTTCCGACGACGACCGTGGCGACCTCCCCTCCGGCTGCAGACGGCGGAGGGGTGACGGCGCGGCGACGATGGTGGCGGTGTGGCAATCGCGGCAGTGCGCGGCTCGTGGAGAGACCATGGGAGCTCGAGGGTTTTAAGCGAAGTTTTAAAGATCGGCGGCGATCCGCCACGTTTCAGGCGACCCCGAGGTAGGGTGACGGATCCTTAGCTCATTTACCATCTTCCCCGTGATTTCTAGGCCTAGAGGAGGTCGAGAGGGGTTCATTTGAGCCGGGGAAGGGAAAACCATGCCTGGGGGTTTGAGCGCCGGATCTAACGATTTAATGCGTTATTTCATGGTTTAATGGCATCAAATGATGCTCTGGGGCATGGGGAAGAGTTTCCCCTTTGTTTTCCCTTCATCTGGGGGTGAATGGGGCATGGAATGGTGTTTTTGGGCCATTCCCGCAATTCTTGGTTTTTCAGAATGGAAGCGGTCCTTCCAGGAACCGTTTCTTGCTAGAAGCGGCCCCAGATAGACCATTTTTTGGCCCCAAGTGTCGGTTAGGCTTAGCAGTCATGCGATAGACCGCTAAGGCCCAGTGGCGACCTATCGGCCGATCGTTTTCCCCGTGGGCCGGCGTGACCTTTGAGGCATTTTTGACCGTTGGCATTTGACCGTTGGAGATTTTTGGGATTAAGCGGTCATGGGGTGACCGTTTAAACCATTTCATGTCCAAATGGTCACAAGGTGACCATTTCACTCCTTCGCAGCTCCATGGCGTGGCGGTCCCCATGAGACCGTTTACACCATGAGGCGGCCTAGGAGTGGACCGTTTTTGTCCTAAGCAGTCTGCAGGAGACCGTTTCTTCCCTGATGAGTCTGGCAATCCAAAGAGGACCATTTTCTCTGTGAGGCGGTCCAGAGTGGACCGCCACCTGTCTTCTGTCCGACCAGAGCTCTTTTCCCATCGATCCTAATCCCGGAGGAGTGGCTCTCGATCCCCGGGCTGACCTGCGGTCCGACTGATGCTGGGCATCATGTGGGGGATGTACGTGGGTGCCGTGGGATCCCTAGGGAGTGGCGTGGTTCGGCTGATGTCACCGGGAGTCGGTGTCGGTACGAGGAGCAGTCCTTGTACTTTCTCCGATTTAGACGTTATTTTCTGTTGGCTAGAGAGTCTACTCTTTCAGCGACCCTCCACTAGTCGTAGCCTTCCGACACGCGAGTGGTCCCACCAGGGAGTGGTGGCGAGGCTACCCCGAGAGACGGTTTTTAGACTGATTACCGTAGGGTCCCACGTCTTGCAGCCAGAGTCCGGCTGAGGGGAAAACCAGTCATAGGGCTTGACCTAGGATGCATGGCCTGTGGGTGCACATGTGGTCGAGGGCGGTGGACCTGCGTTGATGAGCGCGATCCCGACCAGTCCTTGTTTTGTGGTTACTAGTACGGGTCCTCGTTCCGCCAGGGTGCGATGAGGGGGACACTTGAGGCGCGGTCTAAGACACCAGGGGGCGCATCCGGCCTTGCTTCTAGTGGGTGGTACTCCTGTCTTTGTCAGGTAGTGACTCTTGGTGTTCTATCGGGTTGTCTCGATTTTTATGCCATGTGGCTGAGCCTTCCTGTTTACTTATTTTGTTAACCTTCACTCTACGTTTGCTTAGTGTTAGCCTTTGACTGCTTTCCATGCAGTTTCTCGTTTTGCGAGGTAGGGGTCCGAGTGATCCCTACTGAGCCTTTCGTTATGAGGCTCATTCCCTGCGTCTTTCCATGGCTTCAAGTGAGGTGAGGCTTCAGGGGAGCGCTTGCGAGGCTCCACGTGGTTCTAGTGCCCAGGGTTAGTTGCCAGTTGCAAGAGCCAGGGTATGCCCCGTGTAGTTGTACCTTTCCTTCTGGACTGTACTAGTTGTAGACTACTGTTATATTTTAGACTGTTGTTATATTATGGACCATGTAAATTATTTAATGTTATTTATTATTTTCTGCTTATTCATATAAACTGCGTAGTTCTACACTTATCTTAGATTCTCGTATATTTCCACACCATCCTTTTAACCCTTCCGAGTCTTCGGGCTCATGGGTGGCGATTCGGGATTCGGGTTATCGGGCCTCTCCCGGTATTCGGATCTCGGGTCGTTACACATGGCATGACCATTTGGTTGAGACTGGCAGTCTCAGGGAGACCGCTAGGCTTGCTTTGCGGTCCAGGGAGGGCCGCCAAGCTGAGGGCAGTCCCGTGTGGACCGCCGCTCCGTTTCCTTTCGATCGGAGGTTTCTGTGAGTCGAGTCTCACCTCTAGTGACCTGTCCACTAGACGTAGCTTTCCTGCGCATGCATGTGCGGACCCACTTGGGAGTGGTGGAGAGCGTGACCCGGAGAGAGACGGTTTTTAGGCTGGTTACCATAGGGCCCCTCGTCTTTGCAGCCTGTGTCCGGGCTGGGGGGAAGAACCAGCTAGAGGGCCTGACCTGGAGTGCATGGTCTGTGTGTGTACATGTGGTTGGGGGCAGTCAGACCCGCGCTGACGAGCGCGACCCCACCTAGTCCTTGTTCGTGATACTTGTTGTGTGTCTTAGTTTCTGCCTGGGGTATCGTAGGGAGACACTGAGGCACGGTGTAAGACGTCATGGGACGCTTCCAGCTTTGCTTCTAGTGGGTGGTACTCCTGTCTTCTGGAAGGTACGGACTTGTTTCCCGTTGGTTCAAGGTCGGTTTGTTAGGTACGATTAATTATAGTCAGCTTTTCCATTTATTTATTATTGCTTGTTGCTTCTACCGAACTTCTGCTAGGTAGCGTTACCTTTCGTGCTTGTTTGCGCCTTGCTGTTTCATTCTCTTGCTGCGAGGTGGGGGTCCACAGGATTCCTACTGAGCCAATGAAATGAGGCTCACCCCTGTTGTAGTACCCCAGAAATTTTAAATAATTTTCTAGAAATTATAAAGGCCTAAATAAATTTATAAATGATCTATTTGATTAAATAAGTCATTAAAAGGCAAAATAGTGTTGATCAATTAACCCAACCCACATAATTAAAGTCTAAAAGGTTTTAAACTCAGGCCCATTAAGTTAGGCCCATATTCTAGAAGGTATTTAAGCCTATCCACATATTTTTTTAAGGATAAATACTAATAATATAAGATAATTATTTAGATAATTAACAAAAGAGTTTTTATAAATTAAACTCTAAGCTACGATGACTGTGACGGTCTATCGTAAGACCGCCACATCCATGTAACGCATGGGCACCAGACCGTTACATGCCCGTTAGTTCCGTGAGTGGAAGAACTCATAAAAAGATTGACACTTTGAGATCTTATCCACTAGGGATCGACTTGGGAAGGCTTGTAATGTTACTAAGGACTCTTAGAGATTGGGATTTGATGAAATAAGGACTCTAAACTCGATCTAATCCTCAAACCCTAGTCTAAACCTTATAAATAGGGCATAGTTCTGAACTGTGCGACCCTTACTTTTTAGACATAAAGAAGCAAGGTAAGGAGTCACTATCTCAGGTAAGTTCTTTAGAAGTATTTGATTACAATACTTTAGACTAACTCCCCTCCGAATTTCACATTTTTAGGTCATGAGGGCGTGGAGTTAGAGACTAAGGAAGTTGCTGAAAAAGTCACAAGAGAAGGAAGGGATCTAGGGCAAGGTTCTCAACCAAATTCAGAAACGACAGTCTAAGTAAGAGGTAGGTTATCTCATGAACGGCAAAAAAAGCATGATAGGACTAAAAGCCCTCTGATTTGATTGAATTACATGTATTATAGAGCATTGATTTCATGTTTTATTTGTTCTATGCACATCATGCACCTCTTAGCCAAATCAAGGAATTAAAACATGACTATTCATCTATTCCTGATTACCTATACATGTAGATGGCCTTACTTCGTTAACATGACTAGAAACTCATCATGTTTTGATAAAAGACATGATGTGAGTTGATCTCTTAGTTTCTATGATTATTTTCTGTTAGCAGATACTGTAACGCACTAGCATAGGACCGTCACTTTCAAGTAACGGCTCTACGACAGACCGTTACACACTCTGTGGTATTTGAATTGCACTGTTGATTCTAACGCGCTTGGACAGACGCGTTACATTCATGTAACGGCTGGGTCCTGACCGTCACTTTCACTGTGACGCCCCATCTCCAGACCGTTATATCCTGTGTTCTGTCAACCCTAAGACAGAATATAACCTGCCAATATTATTATTGTGAAAGCCTAGTTACCTAAGTTTTAAACCTAATCATGTGATTTTAAGGATATTTGATTATTCATGATAGGTATTGCATGTTTTGTCATCACTTCTACTTAAGTTATGTTAAACCAAATTCTATAGTTTTGTACTATAAAGCATGACTTTTTAACATTGTATTGACGGAGTTCTTATCATGATTTTTACATTGATTATACATATCTCTCTCTGTCAATAGAGTCAATTCTATAAGTACATGGCACATATTCCGATATGTTGTCATTAGTCACACTTTGCACTATAGTAACACAATCTTGGACATGAGGACCTCTCTATTGGATATTCCTTCCAATGGACTAGGAAATCATTATTTCAAGGCCTCCGTAATTCTCCGCGAGCCTGGGATTCCCACTACGACGCCGAGTTGGTTGAAAGCCCATTAATTAGAACACTCTATCGTGGTTTTGATTCCTGAAATGTAACGGCCTTGAACTGGACCGTCAGGATCACATAATGGCCCAGCGCCAGACCGTCACATTCCTCTGGGTCTATTTTTATCCTTCTGGACTCGGATCACTATAACGGCCCATTACTGGCGCGTTACATAATGTAACGGCCCAGCCAATGACCGTTACATAGCTTGTTTATGTTAACCCAAGGTTTGACCAAGGGTTGATATTCCAATGATTCTAGACAAACCTTGATGATCTAGAACTTGTCATATTGCTTAAATTAATCTACATGAAATGGAAGTTAAGGAAAATACCGTTATGCTGTCGATTTATTTCTATGAGCATGACATTATTTAAAGTCTATTTCTTGACTCCTACATTCTTACGTTGAAGCATTCATTCATTGATTTTCGTTATTATGGAATTATTGAAAGTGCTATATTCTTGGCCATACTTTACTGTTATATTGCGTGGAAGTAGCTTAATTTATAACTGAAGATGCGATCGAGCACTGATTGTGTTCAAGGGCTCTATGTTAGTCCCCTCGGCTGATTGCCGGAAACATACTATTTTATAAACCATGGGGTATGATGCTACTGGCGTCGCATTGCGCTGGGAGTACTATTTCTATAAATAAGTGATGATCCACGGCACGACATGACATTCTTGCTTGATATTCCACAGAAATTCACGAACTATGTACTCAAAAGAGACTAGTGTGATGAATATGTGGCTTGCTAGTACAATCTCGTTACATTCTTATTCATGGAAGGCCAATACCATGTTCTTGTTATATTCTTGCTAGCTCATTCTTGATCATTCTATCTTACATGGTTATCTTGTTACTTTGATTTAATCGCATGATCGTCGCATTGCATGATTTTACCTTATTTATTAGAGCAAAAATATTAATTACTTAAATAGTGCCTTCATGTTGATGCGAAGATACCTACTGGGCAAGTGTGCTCATGACCTACTTTCCAATATTTTTCAGGAGATGGAAATAGTTCGAATTCGGATTTGGGTGATTCAAGTAGCGGGTCCGAGAGCGATTGAATGTTATTAAGACAAGAGTGAAGACATAGGAAGTCTAAATTGTATAGATTGAGTCAATGTAATTTTCTTATTTCTTGGGTCTAGTAGAATGGAAATCAAATTAGTGATTGTATCTTGAATATTGAGCATTATGAAATAAAGTTAAAATTTGATTAAATCTTCTGCAATTGCATTTACTTGTGTGATTGTCTTGCACTCTGATTGATTTTTACTTGCAAGAGGCTTACCATGCCGGCTGTTTACGCTCCCCGAGCGAGTCTTCCGCTGTAATTAAAGGCTCGGGGCGTGACAGTTAAGTTGGTATCAGAGCCTAAGTCTCAGGACTTAGGGAAAATAGTCACGTCATAGGATAAGTCCAAGGTTTAAGGACCCATACCTATGAACTAAGGAAGAAATTCCGTACCTATGTGAGAATTAGGTAGAGCCCGGGATAAGATAGCTAATTAGTTTAAGATTTATTATGCTTATTCCAATATTCATGAGAAATAACAAGTTGTTATTTTCTCTCAGGTACCTTATTATTCTTATCATGGCTCATCGCGTAGATTGGGACGGTATGCAACAAACTGTTGCCGGCCTCACCCAGGCACTGCAAACTATAGCACAAGGTGGTGCGGGGGCAAGGGCAGGAGACCTTCATCGCAATTTTCGGAGTCTAAATCCTCCGCGGTTCTATGGATTTTCCAATCCAGACGAAGCAGAAAATTGGATCGACGAGATGAATAGGATATTTGACATTATACAATGCACTGATCAGGAGAAAGTCCATCTAGCGACGTTCCAATTAAACAAGGATGCTTGCACTTGGTGGAAATCGGTTCTGGCACCTCCAGCCGATGCGACACATACATGGGATGGTTTTCTCACTTTATTCCGTTCCAAATATTTCTCCGAGCATGTCAAGAAAATGAAGGCTATGGAGTTTGCCTCCCTTCGTCAGGGGATGATGACAGTAGCAGAATATGAATTACAGTTTTCAAGGCTAGCACCATATGCGCCTCACCTTATTAGTACAGACTTATTAAAAGCAAACCGATTTATGGACGGGTTACGGCCCGGTTTCATTCAACAACTGGGGACACAGAATATCCGCACTTATGTGGAGATGGTTCAAAGGGCATATTTATGCGAGAGGACCTTAGAGAAGGTCGAAAGGTTGAAAGGAAAGGGGGAAGAATCTAGCCGGCGCTCTGATCGGTATTATAAGAAGGAGAAGTTCAGCATCACGGAACCATACAAAAGTCATGATAATAAGAAAAGATCAAGGAACGGGAACAGTGGAAGTTCTCAAAAGAGTAGTAAAAAGGTGAAAGAAGAGAAGGAGCAAGTCGCCTCGGCGTGCACCTTTTGTGAGAAATTCAGCCAATCGGCTGAAAAATGCTAGAAGCGCCTAGGTGCTTGTTTGCGTTGCGGGAGTAGGGAGCATCGTGTACCAGATTGCCCCCTTATGAAAGACCAACCAAATAATGGAGGACGTAGGAGGCAGTCTCGCCTCAATGCAGTTATAGATGAAGAAGAAGCGCCCAGGGATCAAAATGATGGGCTCATGGAAGGTACTCTTCAAATATGTTCTCGTCCTGCGTTCGTGCTATTTGATACTGGTGCTTCTCATTCTTTTATCTCCACCACTTTTGTAAAAACTTTACCAACTGAATCAGTTTCCCTAGCCTCAGATCTCGCTATTACTACACCATTAGGATCTGGAACTAAGCTTACCAACTATTATCCTGATTGTGAGGTGGTAGTAGAAGGACACAATCTCCCCCGCAAACTTAGTATGCCTTGATATGAAAGGTTATGATGCCATTTTAGGGGTAGATTGGCTTGTAGATCACGACGCTTATATCAACTGTCGAAATAGAAGCATATCTTTTCGAAAGCCCGGTCTTCCAAGATTTTCCTTTCTTGGCATCAAATACAAGAAACATCCTACCATCATATCTTCTCTTCACACTTGCAAACTTATCTCGCAAGGATGTGAAGCTTTTCTTGCTTCAGTTATTGTTACCGAGTCTAAGGAAATTGTCCTAGCAAACATTCCTATTGCAAATGAATTCCCGGACGTGTTCCCATCTGAACTACCTAAATTACCGCCCGATAGGGAAGTAAACTTTACCATCGAACTCATTCCAGGTGCGGCACCTGCTTCTATAGCCCCTTACAGGATGTCCCCCATAGAACTCAAGGAATTAAAGAAGCAATTACATGAACTTCTAGACAAGGGTTTTATCAGACCTAGCACATCCCCTTGGGGTGCGCCGGTTCTATTTGTCAAGAAGAAGGATGGTTCTCTCAGGTTATGCATTGACTACCGGTGATTGAATCAACTTACAATCAAAAACAAATACCCATTGCCACGTATTGATGAGCTCTTCGATCAGCTTTCTGGAGCAGAATATTTTTCTAAGATTGACCTAAGATCAGGTTATCATCAGCTTAGAATCAAAGAAGAAGACATTTACAAATCGGCTTTTCGAAGTCGTTATGGCCACTATGAATTCGTGGTAATGCCGTTTGGGTTAACTAATGCCCCAGCAGCATTCATGCAACTTATGAACAGTGTCTTCCAGCCATATTTAGACCAATTCGTTGTCGTCTTCATCGATGATATCCTGATATACTCCAAGACTAAAGAAGAACATGAAGAACATCTAAAGATAGCTTTGCAAACACTTAGAGAACACAAGCTATATGCCAAACTCAATAAGTGTGAATTCTAGCTCAAGAAAGTCTCATTACTAGGCCACATTATTTCAAAAGAAGGTATTACTGTGGATCCTTCTAAAGTAGAAGCTGTTAGAGATTGGAATCGACCAACGACGATATATGAAGTCAGAAGCTTTTTGGGTCTAGCAGGTTACTATAGAAGATTCATAAAGGACTTTTCAAAGATCGCGGTTCCTTTAACTAGACTTACTAGAAAAGAAAATCCTTTTATCTGATCAAAGGACTGTGAAAAGAGTTTTCAAAGTCTTAAGAATCATCTTACAACAGCCCCTGTTTTGTCGCTACCAATAGAGGGTGCTGGATTTGAAGTATATACGGATGCATCTGGAATTGGCTTAGGATGTGTCCTTATGTAATATGGAAAGATGATTTGCTATTCTTCAAGACAGTTGAAACGTCACGAAGAGAATTATCCAGTACATGATTTGGAATTAGCAGCAGTTATATTCGCCTTGAAGATTTGGCGTCATTATCTTTATGGAGAAAGGTTCACGATCTACACAGATCACAAGAGTTTGAAATATTTATTTTCTCAAAAAGAGCTTAACATGAGGCAGTGGAGATGGTTGGAATATCTTAAAGACTTTGATTTCGCTATTCAATATCATCCTGGCAAGGTGAATACTGTAGCAGATACACTTAGTAGAAAATCAATTGGTATGTTATCAAGTCTCATGATTAGTATGACTAACCTTATTCCTCAATTTGCTCAGTTAAATCTAGATGTTGACATTAAGGAAGAAGATTGCTTTATAGCAAACATCCGAGCTCAACCTACATTGATTGAGGATTTGGCCAAGTTACAAGAGGATGACCCAATTTTACTGGAAATTAAGGTCAATATTGAACAGAGACAGGATTTTTCTATTTCCGAAGATGGAAGATTGCTATTCAAGGGCCGAATGTGTATACCGGATCATGAAGACACAAAGAAATTAATCTTAGAAGAAGCACATAAAACAAAGTACACCATTCATCCAGGAGGTACAAAAATGTATCAGGATCTTAAAAGAAACTTCTGGTGGCCCAATATGAAGAGGGAAGTAGCAGACTTCGTGTCACGATGTCTCACATGTCAACAAGTGAAGGCGGAACATTTTAGACCCGCAGGTAAATTACATCCCTTAAGTATTCCAGAATGGAAATGGGAGAGCATAGGAATGGATTTCATTATGGGACTACCTAAGACAAGAGGTGGACACGATGGAATATGGGTAATCATAGACCGATTGACTAAATCTGCACATTTCATACCAATTAAGAGTCGATGGTCTGTGGATATTCTAGCAGCCTTATACATAAAAGAAATTGTTAAACTACATGGTGTCCCTATCTCTATTATATCAGATAGAGATCCTCGATTCACATCACAGTTCTGGAAAGGTTTACAACACTCACTTGGGACTAGATTGAATTTTAGCACAGCTTTCCATCCACAAACTGATGGACAAATAGAAAGAACAAATCAAGTGGTAGAAGATATACTCAGGGCTTGTGTCATTGATTTTGAAGGAAGTTGGCATGATCACTTACCTCTGGTAGAATTTGCATATAACAACAGTTATCAGGCAAGCATACAAATGGCACCTTTTGAAGCCCTATATGGGAAAAGTTGTTGATCACCAATATGTTGGAATGAAATAGGGGAAAGGCAATTTCTAGGCCCCGATTTGATCAGGGATTCTACAGAGAAAATCAAGCTCATTCAGGAAAGGATGAAAATGGCACAAGATAGGCAGAAATCTTATGCTGATAATCGAAGACGCGACTTGGAATTTCAAGTAGGAGAATATGTATATTTAAAGGTTTCCCTGGGTCGTGGTATTCGAAGATTTGGCATTAAAGGAAAGCTAACTCCAAGATTTATCGGTCCATTTGAAATCCTCGAGAGGATCGGTGAAGTGGCTTATAGATTGGCTTTACCACCACAATTAGCAGGAGTTCATGACGTATTTCACATCTCTATGCTGAAAAAATATGTGTATGATCTAGATCACATTATCACTTATGACAATATAGAGATTCAGAAAGACTTGACATACGAACAAACACCGATAAAGATTCTGGATCGGGAAGTGCGTCAACTCAGAAATAAGGTCATTCCTATGGTTAAAATTCAATGGAAGGAAGCATGGCCTTATGAAGCAACATGGGAAACCGAATCAGCCAAGCAGAAAAGATTCCCGGAATTGTTTGACTGTAAGTACACTCTCCACAATCTATGTTTTGAATTTGGGGACCAAATTCTTTCTAAGTGGGGGAGGGTGTAGTACCCCAGAAATTTTAAATAATTTTCTAGAAATTATAAAGGCCTAAATAAATTTATAAATGGTCTATTTGATTAAATAAGTCATTAAAAGGCCAAATAGTGTTGATCAATTAACCCAACCCACTTAATTAAAGTCTAAAATGTTTTAAACTCAGGCCCATTAAGTTAGGCCCATATTCTAGAAGGTATTTAAGCCTATCCACAGATTTTTTTAAGGATAAATACTAATAATATAAGATAATTATTTAGATAATTAACAAAAGAGTTTTTATAAATTGAAACTCTAAGCTACGATGATTGTAACGGTCTATCGTAAGACCGTCACATCCATGTAACGCATGGGCACCAGACCGTTACATGCCTGTTAGTTCCGTGAGTGGAAGAACTCATAAAAAGATTGACACTTTGAGATCTTATCCACTAGGGATCGACTTGGGAAGGCTTGTAATGTTACTAAGGACTCTTAGAGATTGGGATTTGATGAAATAAGGACTCTAAACTCTATCTAATCCTTAAACCCTAGTCTAAACCTTATAAATAGGGCATAGTTCTGAACTCTGCGACCCTTACTTTTTGGACATAAAGAAGCAAGGTAAGGAGTCACTATCTCAGGTCAGTTCTTTAGAAGTATTTGATTACAATACTTTAGACTAACTCCCCTCCGAATTTCACATCTTTAGGTCAAGAGGGCGTGGAGATAGAGCCTAAGGAAGTTACTGAAAAAGTCACAAGAGAAGGAAGGGATCTAGGGCAAGGTTCTCAACCAAATTCAGAAACGACAGTCTAAGTAAGAGGTAGGTTATCTCATGAACGGCAAAAATAGCATGATAGGACTAAAAGCCCTCTGATTTGATTGAATTCCATGCATTATATAGCATTGATTTCATGTTTTATTTGTTCTATGCACATCATGCACCTCTTAGCCAAATTAAGGAATTAAAACATGACTATTCATCTATTCCTGATTACCTATGCATGTAGATGGCCTTACTTCGTTAACATGACTAGAAACTCATCATGTTTTGATAAAAGACATGATGTGAGTTGATCTCTTAGTTTCTATGATTATTTTCTGTTAGCAGATATTGTAACACACTAGCATAGGATCGTCACTTTCAAGTAACGGCCCTACGACAGACCGTTACACACTCTGTGGTATTTGAATTGCACTGTTGATTCTAACGTGCTTGGACAGACGCGTTACATTCATGTAACGGCTGGGTCCTGACCGTCACTTTCACTGTGACGCCCCATCTCCAGACCGTTATATCCTGTGTTCAGTCAACCCTAAGATAGAATATAACCTGCCAATATTATTATTGTGAAAGCCTAGTTACCTAAGTTTTAAACCTAATCATGTGATTTTAAGGATATTTGATTATTCATGATAGGTATTGCATGTTTTGTCATCACTTCTACTTAAGTTATTTTAAACCAAATTCTATAGTTTTGTACTATAAAGCATGACTTTTTAACATTGTATTGACGGAGTTCTTATCATGATTTTTACATTGATTATACATATCTCTCTCTGTCAATAGAGTCAATTCTATAAGTACATGGCACATATTCTGGTATATTTCTAGTCACACTTTGCACTATAGGAACACAATCTTGGACATGAGGACCTCTCTATTGGATATTCCTTCCAATGGACTAGGAAATCATTGTTTCAAGGCCTCCATAATTCTCCGCGAGCCTGGGATTCCCACTAGGACGCCGAGTTGTTTGTACCAATGAAAGCCCATTAATTAGAACACTCTATCGTGGTTTTGATTCCTGAAATGTAACGACCTTGAACTGGACCGTCAGGATCACGTAACGGCCCAGCGCCAGACCGTCACATTCCTCTGGATCTATTTTTATCCTTCTGGACTCGGATCACTGTAACGGCCCATTACTGGCGCGTTACATAATGTAACGGCCCAGCCAATGACCGTTACATAGCTTGTTTATGTTAACCCAAGGTTTGACCAAGGGTTGATATTCCAATGATTCTAGACAAACCTTGATGATCTAGAACTTGTCATATTGCTTAAATTAATCTAAATGAAATGGAAGTTAAGGAAAATACCATTATGCTGTCGATTTATTTCTATGAGCATGACATTGTTTAAAGTCTATTTCTTGACTCCTACATTCTTACGTTGAAGCATTCATTCATTGATTTTCGTTATCATGGAATTATTGGAAGTGCTATATTCTTGGCCATACTTTACTGTTATATTGCGTGGAAGTAGCTTAATTTATAACTGAAGATGCGATCGAGCACTGATTGTGTTCAAGGGCTCTATGCTAGTCCCCTCGGCTGATTGCCGGAAACATACTATTTTATAAACCATGGGGGTATGATGCTACTGGCGTCGCATTGCGCTGGGAGTACTATTTCTACAAATAAGTGATGATCCACGGCACGACATGACATTCTTGCTTGATATTCCACAGAAATTCACGAACTATGTACTCAAAAGAGACTAGTGTGATGAATATGTGGCTTGCTAGTAAAATCTCGTTACATTCTTGTTCATGGAAGGCCAATACCATATTCTTGTTATATTCTTGCTAGCTCATTCTTGATCATTCTATCTTACATGGTTATCTTGTTACTTTGATTTAATCGCATGATCGTCGCATTGCATGATTTTACCTTATTTATTTAGAGCAAAAATGTTAACTACTTTAATAGTGCCTTCATGTTGATGCGAAGATACCTACTGGGCAAGTGTGCTCATGACCTACTTACCAATGTTTTTCAGGAGATGGAAATAGTTCGGATTCGGATTCGGGCTATAATAGTAGCAGGTCCAGAAGCGAGTGAAAGTGTTATAAAGATGAGAGTGAAGACTTAGGAAGTTTATCATGTTTAGATTGAGTCAATGTAATTTTCCTATTTCTTGAGTCTAGTAGAAGGAAAAGATGATGAAAAGTGGTTGTATTATGAATATTGATCATTTATAAAGTTGAAGTTTGATTAAATCCTGTGCAATTGCATTTATGTGTGTGATTGTCTTGCGCTCTGATTGTTCTTGCTTGCAAGAGGCTTACCATGCCGCTGTTCGCGCTCCCCGAGCGAGTCTTCCGCTGTAAATAAGGCTCGGGACGTGACATCACCCCACGTCAACGATAAAACTTATACACATTTTTCAGTGAACGGCCCCATGCCTGAGCTGTTACACAGCAACGTCGCTCAGACCCTCCGTCCGAGTAGACAATTAAACCACTCTCCTTTCCGTTGATGTTTATCCTCGCACCAACGATAAGATCCACATTCCCGAAAAATAGCTTCATGCCCAAGCCGCCATCCACCAACTTCAGTTCATACCTTCCGTCTGAATTGCATGATGAAGCCCTACTCTCCTTTGCGTTGATGTTCACCCCACATCAATGAATGGCACATGCTCAGAGAACAACACGAAAATAAAAAAAAGGAAATGATAAAAAAATGATAAGAAATAAAAATGATAAGAAATGGGGCTTAAATTTGAGGTGCCCCGCCGGACTTGTCCAAAACATCTTGGACGAGGGCAAAAATGACCAAAACCAGCTGTGGTAAAAACCCGAAAGGGCGCTGCAGGCAAAATCAGGTACCCCGCCACGTGAAAACCCGAGAGGGCTCGTGGACAAAAGCAAGAGGGGGCTGGCTCCGGTGAAAACCCAAAAGGGCACTTGGGTCAATAATGTGGTAATATAAAAAGCTCACTTCATGAATCTTATTTGACAGCACATCCACCGCATGTCCCACCGATGATGAAACCCCGTTGATCATAAGGCATATCATCTCGATCAATGCTAAAGCCCATCTCGGAATAGACCTTCCGTCTGTTCTGATAAAATCCTTCCACTTTCTGCCCGAGACCCACCACGGTAAAACCTATCCAGTTTAGATCTTACATCTGTTCTGATGAAACTTATCATATGTCCCACCGTGATAAAACATGCTATTGATCGATTGGTACACTGCCCAATCAACGATGAAACCTATCCGGTTTTGACCTTACGTCTATCCCGATGAAACCTATGAAATCCTTGTATTGGTATGAACCCAATACCGATGATGAAACATGCTATTGATCGATTGGCACACTACCCGATCAACGATGAAACCTATCCGGTTTAGACCTTACGTCTATCCCGATGAAACCTATGGAACTCCTTGCATTGGTATAAACCCAATACCGGTGATGAAATCAGCTACTGATGGAGCGGCACACTGCCTGATCAATGATGAAACCCATCCATGGTAGACCTTCCGTCTGCTCTGATAAAAACACAACATATTTCCTCAAGTCAATCCGGAACTTCCGTCTGGATAGATGATGAAATCCTATCCCTTTGCGTTGATGTTAAACCCCACATTAACGATGAAACCTACATTCCCAGCGAACGGCTTCGTGCCCAAGTTGCTACACACATTTCTTTAAGTCAATCCAGACCTTCCATCTGGATAGATGATGAAATCCTATCCCTTTTCGTTGATGTTAAACCCCACATTAACGATGAAACCTACATTCCTAGCGAACGGCTTCGTGCCCAAGCTACTACACACATTTCTTTAAGTCAATCCGGACCTTCCGTCTGGATAGATAATGAAATCTCATTCCTTTGCGTTAATGTCAATCCCCACATTAACAATTACAGACATGCTCTCGGTAAACGGCTTCGCGCCTAAGCCACAAAACACACTCAAGTCGACCCAGGCCTTCCGCCTGGGTGGACGATGAAACCCCATACCCCTTGTATTGATGTTGACACCCACATCAATGACGATGCATACACAGTTGAGCACATGGATTAACAATTTACAAAGCCAAAGTCTTAGCGCAACAAAAAAAAAGAAGAAAGATAAGATGGAGCTAAAAATAGAGATGCTCCGCCAGACTTGTTCAGGCATTCTGAACAAGGGCAAAAATGGCCAAAACCCAGCTGTGGTGAAAACCCGAAAGGGCACTGCAGGCAAAATCGGGTACCCCGCCACGTTAAAACCGAAAGGGCGCGTGGGCAAAAGCAAGAGGGGGCTGGCTCCAGCGAAAACCCGAAAGGGCGCTGTTCACGACCTTTTCTTTCTTTTGCGCGGGTCGATCGACCAACTGACTGACTGGTAGTCAAATGATCAATTGATGACGCGGGCGTGCCAGTCACATGAGTGACGATTTGTGATGCGCTCATTCTGACCCATGTCGGGCGAATGTGAGGTTCGGTCGGGACCAGCAGTCCGCCATACCATAAAGGCTATGGCGTTAATTACATCCCTCACGAGGAGGGAACACCTTTGATTAATTGCCGAGATAGCGGGCTGTCGAAGGCCGAATAAAAAGAGCTACATGATTATCATGACGAAGGCATGCAGGATGCATATATTTATCGTGCAGAAGATGCATAATTCATGGGATTATGGATCCTCGGTACGTGGCGGAGGACATAGGTCCGAAGACCATCGTCGCGCATAGGAAGACTTCCGACCAGACTTAATCCGGCTTTCTGTCGACGCCATTTGATATACCCGAGGATCTATGCAGGCATGCACACATGACGTTCATGACTATATTAAGCATGATAATAGAATCATGGAAGCAAATGATGATCAACCACGTTTATTACCCCCCCCATCAAGGAAGAGGAGAAAACACAATAATAATAGGAGAGCAAAATGCTAACGGACATGGTAATGAAGATATGATAACAAGATAGTTTGGACTCGCTCGGCCCTTCCTATATTCACTTATTACCAATTGTTGTTTATTAACGCCCACCCCGAGGGACGAGATCCGCTCGGGGCAAATGAGCGATTAAAGCAACCAGAGGTTTCAAAACCGGCGCGACCTGTAAGGGAAGGTTTATACGTGCGCGATAAAGCGTAGGCATAGCATCTTAATCCGGCGCCGGCCATCATGAAGTAATACGGCGCGAAGGCCCTGGGAGCGCGCCGGTTTAGGGCGCGCCGGAAAGGTGCAAGCAAAAAGTTTTGAAATATGTGTCTAAGGCTAATCCGGCGCGGGGGGGGGAGGTACCGCGCCGGATTAGGGTGCGCCGGCTAAGGCCGCGCCGTTCTAGCCTTATTTTTTATGAATCTGAATCATTTGAGTTTGTTAAGTTTATGTGAGGGTTTTGAAGTTATTTAGGGCCCATTGTTTGTTAAATTGAAGTCCAGAACCCTCCAAGAATGACGTGATAAGCCAGTGCGAGGTTCCTACTCGAGCACCGGGATAATTGGGTCCAGAATGAGTATTTCGTTATGGTTTATTCATTATTAATCTGTCCAAAATTGGACAGCATCTCCCCTGAACCTGAAGAGTTGCAGGGGAGAAGCGGGGTCATGCTCACCTATGGAACAAGCCCCTAAACCGCCGGTCTACACGAAGGCAGCCAGCAAACCCCATTGGATAGGATACCCCGAGGACTAGCCTGCTAGGGGCACCAAGGTTCCAAAGGGGGAAGAAACGGAGAGATGAAGACATTGACGATGGGAACAGCACCCCGAGGGCTAGCCTGCGAAGGGTGGATGACACATAGTGTATGACTTATCCCTTATAGGGACTGACCATTAGGAAGATGAAACTCGAGGGCTAGCCTGCGAGGAGCACATATCCCCGGCCTTCATTGGGTCCTGAATTGTTGGGGGTGAGCTCGTGAGCCAAGACCCCTCTGTTGCTATCTACTGTGGGCTCAGGGAGAAATGCCTGCCATCGAGGGGTAGGGTTCTTAGTTGCCCAGCAGTTCCGTGAAGCCACGGGGGGAATGTTCCCTCCCTGGGTGATCGAGACGATGAGAAAACCTCGAAACCATTCAGATGATGATGAATAGGGGTGGTAAATGCATAACGAGACGGGCCCGCGGCAGGGGCATATGCTCGAACGTTTAGAAAGCGACGCTCAGGGGAGGGACCCTGCACATGATGGAGAGAGGCACGCGCAGAAGCACGGCTCCATCCGAGAAGAAAAGGGGATGCGAGAACCCTTGAATCAAACATGAAGATGAGCGAAAGAGAAGCCCCGGGGAGTGGTATTTCTGTAGCCCACGATGACTCAGGGCATGCTAGGAACTTCAGGGAAAGCGGAACCAGAGAACGATGCAAAGAAAGCCTCATACGCACGCATTCGCATACATAAGAAAGGGGAGGTGAAGATCATTCATTCGACCCGTTAATCCTAACATTCGGCATATATATATATATATTACCATCCCAGAAACGGGAATGGCTCAGCATTTACATAATCCGAACATGGCACCAGCACCATTGCTCGGTCACCGTTCGCCGGTAGCAGAGGCAAGGGGATATGTAGAGCACAACAGGGGAGAAAGAAAAAAAAGAAAATCACATGGAGGGGGGGAGGAGAATCGGCTCATATCATCGCCGCTCCTTCCCCCCCTCGCTTACATTCGATGGGCAGAAACTTCAGAAGAAGGAATCTATAGAAAGCGGAAAGAGGACCGGCACCGGTGCCCACCTGTTCCTGGAACAGGGTATCGGGGAGGAGGAAGACGACCGATGGAAGCTTCTATGAAGGAACCCTACTCCCTCTCTATGTCCTCCCTCTTTTTCCTTCTCAGGTCTCAATCTGTCTCTCTCCTCCTCCTTTTGATTTTACCTCTCTCTTTCCGTTCTCTTCAATCGAACCTCACCCATATATATAACTGGTTGGAGGCTCTTCATCCGGCGTGGGCTTTGGCGCCCGGGAGGAAGCTTCATCAACTTATCATGCCGGTTTAAGGCGCCATCAGATAGGGTAGCTTGCGCGCCGGGATTAGGGCGGAAGGTAGGGGGCGCGCCGGGATAAGGGCGCGCCGGGCTAGTGCTCTTTACGACCTTCGAGCCAGTTGATGAGTCCGGGGATGATTCCGGGAGTCCCCGTGAGCATTATCTCACTGATGCTCACTTAAACCTCGATGAGATATCTTGTCGAAGCTCCCGGGTTGGCGTACGGCCATTCTCGAGGTTCTAGATAGCTTTGGGTTGATCATACGGGCCTGCCGCTGACACTGCCTTCGGCTCTATAATTCGTGCCGCTGGCTCGGTCTGGCCCGTGCTCGAAGCTCCTTGGAAGGCAAGATAACACCAGGATAGTTCTGCCCGAGCTGGGCGATCATTCGGCCACTGACGGGCCCATCTTGGCGGGAGGCCGTGCCCATGCCGGGCGATCGAGATCTTCCGTCGACAGAGCTTTCGGTCTTCCGTCTCGGAGAGCCGGGGGAACTCCTTCATCTTCAGGAGAGCCTTTCATGAGGTGGGTAGCCACCGGGTTGACCGTTGTCCTTGATCGGACAACGGGTGTAGTGTATGCGGCATGACAGAGTCGATGCCGGTTCATTGGGCAGGCTTGGTCGCACTGCCGGTTGGTTGTGAGTTTGTCTCGGCTCCCCTGAGGTGAAGTCCCCACGTCCATACGGAATGACTCGAGGCTCTGGCAGCTTGAGAAATCCTCGATGTGTTGATCTTTATCGGCTTCGCGCTTCGGTGGTCGGGTCATTCGTCCTTTTGGCTTGGTTGCCGACGATCATATTTTAGGTGCCAACAAATGCCCCCCAGACATGGGTGTTGTGAGCAAGGCACGAGTGCAGCAAGACCCACGGATGAACTTCATCTGGATGGATCTCTTCTTCGGTTGACAGGAGCTCTGGATGGCCCTTAGTTCGGCACGGATGCTAGTCCGGCGCCGTTTACATTTTAACCCGACGCGCACATGGCCCTTGGGCTTTTTAATCCGGCGCGGTCCGGGCATTTTGAGGGTTGATAGTTTGGCAACAGTTGCAGACTTTCAGCCATTAGAAGTCATACAACAGTCAGCTCCGGAGAAGGGTGGCCCCTCCGAAATAGAAGCCGGAGAGATAGTCGAAGAACAGACGTCCTTGGCTCTTGATATCCCTATTGCACCTCCATCCCAGGGGGCAGGCAAGGAAATTGTTATCATTGACGCTCCAGCCAGCGTATCGGCCAGCGCTGTTGTTCCTCATAGCAGTGGACTTGCAGCTCATGCCATCGTCATCTTCGGGGACGGGCGAAGATATCTGGGCCACTGTGGATAGCAGAGTGGAATTTGAACTACCCGAGACATCGCCGCTTGGTCTCCAGTCTTCAAGTGACCTTGTGTGGCAGTTTCTAGGGACCCTCCAGCAGACCATAACGGCTAGCAGGGATTTAACTTATGTTCAACTGAGGGGCTTGATAGAGCATCTTTCCCGATCGCTATTGGCCTTTGGTTGCCCTATGGACGATTGGACTCCGCGGGTAGTCATGCTCCTGAAGTATGTAAACAGGAGGGAATTTCTAGGCCGGGAAGCAGCTGACCAGCTGGCGGCCATATCATTGAAGCGGGCTGAAAGCCGAACGACCCTCATTTCTCTGCAAGAGACTACAGCTAGGATGAGGGATGAAGCCAAGGCCTCTTTACAACATCGAAGCTTCCTGACTGGCCCGGATGGCGGCATTAAGGCCGAACTTTCAGGGTAGAGGCCGAACTTGAAGAAGTAGATCGCCTGGGAGTCCAGAAGGCGGAGGATGCAGAGATGGCCGAGGGACAAGCTGCTTCCCTCGAGGAGAAGCTATCCGAGCTGGGGGCCACCGAGTTCCGATTGCAAGAACTGACCCGCCATCCTTCCCTGGGTATTCCTGCGCTGGAGGACATCTTCCGACGCCCTCTACCGTAGTCTTTTTCTTCTTTATTTGCTCCCTTTTTGACGCACTTCATGTACTCTGGGGGATGGCCCGTGTAACATGTACCTTTTACTTCATAGTAATGGAAAATCTCCATCGTGCTTTTTGAATAAAGACTCCATCTTGTCATTATTCTTTTCTCTTCCATTCGCCCGTTGTTTCTAATCCGAGTGTATGAGTCACTAGGGCAGGAGAGCACTCACGCCTTCAGCAAAGGGGTGAGGTGTTCGCTCCACTGCGCCGTGACTTTTCTCGAGACTAACAACAGCCTATGCCAGCCGAGAGTCCTGGGGACTCAAGAGGGTATATCAAAACTGGCGGGTAGGCGGTCCTGCCGAGGATGGCAAGACCTGAGAATGGGTAGTGACCGGTCCTGTCGATGATGACGAAGGTCAAAAAGGGTAGATGGTCTTGCCGATGGTGACAAAAACCGGGTAGAGTAGCGACCGATCTTACCGATGGTGACAAGGGTCGAAGAGGGTAGACGGTCTTGCCGATGGTGACAAAAACCGAGTAGGGTAGCGACCGATCTTGCCGATGGTGACAAGGGTCGAAAAGGGTAGACGGTCTTACCGATGGTGACAAAAACCGGATAGGGTAGCGACTGATCTTGCCGATGGTGACAAGGGTCGAAAAGGGTAGACGGTCTTGCCGATGGTGACAAAAACCGGATAGGGTAGCGACCGATCTTGCTGATGGTGACAAGGGTCGAAAAGGGTAGACGGTCTTGCCGATGGTGACAAAAACGGATAGGGTAGCGACCGATCTTGCCGATGGTGACAAGGGTCAAAAAGGGTAGACGGTCTTGCCGATGATGACAAAAACCGGATAGGGTAGCGACCGATCTTACGATAGTGACAAGGGTCGAAAAGGGTAGACGGTCTTGCCGATGATGACAAAATCGGATAGGGTAGCGATCGATCTTGCCGATGGTGACAAGGGTCGCAAAGGGTAGACGGTCTTGCTGATGGTGACAAAAACCGGATAGGGTAGCGACCGATCTTGCCGATGGTGACAAGGGTCGAAAAAGGTAGACGGTCTTGCCGATGGTGACAAAAACCGGATAGGGTAGCGACCGATCTTGCCGATGGTGACAAGGGTCGAAAAGAGTAGACGGTCTTACCGATGGTGACAAAAACTGGATAGGGTAGCGACCGATCTTGCCGATGGTGACAAGGGTCGAAAAGGATAGACGGTCTCGCCGATGGTGACAAAATCGGATAGGGTAGCGACCGATCTTACCGATGGTGACAAGGGTCGAAAAGGGTAGACAATAGATGTATATAGGCGGGATATCGGATGAAAATTCCCCGTCGACCTCGTAAGGGGTCTTCCGGACAGAGAATGAATCATCACTATTCATCATTCAATTTTTTATTCACATTACTGACCTAAGCGCCCTTTCAGGTTTTCGCCGAGGCCAGCCCCCTCTTGCTTTTGCCCGCGCGCCCTTTCGGGTTTTCACGCGGTGGGGCACCCAATTTTGCCTGCGACGCCCTTTCGGGTTTTCGCCACAGCTGGGTTATAGTCATTTTTGCACTTGTCATGATATAGGAACAAGTCTGGCGGGGTATCTCTATTTTTAACCCCATTTTCTTTTCTTTCTTTCTTTTTTCTTGAATTCGGGATGCAGAAGAACTGGACCGCGAAAATATTGACTGGCCTTGTCGATGATGACAAGGATTGGACCCTACTTCAGTCTGTCGACACTGGTTAGATATTGAAGCAAAGGATATAGTCTATTAACAAGGATGTAAGATCCGAGCTAAGGGTAAAGATCGACCGGTCTCACCGATGATGACGAGGGTCGAACGTGGGTTTATTCATCGGCATGGGCCACATGCCGAGGCAAAGGTAGGGTTATTAACAGGGACGGAAAGTCTAAGTTTAGGGTTAGAGATAGATCGATCTCACCGATGATGACGAGGGTCGACCATGGGTTTATTCATCAACATGGGTCACATGCCGAAGCAAAGATGGGATTATCAACAGGGACGTAAGGTCCAAGTTAAGGGTAGAGATTGACCGATCTCGCCGATGATGACGAGGGTCGAATGTGGGTTTGTTAAAGGATTTCCGGTGGGACTTTGATTGTTGTCCCTTTCGGAGTTTCATTGGGTTGAGAATAGGAGAGGAAATTGGAAATTACCACTTTACTGACTCAAGCGCCCTTTCAGGTTTTCGCCGGAGCCAGCCCCCTCTTGCTTTTGCCCGCGCGCCCTTTCGAGTTTTCACGCGATGGGGTACCTGATTTTGCCTGCAGCGCCCCTTCGGGTTTTCGCCACAGCTGGGTTATAGCCATTTTTGCACTTGTCCTAATATAGGAGCAAGTCTGGCGGGGTATCTCTATTTTTAACCCCATTTTTTTTATTTGTATAGGGTGGCAGGTCGAAGTGTAATGTTCGACTCCTGGTCGACAGTGGATGGCCCGTAGTGGCAACAATGTGAGAATGCCAGCTAGAACATAAAGCCTTTAGCCGACTCGGGTTTATTCATTAGCGGGAAGATAATGCTAACGCAAGGAAGGGCTTTCGTGCCAATCCGAACGTAAGGCTCGTAATGGCGGTGTGGCGTATTCTTCTGGAAGCTTGATCAGGGTGGAATGCCACTAGACCAAGGAGAGGGTAGCTTGATCAGGGCGGAATGCCACTGGACCAAAGGGAAGGGTAGCTCGGTCAGGGCAGAATGCCACTGGACCAAGGAAAGGCAGCTCGGCTAGGGTGGAGTGCCACTAAACCAAGGAGAAGGGTAGCTCGGTTAGGGCGGAGTGCCACTAAACCAAGGAGAAGAGTAGCTTGTTTAGGGCGGAGTGCCACTAAACCCAGGAAAGGGTAGCTTGGTTGGGGCGAAGTGCCACTAAACCAAGGAAAAGGTAGCTCGGTTAGGGCGGAGTGCCACTAAACCAAGGAGAAGAGTAGCTCGGTTAGGGCGGAGTGCTACTAAACCAAGGAGGAGGGTAGCTCGGTTAGGGCGGAGTGCCACTAAACCAAGGAAAAGGTAGCTCGGTTAGGGCGAAGTGCCACTAAACCAAGGAGAAGAGTAGCTCGGTTAGGGCGGTAGTGCCACTAAACTAAGGAGAAGTAGCTCGGTCAGGGCAGAATTCCACTGAAACCAAGCAAATGGTAGCTTGATCGGGGCGGGTGCTGCCACTAAACCAGAAAATGGTAGCTTGATCAGGGCGAGATGCCACTAAACCAAGAAAAATGTAGCTCGGTTAGGGCGGAGTGCCACTAAACCAAGGAGGAGGGTAGCTCGGTTAGGGCGGAGAGTGCCACTAAACCAAGGTAAGGGTAGCTCGGTTAGGGCGGAGTGCCACTAAACCAAGGAGAAGAGTAGTTCGGTTAGGGCGGAGTGCCACTAAACCAAGGAGAGGTAGCTCGGTTAGGGCGGAGTGCCACTAACCAAGGAAAGGGTAGCTTGTTTAGGGCGGAGTGCCACTAACCAAGGAGAAGGTTGCTCGGTTAGGACGGAGTGTCACTAAACCAAGGAGAAGAGTAGCTCGGTTAGGGCGGAGTGCCACTAAACCAAGGAGAAGAGTAGCTCGGTTAGGGCGGAGTGCCACTAAACCAAGGAGAGGTAGCTCGGTTAGGGCGGAGTGCCACTAACCAAGGAAAGGGTAACTTGTTTAGAGCGGAGTGCCACTAACCAAGGAAAGTAGCTTGATTAGGGCGAAACTGTAGCACCCCGTATAAAAAAAATGAAAATGAAAATAAATTTTTTTTATTATTAATAATATTTTCCAAATGAAGAAAAAAATATTAGATAAACTTTATAGGAAGCTTATGTAAGAAGTGGGAACACGGAGTCATCATATGTAAAGATTATTCACTTAACAAGTGGCTTCTTAGGGTAGTTGGTTAAGTGATGTGCCTTTCAACCTAGAGTGACCAGGGTTCTAATCCTAATAGTATCTCTTATCTCTCCAACCTATCTCTTATCTCTCCAGCTTGTACAAGCCGTAAAGCCCCATTATTCCAGATCTTGCCCCCTATCCGGCCATGACAGACCCTATAAACATGCATGTAGCTACCCCCATTCTAAGCTAGCTAAGGTTGGGGCAAAGCTCTGCAGGGATTAAGCAAGAAGGGTCTGCTACTACGATCGTCCAACAAGGTAGGTGTTCTCAATTTTTAACTAAACTAGTAGTTAATCTAGGATGATTAGCCTAGGTAGTTAGTCTTAGGCTCATCTCCATGCGATATTTAGTGTTTATACAGCATGTGTTAGCCTCATAGTTATCAAGTATTAGCTTTAATCTAAGAAAAATAGTAAAGTAATTAGTTTCACAACAATGATAATTAGCATGCAATAGCTTCAATCTGGGACAATTAGCAAGTATTAGTCTCATGCCCTAGATAACTAACATGAATTAGTTTTATTAACTAATCTAATAGCATACCTAATCTATTAGCATGCTTAATTAACATGTTAATCTACTAAAACACCTCAAAGCTATTTAAATGTGTCGACACTTTCACACAAAGTGTCAACACTTTCATATCTCAAGCTATTTACAAGTGTCGACACTTTCACACAAAGTGTCAACACTTTCACACTTTGTGTCAACACTTTCATATCTCAAGCTATTTACAAGTGTCGACACTTTCACACAAAGTGTCAACACTTTCACACAAAGTGTCAACACTTTCATATCTCAAAGCTATTTACAAGTGTCACACTTTCATAGCTAATGTAAACACATCATGTCGACACTTTCACACATGTATATATAACAGCTATATATATAAATATATAAATATAACAATCTATATAGTAAATGTCAACACCTTAAAAGATAAATGTCGACACCACCTATAACGACACTGTATAACAGAGATTAAAAAGTAACAGTAAATGTCGACACTTGGTGTCGACATATGTTGAAAAAAAATAACAAAAATAAAATGTGAACAATTTATACACCTATACTTCCATACCTAAATATATAACAGCAATATATATATATATTTATATTCAAATGTTCGACACCTGCATAATGGAAGTGTCGACACCTGCACATGCAAGTGTCGACACCTGCATATGCAAGTGTCGACACCTGCATATATGCAGGTGTGACACCCGACACAACACTTCCATATATATATAAATGTCTATATATGTATATAAATTCACATATATATATATTTACATTAATTGTATATACAAAACATATAGAAAACAGAATATAATATAAAATGGACTCCTTCATTCTTACATATATATATATATATATATTTGTAGAATAAAATTATTTTTTATGTAAAAATCTAATTTTCACCACATTAGTTTATACATACTAAAAATTATCTCCAACATGTTAAAACTACGTCCAGCATGTTAAAAGTGACTTCCAATATGATAGAATTATTTTATACATATTGAGATATAAAAATAATTTTCAGCATGTTAAAATCTATTTCAAACTATTTTTGTGCATATAAAACCTACTTTCCTATTAAATAAAGTAGTAAATTGATACATGAAAATTACTTCCAGCGTGATAACATTTCTTCCAGTATGGTAAAATTATTCCAGCATGTTATAATTATTTTTGGCATGTTATAATTATTTTCAGTATATTAAAACTATTTTTTAGCATGATAATTCTAATTTTCCTATCAAATAATTAGCAATTAAGTGTAGAAAAATAACTTTTAGCATGATAACATTTCTTCCAGTATGGTAAAATTATTCCAGCATGTTATAACTATTTTTGGCATGTTATAATTATTTTCAGTATATTAAAACTATTTTTCAGCATGCTAATTCTATTTTCCTATCAAATAATTAGCAAATAAGTGTAGAAAAATAAGTTTTAGCATGATAACATTTCGTACAGTATGGTAAAATTATTCCAGCATGTTATAACTATTTTTGGCATGTTATAATTATTTTCAGTATATCAAAACTATTTTTCAGCATGATAATTCTATTTTCCTATCAAGTAATTAGCAAATAAATGTAGAAAAATAATTTTTATCAATCAGCATGGCAACCTTATTTTATCAACCTATCAGTAAGTTAATTAATTTAGCATGTTAAGCATAGATTTTAGCATGTTAATAATTAATTTTCAGCATGAAAGAAATTAAATCCAGCATGAAAATAAAAAAATTTATTTTTATCATCTTACCAGTAAAGTAATATAATTTTTAGCAAGTTAGAATTATATTCAACATAAAAACTTATTTTCATAATTAAATTCTGATTATTCTAATAAATCACCATTTTGGCTAACTCATATATGTATATTGGACAGAAGATATACATACCTATAACCTCCATTATATTGGACAGAATTTTATAATCAGATATATATATACATATACATATTGGATAAAAATATATATATATATAACTAATATCGACATTTGTGTCAACACCAGCAAGTTAGTCTCAAACTCCTATTGTCATTAGCATGTATCGAACGTTACAGGTTTTACTCCTAGTTCATCCCTACATAACGATACGCCTTGGATTCTACTCTATAATCCACCTTATAAACATCATACCGGGTCAATCCTTGAAATTCCATATTGGCTATAAACGAGAGTGGATGTCGACAAACATGACTAATGCTGTGCATATGGGGCCCGGTCTGGTCCTAGGAGGAGCACCTGAAGGTACTTGTGCCCATGGGAGTTTATTGACTACGGTGTTTAGCATTGCACCGGAGTACTTGCTTGCTAGACTTTAGGCATTCCACTCATTCTCGTGATATTACTTGATTGATTGACTTGAGACCCGCAGAAGGGTAGAAGTGTTTACTTGAATGCATTATAAATAGCCATTCCAGTTATACATGCTTGAAACTACTTTGCTTACTAATGCTAGCTTGATTAACATGTTGCTATTCCAGTTATCACTTCTTAGTTATCACTGACTTGATATCATTTACTATCACTTGCTACTACTGCTTGAAATCGTGAAATCTATATACTCTCACTTTCTACTCCTGTCGATTTTACGAATTCTTTGATATCTATCTGTCTGCATGCATAGTTTACCTACACTAAACGAATGTATAATTCACTTAAAGCATGTTATAACTTGAGATGTAAATCCTACTGAGCGATTCGCTCATCTAGTTGTTTTCTAACCTTTTCAGGTAGTTCGGATATCAGCCAGAACTCGGAAGGGAATGAGTCTGAGTGATGAGTGTAGAAATGGAGTTATCATGTTGTCCTGTTAATTGTGCTTGTGTAATGGTGTTATTGTAATCCCACTTATGTTAGTCATATCCAGTTATGTCAGACGTTAGTTGTTAGTCCAATTGATTAGAACTGTAATAAGGGCTTGAAGCCTCGTAGTTGGACTTGGAAATGTATGTAGTTGTCATTTGATTAGTTGTAACAATCATCCTATTTGTATTAATTTCAAGTTAAATCTTAGTTATCTGCGTACTCTATTAACTATCAAGGAAGAATTCCATCGATTAGCTAGCTCACTTTGGTTCTATATAAAACTGTCGCGCCACGGGTAAGCTTCTGCGCTCGGGACGTGACAGCTTTCTTGGTATCAGAGCCTAGGATTTTAATTTCCTAGGTAAAAACCTGAGTCCAAAGATATAAATGTCTAATAGAATTGTCTATGGATAAGTTTAGATCTTACCTAGTGAGATGGACAAAGCCAAGGGTTAAGTTTAACAATGACAATTGACCTCATAATAATGAAACCCAATATTTATTACACCTTAATTCTTTTGTAGGATTATGGCCGCTGAAAGAGCACAATGGCGCGAGATGCAGCGCACTGTGCAGGGACTTACGCAGGCGCTACAGCAAGTGGCGCAAGGCAGTGTTGGCGGTGCTCACCGTGGAGCTGGTGACCTTCACCGAGATTTTCGTAACATGAACCCACCAAGATTCACGGGTTCGGTGGACCCTGATGATGCCGAGAATTGGCTGAAGGAAATTGAGAGGATCTTCCGTGTAATGCAATGCACGGATACAGAGAAGGTATATTGGCTACGTTCCAACTAGAACGGGATGCTCGATGCTGGTGGGAATCCATAGAAGCAACACTGCCCGACAACCATGTCACTTGGGCGGAGTTTGTTGAACACTACAACAACAAGTATTTTTCTGACCGTGTTCAAGAGAAGAAGGCCATGGAATTTGCCGCATTAAAGCAACGGAGCTTGAAGGTTGCCGAATATGAGGCCCAATTCTCAAGACTTTCCCGTTATGCACCCCACTTGGTGTGTACGGAAAAGATGAAAGCAAGGAGATTCCTCAACGGGCTACGGCCCCAATATATTACACAACTTGCGCCAATGGACATCCAAGTCTATTCGGAAATGGTTCGGCGTGCTCAATTGTTGGAAGATGCCACTGAATTCTCTGAAAGGATTCGAGGCAGGGACAAGAAGGAACCCATCCCTAGTATGGGAAACTTCAAACCACCATTTGGTAAGAAGCGATTCTTAAATGGAGGAGAATTTTCCAAAGAGAAGAGGTTCCAGAAAAGCAACAAGCCCTTCTCTACAATCAACAATAAGCCTTCTTCCGCCATCACACCTTCCAAGGAAATCTGCAAGTATTGTGACAAGGCTGGTCATAAGACTGAGGAATGCTGGAGGAAACTGGGAGCATGTCTCCGATGTGGCAGTCGAGAGCATCGAATCCCCGACTGCCCCTTGATGAAGGAACAAGCCAACAAAGACGAGAAGTGTCTGGTAAAGAAACAAGGCCGTCTCCAAGCTCTTCAAGGGACGGAACCCATGGAAGGAGGAATCATGGACGGTACACTAACTGTTTGCTCTAAACCTGTAAAAGTTCTATTTGATACTGGAGCAACTCATTCATTTGTTTCCAAGAGATTTACTGCCTCATTTTCTAAAGAACCTGAATGGTTAGATTTAGTAATATCTACACCTCTTGGAAACAAGTCTGATATCATGCATCACTACCCAAGTTGTGAGGTTATGGTCCATGGTAACAATCTGCCAGTCGACATGATATGCCTTGATATGGAGCATTATGATGTCATATTAGGAGCTGACTGGTTATCCACCTACCAAGCAACGGTAGACTGCCGGCATGGCAAGATAACTTTTACAGATTATTCCGAGTTAGTTTATATTAGCCCTCGAATAAATCCCCTCTCATCTCAGCTCTTCGAGCTAGCAAACTTGTGAATAAAGGATGTGTGACTTTCATAGCTTTTGTGACTGCCATGGAAGTCGAGAAGACTGAAATTGAAGACATCCGTGTAATTCGGGACTTTTCAGATGTTTTTCCTGAAGAATTACCAGGTTTACCCCCGGAGAGGGAAGTGTCGTTCACTATCGACATTATTCCTGGTGCTGGTCCTGTGTCTAAGGTACCCTATAGAATGTCTCCCGCCGAGTTGAAGGAGCTAAAAGAGCAGCTAATGGATTTACTGAAAAAGGGATTCATTAGGCCGAGTACTTCCCCCTGGGGAGCACCCGTGCTCTTTGTTAAAAAGAAGGATGGAACATTTAGGCTATGCATTGATTATCGGTAGTTGAACCATCTTACAATCAAGAACAAGTACCCGCTGCCGAGAATTGACGAGATGTTCGACCAATTGTCTGGAGCTAACTATTTCTCCAAGATTGATCTTCGGTCTGGTTACCACCAATTGAGGATCAAAGAAGAAGACATATATAAAACTGCATTTCGAAGCAGGTATGGGCATTACGAATTTACTGGTATGCCTTTTAGACTAACAAATGACCCCGCAGCTTCTATGCAGTTAATGAACAACATCTATAGGCCTTATTTAGACCAATTTATTGTGCTCTTTATCGATGCTATATTGATCTATTCAAAAACTAAAGAAAATCATGAAGTGCATCTCAAGAAGGCATTACAGATATTGCGAGATAACAAGCTATATGCTGTAGATCCTAATTAGAAATCCACTTAAGGAAAATGAAATTAATAAAAAGTAATAATCAATAAATAATGTGGAGAAAAACATGCACGAGGTGCACAAGGGGAGTGTGTGTGATCGCCAGAGACGCGAGGCCTCAAAAGATAATCAATAACAAATAGGGAGGATGATCGCGAAAAATACCTCAAAAGTTGCGGGGATGTGAGTGCTCCTTTCTCTTCAAATCGGCCGGCCGATGAAGAGAGTTCTTCAATTGATTACCCTTGCAAAAAAAAGACAAACACCAATAAAAGAAATTGCATTAGATATGGTGTGTAGCATCAAATTCTATATGTAAAGATGAGCATGATAACGTGGTGAAGAACACACCTTAAGGGTGGTTGCCCTTAAACCCCTATGCAAAGAGGGTGTGGGAGGTGAATGCTATGCAAAATAAAAATATAGAATTGTGCAAGAGTTGCACTGTGGGGAACTTTCTCAACGTGGTTGAGAAGAAAATGTGTATATGAACATGCATGCATGCATATAGGAGTAAACCGAGGATGATAAGACCAAAGAAAGAATATATATAAAAGGAAGAAAGGCCTGTGCGTTGGCTTTAAATGCTCAATGGGGAGATGACTTCCAAAAGGGTGGAGAGTGAACTGCAGAGAAGCCCCTCCTTCAGCCACAGCAACCTGCGAAGAAGAGAAGAGAAAACAAAAGAAAAAGAAAAACAGAAGAAGGAGAAGACAAAACAAAAGAAAAATAAAGGGGCAGAAGCCTTCGGAATCCAACCGATTAACAGAGCTCGGAAGCTCTATTAATAAGATAGAAAAGAGATAAGAAGGAAAGAGTCCAAAGGAGGAAGAGATAAGAACGGACAAGAGCCCAAAATAGGGGAGGATTAGACTGGGCAAGAGCCCAAACGAAGCAGTGACTCTCTGGGGAAAGGCTGTATCTGTTCGGAGCACAAAAGTGAAACACGACCTGGACGAGGGCCTCAATTCACGAATTGACGACCTTCCATAGGGCGTCTTTTAAAAACACGACTTATATCAGGGCGTTAATTCAAAAATCGAATTTTAGAATTTATTTAAAAATTATGAAACACGTCTGAGTCAAAGGCGTGTTTAAAAAAAAGCGCCCTACCTAAGGACGTTAATTCAAAATATTCAAAATAGGGCTATTTTTTATTTCTCAGTATTATTTTCTCATTTTTTAGGTGGAGGTGCATCTCATCGCCCTGATTCCAACGACTATTTTTGCGAATTTTTCTGACACCCGGAAGGCCACCAAATCACCTCTGGAATGAGGTTGAAAATAATATTAAAAAAATCAATTCGAAAAAGTGACGCCCTCGACAACGTCGTTATTCAATTTTTTTTGATTTTTTATTCTTTTCAAATTCAAAATAACGTCTTCTTTTAAGTCGTTAATTCATAAAAAAAATCCAAAAAATTCCCAGAAAAATCTAGAAAAATGGAAAATGAGTGGAATTGACGCCCTCACTATATATCATCAATTTTTTAAGAAAAGTCTAAGCCTAAGTCGTTATTTAAAAGACGCCCCACGTCAAGTCGTTATTTCTGAAAATATTAATAAAAATAGAGAAAAATGCCCAGAAAATCCAAAAAAATCTAGAAAAATAGGGGAAAATAGGAAAAGAGAGGAAAAATGGAGAAATCCAAGAAAAGTGAGAAAAACCACTCAAACAGAGCTAATTTGAGGGTCAAATTGGGGCATTGTAGGGCAATATGAGATGTACTCACAGTAACGTCAATTTTGGCGTGTCTACAGCTGCCCCGCCTTGGCGTCTGCTTTGCAAGGGAGCGTAGCAAACTGAAAAGTAGATGCCAAGGTGTGATGAGACACGCAATCAACATCACTTGATGAGAAATGAAATCAAAAGCTCGAGATGAAGCAAATCTCGGGAAATCCATCGAAATCAACAATGTTTGGATAAAATGGGGAGATGTGCACGCGGTGCACGAAGGAGATAAAAAATGATCAACTTCCAGCGCGGTGGAAGTACCCTAGGTCACAAACCTGTAGATTTCACCATTGGGGAGCGGTTACCAGCCAGTGGACGTGCTGCAGCCAAGGTGGATCAAAGGAAAGGATTGAAATAAGATGATAAAAATTCAAACAAGGAGCTTTCGTGAAAAGACCCAAAACAGCGATAAAACGAACTGAGGACTCAATTCGGCATGGAATATCTCATATCTGGAAGATTAAGATCAACTTCAACCCTCAAAGTCAGCTCATCAGAATGATTTTCCAATGTTAATTCAAAGTCCTACATGAATGCATGCTGGGTTTAAAGGGAAAATAACAAATAAAGATATAATATAATCAAGGATAATATTGTTAAACTGCCAAGACTGGGTCAAGAAACCAATTCTGCGAGCTGATACTAAGCCGAAGCCCGTTTATCCACGCACCAACTCGCAAAAGGGAACCATCGTCCCCAGTCTTAGACGGCTCAACGGCCTATCCGTGTGACTAAGACTTCTCTGGAATCATCATTGTTTTTGATGAAGGGGAACTCAAATCCCAGATTTACCAAAGTCACAAGGTCCTTGATATAATCTAGTAGCGTATGTAACATATAGTAAAAATGCATACAGGGAGAGATGGTGGAGCAATCAGTATGGGAACTGAGAAATGAGCTGCAAGCACCGTGGGACTTTGAGTGATGATGCCCTGCCGGCGGGACCAAGAGCTTCTTATCCTGCGCTCAAAATTTCATTAGCCAAGATATAACAAGCAATGAATAATGCATTTAATCATAGCATGCATAGCATGAATCAATAGCATGTCACAACATAGTAACCATTATGAGTTGAATCATGATATTGCAAAGCATCATTGTTTGTTATTTTGTCATGAGGATGCCAATCTGGCTAATCAAGTTTTGGAGTTGAATGATCAAGATCTGATAATGCCCATCGGCAGAATTGATCCAGAGAAATTAGCAGGAGTTGATTGAAAGATCTGGAGATGAATAATTAGAATGATATGTACTCATATAACCAAAATGATATAAGGAGGTGATAACCAAAAATGCCCAGGGTGGCATGTCATGAGAATATCGGGAGAATCAATAGATTGATAGCAATGAGTGGAGATAGGACTCATCCCGTGCTTTTGGTCTCTGCAAAGCTGTTCCTGCAAAACACCATCAGAAAATACAATGCAAATTTTTGGATTTTGGAAATATGCAAATTTTTATGAGTTTTGGAATATGCAAATTTTTATGAGTTTTGAAAATATTTGAATTTTTATGGAGATTTTTGGAAAATATTTTGAATTTTTGTTGGGATTTTGATCGGGAAATATTCAATTTTTTTTTGAATTTTGGTTTAGATATTGTTAATGCAGCATCAAAGGGTTGTTTTGAACCACTGGCTAGGGGTCCTTGTTCCTTCCCTTTTCGCTAAAATTGCCCAAAGCTGGACGTGCATTGAAGGGTGGCGCCCTATAACCGACCGCCCTTGATCAACGGTGCCCCTACCAAGGTCATACCCGAGAAACATTCGGTCTTAGCGGGAGAAGAGAAGAATAATTGTGACAAGCTTTGTGCAGGATGGGAGATATCGGGACTTGAATTCTTTCCAAGGTGTTCCCTTCAAAGAGGTAGTCTGTTGTGCCGGGGCTTTGTGCCTTTGATTTATAGACCCTTGACATGCATACGACCAGGGTTTTCCCTGCGGGGACTTTGCCACTCTTGTCATGCCATAATTCATACTTTTGCTTTTATCAAAATTCTGACTTGATTTTCATAATAGCCCTTTTGGCTAGATGTATATCATGAAAACTCATATGAAAACTCATATTGATGTTGATTTTGGGTCAAGACTACCCCTATTTGAGACTCCTCTCGTATTGGGGATTACCTAGGTTGGTCATCTCATCCGTCAACCTCTTGCCCCTGCATGTGGCCGAATAAAGAAGAGAAAAGACTTTCAGATATTCTCATGGCATGGCCAAGATAGCAACGGTGTTTTTATCAAAGGAGCCAGCTAAGGACGCCGTGAAGTGTGTGCGGTACCCAACTAAGGGTTGCTCTTAACAAGCGGGGAGAGAATGTTGAATTCCCAGCGCGGGTTTTTATTAACCAGAGGTGCTGCAAAAAAACAAGCCTAAAGGACTCTTTTGAGAATGATTTCAATTAAACAAAAGCTTAAGATAAAGGTTTAAAACACCACTCTTAATCTCGTTAAGAATACTTGATTTTGAAAATCATGCGTGAAGCAATGAGAAAATGATATCATTAAAATGCATACTTACGCCAATATGTTACCTTGCAACCTTTGTAGAAGCAGCTGTCAGAGGCGAGGTTGATCATCGTGGGATTTGTCCTCTTTGGGAGTCAAAAGGATTGGAAGCAAAGGATTTTGGGAGTGGCTTAACAAGAATGAGTGGTGCTCAAACCAGACTCAGACGAATAAGGAGAAAAGGGAAGAGAGGCGAGGGCTAGAACTCCCTCACTAAGGCGCGGAGACCCTGATCACATGGAACAGTCTACAGAAGAAGTGAAGAATTAGAAGGATGAGTGAGGACTAAAGCCTCGAAAGCAGTGAGAGAATGGGCAGATGCCCAAGGCAGTGGATGTGGAAGAAGTTGGGTCGGACCCAGGATCATGAGGAATCAGAAGAAGAAATTGATAGATGGAAAGAGGCGGATCCGGAGGGTCCGGAGGTGGTGGAGAATCATGGGAAGACCCATCCGGAGGATCCGGAGGGATGACGAAAGAAGGGACGCGATGCCCTGGGAAAAAATAGGGAAAAAGATGATGGGTCAGGAAGAAGAAATTGAATGATGTGATATTCTAGAAGATCAGAAACATGAATTGGAAGAAAGATGGAGGGTCCGGAGGTTCCGGAGGGAGAAAATGCCGAGGGACGCGATGCCCGAAGGAAAGGGAAATAGAATCCGGAGGTTCCGGAGGAATGAGATGGAAATGGGCGTCATGCCCGAGGGAAAAGTCCGGAGGTTCCGGAGGGATGAAATCAGGAAGGAGAAGATGGAAAGGGGCGTCGTGCCCGGGGAAAAGATAGAGAATATCAGGTGGAGAATCCGGAGGTTCAGGAGGAAGAATATAGAAAGGGGCGCGATGCCCTAGGAAAAGACAGAGATAATCAGGTGGAGAATCCGGAGGTTCCGGAGGGAGAATATGGAAAGGGGCGCGATACCCAAGAGAGAGGAATGAAGGAGGATCAGGAGGAAAATTCGGAGGTTCCGGGGGAGGAAATTGGAAAGGGGCGCGATGCCCGAGAGAAAGGTCCGGAGGTTCCGGAGGAGTAGAATCAGAAAGGGCGAGATGCCCAAAGAGGAGGGATAAAATTCCTGGAGGTTCCAGGGAGATAGCAGGAAAAGGGACGCGATGCCCCAGGGATAGTGGATAAAAAGATGAAGATGAATAAGACGGGAAGTGCGGAATATCCGGAGGTGCCGGAAGGCGGGGAAGATACGAGTTTGGAAACCCGTGAAGCAGGAGGTGCAAATGCATGCAATGGGATGGATGCGATGAATGCAATGAATGCGCGAATGCAATGGGATGCAAAGAATATGGAGAATATGAAGGGCGAGAGGACGAGGTCCTCCTCCTAACCCTAGGAATGGCCCATGAAGAAAAAGTGATAGAGATGGATGAATAGAAAGTGGAACAAATAAGGGATGGCCCCTTAGCATTAAGATAACTGCCCCTCCACGGCAGTGAAAGTGTATGAGAAATAGCCCCTGCCGAACCTTCAATGGTGAATGTCAACTCCCTTGGAGAGTGCAAAGTAATGGTGTGAGGGAGTTGGAAAGTTGGGCTCGGAAGCATTATGTTGCCCAAAGATTCAAAATTTGGGAATTGGAACAAAGGGTGCCCTGCCCGGCCCTTACACAGCATCAATGCTTGGCATGTCGGCGACTTGGCTTCTTCGACCGTGCTTGGCACAATAACCCGGATTGGCATCCGGCAAATGAATTCTTGAATCTTGAATGGCGCGGCCAAATCCTTGCTGCCCGGCTCTTGATCGTCCTCGGCACCTGTGCTTGTAGAAGGCCCCCCATTCCGAGTAGTAAGGGGAGGTGAAGCGGAGGCGGAAGGCTCCATGAATGGTGGAGGCATGATGGAAAGCGTTGGCAAATGGGTGAGCGTAAGCGGGGGTTCAAACACGTCGAGTTTCTCCCTTTGCTCGGAAGCAGTTGGGATTGGCTCGGGTGCAAAAAGGGGTGGATCCTGCTCAGGATTAGCCACGGGTAAGGGTAAAGGGTTAAATGGTGGAATAGGCAAAGTGAGTTTTAAAGGGATAATGGAAGGCCGAGGTGGCGGTAATGGGAGGTTAATTGGGGAAGGTTCAATGGTGGGTTCGACGGAGGCTAATGGTGTGGAGGTAGATGGCTTAACGGGTGGAGGTTTAATAGTGGAAGGCTTGGGGGAGGCCAGTGTTGCGGAGGTTAATGGTGTAACTGGAGGAGGTGTAATGTATGCGGTGTCAAGGATAGGAGGAGACTTAAGAGGTGCCGGTGTGGGCGATTGAAGTATCGACCCATCATCGTAACACCAATTAGTCTCGTAAATGGGGGTTGGATCGGGGATGCTGGTTTTGTCCTGAGCAGGGGGTTCATCAAATGATATTGGGGGGAGCGGGAAATTAAGGAAACTCGGAAGGGGTGACTGCGTAGCTTCATCATCATCGTACACTGCCTCGGATTCTTCAAATGCTGGCTCTTGATCGCTTGAAATGCCGAAGTCATAATCATCTCTCCTATCTTTCCATTCATTCTCCATCTTGGTAATATCATCCAGGAAAGCGTGAAGAGGATTGACTGGAGCAGGGGGAGCGGGCCGCGGGCTCGTAACCCTCTTTAATTGTTCCTCCATAAGAGTGATTTTATCAAGGAGAGTTTGCTGGAGGGGTGTGACCTGAGCAACAGAAGGTTGGCAGGGCCTTGAAGGAGGAAGGCCGTATAAAAAGGCCGTGGAGGGGAATTGATGGGCCCGACCCATAGAAGAACCCTGGATGGGCCGGATTGCAATGAATAAATGGGCCTTGGGGCCGTGATCGAGAGGGAATAGAAGGAGGCGGGTGATGGGCCACCCGAGTAGAATGAACAGGAGGAGATGGGTAATGGGCTACCCGATCAGGATTGGAAGGAGGAGGTGGGTGATGGGCCACCCGTGTAGAATTGGAGGGAGATGGGTGATGGGCCACCCGAATAGATTGGAAGGAGGTGGGTGATGGGCCACCCATATAGAATTGGAAGGAGATGGGTGATGGGCCACCCGAATAGAATTGGGAGGAGGTGGGTGATGGGCCACCCATATAGAATTGGAAGGAGGGAGAGATGCATGAGATGTACCCTCAACGGCAGCCTTAAGGGCTTGGATCTGTTGAGGGGTAAGATGATCTAATGCATGAATGATCTGGGAGACCTTCTCATCATTGGGACGAGAGGATCCCGAGGGAGTGTAGTGGCTCGAAATTGAGTTGAAGGACATTGGATTGGACATTGCCCGTGGGTCGGGCATGACCATAAGAATGAGGACGTGGCCCTTTGAAAGAATGGTGAGAATTTTGATGAACATGTTGAAATTGAGGGGAATAGGATGTGCTAGGTTGATCACCCTCATGAATTGAATTAAACGTGTTATTTTTCTTATCATGGTAAGCCATTATGCAACCCAAATAATGTGCAAACAATTTGCAAAGAAACACACAATTTGGAATGGTTACCTTGATTTTTATTTGTTTAAACCTTGGTGAATTAATGAATTTTATCAAAGTTTTGAATGATTCACACACGGGGGAAACCTAGTTTCAAATGTGATTTTAACTCCAATGCCAACTAGGAACACTTTCTCACCACGTATAGGCCAACTAACTCGGGACTTCACAAGGGTACAACCTGCCCGGACGTCCGTGAGGGAATCCACGGGTGCGGGGACTTACGGAGGCTTGGAAAAGGGATTTCCAGTCCAAAGAGACGGAATGCTCAATGGAGGGTCGTCCCGATTCCAAGAGGGTGTGTGGATCCTAATGAAGAGGAGGGGGCCCCTCAAACCAAAATGCAAATATGAATGCAGCAGGGTAAACAGGCCAACCACAACAATATAATCAATAAAGATAAGCAGAAATATCATGAAAAACCCACAGCCGTGGGGTTCTGGAAACCACAGTAAAAACACGCCCTGGCAGGGGGCGCTACTAAACAAAGACACGACAGTGTGACTGTCGTGAATCAACGTGAGGGGCCCAGGGCCGGGTAAAACGCGCCTTAGGGTGAGACGCTATCAATAAAAGGACGCCCTGTCCAGCGGGCGTCAAATTAAAAGACACGCCCTGATGTAGGGCGCTAATCAAATAAAAGACGCCCTGTGGCAGGGCGTGAATTCACAGGGCAGCATAATAAAACAGGGAAAATCAGGAAATATGCTGGAAAACGCCCTGTCAGAGGGCGTAAAATATGAAGAAGACGCCCTGGGTCAGGGCGTGAAATCAAAACGCGCCTCTGACAGAGGCGTTAATTCACTCCTCCAGAAAAGCTTCCCCGGCCAGAAGCAACAAACACCCACAGTCAGCAAAATGAGGGCAATCAATAACAGGATAACATGCTCATCAAAAGGTTTGGATAAATGGAATTTCTAAAGAAAAACCTATCAAACTAACAAATCACAAGTGGGAGAGTGCAAAAGCCAATGGAGGGTGCCCGAGGGGCACAAAAGGGAGACGCACCGAGGGTGCAAATAGGGGAGATGGCACGCGCGGGTGCCTAAGGGAAAGGGGTAATGAAGAAGAACACAAAGGGTCCCACCGTGATCGCCAATTTGTAGATTCGAATTAGAAATCCACTTAAGGAAAATGAAATTAATAAAAAGTAATAATCAATAAATAATGTGAGAAAAATATGCACGAGGTGCACAAGGGGAGTGTGTGTGATCGCCAGAGACGCGAGGCCTCAAAAAGATAATCAATAACAAATAGGGAGGATGATCGCTGAAAAATACCTCAAAAGTTGCGGGGATGTGAGTGCTCCTTTCTCTTCAAAATCGGCCGGCCGATGAAGAGAGTTCTTCAATTGATTACCCTTGCAAAAAAAGACAAACACCAATAAAAGAATTGCATTAGATATGGTGTGTAGCATCAAATTCTATATGTAAGATGAGCATGATAACGTGGTGAAGAACACACCTTAAGGGTGGTTGCCTTAAACCCCTATGCAAAGAGGGTGTGGGAGGTGAATGCTATGCAAAATAAAAAATATAGAATTGTGCAAGAGTTGCACTGTGGGGAACTTTCTCAACGTGGTTGAGAAGAAAATGTGTATATGAACATGCATGCATGCATATAGGAGTAAACCGAGGATGATAAGACCAAAGAAAGAATATATATAAAAGGAAGAAAGGCCTGTGCGTTGGCTTTAAATGCTCAATGGGGAGATGACTTCCAAAAAGGGTGGAGAGTGAACTGCAGAGAAGCCCTCCTTCAGCCACAGCAACCTGCGAAGAAGAGAAGAGAAAACAAAAGAAAAAGAAAAACAGAAGAAGGAGAAGACAAACAAAAAGAAAAACAAAGGGGCAGAGCCTTCGGAATCCAACTGATTAACAGAGCTCGGAAGCTCTATTAATAAGATAGAAAAGGAGATAAGAAGGAAAGAGTCCAAAGGAGGAAGAGATAAGAACGGGCAAGAGCCCAAAATAGGGGAGGATTAGACTGGGCAAGAGCCCAAACGAAGCAGTGACTCTCTGGGAAAGGCTGCATCGTTCGGAGCACAAAAGTGAAAACACGACCTGGACGAGGGCGTCAATTCACGAATTGACGACCTTCCTAGGGCGTCTTTAAAAAATACGACTTATATCAGGGCGTGTTAATTCAAAAATCGAATTTTAGAATTTATTTGAAGAAATTGTGAAATACGTCTGAGTCAAAGGCGTGTTTAAAAAAAAGCGCCCTACCTAAGGACGTTAATTCAAAACATTCAAAATAGGGCTATTTTTTATTTTCATATTATTTTCTCATTTTTTAGGTGGAGGTGCATCTCATCGCCCTGATTCCAACGACTATTTTTACGAATTTTTCTGACACCGGAAGGCCACCAAATCACCTCTGGAATGAGGTTTGAAAATAATATTAAAAAAATCCAATTCGAAAAGTGACGCC